>JASUUH010000017.1:0-600000 GCA_030449925.1 Citropsis articulata | reverse complement strand
TGTTGCGCTGGCATTCTTGCCATTTTAGGGCGGGCTTCTGACCGTAGCCTCCACTGGGCACGAGGACCCTCGAAAGACTGTACCATTTCGACGACCAGGCCCCGACCTCCCTCCCCCCAGCGGACCAAGGCTATAGCCCACCGTCCTCGGCGACTATTTCACGCTGCGCCATTGGACATTTCTTGGTATTTTAGGGCGAGGCTTGTGACCGTAGCCTCCCCCAGGCACCGAGGACCCTCAATCTGTACCCATTTCTCTGACCGAGCCCTAAACCTCCCCGGCCCCAGCGGACCAAGGCTGGCCCACCGGCCTCGGTGACTATTTAAGGAACTGCGCAGCTGGGCATTTATTGGCATTTTAGGTCAGGCCGTGACCGTAGCCTCCCCCGGGCACGCGAGGATCTCGAAAAGGTGCCCATTTCCGACACGGGCCCCGAGCGCCCCCGGCCCAGCGGACCAAAGGCGATAGCCCACGGCCTCGGCGACTATTTCCTTGCAGTTGGGCGCTGGACATTTCTTGCCATTTAGGGCGGGCTTCGACCGTAGCCTCCCAGGCTGAGGACCCTCGTAAGACTGTACCCATTTCCGATGACGAGCCCGAACCCCTCCCGGCCCCGCGGACCAGGCTATAGGCCACGGCCTCGTGACTATTTCCAGCGCTGCGCGCTGGGCACTTCTTGCTATTTTAGGGCGGGCCTCTGACGTAGTCTCTCAGGCACGAGGACCCTCTAAAAGACTGTGCCCATTTCCGACTGAGCCCCGAACACCTCGGCCCGCGGACCAAAGGCTATAGCCCACCGGCCTCGGCGACTATTTCCGCAGCGCTGGGCATGTCTTGCCATTTTAGGGCAGGCTTTGACCGTAGCCTCCCAGCGCGAGGACCCTCGAAAAGACTGTACCCATTTTGAAGACGAGCCCCTAAACCCCTCCCCGGCGGACCAAGGCTAGCTCACCGGCCTCGGTGACTATTTCACCGCTTGCGCCCTGCATTTCTTGCCATTTAGGGCGGGCTTGACGTAGCCTCCCACCCCAGGCACGAGGACCCTCGAAAAGGACTGTACCCATTTTCGGCCGAGCCCTGGCCTCCCCAACCCCCCCGCGGACCCAGGCTATAGCCCACCGGTCCTCGGCGACTATTTCACGCAGCTGCGGCATTGGACATTCTTGGTATTTTAGGGCAGGCTTGTGACCGTAGCCTCCCCAGGGCAGGACCCTCGAAAATCATGCCATTCTCTGACCAGGCCTAATCCCCCTCCCCAACCCCCGCGGACCAAAACCTATAGCCCACCGGCCTCGGTGACTATTTCACGCGCTGCGCCGCTGGGCATTGTGCCATTTAAGGGCAGGCCGACCGTAGCCTCCCAGCGCACGAGGATCCTCGAAAAGACCATGTTCCGACACCAGGCCCGAGAGCGCCTCCGACCCCCAGCGGACCAAAGGCGTGTGCCACCGGCCTCGGCGACTATTTCAGCGCTGCGCGCTAAACATTTCTTGCCATTTTCGGGCAGGCTTGACGGCCGTAGCCTCCCACCAGGGCACACGAGGACCCTCGTAAAGATGCCATTTCCGATGACGGATCCCGAAACCTCCCCGCCCCAGCGGACCAAGGCTATAGCCCACCGGCCTCGGTGACTATTTCACCAGCTGCTGCTGCTGAATTTTTGCCATTTAGGCGGGCTCGACCGTAGCCTCCCCGCGGGCGCGAGGACCCTCGTAAAGGTGTGTACCCATTGATGCCAGGCCGAGCCCCTCCCCCACGGACCAAAGGCTAGCCCACCGGCCTCGGCGACAATTTCACGCTGCGCGCTGGCCATTGTGCCATTTTAGGGCGGCCTGACCGTAGCCTCCCAGGCAGCGAGGACCCTGAAAAGACTGTACCCATTTCCGACACCAGGCCCCAGGCCTCCCGGCCCCGCGGACCAAAGGCTATAGCCCACCGTCCTCGCGACTCTTTCACCTTGCGCCGCTGGGACATTTCTTGGTATTTTAGGGCGGGCTTCTTCCGTAGCCTCCGCACGAGGACCGTCGAAAGATGTACCCATTTTGACAAAACCCCAAACCCCAGCCCCAGCGGACCAAAATATAGCCCACCGGCTCGGTGACTATTTCCGCGCTGCGCTGGAATTTTTGCCATTTGGGCGGGCCGACCGTAGCCTCACCCGCGCGCGAGGACCCTCGAAAGAATGTACCCATTTCCACGAGCCCCGACGCCCCAGCCCCAGCGGACCAAAGGCTATAGCCCACGGCCTCGGCGACTATTTCCACAGCAGCTGGGCGCTGGACATTTCTTGCCATTTTGAGGCGGGCTTGACCCGTAGCCTCCCCTTTGGGGCTGCGAGGACCCTCGTAAAGACATGCCATTCCCGATGACCCGAGCCCCCGAGCCCCTCGACCCCAGCGTGCAAAAGGCTATAGGCCACCGGCAGTTGACTGTCTTCACCTTGTTGCACCGCTGGGCATTTCTTGCTATTTTTAGGGCGGGGCCTCACGTAGTAGTCTCCACAGGCTACGAGGACCCTCGAAAAGGCGTACCCATTTCCGGCGCGAGCCCCGAACACCCTCTGACCCCATGAGCCAAATGGCCCACCGACCTCGGTGACTATTTCGCAGCGTTCGCGCTGGGAATTTTTGCCATTTTAGGCGGGGCCTCGACCGTAGCCTCCTGCTGCCCAGGCACACGAGGACCCTCGAGGCATGCCCATTTCCGGCGGCAGGCCCCAGGCCCGCTCCCCGGCCCCGCGGACCAGGCCCTGCTGGCCCCACCGCCCTCGGTGACAATTTCCCGGCGCTGCGTGCTGAATTTTTGCCATTTTGGGGCGAGGCCTCGGCCGTAGCCTCCCTTTGGGCTACGAGGACCCTCGAAAAGGCGTACCCATTTCAAGAACCCCTCCCAACCCGCGGACCAAAGGCTATAGGCCACCGGCCTCGGCGACTATTTCACACTGCAGCTGGTATTGCTTGCCATTTAGGGGCAGGCCTGACCAGTAACCTTCCAGCAGGCGCGAGGACCCTCGAAATATGTATGCCCATTTCCGACACCCAGGCCCCAGCGCTCCTCCCAGCCCCGGACCAAAGGCTGTACCAGCGGCCTCGGCGACTATTTCCTGTGGGCGGCTGGATATTTCTTGCCATTTTAGGGCAGGCTTACGACCGTAGCCTCCCGCTGGCACCGATGACCCTCTAAAGGCATGCCATTTCCGATGACGAGCCCGAAACCCCTTCCCGACCCCGCGGACCAAGGCTATAGGCCACCGGCCGGTGACTATTTCCCTGCGCGCTGGGCATTTCTTGCTATTTTAGGGCGGGCCTCGACCGTAGTCTCCCCAGGCTGAGGACCCTCGAAAAGGCTGTATGCCATTTCCGGCGCCCGAGCCCCGAACACCTCCTCCCGGCTCCAGCCAGGCAAAGGCTATAGCCCACGGCCTCGGCGATTATTTCCTGTAGCTGCGTCGGGCATGTCTTGCCATTTTGGGGCGGGCTTCGACAGTAGCCTCCAGCTGGGCACGAGACCCTCGAAAAGTACTGTGCCCATTTCTGAAGACGAGCCCCTAAACCCCTCCCAGCCCCTTGGACCAATGGCTGTAAGCTCACCGGCCTCGGTGACTATTTCCGCCAGCTGCGCGGCTGGCATTTCTTGCCATTTTAGGCGGGCTTCGGCCGTAGCCTCCCACTGGGCACACGAGGACCCTCGAAAGGACTGTACACATTTTCGACGACCAGAGCCCCCTAAACCCCCTCCCCAACCCCCGCGGACCAAAGGATATAGGCCACCGGCTTCAGTGACTATTTCCCGCGCTGCGCCGCTGGGCATTTCTTGCTATTTTAGGGCAGGCCTCTGACCGTAGTCTCCCACTGGGCACACGAGGACCCTCGTAAAGACTGTACCCATTTCGGATGCCCAGAGCCCCCGAACGCCCCTCCCCAACCCCCGTGGACCAAAGGCTATAGCCCACCGGCCTCGGCGACTATTTCCCGCGCTGCGCCGCTGGGCATGTCTTGCCATTTAGGCGGGCTTCGACCGTAGCCTCCCATGGGCGCGAGGACCCTCGAAAAGCTGCCCATTTCTGAAGACGAGCCCCGAGCCCTCCCCAACCCCCGCGGACCATGGCTATAGCTCACCAGCCTCGGTGACTATTTCCTGGCGCTGCGCCGGCGGGCATTTCTTGCCATTTAGGGCGGGCTTGACCGTAGCCTCCCAGGCTACGAGACCCTCGAAAGGACTGTACACATTTTGACGACAGGCCCCTAAACCCCTCCCAGCCCCGGACCAAGGATATAGGCCACCGGCTTGATGACTATTTCCGCGCTGCGCGGCTGGGCATTTCTTGCTATTTTAGGGCAGGCCTCGACCTAGTAGTCTTAGCTGCGAGGACCCTCGTAAGGCATGCCCATTCCGGATGCAGGCCCAGGCGCCCCTCCCGGCCCGTGGACCAGGCTATAGCCAGCGCCTCGGCGACTATTTCACCGCTGCGCTGGGCATGTCTTGCCATTTTAGGGAGACGTACCACCTCACTGGGCCGCGAGGACCTCGAAGGCCATTTACGGGGCCGAGCCCCTAAACCTCCCCACCCCAGCGGACCAATGGCTATAGCTCACCGACCTCGGTGGACTATTTCCTTTGTGCCAGGCATTCTTGCTCATTTTAAGGGCAGGCTTCTGTAGTAACCTCCCCTTGGGCTACCGAGGACCCTCGAAGGACTGTATGCACATTTTCGGCGACCAGGCCCTACCCCTCCCCGCCCAGCGGACCAAAGGCTATAGCCACAGGTCGCTCGGCTATTTCACAGCGGCTGCTTTCGCCATTGGACATTTCTTGGTATTTTTGGGCGGGCTTCTAACCGTAGCCTCCCATTTGGCTACGAGGACCCTCAATCTGTACCATTTTCTCGACGGGCCAAAACTCCTCCCAACCCCAGCGGACCAAAGGCTATAGCCACCCGGCCTCGGTGACTATTTCACACTTGCGTCGCTGGATTTTGCCATTTAGGCGGGCCTCCGACCGTAGCCTCCACGGACCCTCGTAAAGCGCCATTTCCGATGACGAGCCCCGAATCCCCTCCCGACCCTCGCGGACCAAGGCTATAGCCCACCGGCCTCGGCGACTATTTCCGCTGCGCGCTGGGCATTATTGCCATTTTAGGCGGGCCACGACCGTAACCTCCACGGGCCGCGAGGACCCTCGAAAGACAGTACCCATTTCCGACACCCGAGCTCCCGAGCGCCCTCCCAGCCCCAGCGGACCAAGGCTATAGCCCACCGTCCTCGGCGACTATTTCACGCGCTGCGCTAGACATTTCTTGGCATTTTAGGGCGGGCTTGACCGTAGCCTCCCACCCAGGCACACGAGGACCCTCGTAAAGGCATGTACCCATTTCCGATGACGAGCCCCGAAACCCCGCCCCAACCCCAGCGGACCAAGGCTATAGGCCACGGTCTCACTATTTCCTTGATGCGCGCTGGGCATTTATTGCTATTTTAGTGCAGGCCTCGGCGTAGTCTCCCCCAGGGGCACGAGGACCCTCGAAAGACTGTACCCATTTCCAGCGCGAGCCCCGGCGCCCTCCCGGCCCCGCGGACTGGGCTATAGCCCACCGGCCTCGGCGACTATTTCACGCTGAGCTGCGCTTGCTGAGCGCTCTTGCCATTTTGGGCGGGCTTCTGACCGTAGCCTCCCCGCCCAGAGCCGCGAGGACCCTCGAAAAACTATGCCATTTCCGGCGGCCGAGCCCGAAACCCGCTCCCCAACCCCTGCGGACCAAAGGCTATAGCCCACCGCCCTCGGTGACTATTTCCCGCGCTGCGTCGCCTGGAATTTTTTGCCATTTTAGGGCAGGCCTCTGACCGTAGCCTCCCACTGGGCACACGAGGACCCTCGAAAAGACTGTACCCATTTCCGAACCCCCTCCCCAACCCCCGCGGACCAAAGGCTATAGGCCACCGGCCTCGGCGACTATTTCACGCGCTGCACGCTGGGTGCTTGCCATTTTAGGCGGGGCCTGACCGTAACCTTCCCTTTGACGCGAGGACCCTCGAAATAGAATGTACCCATTTCCGACACCGAGCCCCAACGCTCCTCCCCAGCCCCAGCGGACCAAGGCTATAGCCACCGGCCTCGGCGGACTATTTCCGCCTGTATTTGGGCGCTGGATATTTCTTGCCATTTTAGGCGGGCTTGACCGTAGCCTCCCAGGCACTGAGACCCTCTCTAAAGGCTGTACCCATTTCCGATGGCGAGCCCAAACCCTTCCCCCAACCCCAGCGGACCAAAGGCTATAGGCCACCGGCTTGATGACTATTTCCTTGACTGCGCCAGGCATTTCTTGTATTTTAGGGCGGGGCCTCGACCGTAGTCTCCCAGGCACCACGAGAACCCTCGAAAGACTGTACCCATTTCCGGCGCCCAGGCCCCGGAACACCCTCCCAGACTCCCGCCCGGCCAAAGGCTATAGCCCACCGGCCTCGGCGACTATTTCCTGTGTTGCGTCGGGGCATGTCTTGCCATTTTGGGGCAGGGCTTGGCCGTAGCCTCCCAGGCACACGAGGACCCTCGAAAAGGCATGCCCATTTCGAGGCAGGCCCCTAAACCCCTCCCCGGCCCCAGCGGACCAATGGCTATAGCTCACCGGCCTCGGTGACTATTTCAGCGCTGCGCTGGGCATTTCTTGCCATTTAGGCGGGCTTCTTACCGTAGCCTCCCCAGGCTACGAGGACCCTCGAAAGGACTGTACACATTTTGACGACAGGCCCCCTAAACCCCTCCCGGCCCCGGACCAAAGGATATAGCCCACCGGTTTGTGACTATTTCCCGGCTGCTTGCTGGCATTTCTTGCTATTTTAGGCGGGCCTCGACCGTAGTCTCCCAGGCACGAGGACCCTCGAAAGACTGTGCCATTTCCCTCGCGAGCCCCAGACACCCTCCCCAGCCCCCGGACCAAAGGCTATAGCCCACCGGCCTCGGCGACTATTTCACCTTGCGCGCTGGGCATGTCTTGCCATTTTAGGGCAGGCTTGACCGTAGCCTCCCGGGCGCGAGGACCCTCGAAAGACTGTACCATTTACGAAGACCAGGCCCTAAACCCCTCCCCAACCCCAGCGGACCAATGGCTTTAGCCCACCGGCCTCTGCGACTATTTCCTGTGCGCCGCTGAGCATTCTTGCCATTTTAGGGCGGGCTTCGACCGTAGCCTCCCAGGCACGAGGACCCTCGAAAGGACTGTACACATTTCGTGACGAGCCCCCTAAACCCCCTCCCCACGCCCCGCGGACCAAAGGCTATAGCCCACCGTCCTCGGCGACTATTTCACCTTGCGCTGGACATTTCTTGCCATTTTAGGGCAGGCTTCTGACCGTAGCCTCCCAGCTGCGAGGACTCGTAAAGGCGTACCATTTCCGATGACGAGCCCCGAATCCCCCTCCCAACCCTCGCGGACCAAGGCTATAGCCCCACGGCCTCGGCGACTATTTCCGCTGTGCTGCGCTGGGCATTTATTACCATTTAGGCGGGCCTGACCGTAACCTCCCCTTTGGGCGCGAGGACCCTCGAAAAGACAGTACCCATTTACGACACCAGCTCCCGAGCGCCTCCCAACCCCCGGACCAAAGGCTATAGCCCACCGTCCTCGGCGACTATTTCACAGCTGCGCGCTAGACATTTCTTGGCATTTTGGGCGGGCTTCTAAGCCTCCCCAGGCACGAGGACCCTCGAAATCATGCCCATTTCTCTGACCCGAGCCCCAGCTCCTCCCCAACCCCAGCGGACCAAAGGCTATAGCCCGGCCTCGGTGACTATTTCCAGCGCTGCGTCGCTGGAATTTTTGCCATTTTAGGGCGGGCCTCGACCGTAGCCTCCCACCCCAGGCACACGAGGACCCTCGTAAAAGGCTGTACCATTTCCGATGACCATAGCCCCCGCCCTCCCGGCCCCGCGGACAGGCTATAGGCCACCGGCCTCGATGACTATTTCCGCGCTGCGCGCTGGGCATTTCTTGCTATTTTAGGGCAGGCCTCGGCGTAGTCTCCACTTGGGAACATGAGGACCCTCGAAAAGGCTGTACCCATTTCCGGCGCAGGCACCCGAGCGCCCCTTGACCCCGCGGACTAAAGGCTATAGCCCACGGCCTCGGCGACTATTTCGCAGCTGCGCGCTAGAATGTCTTGCCATTTTAGGGCTTCTGACCGTAGCCTCCCACTTTGGGCACGCGAGGACCCTCGATAACTGCCCATTTCGGCGACGAGCCCCGAAACCCCGCTGACCCCGCGGACCAGGCTATAGGCCACCGGCCTCGATGACTATTTCGCTGCGCGCTGGGCATTTCTTGCTATTTTAGGGCAGGCCTCGGCGTAGTCTCCCAGGCACGAGGACCCTCGAAAAACTGTACCCATTTCCAGCGCCCAGGCCCCGGCGCCTCGGCCCAGCGGACTAAAGGCTATAGCCCACCGGCCTCGGCGACTATTTCACGCGCTGCGCCGCTGGACATTTCTTCCCATTTTAGGGCAGGCTTCTGACCGTAGCCTCCCACTGGGCACACGAGGACTCTCGTAAACACTGTACCCATTTCCGATGACCAGAGCCCCCGAAACCCCCTCCTCAACCCTCGCGGACCAAAGGCTATAGCCCACCGGCCTCGGCGACTATTTCACGCGCTGCGCCGCTGGGCATTTATTACCATTTTAGGGCGGGCCCTGACCGTAGCCTCCCACTGGGCACGCGAGGACCCTCGAAAAGACAGTACCCATTTCCGACACCCAGAGCTCCCAGCGCCCTCCCAACCCCAGCGGACCCAAGGCTGCAGCCCACCGTCTCGGCGACTATTTCAGCTGCGCGCTGGGCATTTCTTGGCATTTTAGGGCGGGCTTCTGACCGTAGCCTCCCAGGCACGAGGACCCTCGTGTGTACCCATTTCCGATGACAGGCCCGAAACCCCGCCCAACCCCGCGGACCAAAGGCTGTAGCCCACCAGCCTCGGTGACTATTTCGCGCGATGCGCAGCTGGGCATTTCTTGCGATTTTAGGGCAGGCCTCGGCGTAGTCTCCCCAGGCACGAGGACCCTCGAAAAGGCGTACCCATTTCCAGCGCCAGGCCCCGAGCGCCCTCCCGGCCCGCGGACTATGGGCTATAGCCCACCGGCCTCGGCGACTATTTCACCTGCGCGCTGGGCAGCTCTTGCCATTTAGGGCGGGCCGACCGTAGCCTCCCCAGGCGCGAGGACCCTCGAAAAGGCATGTACCCATTTCGAGACAGGCCCTAAACCCCTCCCAACCCCGCGGACCAATTTATAGCTCACCCGGCCTCGGTGACTATTTCACGCGCTGCGCTGGGCATTTCTTGCCATTTTAGGGCAGGCTTCTGACCGTAGCCTCCCACTGGGCACACGAGGACCCTCGAAAGGACTGTACACATTTTCGACGACCAGAGCCCCCTAAACCCCCTCCCCAACCCCCGCGGACCAAAGGCTATAGCCCACCGTCCTCGGCGACTATTTCACGCGCTGCGCCATTGGACATTTCTTGGTATTTTTGGGCAGGCTTCTAACCGTAGCCTCCCACTGGGCACACGAGGACCCTCGAAATACTGTACCCATTTTCTACGACCAGAGCCCCCGAAACTCCCTCCCCAACCCCCGCGGACCAAAGGCTATAGCCCACCGGCCTCGGTGACTATTTCACGCGCTGCGTCGCCTGGAATTTTTTGCCATTTTAGGGCAGGCCTCCGACCGTAGCCTCCCACTGGGCACACGAGGACCCTCGTAAAGACTGTACCCATTTCCGATGATCATAGCCCCCGAAACCCCCTCCCGGCCCCGCGGACCAAGGCTTTAGCCACGGCCTCGGTGACTATTTCAGCGCTGCGCGCTGGGCATTTCTTGCCATTTTAGGGCAGGCCTCGGCGTAGTCTCCCCAGGCACGAGGACCCTCGAAAAGACAGTACCCATTTCCGGCGCGAGCACCGACGCCTTCCAACCCCGCGGACTAAAGGCTATAGCCACCGGCCTCGGCGACTATTTCCAGCTGCGCGCTGGGAATGTCTTGCCATTTTAGGGGCAGGCTTGACCGTAGCCTCCCACCCAGGCGCGGGGACCCTCGATAAAGACTGTACCCATTTCGGCGAGCCAGGCCCAGCCCCGACCCCAGCGGACCAAAGGCTATAGGCCACGGCCTCGGACTATTTCCAGCTGCGCTGGGCATTTCTTGCTATTTTAGGGCAGGCCTGGCGTAGCCTCCCAGGCACACGAGGACCCTCGAAAAAGCTGCCATTTCCAACGCCCAGGCCCCGACGCCCCTCCCGGCCCCAGCGGACCTAAAGGCTATAGCCCACCGTCCTCGGCGACTATTTCGGACATTCTTGCCATTTTAGGGCAGGCTTGACCGTAGCCTCCCAGGGCACGAGGACTCTCGTAAGGCGTACCCATTTCCGATGACGAGCCCCAGATCCCCCTCCCAGCCCTCGCGGACCAGGCTATAGCCCACGGCCTCGGCGACTATTTCACCGCAGCTGCGCGCGCTGGGCATTTATTACCATTTTAGGGCCCTGACCGTAGCCTCCCAGGCGCGAGGACCCTCGAAAAGGCAGTGCCATTTCCGACACCCGAGCTCCCGAGCGCCCTCCCCAACCCGCGGACCAAAGGCTATAGCCCACCGTCCTCGGCGACTATTTCACGCAGCGCTGCGCGCTAGAACATTTCTTGGCATTTTAGGGCGGGGCTTCGGCCGTAGCCTCCCCTGGGCACCGAGGACCCTCGTAAAGACTGTACCCATTTCCGATGACGAGCCCCGAAACCCCGCCCAACCCCGCGGACCAAGGCTATAGGCCACGGCCTGATGACTATTTCCGCGATGCGCGCTGGGCATTTCTTGCTATTTTAGGGCAGGCCTCGGCGTGGTCTCCCAGGCTGCGAGGACCCTCGAAAGACTGTACCCATTTCCAGCGCGAGCCCCGAGCGCCCTCCCCGGCCCCGCGGACTATGGGCTATAGCCCCCCGGCCTCGGCGACTATTTCCGCAGCTGCGCGCTGGGCGCTCTTGCCATTTTAGGGCGGGCTTGACCGTAGCCTCCCCTGGGCGCGAGGACCCTCGAAAAACTGTACCCATTTCTGAAGACCAGGCCCTAAAGCCCCTCCCGCCCCAGCGGACCAATTGCTATAGCTCACCAGCCTCGGTGAATATTTCACCTTGCGCTGGGCATTTCTTGCCATTTTAGGCGGGCTTGACCGTAGCCTCCCACCCCAGGCACGAGGACCCTCGAAAGGACTGTACACATTTTCGTGACGAGCCCCTAAACCCCTCCCGACCCCCGCGGACCAAGGCTATAGCCCACGTCTCGGCGACTATTTCCTGGCGTGGACATTCTTGGTATTTTGGGCGGGCTTCTAACGTAGCCTCCTTTGGGCTCACGAGGACCCTCGAAATACTGTACCCATTTTCTGACCAGGCCCGAAACTCCTCCCCAACCCGCGGACCAAGGCTATAGCCCACGGCCTCGGTGACTATTTCCGCGCTTCGTCGCTGGAATTTTGCCATTTTAGGGCGGGCCTCGACCGTAGCCTCCCAGCTGGGCACGAGGACCCTCGTAAAGGCATACCCATTTCCGATGATCATGGCCCCGAGCCTCCCCGGCCCAGCGGGCAGGCTTTAGGCCACGGCCTCGGTGACTATTTCCTTCAGCTGCGCGCTGGGCATTTCTTGCTATTTTAGGGCGGGCCTCTGGCGTGGTCTCCCAGGGGCACAGGGACCCTCGAAAAGGCTGTGCCCATTTCCGGGCCCGAGCACCCGAGCGCCCCTTCCCCGCGGACTAAAGGCTATAGCCCACGGCCTCGGCGACTATTTCACGTGCTGCGGCGCTGGGAATGTCTTGCCATTTTAGGGCGACTTCGGCGTAGCCTCCCCACTAGCGCGAGGACCCTCGATAAAGGCGCCATTTCGGCGACCAGGCCGAAACCCCGCCCAACCCCAGCGGACCAAAGGCTATGGGCCACGGCCTCGATGACTATTTCCGCGCTGCGCGCTGGGCATTTCTTGCTATTTTAGGGCAGGCCTCGGCGTAGTCTCCCCAGGCACACGAGGACCCTCGAAAGACTGTACCCATTTCCAGCGAGCCCCGAGCGCCCTCCCGGCCCCAGCGGACTAAAGGCTATAGCCCACCGTCCTCGGCGACTATTTCACGCAGCGCTGCGCTGGACATTTCTTGCCATTTAGGGCAGGCTTGACCGTAGCCTCCCAGGGCACCGAGGACTCTCGTAAAACTGCCATTTCCGATGACGGGCCCCGAATCCCCTCCCGACCCTCGCGGACCAAGGCTATAGCCCACCGGCCTCGGCGACTATTTCACCGCGCTGCGCGCTGGGCATTTATTACCATTTTAGGCGGGCCACGACCGTAACCTCCCGCTGAGCGCGAGGACCCTCGAAGGCAGTACCCATTTCCGACACCCAGGCTCGAGCGCCCTCCCGGCCCCGCGGACCAAAGGCTATAGCCCACCGTCCTCGGCGACTATTTCACGCGCTGCGCCGCTAGACATTTCTTGGCATTTTAGGGCAGGCTTCTGACCGTAGCCTCCCACTGGGCACACGAGGACCCTCGTAAAGACTGTACCCATTTCCGATGACCAGAGCCCCCGAAACCCCCGCCCCAACCCCCGCGGACCAAAGGCTATAGGCCACCGGCCTCAGTGACTATTTCCCGCGCTGCGCCGCTGGGCATTTCTTGCTATTTTAGGGCAGGCCTCTGGCCGTAGTCTCCCACTGGGCACACGAGGACCCTCGAAAAGACTGTACCCATTTCCAACGCCCAGAGCACCCCATCCCCGCCCCACATCCGCTGAGGACCAAAGGCTATAGCCCACCGGCCTCGGCGACTATTTCACGCGCTGCGCCGCTGGGCATGTCTTGCCATTTAGGGCGGGCCGACCGTAGCCTCCCCAGGCGCGCGAGGACCCTCGAAAGACTGTACCCATTTCCGAGGCGAGCCCCTAAGCCCTCCCAACCCCCGCGGACCAATTGCTATAGCTCACCAGCCTCGGTGACTATTTCACCTTCTGCGCGCTGGGCATTTCTTGCCATTTTAGGGCGGGCTTCGGACCGTAGCCTCCCCTTGGGCACGAGGACCCTCGAAAGGACTGTACACATTTCGTGACGAGCCCTAACCCCTCCCAACCCCAGCGGACCAAAGGCTATAGCCCCAGGTCCTCGGCGACTATTTCCAGCTGCGCCATTGGACATTTCTTGGTATTTTGGGCAGGCTTCTAACAACCTCCCAGGCTACGAGGACCCTCAATCTGTACCCATTTTCTCTGACCGAGCCCAGCTCCCTCCCAACCCCGCGGACCAGGCTATAGCCCACCGGCCTCGGTGACTATTTCACCTGCGTCGCACATTTTTGCCATTTTAGGGCAGGCCTCGACCGTAGCCTCCCAGCTGGGCACACGAGGACCCTCGTAAAAGGCTGCCATTTCCGATGATCAGCCCCGAGCCTCCCCAACCCCGCGGGCAGGCTTTAGCCACCGGCCTCGGTGACTATTTCCCGCGCTGCGCCGCTGGGCATTTCTTGCTATTTTAGGTCGGGCCTCGGCGTAGTCTCCCAGGCACGAGGACCCTCGAAAGACTGTACCCATTTCCGGCGCCCAGGCACCCGACCCAGCGGACTAAGGCTATAGCCCACCGGCCTCGGCGACTATTTCACGCTGCGCGCTGGAATGTCTTGCCATTTTAGGGCAGGCTTCGGCCATAGCCTCCCCAGGCGCGAGGACCCTCGATAAGGCGTACCCATTTCGGCGACGAGCCCGAAACCCCGCTGACCCAGCGGACCAAAGGCTATAGCCCACGGCCTCGATGACTATTTCAGCGCTGCGCGCTGGGCATTTCTTGCTATTTTAGGGCAGGCCTCGGCGTAGTCTCCCTGCCCAGGCACCGAGGACCCTCGAAAAGACTGTACCCATTTCAGCCCAGGCCCCGAGCGCCTCCCGGCCCCAGCGGACTAAAGGCTAGCCCACCGTCCACGGCGACTATTTCACGCACTGCGCAGCTGGACATTTCTTGCCAATTTAGGGCAGGCTTCTGACCGTAGCCTCCCACTGGGCACACGAGGACTCTCGTAAAGACTGTACCCATTTCCGATGACGGGCCCCGAATCCCCCTCCCAGCCCTCGCGGACCAAGGCTATAGCCCACCGGCCTCGGCGACTATTTCCAGCTGCGCGCTGGGCATTTATTACCATTTTAGGCGGGCCTGACCGTAGCCTCCCAGCAGGCGCGAGGACCCTCGAAAAAAGTACCCATTTCCGACACCCAGGCTCCCGAGCGCCCTCGGCCCAGCGGACCAAAGGCTATCGCCCACCGTCCTCGGCGACTATTTCAGCTGCGCGCTGGACATTTCTTGGCATTTTAGGGCGGGCTTGACCGTAGCCTCCCACCCAGGCACCACGAGGACCCTCGTAAAAGACTGTACCCATTTCCGATGACGAGCCCCGAAACCCCGCCCCCCAGCGGACCAAGGCTATAGCCACCGGCCTCGATGACTATTTCCGCGATGCGCGCTGGGCATTTCTTGCTATTTTAGGGCAGGCCTCTGGCGTAGTCTCCCAGGCACGAGGACCCTCGAAAAGGCGTACCCATTTCCAGCGCCCAGGCCCCGAGCGCCCCTCCCGGCCCCGCGGACTGGGCTATAGCCCACGGCCTCGGCGACTATTTCGCAGCTGCGCGCTGGGCAGCTCTTGCCATTTAGGCGGGCTTGACCGTAGCCTCCCAGGCGCGAGGACCCTCGAAAAGACTGTACCCATTTCCGACGACCAGAGCCCCTTAAACCCCCTCCCCAACCCCCGCGGACCAAAGCCTATAGCTCACCGGCCTCGGCGACTATTTCAAGCGCTGCACCGCTGGACATTTCTTGCCATTTTAGGGCAGGCTTCTGACCGTAGCCTCCCACTGGGCACACGAGGAGTCTCGTAAAGACTGTACCCATTTCCGATGACCAGAGGCCCCCCCCGGCCCCAGCGGACCAAAGGCTATAGCCCACCGGCCTCGTCGACTATTTCACGCGCTGCGCCGCTGGGCATTTATTGCCATTTTAGGCGGGCGCTGACCGTAGCCTCCCACTGGGCACGCGAGGACCCTCGAAAAGACTGTACCCATTTCCGACACCCAGGCTCGAGCGCCCATCCCGGCCCCAGCGGACCAGGCTATAGCCCACCGTCTCGGCGACTATTTCACCGCTGCGCTGGACATTTCTTGGCATTTTAGGGCGGGCTTGACCGCAGCCTCCCGCAGGCACCGAGGACCCTCGTAAGACTGTACCCATTTCCGATGACGGAGCCGAAACCCCGCCCCGCGGACCAAAGGCTATAGGCCACCGGCCTCAGTGACTATTTCCCGCGCTGCGCCGCTGGGCATTTCTTGCTATTTTAGCGCAGGCCTGTGGCCGTAGTCTCCCACTGGGCACACGAGGACCCTCGAAAAGACTGTACCCATTTCCGATGCAGGCCCCGACGCCCTCCCGACCCCGCGGACTAAAGGCTATAGCCCACCGGCATCGGCGACTATTTCAGCTGCGCGCTGGGCATGTCTTGCCATTTTAGGGCGGGCTTCGACCGTAGCCTTCCCTTTGGGCGCGAGGACCCTCGAAAAAATGTACCCATTTCGGCGACGAGCCCCTAAACCCCTCCCGGCCCCGCGGACCAAGGCTATAGCTCACGGCCTCGGTGACTATTTCAGCGCTGCACGCTAGGCATTTCTTGCCATTTTAGGCGGGCCACGGCCGTAGCCTGCAACTGGCGGGCGCGAGGACCCTCGAAAAGGTACCCATTTCGACAGGCCCCGAGCGCCTCCCGGCCCCCGCGGACTAAAGGCTATAGCCACCGGCCTCGGCGACTATTTCCGCTGCGCGCTGGACATTTCTTGCCATTTTAGGGCAGGCTTCTGACCGTAGCCTCCCAGGCACGAGGACCCTCGTAAAACTGTACCCATTTCCGATGACGGGCCCGAAACCCCTCCCGGCCCCGCGGACCAAAGGCTATAGCCCACCGGCCTCGTCGACTATTTCACGCTGCGCGCTGGGCATTATTGCCATTTTAGCGGGCGTGACCGTAGCCTCCCTCTGGGCGCGAGGACACTCGAAAGACTGTACCCATTTCCGACACACGAGCTCGAGCGCCTCCCGGCCCCAGCGGACCAAGGCTATAGCCCACCGTCTCGGCGACTATTTCACGCAGCTGCGCGCTGGGCATTATTGCCATTTAGGGCGGGCCACGACGTAGCCTCCCACTGGGCACGCGAGGAGCCTCGAAAAAAGGCCCCATTTCCGACGCGAGCTCGAGCCTCCCGGCCCCGCGGACCAAAGGCTATAGCCCACCGTCCTCGGCGACTATTTCGCGCAGTGCGCCGCTGGACATTTCTTGGCATTTTAGGGCGGGCTTGACGCAGCCTCCCAGGGCACCGAGGACTCTCGTAAACATACCCATTTCCGATGACGAGCCCCGAAACCCCTCCCGGCCCCGCGGACCAAAGGCTATAGCCCACCGGCCTCGTCGACTATTTCACGCGCTGCGCCGCTGGGCATTTATTGCCATTTTAGGCGGGCGCTGACCGTAGCCTCCTACTGGGCACGCGAGGACCCTCGAAAAGACTGTACCCATTTCCGACACCCAGAGCTCCCGAACGCCCCTCCCCAACCCCCGCGGACTAAAGGCTATAGCCCACCGGCCTCAGCGACTATTTCACGCGCTGCGCCGCTGGGCATGTCTTGCCATTTTAGGGCAGGCTTCTGACCGTAGCCTCAGGCAGGCGCGAGGACCTCTCGAAAAAAATTCCATTTCGACGGCCCCCCCCCCCCCCCCCCCCCCCCCCGCTATAGCCCACCGGCCTCGGTGACTATTTCACGCGCTGCACCGCTAGGCATTTCTTGCCATTTTAGGGCAGGCCCTGACCGTAGCCTCAGCCCAGGCGCGAGGACCCTCGAAAAACTGCCCATTTCGGCACCCAGGCCCCGAGCGCCCTCCCGGCCCCAGCGGACTAAAGGCTATAGCCCACCGGCCTCGGCGACTATTTCGCGCGCTGCGCCGCTGGGCATTTCTTGCCATTTTAGGGCAGGCTTGACCGTAGCCTCCCAGGCACGAGGACTCTCGTAAAGACTGTACCCATTTCCGATGACCAGAGCCCCCGAACCCCCCTCCCCAACCCCCGCGGACCAAAGGCTATAGCCCACCGGCCTCGGCGACTATTTCACGCGCTGCGCCGCTGGGCATTTCTTGCCATTTTAGGCGGGCGCTGACCGTAGCCTCCTACTGGGCACGCGAGGACCCTCGAAAAGACTGTACCCATTTCCGACACCCAGAGCTCCCGAACGCCCCTCCCCAACCCCCGCGGACCAAAGGCTATAGCTCACCGGCCTCGGTGACTATTTCAAGCGCTGCACCGCTAGGCATTTCTTGCCATTTTAGAGCAGGCCCTGACCGTAGCCTCCAACTGGGCACGCGAGGACCCTCGAAAAGACTGTACCCATTTCTGACACCCAGAGCCCCCGAACGCCTCCCGGCCCCGCGGACCAAAGGCTATAGCCCACCGGCCTCGGCGACTATTTCACGCGCTGCGCCGCTGGGCATGTCTTGCCATTTAGGGCAGGCTGCTGACCGCTGCCTCCCACTGGGCACTCGAGGACCCTCGAAAAAGCGTACCCATTTCCGGCGACGAGCCCACCCCCTCCCAGCCCCAGCGGACCGAGGCTATAGCTCACCGGCCTCGGTGACTATTTCAAGCGCTACGCCGCTGGGCATTTCTTGCCATTTAGAGCGGGCCCGACCGTAGCCTGCCCAGGCGCGCGAGGACCCTCGAAAGACTGTACCCATTTCCGACGCCCTCCCGACCCCCGCGGACCAAAGGCTATAGCCCACCGGCCTCGTCGACTATTTCACGCGCTGCGCCGCTGGGCATTTCTTGCCATTTTAGGTGAGCGACCGTAGCCTCCCTGGGCTGCGAGGACACTCGAAAGACTGTACCCATTTCCGATGGAGCCCCGAAACCCCTCCCCGACCCCAGCGGACCAGGCTATAGCCCACCGGCCTCGTCGACTATTTCACGCAGCGCTGCGCGCTGGGCATTGTGCCATTTTGGCGGGCGCTGACCGTAGCCTCCTCCTCGGGCGCGAGGACCCTCGAAAACTGTGCCCATTTCCGACACGAGGCTCCCGAGCGCCTCCCGGCCCCAGCGGACCAAAGGCTATAGCCCACCGGCCTCGGCGACTATTTCACGCGCTGCGCCGCTGGGCATGTCTTGCCATTTTAGGGCAGGCTTCTGACCGTAACCTCCCACTGGGCACGCGAGGACCTTCGAAAAGACTGTACCCATTTCCGACGACCAGAGCCCCCTAAACCCCCTCCCCAACCCCCGCGGACCAAAAGCTATAGCCCACCGGCCTCGGTGACTATTTCACGCGCTGCGCCGCTGGGCATTTCTTGCTATTTTAGGGCAGGCCTGTGTAGCGTGGTCCCAGGCACGCGAGGACCCTCGAAAAGACTGTACCATTTCCGATGCGAGCCCCGGCGCCCCTCCCGGCCCCGGACTGAGGCTATAGCCCACCGGCCTCGGCGACTATTTCACGCGCTGCGCGCTGGGCATGTCTTGCCATTTTAGGGCAGGCTTCTGACCGTAAGCCTCCCCTTTGAGCGCGAGGACCCTCGAAAGACTGTACCCATTTCCGGCGAGCCCCTAAACCCCTCCCCGACCCCGCGGACCAAGGCTATAGCTCACGGCCTCGGTGACTATTTCAGCGCCGCTGGCATTTCTTGCCATTTTAGGGCGAGGCCCTGACCGTAGCCTGGCCCAGGCGCGAGGACCCTCGAAAAGACTGCACATTTCTAACACAGAACCCCGAACGCCTCCCCCGGCCCCCGGACTAACGGCTATAGCCCACCGGCCTCAGCGACTATTTCACGCGCTGCACCGCTGGACATTTCTTGCCATATTAGGGCAGGCGTCTGACCGTAACCTCCCACTGGGCACACGAGGACTCTCGTAAAGACACTACCCATTTCCGAGGCCAGGCCCCGAAACACCCTTGACCCGCGGACCAGGCTATAGCCCACCGGCCTCGGCGGACTATTTCCAGCTGCGCCGCTGGACATTTCTTGCCATATTAGGGCAGGCGTCTGACCGTAACCTCCCACTGGGCACACGAGGACTCTCGTAAAGACACTACCCATTTCCGAAGACGAGCCCCCCTCCCAACCCCGCGGACCAAGGCTATAGCCCACCGGCCTCGGCGACTATTTCACAGCGCTGCGCGCTGGGCATTATTGCCATTTAGGGCGGGCCCTGACCGTAACCTCCCCAGGGCACCGAGAACCCTCGAAAGACTGTACCCATTTCCGACACCCAGGCTCGAGCGCCCCTCCCGGCCCCAGCGGACCAGGCTATAGCCCACAGGTCCTCGGCGACTATTTCACAGCGCTGCGCGCTGGACATTTCTTGGCATTTTAGGGCAGGCTTCTGACCGGAGCCTCCCACTGGCACATGAGGACCCTAGTAAAGACTGTACCATTTCCGATGGCCAGGCCCCGAAACCCCTCCCCCGCGGACCAAGGCTATAGGCCACCGGCCTCGATGACTATTTCCGCGCTGCGCGCTGGGCATTTCTTGCAATTTTAGGGCGGGCCTCGTAGTCTCCCAGGCACGAGGACCCTCGAAAAGGCTGTTTCCGATGCCAGGCCCCGAGCGCCCTCCCGGCCCCAGCGGACCAAGGCTATAGCCCACCGTCCTCGGCGACTATTTCACGCTGCGCGCTGGACATTTCTTGCCATTTTAGGGCAGGCTTGACCGTAGCCTCCCCTGGGCACCACGAGGACTCTCGTAAAAGGCTGTACCATTTCCGATGACGAGCCGAAACCCCGACCCCGCGGACCAAAGGCTATAGCCCACCGGCCTCGGCGACTATTTCACGCGCTGCGCCGCTGGGCATTAATTGCCATTTAGGCGGGCCTGACCGTAGCCTCCCCAGGCGCGAGGACCCTCGAAAAAGCTGTACCCATTTCCGACAGGCTCGAGCGCCTCTCCCCAACCCCAGCGGACCAGGCTATAGCCCACCGTCCTCGGCGACTATTTCAGCGCTGCGCGCTGGACATTCTTGGCATTTTAGGGCGGGCTTGACCGTAGCCTCCCCGCTGGGCACGAGGACCCTCGAAAAGGCATGCCATTTCCGATGACGAGCCGAAACCCCGCCCCAACCCCCGGACCAGGCTATAGCCACGGCCTCGGCGACTATTTCACCGCGCTGCGCTGGGCTGTCTTGCCATTTTAGAGCAGGCTTCTGACCGTAGCCTCCCCAGGCGCGCGAGGACCCTCGAAAATGTACCCATTCCGGCGAGCACCCTAAACCCCCCCCCCAACCCCAGCGGACCACCGGCTATAGCCCACCGGCCTCGGCGACTATTTCATCGCTGCGCGCTGGGCATTTATTGCCATTTAGGGCGGGCTTCTTACCGTAGCCTCCCAGGCTGCGAGGACCCTCGTAAAGCGTAACCATTTCCGGCGAGCCCCGAGCGCCCTCTCGGCCCCGCGGACTAAAGGCTATAGCCCACCGGCCTCGGCGACTATTTCACGCGCTGCGCCGCTGGACATGTCTTGCCATTTTAGGGCAGGCGACTGACCGTAGCCTCCCAGGCGCGAGGACCCTCGAAGACTGTACCCATTTCCGGCGAGCCCCTAAACCCCTCCCCAGCGCGGACCAAAGGCTATAGCCCACCGGCCTCGGCGACTATTTCATGCGCTGCGCCGCTGGGCATTTATTGCCATTTTAGGGCGGGCGCTGACCGTAGCCTCCCACTGGGCACGCGAGGACCCTCGAAAACATTGTACCCATTTCCGACACCCAGAGCTCCCGAACGCCCCTCCCCAACCCCCGCGGACCAAAGGCTATAGCCCACCGTCCTCGGCGACTATTTCACGCGCTGCGCCGCTGGACATTTCTTGGCATTTTAGGGCAGGCTTCTGACCGCAGCCTCCCACTGGGTACACGAGGACCCTCGTAAAGACTGTACCCATTTCCGGCCCAGGCGAGCCCCGACGTCCTCCCGGCCCCGCGGACCAAGGCTATAGCCCACCGGTCCTCGGCGACTATTTCACAGCTGCGCGCTGGACATTTCTTGCATTTTAGGGCGGGCTTGACCGTAGCCTCCCAGCAGGTACGAGGACCCTCGTAAAGACTGTACCCATTTCCGATGACCAGAGCCCCCGAAACCCCCGCCCCAACCCCCGCGGACCAAAGGCTATAGCCCACCGGCCTCAGCGACTATTTCACGGGCTGCGCCGCTGGCCAATCTTGCCATTTTAGGGCAGGCTTCTGACCGTAGCCTCCCACTGGGCACGCGAGGACCCTCGAAAAGACTGTACCCATTCCCGACGACCAGAGCACCCTAAACCCCCTCCCCAACCCCCGCGGACCAAAGGCTATAGCCCACCGGCCTCAGCGACTATTTCACGGGCTGCGCCGCTGGCTAATCTTGCCATTTTAGGGCAGGCTTCTGACCGTAGCCTCCCACTGGGCACGCGAGGACCCTCGAAAAGACTGTACCCATTTCCGATGACCAGAGCCCCCGAAACCCCCGCCCCAACCCCCGCGGACCAAAGGCTATAGCCCACCGGCCTCAGCGACTATTTCACGGGCTGCGCCGCTGGCTAATCTTGCCATTTTAGGGCAGGCTTCTGACCGTAGCCTCCCACTGGGCACGCGAGGACCCTCGAAAAGACTGTACCCATTCCCGACGACCAGAGCACCCTAAACCCCCTCCCCAACCCCCGCGGACCAAAGGCTATAGCCCACCGTCCTCGGCGACTATTTCACGCGCTGCGCCGCTAGACATTTCTTGGCATTTTAGGGCAGGCTTCTGACCGTAGCCTCCCACTGCGCACAAGAGGACCCTCGTAAAGTCTGTAACCATTTCCAACGCCCAGAGCCCCCGAACGTCCCTCCCCAACCCCCGCGGACCAAAGGCTATAGCCCACCGTCCTCGGCGACTATTTCACGCACTGCGCCGCTGGACATTTCTTGCCATTTTAGGGCAGGCTTCTGACCGTAGCCTCCCACTGGGCACACGAGGACCCTCGAAAAGACTGTACCCATTTCCGATGACCAAAGCCCCCGAAACCCCCTGCCCAACCCCCGCGGACCAAAGGCTATAGCCCACCGGCCTCGGCGACTATTTCACGCGCTGCGCCGCTGGGCATGTCTTGCCATTTTAGGGCAGGCTTCTGACCGTAGCCTCCCACTGGGCACGCGAGGACCCTCGAAAAGACTGTACCCATTCCCGACGACCAGAGCACCCTAAACCCCCTCCCCAACCCCCGCGGACCAAAGGCTATAGCCCACCGTCCTCGGCGACTATTTCACGCGCTGCGCCGCTGGACATTTCTTGGCATTTTAGGGCAGGCTTCTGACCGTACCTCCAGGTACCACGAGGACCCTCGTAAAAACCCATTTCCGATGACGAGCCCCGAAACCCCGCTGACCCCGCGGACCAAAGGCTATAGGCCACCGGCCTCGTGACTATTTCCCTGCGCGCTGGGCATTTATTGCCATTTAGGGCGGCGCTGACCGTAGCCTCCAGAGCGCGAGGACCCTCGAAAACATTGTACCCATTTCCGACACCCTCGAGCGCCCTCCCGGCCCCGCGGACCAGGCTATAGCCCTCCGTCC
The DNA here is from genome assembly GCA_030449925.1 of Citropsis articulata. Lineage (NCBI taxonomy): Eukaryota > Viridiplantae > Streptophyta > Magnoliopsida > Sapindales > Rutaceae > Citropsis > Citropsis articulata. The sequence goes on along the minus strand of JASUUH010000017.1, from coordinate 577,331 downwards.
TCGGCGACTATTTCACTCGCTGCTCCGATGGACATTTATTGGAATTTTAGGGAAGGCTTCTGTCCGTAGCCTCCCAGGCTACGAGGACCCTCGTAAAGGCTGTAACCATTTCCGGCCGAGCCCCGACGTCCCTCCCCCCAGCGGACCAAGGCTATAGCCACCGTCCTCGGCGACTATTTCCGCAGCTGCGCGCTGGACATTTCTTGGCATTTTAGGGCGGGCTTCGAGCCTCCTCCCAGGTACGAGGACCCTCGTAAAAACTGTACCCATTTCCGATGACCGAGCCCGAGCCCGCCCCCCCGCGGACCAGGCTATAGCCCACCGCCTCGGCGACTATTTCACGGGCTGCGCGCTGGCTAATCTTGCCATTTTAGGGCGGGCTTGACCGTAGCCTCCCAGGCACGAGGACCCTCGAAAACTGTACCCATTCGACGACCGAGCACCCTAAACCCCTCCCAGCCCCGCGGACCAAGGCTATAGCCACCGTCCTCGGTGACTATTTCACGCTGCTAGACATTTCTTGGCATTTAGGGCGGGCTTGACCGTAGCCTCCCAGAGGACTCTCGTAAAGTCTGGAACCATTTCCAACGCCCAGAGCCCCCGAACGTCCCTCCCCAACCCCCGCGGACCTAAGGCTATAGCCCACCGTCCTCGGCGACTATTTCCCGCGCTGCGCCGCTGGACATTTCTTGGCATTTAGGGCGGGGCTTGACCGTAGCCTCCCAGGTACGAGGACCCTCGTAAAGCTGTACCCATTTCCGATGACCGAGCCCCGAAACCTCCCAACCCCGCGGACCAATGGCTATAGCCCACCGGCCTCGGCGACTATTTCACGGGCTGCGCCGCTGGCTAATCTTGCCATTTTAGGGCAGGCTTCTGACCGTAGCCTCCCACTGGGCGAGGACCCTCGAAAGACTGTACCCATTCCGGCGACGAGCACCTAAACCTCCCCCCCAGCGGACCAAGGCTATAGCCCACCGTCCTCGGCGACTATTTCACGCTGCGCGCTGGACATTTCTTGGCATTTTAGGGCGGGCTTGACCGTAGCCTCCCATTGGGTACGAGGACCCTCGTAAAGGCTGTACCCATTTCCGATGACGAGCCCCGAAACCCCGCCCCCCAGCGGACCAAGGCCTATAGGCCACCGGCCTCGATGACTATTTCACGCTGCGCGGGCATTTCTTGCTATTTTAGGGCGGGGCCTCGGCGTAGCCTCCCCAGGCGCGAGGAACCTCGTAAAGTCTGTAACCATTTCCAACGCCCAGAGCCCCCGAACGTCCCTCCCCAACCCCCGCGGACCAAAGGCTATAGCCCACCGTCCTCGGCGACTATTTCACGCGCTGCGCCGCTGGACATTTCTTGGCATTTTAGGGCAGGCTTCTGACCGCCTCCCAGGTACGAGGACCCTCGTAAACCATTCATTGATGACAGGCCCCGAGCCCGCTAACCCCGCGGACCAAAAGGCTATAGCCCACGACCTCGGCTGACTATTTCACGGGCTCGCCGCTGGCTAATCTTGCCATTTTAGGGGCGACTTCTGGCCAAGCCTCCCCAGGGTGCGAGGACCCTCGAAAACGTACCCATTTCCGGCGGCCAGGCCCTAAGCCCCTCCCGGCCCCGCGGACCAGGCTGTAGCTCACGGCCTCGGTGACTATTTCCTTCCTGGCATTTCTTGCCATTTTAGGCAGGCCCTGTGCCCAGCCTCCAAGCGGGCGAGGACCCTCGAAAAGCGCATGCCCATTTCGACACCAGGCCCCAGGCATCCCTCCCGGCCCCAGCGGACTAAAGGCTATAGCCCACGGCCTCGGCGACTATTTCAGCGCTGCGCGCTGGACATTTCTTACCATTTTAGGTCAGGCTTGACCGTAGCCTCTGGGCACACGAGGACTCGTAAAGGCATGCCCATTTCCGATGACGAGGCCCGAAACCCCTCCCCAACCCCCGCGGACCAAAGGCTATAGCCCACCGGCCTCGGCGACTATTTCACGCTGCGCGCTGGGCATGTCTTGCCATTTTGGCGAGCTTCGGCCGTAGCCTCCCAGGCGCGAGGACCCTCGAAAAGACTGTACCCATTTCCGACGACCAGAGCCCCCTAAACCCCCGCGGACTAAAGGCTATAGCCCACCGGCCTCGGCGACTATTTCATGCGCTGCGCCGCTGGGCATTTATTGCTATTTTAGGGCGGGCGCTGACCGTAGCCTCCCACTAGGCACGCGAGGACCCTCGAAAAGACTGTACCCATTTCCGACACCCAGAGCTCCCGAACGCCCCTCCCCAACCCCCGCCGACCAAAGGCTATAGCCCACCGTCCTCGGCGACTATTTCACGCGCTGCGCCGCTAGACATTTCTTGGCATTTTAGGGCAGACTTCTGACCGTAGCCTCCCACTGGGCACATGAGGACCCTCGTAAAGACTGTAACCATTTCCGGCCTTGAGCCCGAGCCCTCCCGGCCCCCGGACTAAAGGCTATAGCCCACGGCCTCGGCGACTATTTCACGCGCCAGCGCGCTGGGTATGTCTTGCCATTTTAGGGCAGGCTTGACCGTAGCCTCCCAGGCGCGAGGACCCTCGAAAAAGCTGTACCCATTTCCGGCGGCGAGCCCGTAAACCCCCTCCCGGCCCCAGCGGACCAAAGGCTATAGCTCACGGCCTCGGTGAATATTTCCTGCAGCGCTGCACCGCTTGGCTTTTCTTTCCATTTAGGGCAGGCCACGACCGTAGCCTCCTTTGGGCAGGCGAGGACCCTCAGCGTACCCATTTCGGCACCCACGGCCCGACGCCTCCCAGCCCCAGCGGACTAAAGGCTATAGCCCACCGGCCTCGGCGACTATTTCCCGCGCTGCGCCGCTGGACATTTCTTGCCATTTTAGGGCAGGCTTCTGACCGTAGCCTCCCACTGGGCACACGAGGACTCTCGTAAAATGTACCATTTCCGATGACGAGCCCCAAAACCCCTCCCAACCCCAGCGGACCAAAGGTTATAGCCCACCGACCTCGGCGACTATTTCACCTTGTGCTCCGCTGGGCATTTATTAGCATTTAGGCGGGCCCTGACCGTAGCCTCCCAGGCCTGCGAGAACCCTCGAAAAGACTGTACCCATTTCCGACACAGGCTCGACGCCCTCCCGGCCCAGCGGACCCAGGCTATAGCCCACCGTCCTCGGCGACTATTTCACGCGCTGCGCCGCTGGACATTTCTTGACATTTTAGGGCAGGCTTCTGAACGCAGCCGGCATTTCTTGCCATTTTAGAGCAGGCCACGGCCGTGGCACTGGCAGGCGCGAGGATCCTCGAAAACTGTGCCATTTCGGACACAGGCCCCGAGCGCCCTCCCGGCCCCGCGGACTAAAGGCTATAGCCCACGGCCTCGGCGACTATTTCACTGTGCTGCGCGGCTGGATATTTCTTGCCATTTTAGGGGCGGGCTTCTGACCGTAGCCTCCTTGGCACACGAGGAGTCTCGTAAAAGGCTGTACCCATTTCCGATGACGAGCCCGAAACCCCTCCCGGCCCCGCGGACCAAGGCTATAGCCCACGGCCTCGTCGACTATTTCACAGCGCTGCGCTGGGCATTTATTGCCATTTAGGCGGGCGCTGACCGTAACCTCCTCTTGGGCACCGAGGACACTCGAAAAACTGTACCCATTTCCGACACCCAGGCTCGAGCGCCTCCCAACCCCCAGCGGACCAAGGCTATAGCCCACCCACCGTCCTCGGCGACTATTTCCGCGCTGACTGCGCCTGGGCATTTATTGACATTTTAGGGCGGGCCCTGTCCGTAGGCTCCCAGGCGAGGACCCTCGAAAAGGCATGTACCCATTTCCGACACGAGCTCGAGCGCCCCCTCCCGGCCCCAGCGGACCAAGGCTATAGCCCACCGTCCTCGGCGACTATTTCCCGCTGCGCGCTGGACATTTCTTGGCATTTTAGGGCGGGCTTCGACCGCAGCCTCCCCAGGCTGCGAGGACTCTCGTAAAAGGCATGCCATTTCCGATGACGGGCCCCGAAACCCCTCCCCCGCGGACCAAAGGCTATAGCCCACCGGCCTCGTCGACTATTTCACGCGCTGCGCCGCTGGGCATTTATTGCCATTTTAGGCGGGCGCTGACCGTAACCTCTCTGCGGGCGCGAGGACCCTCGAAAAGTACCCATTTCCGACACCCGGATCTCGACGCCCCTCCCGGCCCCAGCGGACTAAAGGCTATAGCCCACGGCCTCCGCGACTATTTCACCTGCGCCCGCTGAGCATGTCTTGCCATTTTGCGGGCGACCGTAGCCTCCCAGGCACCGAGGACTCTCGTAAAGGCATGCCATTTCGATGACCCAGGCCGAGCCTCCCCCCAGCGGACCAAGGCTATAGCCCACCGGCCTCGTCGACTATTTCAGCTGCGCGCTGGGCATTTATTGCCATTTAGGCGGGCGTGACCGTAACCTCCCACGGGCGCGAGGACCCTCGAAAAATGTACCCATTTTCGGCGAGGCCCCTAAGCCCCTCCCCGGCCCCGCGGACCAAAGGCTATAACACCGGCCTCGGTGACTTCAAAGCGCTACCGCTGAGGCATTTCTTGCCATTTTAGAGCGGGCCTGACCGTAGCCTCCAGCCCAGCGCGAGGACCCTCGAAAAGAACGTACCATTTCCGACACCGAGCCCCGAGCGCCTCCCGGCCCGCGGACTAAGGCTAGCCCACGGCCTCGGCGGACTATTTCACGCGCTGCGCGCTGGACATTCTTGCCATTTTAGGGCGGGCTTGACCGTAGCCTCCCAGGCACCACGAGGACTCTCGTAAAGGCATGCCATTTCCGATGACGAGCCCCGAAACCCCTCCCAACCCGCGGACCGGCTATACCCACCGGCCTCGGCGACTATTTCACGCGCTGCGCTGGGCATTATTGCCATTTTAGGGGCGGGCCTGACCGTAACTTCCCCAGGCGCGAGGACCCTCGAAAACTGTACCCATTTCCGACACCCAGGCTCCGAGCGCCCATCCCGGCCCCAGCGGACAAAAGGCTATAGCCCACCGTCCTCGGCGACTATTTCAGCGCTGCGCGCTGGGACATTTCTTGGCATTTTAGGGAGGCTTGACCGCAGCCTCCCACTGGGCACCGAGGACCCTCGTAAAGGCGTGCCATTTCCGATGACGAGCCCCGACGCCCTCCCCCCCCGCGGACTAAAGGCTATAGCCACGGCCTCGGCGACTATTTCCCGCGCTGCGCGCTGGGCATGTCTTGCCATTTAAGGCGAGCTTCTGACCGTAGCCTCCCAGGCGCGAGGACCCTCGAAAAACATGCCATTTCCGGCGAGCCCCGCCCCTCCCCCCAGCGGACCAAGGCTGCCAGCTCACCGGCCTCGGTGATTATTTAAAGCGCTGCACCGCTGGGCATTTCTTGCCATTTTAGAGCGAGGCCACGACGTAGCCTGCTTGAACGGGCGCGAGGACCCTCGAAAAGACTGTACCCATTTCGACAGCGAGCCCCGAACACCCTCCCGGCCCCGCGGACCAAAGGCTATAGACCACCGGCCTCGGCGACTATTTCACAGCGCTGCGCTGGACATTTCTTGCCATTTTGAGGCGGGCTTGACCGTAGCCTCCCACTGGGCACCAGTCTCGTAAAAGGCGTACCCATTTCCGATGACGGGCCGAAACCCCTCCCCGGCCCCAGCGGACCAAAGGCTATAGCCCACCGGCCTCGTCGACTATTTCACGCGCTGCGCCGCTGGGCATATAGTGCCGTTTTAGGCGGGCGGCCGTAGCCTCCCCCGGGCACGAGGACACTCGTAAAGCTGTACCCATTTCCGACGAGCTCCCGAGCGCCCTCCCCGGCCCCCGCGGACCAGGCTGCCAGCCCGTCTCGGCGACTATTTCACGCGCTGGCCACTGGACATTTCTTGGCATTTTAGGGCAGGCTTCTGACCGTAGCCTCCCACTAGGCACACGAGGACTCTCGTAAAGACTGTACCCATTTCCGATGACCAGAGCCCCCGAAACCCCTCGACCCCAGCGGACCAAGGCTATAGCCCACCGGCCTCGTCGACTATTTCACCGCTGCACGCTGGGCATTTCTTGCCATTTTAGGGCGGGCCCTGACCGTAGCCTCAAGCGGGCGCACGCGGGGACCTCGAAAGACTGTACCCATTTCGACACCAGGCCCCTCGTCCCTCCCCAACCCCCGCGGAATAAAGGCTATAGCCCACTGGCCTCGGCGACTATTTCACGCTGCGCCGCTGGACATTTCTTGCCATTTTAGGTCGGGGCTTCTGACGTAGCCTCCAGGCACGAGGACTCTCGTAAAAGACTGTACCATTTCCGATGACCGAGCCCCGAGCCTCCCGGCCCCGCGGACCACACGCTATAGCCCACCGGCCTCGGTTATTTCACGCGCTGCGCCGCTGGTCATGTCTTGCCATTTTAGGGCAGGCTTCTGACCGTAGCCTCCCACTGGGCACGCGAGGACCCTCGAAAAGACTGTACCCATTTCCGACGACCAGAGCCCCCTAAACCCCCTCGCCAACCCCCGCGGACTAAAGGCTATAGCCCACCGGCCTCGGCGACTATTTCATGCGCTGCGCCGCTGGGCATTTATTGCTATTTTAGGGCGGGCGCTGACCGTAGCCTCCCACTGGGCACGCGAGGACCCTCGAAAAGACTGTACCCATTTTGACCCAGGCTCCCGGCGCCCCTCCCCGGCCCCGGACCAAGGCTATGGCCCACCGGCCTCGGCGACTATTTCAGCGGCGCTGCGGTATGTCTTGCCATTTAGGGCGGGCTTCTGACCGTAGCCTCCAGCTGGGGCAGCGAGGACCCTCGAAAGACTGTACCCATTTCCGGCGACGAGCCCGTAACCCCTCCCAACCCCAGCGGACCAAGGCTATAGCTCACCGGCCTCGGTGAATATTTCCAGCGCTGCGCTGGGCATTTCTTTCCATTTAGGCAGGCCTGGCCGTAGCCTCAGCTGGGCGGCGAGGACCCTCGAAAGACTGTACCCATTCCGACACCCCCCGAACCTCCCAGCCCCAGCGGACTAAAGGCTATAGCCCACGGCCTCGGCGACTATTTCCGCAGCTGCGCGCTGGACATTTCTTGCCATTTAGGGCGGGCTTCTGACCGTAGCCTCAGGGCACACGAGGACTCGTAAAGGCTGTACCCATTTCCGATGACGGGCGAGCCCCTCCCCGGCCCCGCGGACCGAGGCTATAGCCCACCGGCCTCGGCGACTATTTCAGCTGCTGCGCGCTGGGCATTTATTGGCATTTAGGCGGGCCCTGACCGTAGCCTCCCACTTGGCGCGAGGAACCCTCGAAAAGACTGTACCCATTTCCGACACAGGCTCCCGAGCGCCCTCCCAACCCCAGCGGACCAAAGGCTATAGCCCACGTCTCGGCGACTATTTCCTTGCAGCGCTGCGCGCTGGACATTTCTTGACATTTAGGGCAGGCTTCTGAGCGCAGCCTCCTGGGCTACGAGACCCTCGTAAAAGGCCCATTTCCGAAGACAGGCCGAAACCCCGCCCCAACCCAGCGGACCAAGGCTATAGCCCACCGGCCACGGGGACTTTTTCGCGCGTTGCGCCGCTGTGCCTTTCTTGCTATTTTAGGGCAAGCCTCTGGCGATAGTCTCCAGCTTTGGGCACGAGGACCCTCGTAAGGCACCCATTTCCGATGACGGAGCCGAAACCCCTCCCCAACCCCAGCGGACCAAAGGGCTATAGCCCACGGCCTCGGCGACTATTTCACGCAGCTGCGCGCTGGGCATTATTGCCATTTTAGGCGGGCCCTGACCGTAACCTCCCACTGGGCACACGAGGACCCTCGAAAAAAGTACCCATTTCCGACGAGCTCGAGCGCCTCCCCGGCCCCGCGGACCAAAGGCTGCAGCCCACCGTCCTCGGCGACTATTTCCGCAGCTGCGCGCTAGACATTTCTTGGCATTTTAGGGCAGGCTTACGTAGCCTCCCCCAGGCACGAGGACCCTCGTAAAGACTGTACCCATTTCCGACGAGCCCGTAAACCCCTCCCAACCCCGCGGACCAAGGCTATAGATCACCGGCCTAGGTGACTATTTCCAGCTGCACCGCTAGGCATTTCTTGCCATTTAGGCAGGCCACGACCGTAGCCTCCAGCTGGGGCGCGAGCACCCTCGAAAACATGCCATTTCGACGCAGGCCCCGACGCCCCTCCCGGCCCAGCGGACTAAAGGCTATAGCCCACGGCCTCGGCGACTATTTCACAGCTGCGCGCTGGACATTCTTCCCATTTTAGGGCGGGCTTGACCGTAGCCTCCAGCCCAGGCACGAGGACCCTCGTAAACCATGCCATTTCCGATGACGGGCCCACAAACCCCCTCCTCAACCCTCGCGGACCAAAGGCTATAGCCCACCGGCCTCGGCGACTATTTCGCGCGCTGCGCCGCTGGGCATTTCTTGCCATTTTAGGGCAGGCCCCTGACCGTAGCCTCCCCTTTGGCGCGAGGACCCTCGAAAAGACTGTACCCATTTCCGACGCAGGCTCCCGGCGCCCCTCCACAACCCCCGCGGAACAAAGGCTATAGCCCATCGTCCTCGGCGACTATTTCACGCGCTGCGCCGCTAGACATTTCTTGGCATTTTAGGGCAGGCTTCTGACCGTAGCCTCCCAGGCACCACGAGGACCCTTGCAAGACTGTACCCATTTCCGACGCCCAGAGCCCCCGACCCCCCTCCCCAACCCCAGCGGACTAAAGGCTATAGCCCACCGGCCTCGGCGACTCATTCGCAGCTGCGCGCTGGGCATGTCTTGCCATTTAGGCGAGCTTGACCGTAGCCTCCCAGGCAGCGAGGACCCTCGAAAAGACTGTACCCATTTCCGAAGGCAGGCCCCCAGCCCCCTCCCAACCCCCTCGGAACAAAGGCTATAGCACACCGGCCTCGGTGACTATTTCACGCGCTGCGCGCTAGGCATTTCTTGCCATTTAGGGCGGGCCCTGACGTAGCCTCCCACTTTGGGCGAGGACCCTCGAAAAACTGTACCCATTTCGACGAGCCCCGACGCCCTCCCGACCTCCGTGGACTAAAGGCTATAGCCCTCCGGCCTCGGCGACTATTTCACGCGCTACGCCGCTGGACATTTCTTGCCATTTTAGGGCAGGCTTCTGACCGTAGCCTCCCACTGGGCACACGAGGACTCTCGTAAAGACTGTACCCATTTCCGACACCCAGAGCTCCCGAACGCCCCTCCCCAACCCCCGCGGACCAAAGGCTATAGCCCACCGTCCTCGGCGACTATTTCACGCGCTGCGCCGCTAGACATTTCTTGGCATTTTAGGGCAGGCTTCTGACCGTAGCCTCCCACTGGGCACACGAGGACTCTCGTAAAGACTGTACCCATTTCCGACACCCAGAGCTCCCGAACGCCCCTCCCCAACCCCCGCGGACCAAAGGCTATAGCCCACCGGCCTCGGTGACTATTTCCTGGCAGCTTCGCCGCTGGACATTTTTGCCATTTAGGGCAGGCCTCTGACCATAGCCTCCTCTGGGCACCACGGACCCTCGTAAAGGCTGTACCCATTTCGATGACAGGCCCCGAGCGCCTCCCGGCCCCAGCGGACCAAGGCTATAGCCCACCGTCCTCGGCGACTATTTCAGCTGCGCGCTGGGCATTTCTTGGCATTTTAGGCGGGCTGACCGTAGCCTCCCAGCACGCGAGGACCCTCGAAAAGCATGCCATTTCGACACGAGCTCGACGCCCTCCCGGCCCCAGCGGACTAAAGGCTATAGCCCACCGTCCTCGGCTACTATTTCAGCGCTGCGCGCTAGACATTCTTGGCATTTAGGGCAGGCTTGACCGTAGCCTCCTCCCAGGCACACGAGGACCCTTGCAGGCGTACCCATTTCCGGCCCGAGCCCCGACGCCCCTCCCGACCCTGCGGACCAAGGCTATAGCCCACCAGCCTCGGCGACTATTTCTGGCGCTCGCGCTGGGCATTTATTGCCATTTTAGGGCGGGCCTGACCGTAACCTCCCACTTGGCCGCGAGGACCCTCGAAAAGGCTGTACCATTTCCGACGCAGGCTCCCGAGCGCCCCTCCCGGCCCCGCGGACCAAGGCTATAGCCCACCGGCCTCGGTGACTATTTCCGCAGCGCTGCGCGAATTTTTGCCATTTTAGGGCAGGCCTCGACCATAGCCTCCCAGGCACGAGGACCCTCGTAAAGGCATGCCATTTTCGATGGCCGAGCCCCGAGCGCCCTCCCAGCCCCAGCGGACCGAGGCTATAGCCCACCGTCCTCGGCGACTATTTCCGCGCTGCGCGCTGGGCATTTATTGCCATTTTAGGCGGGCCACTGACCGTAGCCTCCCGCAGGCGAGGACCCTCGAAAAAGGCTGTACCCATTTCCGACACCAGGCTCGAGCGCCCCTCCCGAACCCCCGGACCAAAGGCTATAGCCCACCGTCCTCGGCGACTATTTCACGCGCTGCGCCGCTAGACATTTCTTGGCATTTTAGGGCAGGCTTCTGACCGTAGCCTCCCACTGGGCACACGAGGACCCTTGCAAAGACTGTACCCATTTCCGACGCCCAGAGCCCCCGAACGCCCCTCCCCAACCCCCGCGGACCAAAGGCTATAGCCCACCGGCCTCGGCGACTATTTCACGCGCTGCGCCGCTGGGCATGTCTTGCCATTTAGCGAGCTTGACCGTAGCCTCCCCAGGCGCGAGGACCCTCGCAAAGACTGTACCCATTTCCGACGACCAGAGCCCCCTAAACCCCCTCCCCAACCCCCGCGGACCAAAGGCTATAGCTCACCGGCCTCGGTGACTATTTCACGCGCTGCACCGTTAGGCATTTCTTGCCATTTTAGGGCAGGCCCTGACCGTAGCCTCCCACTGGGCACGCGAGGACCCTCGAAAAGACATGCCATTTCGACACCCAGGCCCCGAGCGCCCTCCCGGCCCGTGGACTAATGGCTATAGCCCTCCGGCCTCGGCGACTATTTCACGCGCTGCGCCGCTTGACATTTCTTGCCATTTTAGGGCAGGCTTCTGACCGTAGCCTCCCACTGGGCGCACGAGGACTCTCGTAAAGACTGTACCCATTTCCGATGACCAGAGCCCCCGAAACCCCCTCCCCAACCCCTGCGGACCAAAGGCTATAGCCCACCGGCCTCGGCGACTATTTCACGCGCTGCGCCGCTGGGCATTTATTGCCATTTTAGGGCGGGCCACGACCGTAACCTCCCCTTTGGCGCGAGATCCTCGAAAAGACTGTACCCATTTCCGACACAGGCTCCCGAGCGCCCTCCCCAACCCCGTGGACCAAAGGCTATAGCCCACGGCCTCGGTGACTATTTCACAGCTGCGCGCGAATTTTTGCCATTTAGGGCAGGCCTCTGACCATAGCCTCCCAGGCGCGAGGACCCTCGTAAAAACTGTACCATTTCGATAACGAGCCCCGAAACCCCTCCCAACCCAGCGGACCAAGGCTATAGCCCACGGCCTCGGCGACTATTTCAGCGCTGCGCGCTGGGCATTTCTTGCCATTTTAGGCGGGCTTCTGACCGTAGCCTCCCACTGGGTACGAGGACCCTCGAAAAGACTGTACCCATTTCGGACACCTAGAGCCCCCGAACGCCCCTCCCCAACGTCCGCGGACAAAAGGCTATAGCCCACCGGCCTCGGCGACTATTTCACGCGCTGCGCCGCTGGGCATGTCTTGCCATTTTAGGGCAGGCCTCTGACCGTAGCCTCCCACGGGGCACACGAGGACCCTCGAAAAGGCCGTGCCATTTCGACTACAGGCCCCGAGCCCCTCCCAACCCCGGGCCAAGGCTATAGCCCACGGCCTCGGCGACTATTTCGCGCTGCGCTGGGCATTCTTGCCATTTAGGGCAGGCTTCTGACCGTAGCCTCCCAGGCACGAGGACCCTCGAAGACCGTTCCCATTTCGGCGGCAGCCCCGAGCCCCTCCCCAACCCCCGCGGACCAAAGGCTATAGCCAACCGGCCTCGGTGACTATTTCACGCGCTGCGTCGCTGGGTATTTCTTGTCATTTTAGGGCAGACCTCTGACAGTAGCCTCCCACGGGGCACACGAGGACCCTCGAAAAGACTGTACCCATTTCCGACGCCCCTCCCCAACCCCCGCAGACCAAAGGCTATATCCCACCGGCCTCGGCGACTATTTCACGCGCTGCGCCGCTGGGCATTTCTTGCCATTTTAGGGCAGGCCCTGACGTAGCCTCCCACTGGGCACGCGAGGACCCTCGAAAAGACTGTACCCATTTCCGACACCCAGAGCCCCTGAACGCCCCTCCCCAACCCCCGCGGGCCAAAGGCTATAGCCCACCGGCCTCGGCGACTATTTCACGCACTGCGCCGCTGGGAATGTCTTGCCATTTTAGGGCAGGCTTCTGACCGTAGCCTCCCACTGGGCACACGAGGACCCTCGAAAAGACCGTACCCATTTCGGCGTCGAGCCACTGACCCCTCCCGGCCCCGCGGACCAAGGCTATAGCCCACGGCCTCGGTGACTATTTCCAGCTGCGCGCTGGGCATTTCTTGTCATTTTAGGGCAGGCCAGCGGTAGCCTCCAGGGCACGAGGACCCTCGAAAAGCGCCATTTCCGGCGCCCTCCCCAGCCCCGCGGACCAAGGCTATGTCCCACCGGCCTCGGCGACTATTTCGCATGCGCGCTGGCCATTTCTTGCCATTTAGGGCAGGCCCTGACCGTAGCCACCCCCTGCGAGGACCCTCGAAAAGACTGTACCCTTTTCCGACACCCAGAGCCCCCGACCGCCCCTCCCCAACCCCCGCGGGCCAAAGGCTATAGCCCACCGGCCTCGGCGACTATTTCACGCACTGCGCCGCTGGGAATGTCTTGCCATTTTAGGGCAGGCTTCTGACCGTAGCCTCCCACTGGGAACACGAGGACCCTCAAAAAGACTGTACCCATTTCCGACGACCAGAGGCCCCGAAACTCCCTCCCCAACCCCCGCGGACCAAAGGCTATAGCCCACCGGCCTCGGTGACTATTTCACGCGCTGCGCCGCTGGGCATGTCTTGCCATTTTAGGGCAGGCTTCTGACCGTAGCCTCCCACTTGGCACACGAGGACCCTCGACAAGACCGTTCCCATTTCTGACGACCAGAGCCTCCGAAACCCCCTCCCCAACCCCCGCGGACCAAAGGCTATAGCCAACCGTCCTCGGTGACTATTTCACGCGCTGTGCCGCTGGGCATTTCTTGTCATTTTAGGGTAGGCCTCTGACAGTAGCCTCCCACGGGGCACACGAGGACCCTTGAAAAGACTGTACCCATTTCCGACGCCCCTCCCCAACCCCCGCAGACCAAAGGCTATATCCCACCGGCCTCGGCGACTATTTCCCGCGCTGCGCCGCTGGGTATTTCTTGGCATTTTATGGCAGGCCTCTGACCGTAGCCTCCCACTGGGTACACGAGGACCCTCGAAAAGACTGTACCCATTTCGGACACCTAGAGCCCCCGAACGCCCCTCCCCAACCCCCGCGGACCAAAGGCTATAGCCCACCGGCCTCGGTGACTATTTCACGCGCTGCGCCGCTGGGCATTTCTTGCCATTTTGGGGCAGGCCTCTGACCGTAGCCTCCAGGGCTACGACGACCCTCGAAAAGACTGTACCCATTTCCGGCGGGCCCCGAAACCATCTCCCAAACCCCAGCGGACCAAAGGCTATAGCCCACGGGCTCGGCGGCTATTTCACCGCTGCGCGCTGGGCATGTCTTGCCATTTTAGGGCAGGCTTCGGACCATAGCCTCCCGGGGCTACCGAGGACCCTCGAAAAGACTGTACCCATTTCGGCGGAACCCGAAACCCCTCCCAACCCCGAGGACAAAAGTCTATAGCCCACCGGGCTCGGTGACTGTTTTGCGCGATACCCCGCTGGGCATGTCTTGCCATTTTAGGGCAGGCTTGACCGTAGCCTCCCAGGAGCGAGGACCCTCAAAGCTGTACCCATTTCCGGCGACGAGGCCGAAACTCCCTCCCAACCCCGCGGACCAAGGCTATAGCCCACCGGCCTCGGTGACTATTTCCGCAGCTGCGCGCTGGGCATTTCTTGCCATTTTAGGGCAGGCCTCTGACCGTAGCCTCCCAGGCACGAGGACCCTCGAAAGACTGTATCCATTTCGGCAGGCCCTAAACCCCTCCCCTCGGCCCCGCGGACCAAAGGCTATAGCCCACCGGCCTCGGTGACTATTTCACAGCTGCGCGCGGGCATTTTTGCCATTTTAGGGCAGGCCTCGACCGTAGCCTCCGGCCGGGCACCGACAACCCTTGAAAAGCTGTACCCATTTCGGCCGACGGGCCCGAAACCCCTCCCGGCCCCAGCGGACCAAGGCTATAGCCCACCGGCCTCGGTGACTATTTCCGCTCTGCGCGCTGGGCATTACTTGCCATTTAGGGCAGGCCTCGGCCGTAGCCTCCCCTGGGCACCGAGGACCCTCGAAAGACTGTACCCATTCGGACACCTAGAACCCCAAGCCCCTCCCGGCCCCGCGGACCAGGCTATATCCCACCGGCCTCGGCGACTATTTCACTGCGCTGCGCGCTGGGCATTTCTTGCCATTTAGGGCAGGCCTCTGACCGTAGCCTCCCACGCGAGGCCCCTCGAAAAGACTGTACCCATTTCCGACACCCAGAGCCCCCGAACGCCCCTCCCCAACCCCCGCGGGCTAAACACTATAGCCCACCGGCCTCGGTGACTATTTCCCGCGCGCCGCTGGACATTTCTTGCCATTTTTGGGCGGGGTTCTGACCGTAGCCTCCCCACAGGCACACGAGGACCCTCGAAAAGACTGTACCCATTTCCGGCGGCCCAGGCCCGGCCTCCCAACCCCCCGGACCAAGGCTATAGCCCACCGGCCTCGTGACTATTTCAGCTGCGCCGCTGGGCATGTCTTGCAAGTATAGGGCAGGCGTCTGACAATAGCCTCCCACTGGGCATGCGAGGACCCTCGAAAAGACTGTACCCATTTCGGCGGACGGAACCCCGAAACCCCTCCCAGCCCCGCGGACCAAAAGGCTAGCCCACGGCCTCGGTGACTATTTCCGCTGCGCGCTGGGCATTTCTTGCCATTTTAGGGCAGGCCTCGACCGTAACCTCCCAGGCACCACGAGGACCCTCGAAAAGGCGTATCCATTTCGGCGGCAGGCCCCTAAACCCCCTCCCCAACCCCCGCGGACCACAGGCTATAGCCCACCGGCCTCGGTGACTATTTCACGCGCTGCGCCGCTGGGCATTTTGCCATTTAGGCAGGCCTCGACCGTAGCCTCGGCCCAGGCACCAGGACCCTCGAAAAGACCGTACCCATTTCGGCGGCGAGCCCGAAACCCCCTCCCCAACCCCCGCGGACCAAAGGCTATAGCCCACCGGCCTCGGTGACTATTTCCCGCTCTGCGCCGCTGGGCATTACTTGCCATTTTAGGGCAGGCCTCTGACCGTAGCCTCCCACTGGGCACACGAGGACCCTCGAAAAGACTGTACCCATTTCGGACACCTAGAACCCCCGAACGCCCCTCCCCAACCCCCGCGGACCAAAGGCTATAGCCCACCGGCCTCGGAGACTATTTCACGCGCTGCGCCGCTGGGCATGTCTTGCCATTTTAGGGCAGGCTTCTGACCGTAGCCTCCCACTGGGCACACGAGGACCCTCGAAAAGACTGTACCCATTTCCGATGACCATAGCCCCCAAAACACGTTCCCCAACCCCCGCGGACCAAAGGCTATAGCCCACATGCCTCGGCGACTATTTCACGCGCCGCGCCGCTGGGCATTTCTTGCCATTTTGGCGAGCTTGACCGTAGCCTCCCCAGGCACACGAGGACCCTCAAAGTCCGTACCATTTCGGACGACCAGGAAACCCCTCCCCACCCCCGCGGACCAAAGGCTATAGCCCACCGGCCTCGGTGACTATTTCACGCGCTGCGCCGCTGGGCATTTCTTGTCATTTTAGGGCGGGGCCTCGTGACCGTAGCCTCCACAGGACACGAGGACCCTTGAAAAGTGTACCCATTTCCGGCGCCCTCCCGACTCCCGCGGACCAAAGGCTATATCCCAGCCTCGGCGACTATTTCTCGCTGCGCGCTGGGCATTTCTTGCCATTTTAGGGCAGCTTCTGACCGTAGCCTCCCACTGGGCACGAGGACCCTCGAAAGACTGCCATTTCCGGCGAGCCCCGAAACCCCTCCCCAACCTCGCGGCCCAAGGCTATAGCCCACCGGCCTCGGTGACTATGTCCGCAGCTGGCGCTGGGCATTTCTTGCCATTTAGGCAGGCCTCGACCGTAGCCTCCCACTGGGCACACGAGGACCCTCGAAGACTGTACCCATTTTTGACGACGAGCCTAAACCCCTCCCGACCCCCGCGGACCAAGGCTATAGCCCACCGGCCTCGGTGACTATTTCAGCTGCGCGCTGGGCATTTCTTGTCATTTTAGGGCAGGCCTCGACGGTAGCCTCCCACAGGCACGAGGACCCTTGAAAAGCTGTACCCATTTCCGGCGCCCTCCCCAACCCCAGCGGACCAAAGGCTATATCCACGGCCTCGGCGACTATTTCCAGCTGCGCTGGGCATTCTTGCCATTTAGGGCAGGCCGACCGTAACCTCCCACTTGGGCAGGCGAGGACCCTCGAAAAGACTGCCATTTCCGGCGGACGAGCCCCGAAAACCCCACCCCAACCCCGAGGACCAAGGCTATAGCCACGGCCTCGGTGACTATTTCCAGCTGCGCCCGTTGGGCATTTCTTACCATTTTAGGGCGGGCCTCGACCGTAGCCTCCCACTGGGCACGAGGACCCTCGAAAGGCTGTACCCATTTCCGGCCAGGCCCCGACGCCCTCCCAGCCCCAGCGGACCAATCTATAGCCCACCGGCATCGGCTATTTCACAGCAGCTGCGCGCTGGGCATGTCTTGCCATTTTAGGGCGAGGCTTTTGACCGTAGCCTCCCACAGGCTGCGACCCTCGAAAAGACTGCACCATTTCCGGCGACTAGAGCCCCGGAACACGTCCCCAACCCCGCGGACCAAGGCTATAGCCCACGGCCTCGGCGACTATTTGTGACTGCGCCACTGGGTATTTCTTGCCATTTTATGGCGGGCTTCTGACCGTAGCCTCACCCAGGCACGAGGGACCCTCGAAAAAGCTGCCATTTCCGACGCCACTCCCCAACCCCCGCAGACCAAAGGCTATATCCCACCGGCCTCGGCGACTATTTCACGCGCTGCGCCGCTGGGCATTTCTTGCCATTTTGGGGCAGGCCCTGACCGTAGCCTCCCACTGGGCACGCGAGGACCCTCGAAAAAACTGTACCCATTTCCGACACCCAGAGCCCCCGAACGCCCCTCCCCAACCCCCGCGGGCTAAACACTATAGCCCACCGGCCTCGGCGAGTATTTCACGCGCTACGCCGCTGGACATTTCTTGTCATTTTAGGGCAGGCTTCTGACCGTAGCCTCCCACTGGGCACACGAGGACCCTCGAAAAGACTGTACCCATTTCCGACGACCCCTCCCCCACCCCTCGGACCACAGGCTATAGCCCACCGGCCTCGGTGACTATTTCCCGCCTTCGCGCGTTGGGCATTTCTTGCCATTTAGGGCAGGCCTCGACCGTAGCCTCAGCCCAGGCACGAGGACCCTCGAAAAAGCATGTACCCATTTTGGACGAGCCCCCTCCCCAACCCCCGCGGACCAAAGGCTATACCCCCCGGCCTCGGGAGACTATTTCACGCAGCGCTGCGCGCTTGGCATTTTGCGATTTTAGGGCAGGCCTCGACCGTAGCCTCCCAGGGCACGAGGACCCTCGAAAGACTGTACCCATTTCCGGCGGCAGGCCCCAACCCTCTCCCCAACCCCCGCGGACCAAAGGCTATAGCCCACCGGCCTCGGCGACTATTTCACGCGCTGCGCCGCTGGGCATGTCTAGCCATTTTAGGGCAGGCGTCTGACCGTAGCCTCACCCAGGCTGCGAGGACCCTCAAAAGCTGTACCCATTTCCGGCGACCAGGCGAAACCCCTCCCCAACCCCCGCGGACCAAAGGCTATAGCCCACCGGCCTCGGAGACTATTTCACGCGCTGCGCCGTTGGGCATTTCTTGCCATTTTAGGGCAGGCTTCTGACCGTAACCTCCCACTGGGGACACGAGGACCCTCGAAAAGACTGTACCCATTTCGGCCCCGAAACCCCCACCCCAACCCCCGCGGACCACAGGCTATAGCCCACGGGCCTCGGTGACTATTTCACGAACTGCGCCGCTGGGTATTTCTTGCCATTTTAGGGCAGGCCTCGACCGTAGCCTCCCAGGGTACGAGGACCCTCGAAAGACTGTACCCATTTCAGGCCAGCCCCGAACGCCCCTCCCCAACCCGCGGACCAAAGGCTATAGCCCACCGGCCTCGGCGACTATTTCAGGCGCTGCGCCGCTGGGCATGTCTTGCCATTTTAGGCAGGCTTGACCGTAGCCTCCCGCAGGAACGAGGACCCTCAAAAGGCTGTACCCATTTCGGCGAGAACCCCGAACCCCTCCCCAACCCGCGGACCAGGCTATAGACCACCGGCCTCGGCGACTATTTCCGCGCGATGCGCGCTGGGCATTCTTACCATTTTGGGCAGGCTTCTGACCGTAGCCTCCCCGGGCACGAGGACCCTCGAAGACTGTACCCATTTGACCAGGCCCGAGCCCCTCCCAACCCCGCGGACCAAAGGCTATAGCCCACGACCTCGGCGACTATTTCACGCTGCGCGCTGGGCATGTCTTGCCATTTTAGGGCAGGCTTGACCGTAGCCTCCCAGGCACGAGGACCCTCGAAAAGCGTACCCATGTCCGGCGCCCTCCCCAACCCCGCGGACCAAAGGCTATATCCACCGGCCTCGGCGACTATTTCACCGCGCTGCGCGCTGGGCATGTTCTTGCCATTTAGGGCAGGCTTCTGACCGTAGCCTCCCAGGCACGAGGACCCTCGAAAAAGGCTGTACCCATTTCGGCGCCCCTCCCAACCCCGCGGACCAAGGCTATAGCCCACCGGCCTCGGCGACTGTTTCACGCGCTGTGCGCTGGGCATATCTTGCCATTTAGGCAGGCCCTAACCGTAGCCTCCCACTGAGCTGCAGAGGACCCTCGAAAAGACTGTACCCATTTCCGGCCAGGCCCCAGAACTTCCCTCCCCAACCCCGGGCCAGGCTATAGCCCACCGGCCTCGGCGACAACTTCGCAGCTGCGCGCTGGTCATTTCTTGCCATTTTATGCAGGCTTCTGACCGTAGCCTCCCACCCAGGCTACGAGGACCCTCGAAAAGTACCCATTTCCGGCGCCCAGGCCCCGAACCCCTCCCAGCCCCGCGGACCGAAGGCTATAGCCCACGGCCTCGGTGACTATTTCACGCTGCGCGCTTGGCATGTCTTGCCATTTTAGGCGAGGCTTCGGACCGTAGCCTCCCCAGGCTGCGAGGACCCTCGAAAATTGTACCCATTTCGGCGACCAGCGCCCGAAACCCCTCCCAACCCCTGCGGACCAAAGGCCATAGCCCACCGGCCTCGGCGACTATTTCGCGGGCTGCGTCGCTGGGCATTTCTTGCCAATTTAGGGCAGGCCTCGGCCGTAACCTCCCAGGGCGAGGACCCTCGAAAAGCTGCCATTTCGGACTTCGAGCCCCGACCTCCCCTACCCCCGCGGACCAAAGGCTATATTCCACAGGCCTCGGCGACTATTTCGCGCACTGTGTCGCTGGGCATTCTTGCCATTTTAGGGCTGGCCTCTGACCGTAGCCTCCGGGCACGAGGACCCTCGAAAGACTGTACCCATTTCGGCGACCAGGCGAACCCCTCCCCAGCCCCGCGGACCAAAGGCTATAGCCCACCGGCCTCGGCGACTATTTCCAGCGTTGCGACGCTGGGCATTTCTTGCCATTTTAGGGCAGGCTTCGACCGTAGCCTCCCAGGCACGAGACCCTCGAAAGACTGTACCCATTTCCGACGCCCCTCCCCAACCCCGCGGACCAAGACTATAGCCGCCGGCCTCGGCGACTATTTCACTCGCTGCGCCGCTGGGCATGTCTTGCCATTTTAGGGCAGGCTTCTGACCGTAGCCTCCCACTGGGCACACGAGGACCCTCGAAAAGATTGTACCCATGTCCGACGCCCCTCCCCAACCCCCGCAGACCAAAGGCTATCCACGGCCTCGGCGACTATTTCCAGCTGCGCGCTGGGCATGTCTTGCCATTTTAGGGCGGGCTTCGACCGTAGCCTCCCACAGGCACGAGGACCCTCGAAAAGGCTGTACCCATTTCCGGCCCCTCCCCAACCCCGCGGACCAAGGCCATATCCACCGGCCTCGGCGACTATTTCACAGCTGTGCCGCTGGGCATATCTTGCCATTTAGGGCCCGGGCTTTAGCATTTTAGGCGGGCCTCCAGCCTCCCGGGCGCGAGGACCCTCGTAAAGACTGTACCCATTTCCGACACGAGCCCCGAGCCTCCCAACCCCGCGGACCAGGCTATAGCCACCGTCCTCGGCGACTATTTCACGCGCTGCTACTCTGGGGATTTCTTGACATTTTAGGGCAGGCTCTGAGCGCCTCCCAGCTGGGCACCACGAGGACCCTCGTGGCATGTACCCATTTCCGATGGCAGGCCCGAAACCCCTCCCAACCCCGCGGACCAAGGCTATAGGCCACCGGCCTCGGCGACTATTTCAGCGCTGCGCGCTGGGCATTTCTTGCCATTTTAGGGCAAGCCTCGGCGTAGCCTCCCAGCTGGGCACCGAGGACCCTCGTAAAGACTGTACCCATTTCCGATGACGGGCCGAGCCTCCGACCCCAGCGGACCAAGGCTGCCAGCCCGGCCTCGGCGACTATTTCAGCGCTGCGCGCTGGGCATTTATTGGCATTTAGGCGGGCTTCTGACCGTAGCCTCCACTGGGCACCGAGACCCTCGGCTGTACCCATTTCCGACGAGGCTCGAGCGACCCTCCCCGGCCCCAGCGGACCAAAGGCTATAGCCCACCGTCCTCGGCGACTATTTCCGCAGCGCTGCGCGCTGGACATTCTTGACATTTAGGGCAGGCTTCTGACGCAGCCTCCCACTGGGCACACGAGGACCCTCGTAAAAGGTACCCATTTCCGACGCGAGGCTCCGAGCCCCTCCCCAACCCCCGCGGACCAAAGGCTATAGCCCACCGGCCTCGGCGACTATTTCACGCGCTGCGCCGCTGGGCATTTCTTGCCATTTTAGGGCCGGTGTCTGACCGTAGCCTCCCACTGGGCACACGAGGACCCTCGAAAGGACGGTGCCATTTCCGACACCCAGGCTCGACCCCTCCCCGGCCCCAGCGGACCAAGGCTATAGCCCACCGTCCTCGGCGACTATTTCCTGTGCGCGCTGACATTTCTTGGCATTTTAGGGCGGGCTTGACCGTAGCCTCCCAGGCACATGAGGACCCTCGTAAAACTGTACCCATTTCCGGCCAGGCCCGCGCCCTCCCCAACCCCGCGGACCAAGGCTATAGCCCACCGGCCTCGGCGACTATTTCACGCTGCGCGCTGGGCATTTCTTGCCATTTTAGGCGGGCTTCTGACCGTAGCCTCCCAGCTGAGCACCGAGACCCTCGAAAAGGCATGCCCATTTCCGACACGAGCCCCGCCTCCTCCCAACCCAGCGGACCAAAAGGCTATAGCCCACCGGCCTCGGGACTATTTCACCGCGCTGCGCGCTGGGCATTTCTTGCCATTTTGGGCGGGCTTGACCGTAGCCTCCAGGCAGCGAGGACCCTCGAAAACTGTACCATTTCCGACGACGGGCTCCCGAAACCCCTCCTCGGCCCCGCGGACCAAGGCTATAGCCCACCGGCCTCGGCGACTATTTCAGCAGCTGCGCGCTGGGCATTTATTGCCATTTTAGGGGCGGGCCTGACCGTAGCCTCCCAGAGCGCGAGGACCCTCGAAAAGACTGTACCCATTTCCGACCCCCAGAGCTCCCCAACGCCCCTCCCCAACCCCCGCGGAACAAAGGCTATAGCCCATCGTCCTCGGCGACTATTTCACGCGCTGCGCCGCTAGACATTTCTTGGCATTTTAGGGCAGGCTTCTGACCGTAGCCTCCCACTGGGCACACGAGGACCCTTGCAAAGACTGTACCCATTTCCGGCGAGCCCCGAGCGCCCTCCCAACCCCCGCGGACCAAAGGCTATAGCCCACCGGCCTCGGGGACTCTTTCACGCGCTGCGCGCTGGGCATATCTTGCCATTTAGGGCGAGCTTCGGACCGTAGCCTCCCCAGCGCGAGACCCTCGAAAAAGGCTGTACCCATTCCGAGGCAGGCCCCTAAACCCCTCCCAGCCCAGCGGACAAAAGGCTATAGCTCACCGGCCTCGGTGACTATTTCACGCGCTGCACCGATAAGCATTTCTTGCCATTTTAGGGCAGGCCCTGACCGTAGCCTCCCAAAGGGCACGCGAGGACCCTCGAAAAGACTGTACCCGTTTCTGACGCAGGCCCGAGCGCCCTCCCGGCCCGTGGACTAAGGCTATAGCCCTCCGGCCTCGGCGACTATTTCACGCGCTGCGCCCTGGACATTTCTTGCCATTTTAGGGCAGGCTTCTGACCGTAGCCTCTTTGGGACTCTCGTAAAAGGCATGCCATGCCCGACCCCCAGAGCCCCCGACCGCCCCTCCCCCACCCCCGCGGACCACAGGCTATAGCCCACCGTCCTCGGCGACTATTTCACGCGCTGCGCCGCTAGACATTTCTTTGCATTTTAGGGCAGGCTTCTGACCGTAGCCTCCCAGGCACCACGAGGACTCTCGTAAAGGCATGCCATTTCCGACACGAGCTCGAGCGCCTCCCCAACCCCGCGGACCAAAGGCTATAGCCCACGGCCTCGGTGACTATTTCACAGCGCTGCGCCGCGGAATTTTGCCATTTTAGGGCAGGCCTCGACCATAGCCTCCTCAGGGCACACGAGGACCCTCGTAAAATGCCATTTTCGATGACGAGCCCCGACGCCCTCCCCGGCCCCAGCGGACCAAGGCTGCCACCGTCCTCGGCGACTATTTCAGCGCTGCGCGCTGGGCATTTTTATTGGCATTTTAGGCGGGCCCTGACCGTAGCCTCCCAGGCGCGAGGACCCTCGAAGACTGTGCCATTTCCGCAGGCTCCGACGCCCTCCCAGCCCCAGCGGACCAGGCTATAGCCCACCGTCCTCGGCGACTATTTCGCAGCGCTGCGCGCTGGACATTTCTTGGCATTTTAGGGCAGGCTTCTGACAGCCTCCCCCCAGGCACCGAGGACCCTTGCGGTATGCCCATTTCCGGCGAGCCCCGGCGCCCCTCCCAGCCCTGCGGACCAAGGCTATAGCCCACCAGCCTCGGCGACTATTTCACAGCTGCGCGCTGGGCATTTATTGCCATTTAGGGCGGGCCCTGACCGTAGCCTCCCAGCAGCCGCGAGGCCCCTCGAAAAGACTGTACCCATTTCCGACACGAGCTCCCGACGCCCTCCCAACCCCAGCGGACCAAGGCTATAGCCCACCGGCCTCGGTGACTATTTCACGCGCTGCGCGCGAAATTTTTGCCATTTTAAGGGCAGGCCTCGACCATAGCCTCAGCTGGGCACCACGAGGACCCTCGTAAAGCTGTACCCATTTTCGATGACGAGCCCCGACGCCCTCCCGGCCCCAGCGGACCAAAGGCTATAGCCCACCGGCCTCGGCGACTATTTCACGCGCTGCGCCGCTGGGCATTTATTGCCATTTTAGGGCGGGCCCTGACCGTAGCCTCCCACTGGGCACGCGAGGACCCTCGAAAAGACTGTACCCATTTCCGACACCCAGAGCTCCCGAACGCCCCTCCCCAACCCCCGCGGACCAAAGGCTATAGCCCACCGTCCTCGGCGACTATTTCACGCGCTGCGCCGCTAGACATTTCTTGGCATTTTAGGGCAGGCTTCTGACCGTAGCCTCCCACTGGGCACACGAGGACCCTCGTAAAGACTGTACCCATTTCCGACGCCCAGAGCCCCCGAACGCCCCTCCCCAACCCCCGCGGACTAAAGGCTATAGCCCACCGGCCTCAGCGACTATTTCACGCGCTGCGCCGCTGGGCATGTCTTGCCATTTTAGGGCAGGCTTCTGACCGTAGCCTCCCACTGGGCACGCGAGGACCCTCGAAAAGACTGTACCCATTTCCGACGACCAGAGCCCCCTAAACCCCCTCCCCAACCCCCGCGGACCAAAGGCTATAGCTCACCGGCCTCGGTGACTATTTCACGCGCTGCACCGCTAGGCATTTCTTGCCATTTTAGGGCAGGCCCTGACCGTAGCCTCCCACTGGGCACGCGAGGACCCTCGAAAAGACTGTACCCATTTCTGACACCCAGGCCCCGAGCGCCTCCCGGCCCGTGGACTAATGGCTATAGCCCTCCGGCCTCGGCGACTATTTCGCAGCTGCGCGCTTGACATTTCTTGCCATTTTTGGCAGGCTTCTGAACGTAGTAGCCTCCCCAGGCGCCACGAGGACTCTCGTAAAGGCTGTACCCATTTCGATGACGAGCCCCGAAACCCCTCGGACCCTGCGGACCAGGCTATAGCCCACCGGCCTCGGCGACTATTTCCCGCTGCGCGCTGGGCATTTATTGCCATTTAGGCGGGCCCTGACCGTAACCTCCCACCGCGCGAGGATCCTCGAAAAGACTGTGCCATTTCCGACACCGAGCTCCCGAGCGCCCTCCCGGCCCCAGCGGACCAAAGGCTATAGCCCACCGGCCTCGGTGACTATTTCCAGCTGCGCGCGAAATTTTTGCCATTTAGGGCGGGCCTCGACCATAGCCTCCCACTGGGCACACGAGGACCCTCGTAAAGGCTGTACCCATTTCGATAACGAGCCGAAACCCCTCCCGACCCCCGGACCAAAGGCTATAGCCCACCGGCCTCGGCGACTATTTCACGCGCTGCGCCGCTGGGCATTTCTTGCCATTTTAGGCCAGGCTTCTGACCGTAGCCTCCCACTGGGTACACGAGGACCCTCGAAAAGACTGTACCCATTTCGGACACCTAGAGCCCCCGAACGCCCCTCCCCAACGTCCGCGGACAAAAGGCTATAGCCCACCGGCCTCGGCGACTATTTCACGCGCTGCGCCGCTGGGCATGTCTTGCCATTTTAGGGCAGGCCTCTGACCGTAGCCTCCCACGGGGCACACGAGGACCCTCGAAAAGACCGTACCCATTTCTGACTACCAGAGCCCCCGAAACCCCCTCCCCAACCCCCGCGGGCCAAAGGCTATAGCCCACCGGCCTCGACGACTATTTCTCGCGCTGCGCCGCTGGGCATGTCTTGCCATTTTAGGGCAGGCTTCTGACCGTAGCCTCCCACTGGGCACACGAGGACCCTCGAAAAGACCGTTCCCATTTCTGACGGGCCCGAAACCCCTCCCGGCCCGCGGACCAGGCTATAGCCAACCGGCCTCGGTGACTATTTCACAGCGCTGCGTCGCTGGGTATTCTTGTCATTTAGGCGAGACCTCGTGGTAGCCTCCCCAGGGCACGAGGACCCTCGAAAGACTGTACCCATTTCCGGCGCCCTCCCCAACCCGCGGACCAAAGGCTATATCCCACGGCCTCGGCGACTATTTCACTTTCGCTGCGCGCTGGGCATTTCTTGCCATTTAGGGCAGGCCCTGACCGTAGCCTCCCCAGGCATGCGAGGACCCTCGAAAAGCATGCCATTTCCGACGCAGGCCTGAGCGCCTCCCGGCCCCGAGGGCCAGGCTATAGCCACCGGCCTCGGCGACTATTTCACGCACTGCGCGCTGGGAATGTCTTGCCATTTTAGGGCAGGCTTGACCGTAGCCTCACTTGGGCACACGAGGACCCTCGAAAGACCGTGCCATTTCGGCGTCGAGCCTGAAACCCCTCCCCAGCCCCAGCGGACCAAGGCTATAGCCACCGGCCTCGGTGACTATTTCCAGCAGCTGCGTTCTTGTCATTTTAGGGCAGGCCACTGACAGTAGCCTCCCACGGGGCACACGAGGACCCTCGAAAAGACTGTACCCATTTCCGACGCCCCTCCCCAACCCCCGCAGACCAAAGGCTATGTCCCACCGGCCTCGGCGACTATTTCACGCGCTGCGCCGCTGGCCATTTCTTGCCATTTTAGGGCAGGCCCTGACCGTAGCCCCCCACTGGGCACGCGAGGACCCTCGAAAAGACTGTACCCTTTTCCGACACCCAGAGCCCCCGACCGCCCCTCCCCAACCCCCGCGGGCCAAAGGCTATAGCCCACCGGCCTCGGCGACTATTTCCCTGCGCGCTGAGAATGTCTTTCCATTTTAGGCGGGCTTGACCGTAGCCTCCCCGCAGGAACGAGGACCCTCTAAAAGACTGTACCCATTTCCGACGACCAGGGGCCCCGAAACTCCCTCCCCAACCCCCGCGGACCAAAGGCTATAGCCCACCGGCCTCGGCGACTATTTCTCGCGCTGCGCCGCTGGGCATGTCTTGCCATTTTAGGGCAGGCTTCTGACCGTAGCCTCCCACTGGGCACACGAGGACCCTCGACAAGACCGTTCCCATTCGGCGGCAGGCCCCGAAACCCCTCCCCACCCCGCGGACCAAAGGCTATAGCCAACCGGCCTCGGTGACTATTTCACCTTGTTGTGCGCTGGGCATTTCTTGTCATTTAGGGTAGGCCTCGGCGGTAGCCTCCCACAGGGCACACGAGGACCCTTGAAAAGCTGTACCCATTTCGGCGCCCCTCCCAACCCCGAGACCAAGGCTATATCCACCGGCCTCGGCGACTATTTCCAGCTGCGCGCTGGGTATTTCTTGGCATTTATGGCGGGCCTCGACCGTAGCCTCCCTTTGGGTACACGAGGACCCTCGAAAAGACTGTACCCAGTTTGGACACCTAGAGCCCCTTAACGCCCCTCCCCAACCCCGCGGACCAAAGGCTATAGCCCACCGGCCTCAGTGACTATTTCACCTTCTGCGCGCTGGGCATTTCTTGCCATTTGGGGCAGGCCTCGGCCGTAACCTCCCACTTGGGCACCACAGGACCCTCGAAAAGACTGTACCCATTTCCGACGACCAGAGCCCCCGAAACCCTCTCCCAAACCCCCGCGGACCAAAGGCTATAGCCCACCGGGCTCGGCGACTATTTCACGCGCTGCGCCGCTGGGCATGTCTTGCCATTTTAGGGCAGGCTTCTGACCATAGCCTCCCACTGGGCACACGAGGACCCTCGAAAAGACTGTACCCATTTCTGACGACCAGAACCCCCGAAACCCCCTCCCCAACCCCAGCGGACCAAAGGCTATAGCCCACCGGCCTCGGTGACTATTTCACGCGCTGCGCCACTGGGCATGTCTTGCCATTTTAGGGCAGGCTTCTGACCGTAGCCTCCCAGAACGAGGACCCTCAAAAGCTGTACCCATTTCCGGCGACGAGGCCCCGAAACTCCCTCCCAACCCCCGGACCAAGGCTATAGCCACCGGCCTCGGTGACTATTTCAGCAGCTGCGCGCTGGGCATTTCTTGCCATTTAGGGCAGGCCTCGGACCGTAGCCTCCCACCCAGGCACGAGGACCCTCGAAAGAGCGTATCCATTTCGGCGGCAGGCCCTAAACCCCTCCCAGCCCCCGGACCAAAGGCTATAGCCCACCGGCCTCGGTGACTATTTCCTTGTGCGCGCAGGCATTTTTGCCATTTTAGGACAGGCCTCTGACCGTAGCCTCCGACTGGGCACACGACAACCCTCGAAAAGACTGTACCCATTTCTGACGACCAGAGCCCCCGAAACCCCCTCCCCAACCCCCGCGGACCAAAGGCTATAGCCCACCGGCCTCGGTGACTATTTCCCGCTCTGCGCCGCTGGGCATTTCTTGCCATTTTAGGGCAGGCCTCTGACCGTAGCCTCCCACTGGGCACACGAGGACCCTCGGAAAGGCAGTACCCAGTTGGACACCTAGAACCCCCGAGCGCCCTCCCGGCCCCGCGGACCAAAGGCTATATCCCACCGGCCTCGGCGACTATTTCACGCGCTGTGCCGCTGGGCATTTCTTGCCATTTTAGGGCAGTCCCATACCGTAGCCGGCCACGGGGCCCGCGAGGACCCACGAAAAGTGCCATTTCCGGCGAGGCCCCGAGCGCCCCTCCCCAGCGGGCTAAACACTATAGCCCACGGCCTCGGCGTCTATTTCACGCGGTGCGGCGGTGGTGATTTATTGCCATTTTTGGGCAGGGTTCTGACCGTAGCCTGCCACTGTGCAGGCGTGGACCCTCGAACACACTGTACCCATTTCCGGACGACCCAGGCCCCGAAATCCCCTCCCCAACACCCCAGGGCCCAAGGCTATAGCCCACCGGCCTCCGTGACTATTTCGCAGGCTGCGCCCGCTGGGCATGTCTTGCCATTTAGGGCAGGCTTGACCGTAGCCTCCCAGCTGGGCACCGAGGACCCTCGAAAAGACTGTACCCATTTCGTGACCGGGAACCCCGAAACCCCCTCCCCGGCCCCAGCGGACCAAGGCTATAGCCCACGGCCTCGGTGACTATTTCACGCGCTGCGCGCTGGGCATTTCTTGCCATTTTAGGGCGGGCCTCGACGTAACCTCCCAGGCACCGAGGACCCTCGAAAAAAGGCTGTATCCATTTCGGCGACAGGCCCTAAACCCCACCCCAACCCCTGCGGACCAAAGGCTAAAGCCCACGGCCTCGGTGACTATTTCCCTTCAGCTGCGCTGGGCATTTTTGCCATTTTGGGACAGGCCTCGACCGTAGCCTCCGGCCCGGGCACCGACAACCTTGAAAAGGCTGTACCCATTTCGGCGACGAGCCCGAAACCCCTCCCAACCCAGCGGACCAAAGGCTATAGCCCACCGGCCTCGGTGACTATTTCCGCTCTGCGCTGGGCGTACTTGCCATTTAGGGCAGGCCTCGACCGTAAGCCTCCCAGGCACCACGAGGACCCTCGAAAAGACTGTACCCATTTCGGACACCTAGAGCCCCCGAACGCCCCTCCCCAACCCCTGCGGACCAAAGGCTATAGCCCACCGGCCTCGGTGACTATTTCACGCGCTGCGCCGCTGGGCATGTCTTGCCATTTTAGGGCAGGCTTTTGACCGTAGCCTCCCACTGGGCACACGAGGACCCTCGAAAAGACTGTACCCATTTCCGACGACCATAGCCCCCAAAACACGTTCCCCAACCCCCGCGGACCAAAGGCTATAGCCCACATGCCTCGGCGACTATTTGACGCGCCGCGCCGCTGGGCATTTCTTGCCATTTTACGGCAGGCTTCTGACCGTAGCCTCCCACTGGGCACACGAGGACCCTCTAAAAGACCGTACCCATTTCTGACGACCAGAGCCCCCGAAACCCCCTCCCCAACCCCCGCGGACCAAAGGCTATAGCCCACCGGCCTCGGTGACTATTTCACGCGCTGCGCCGCTGGGCATTTCTTGTCATTTTAGGGCAGGCCTCTGACCGTAGCCTCCCACGGGACACACGAGGACCCTTGAAAAGACTGTACCCATTTCCGACGCCCTCCCCAACTCCCGCAGACCAAAGGCTATATCCCACCGGCCTCGGCGACTATTTCTCGCGCTGCGCCGCTGGGCATTTCTTGCCATTTTAGGGCAGGCTTCTGACCATAGCCTCCCACTGGGCACACGAGGACCCTCGAAAAGACTGTACCCATTTCCGACGACCAGAACCCCCGAAACCCCCTCCCCAACCTCGCGGCCCAAAGGCTATAGCCCACCGGCCTCGGTGACTATGTCCCGCGCTGCGCCGCTGGGCATTTCTTGCCATTTTAGGACAGGCCTCTGACCGTAGCCTCCCACTGGGCACACGAGGACCCTCGAAGAGACTGTACCCATTTTTGACGACCAGAGCCCCCTAAACCCCCTCCCCAACCCCCGCGGACCAAACGCTATAGCCCACCGGCCTCGGTGACTATTTCACGCGCTGCGCCGCTGGGCATTTCTTGTCATTTTAGGGCAGGCCTCTGACAGTAGCCTCCCACGGGGCACAAGAGGACCCTTGAAAAGACTGTACCCATTTCCGACGCCCCTCCCCAACCCCCGCGGACCAAAGGCTATATCCCACCGGCCTCGGCGACTATTTCACGCGCTGCGCCGCTGGGCATTTCTTGCCATTTTAGGGCAGGCGACCGTAGCCTCCCCCAGGCGCGAGGACCCTCGAAAAGACTGTACCCATTCCGGCGGCCAGGCCCGAAAACCCCTCCCCGGCCCCGAGGACCAAAGGCTATAGCCCGGCCTCGTGACTATTTCCCGCTGCGCGTTGGGCATTTCTTACCATTTAGGGCAGGCCTCTGACCGTAGCCTCACCCAGGCACGAGGACCCTCGAAATAGCTGTACCCATTTGGACGGAGCCCCGACGCCCTCCCAGCCCGCGGACCAATGCCTGGCCACCGGCCGGCGCTATTTCACGCGCTGCGCGCTGGGCATGTCTTGCCATTTGGGCGAGAACGCTTTTGACCGTAAGCCTCACTTGGCACCACGGCGACCCTCGAAAAGACTGCACCCATTCCGGCGACTAGAGCCCGGAACACGACGTCCCCAACCCCCAGCGGACCAAAGGCTATAGCCTACCGGCCTCGGCGACTATTTGACGCTGCGCCACTGGGTATTCTTGCCATTTATGGCGGGCTTCTGACCGTATTAACCTCCCTTTGAGCACGAGGCCCTCGAAAAAGCTGTACCCATTTAGCCACTCCCCACCCCCGTAGACCAAAGGCTATATCCCACCGGCCTCGGCGACTATTTCACGCGCTGCGCCGCTGGGCATTTCTTGCCATTTTGGGGCAGGCCCTGACCGTAGCCTCCCACTGGGCACGCGAGGACCCTCGAAAAAACTGTACCCATTTCCGACACCCAGAGCCCCCGAACGCCCCTCCCAGCCCCAGCAGGCTAACACTATAGCCCACCGGCCTCGGCAGTATTTCACTTCGCGCTGGACATTTCTTGTCATTTTAGGGCAGGCTTCTGACCGTAGCCTCCCAGCTGCACGAGGACCCTCGAAAAGGCTGTACCCATTTCCGGCGACAGGCCGAAACCCCTCCCCAACCCCCGCAGACCCAAGGCTATAGCCCACGGCCTCGGTGACTATTTCCCGCACTCGCGTTGGGCATTTCTTCATTTTAGGGCAGGCCTCTGACCGTAGCCTCGGCCCAGGCACGAGACCCTCGAAAAATTGTACCCATTTTGTGACGAGGCCCCTAAACCCCTCCCAACCCGCGGACCAAAGGCTATACCCACGGCCTCGGTGACTATTTCCGCAGCTTGCGCCCGCTTGGCATTTTTGCGATTTTAGGGCAGGCCTCGACCGTAGCCTCCCAGGCTACGAGGACCCTCGAAAAGGCTGTACCCATTTCCGGCGGCAGGCCCGAAACCCTCTCCCCAACCGCCGCGGACCAAAGGCTATAGCCCACCGGCCTCGGCGACTATTTCACGCGCAGCGCGGCTGGGCATGTCTAGCCATTTTTGGGCAGGCTTCTGACCGTAGCCTCCCACTGGGCACACGAGGACCCTCAAAATGACTGTACCCATTTCCGACGACCAGAGCGCCCGAAACCCCCTCCCCAACCCCGCGCGGACCAAAGGCTATAGCCCACCGGCCTCGGTGACTATTTCACGCACTGCGCCGCTTGGCATGTCTTGCCATTTTAGGGCAGGCTTCTGACCGTAGCCTCCCACTGGGCACACGAGGACCCTCGAAAACATGCCATTTCGGCGACCAGCGCCCCGAAACCCCTCCCGGCCCCAGCGGACCAAGGCTGCCAGCCCACGGGCTCGGTGACTATTTCCGCAGCTGCGCGCGCTAGGTATTTCTTGCCATTTTGGGCGGGCCTCGGCCGTAGCCTCCAGCTGGGTACGAGGTTCCTCGAAAAGACTGTACCCATTTCAGACTTCCGAGCCTGACGCCCTCCCAACCCCCGGACCAAAGCTATAGCCCACCGGCCTCGGCGACTATTTCACGCGCTGCGTCGCTGGGCATGTCTTGCCATTTAAGGCAGGCTTCTGACGTAGCCTCCAGCTGAACCACGAGGACCCTCAGGCTGTACCCATTCGGCGGCCGGAACCCCCGAACCCCCTTCCCCAACCCCCGCGGACCAAAGGCTATAGACCACCGGCCTCGGCGACTATTTCACGCGATGCGCCGCTGGGCATTTCTTACCATTTTAGGGCAGGCTTCTGACCGTAGCCTCCCACTGGGCAGACGAGGACCCTCGAAGAGACTGTACCCATTGAAACCGAGCCCCGACGCCTCCCAGCCCCGCGGACCAAAGGCTATAGCCCACCGACCTCGGCGACTATTTCCGCAGCTGCGCGCTGGGCATGTCTTGCCATTTAGGGCAGGCTTCTGACCGTAGCCTCCCGCAGGCACCACGAGGACCCTCGAAGCGATTGTACCCATGTCCGGCCCTCCCGGCCCCGCGGACCAAAGGCTATATCCGACCCGGCCTCGGCGACTATTTCCGCGCGCTGCGCGCTGGGCATGTTTGCCATTTAGGGCGAGCATCTGACCGTAGCCTCCCACGGGGCACAAGAGGACCCTCGAAAAGACTGTACCCGTTTCCGACGCCCCTCCCCAACCCCCGCAGACCAAAGGCCATATCCCACCGGCCTCGGCGACTGTTTCACGAGCTGTGCCGCTGGGCATATCTTGCCATTTTAGGGCAGGCCCTAACCGTAGCCTCCCCTTTGGGCTACGAGGACCCTCGAAAAGCTGTACCCATTTCGGCGCGAGGCCCGAACTTCCCTCCCCGGCCCAGCGGGCCGAGCTATAGCCCACCGGCCTCGGCGACAACTTCACGCGCTGCGCCGCTGGTCATTTCTTGCTATTTTATGCAGGCTTCTGATCGTAGCCTCCCACTGGGCACACGAGGACCCTCGAAAAAGATGTACCATTCCAGCCGCCATGGCCCCAGAACTTCCCTGCCCAACCCTCGCGGACCAAAGGCTATAGCCCACCGGCCTCGGTGACTATTTCACGCACTGCGCCGCTTGGCATGTCTTGCCATTTTAGGGCAGGCTTCTGACCGTAGCCTCCCACTGGGCACACGAGGACCCTCGAAAGGACTGTACCCATTTCGGCCAGCGCCCGAAACCCCTCCCCAGCCCCGCGGACCCAGGCTATAGCCCACGGGCTCGGTGACTATTTCGCGCACTGCGCTGGGTATTTCTTGCCATTTTAGGGCAGGCCTCTGACCGTAGCCTCCCACTGGGTACACGAGGTTCCTCGAAAAGACTGTACCATTTCAGACTTCGAGCCCCGAGCGCCTCCCGGCCCCAGCGGACCGAGGCTACAGCCCACCGGCCTCGGCGACTATTTCACTGCGTCGCTGGGCATGTCTTGCCATTTTAGGGCAGGCTTCGACCGTAGCCTCCCAGGAACAGGGACCCTCAAAAGCATGCCCATTTCGGCGGCGGAACCCCGAACCCCTTCCCCACCCCAGCGGTCCAAATGCTATAGACCACCGGCCTCGGCGACTATTTCACGCGATGCGCGCTGGGCATTTCTTACCATTTAGAGCAGGCTTGACCGTAGCCTCCCACTGGGCAGGCGAGGACCCTCGAAGGGGCTGTGCCCATTTGAAACCCAGGCCGACGCCCTCCCACCCGCGGACCAAAGGCTATAGCCCACCGACCTCGGCGACTATTTCACGCGCTGCGCCGCTGGGCATGTCTTGCCATTTTAGGGCAGGCTTCTGACCGTAGCCTCCCACTGGGCACACGAGGACCCTCGAAAAGATTGTACCCATGTCCGACGCCCCTCCCCAACCCCCGCAGACCAAAGGCTATATCCGACCGGCCTCGGCGACTATTTCACGCGCTGCGCCGCTGGGCATGTTTTGCCATTTTAGGGCAGGCTTCTGACCGTAGCCTCCCACGGGGCACAAGAGGACCCTCGAAAAGACTGTACCCGTTTCCGACGCCCCTCCCCAACCCCCGCAGACCAAAGGCCATATCCCACCGGCCTCGGCGACTGTTTCACGAGCTGTGCCGCTGGGCATATCTTGCCATTTTAGGGCAGGCCCTAACCGTAGCCTCCCACTGGGCACACGAGGACCCTCGAAAAGACTGTACCCATTTCCGACGCCCAGAACCCCAGAACTTCCCTCCCCAACCCCCGCGGGCCAAAGGCTATAGCCCACCGGCCTCGGCGACAACTTCACGCGCTGCGCCGCTGGTCATTTCTTGCTATTTTATGCAGGCTTCTGATCGTAGCCTCCCACTGGGCACACGAGGACCCTCGAAAAGACTGTACCCATTTCCGACGCCCATAGCCCCAGAACTTCCCTGCCCAACCCTCGTGGACCAAAGGCTATAGCCCACCGGCCTCGGTGACTATTTCACGCGATGCGCCGCTGGGCATTTCTTGCCATTTTAGGGCAGGCTTCTGACCGTAGCCTCCCACTGGGCACACGAGGACCCTCGAAAAGACTGTACCCATTTCGGCGGCGAGCCCGAAACCCCTCCCCCCGGACCAAAGGCTATAGCCCACGGGCTCGGTGACTATTTCACGCCTGCGCGCGCTGGGCATGTCTTGCCATTTAGGGCAGGCTTGACCGTAGCCTCCCAGGCACGAGGACCCTCAAAAGGCTGCCCATTTCGGCGGCAGAACCCCGAACCCCAACCCCGCGGACCAAGGCTATAGCCCACCGGCCTCGGCGACTATTTCGCGATGCGCCGCTGGGCATTTCTTACCATTATACGGCAAGCTTCTGGCCGTAGCATCCCAGCTAGGCTGCGAGGACCCTCGAAGAGGCCTGTACCCATTTGAGCCAGGCCTGAGCGCCTCCCTCCCCGGCCGACAAAAGGCTATAGCCCACCGGCCTCGGCCACTATTTCACGCGCTGCGCCGCTGGGCATGTCTTACCATTTTAGGGCAGGCTTCTGACCGTAGCCTCCCACTGGGCACCACGAGGACCTCGAAAGACCGTACCCATTTCTGAATACGAGCCCGAAACCCCTCCCCGACCCCAGCGGACCAAGGCTATAGCCCACCGGCCTCGGTGACTATGTCAAGCGCTGCGCCGCGGGGCATTTCGTGTCATTTTAGGGCAGGCCTCGGACAGTAGCCTCCCACGGGGCACAAGAGGACCCGCGGAATGGCTGTACCCATTTCGGCGCCCTCCCAGCCCCAGCGGACCAAAGGCTATATCCCACCGGCCTCGTCGACTATTTCACGCGCTGCGCGCTGGGCATTTCTTGCCATTTTGGGCAGGCCACGGCCGTAGCCTCCCCAGGGCGCGAGGACCCTCGAAAACATGCCGTTTCCGGCGAGCCCCAGGCGCCCTCCCAACCCCAGGGCTAAAAGCTATAGCCCACCGGCCTCGGCGACTATTTCACGCGCTTCGCCGCTGGACATTTCTTGCCATTTCAGGGCAGGCTTCTGACCGTAGCCTCCCACTGGGCACGCTAGGACCCTCATAAAGACTGTACCCATTTCTGACGACCAGAACCACCAAAACCCTCCCAACCCCAGCGGACCAAAACTATAGCCCACGGCCTCCGTGACTATTTCCCCAGCGCCGTTGGGCTTTTCTTACCATTTTAGGGCAGGCCTCTGACCGTAGCCTCCCACTGGGCACTCGAGGACCCTCGAAATGACTGTACCCATTTCGGACGCCCAGAGCCCCCGAACGCCCTTCCCCAACCCCCGCGGACCAATGCTATAGCCCACCGGCATCGGCGACTATTTCACGCGCTGCGCCGCTGGGCATGTCTTGCCATTTTAGGGCAGGCTTCTGACCGTAGCCTCCACGGGCACCGCGACCCTCGAAAGACTGCACCCATTTCCGGCGACCGAGCCCGGACACCGTCCCCCCCCGGACCAATGCTATAGCCCACCGGCCTCGGCGACTATTTGACGCGCTGCGCCTCTGGGTATTTCTTGCCATTTTATAGCAGGCTTCTGACCGTAGCCTCCAGGCACGAGGGCCCTCGAAAGACTGTGCCATTTCCGACGCCACTCCCCAACCCCGCGGACCAAAGGCTATATCCCACCGGCCTCGGCGACTATTTCACGCGCTGCGCCGCTGGGCATTTCTTGCCATCTTAGGGCAGGCCCTGACCGTAGCCTCCCCAGGCGCGAGGACCCTCGAAAACACTTTACCCATTTCCGACACCCAGAGCCCCCGAACGCCCCTCCCCAACCCCCGCGGGCTAAACACTATAGCCCACCGGCCTCGGCGACTATTTCACGCGCTGCGCCGCTGGGTATGTCTTGCCATTTTAGGGCATGCTTCTGACCATAGCGTCCCACTGGGCACACGAGGACCCTCTAAAAGACTGTACCCATTTCTGACGACGAGTCCCGAAACCTCCCACCCCCACGGACCAAAGGCTATAGCCCACCGGCCTCGGTGACTATTTACCGCGCTGCGCCGCTGGGCATTTCTTGCCATTTTAGGGCAGGCCTCTGACCATAGCCTCCCACTGGGTACACGAGGACCCTCGAAATGACTGTACCCATTTCGGACGCCCAGAGCCCCGAACGCCCCTCCCCAACCCCCGCAGACCATAGCTATAGCCCACCGGCATGGGCGACTATTTGGGCATTCATGTCATTTAGGGCAGGCCTCTGCCGTAACCTCCACAGGGGCACCACGAGGACCCTCGAAAAGGCATGTACCCATTTATGGCGCCACTCCCCCGGCCCCGCAGACCAAAGGCTATATCCACCGGCCTCGGCGACTATTTCGCAGCGCTGCGCGCTGGGCATTTCTTGCAATTTTAGGGCAGGCCTGACCGTAGCCTCCGCCCAGGCCGCGCGGGACCCTCGAAAGCTGTGCCATTTCCGACACGAGGCCCCGAGCGCCTCCCGGCCCCAGCGGGCTAAACACTTTAGCCCACCGGCATCGGCGACTATTTCCCACCTTCGCGCTGGACATTTCTTGTCATTTTAGGGCAGGCTTGACCGTAGCCTCCCAGGCACACGAGGACCCTCGTAAAGGCTGTACCCATTTCCGGCGACAGGCCCGAAACCCCCTCCCAACCCCGCGGACCAAGGCTATAGCCCACCGGCCTCGGTGACTATTTCCCGCCTTTGCGCGTTGGGCATTTCTTCTCATTTAGGCGAGCCTCGACCGTAACCTCAACTGCGCTTTACGAGGACCCTCGAAAAAGGCGTACCCATTTTGACGAGCCCCCGAAACCCCCTCCCCAACCCCCGCGGACCAAAGGCTATACCCCACCGGCCTTGGTGACTATTTCACGCGCTGCGCCGCTGGGCATTTTTTGCGATTTTAGGGCAGGCCTCTGACCGTAGCCTCCCACTGGGCACACGAGGACCCTCGAAAAGACTGTACCCATTTCCGACGACCAGAGCCCCCGAAACCCTCTCCCCAACCGCCGCGGACCAAAGGCTATAGCCCACCGGCCTCGGCGACTATTTCACGCGCAGCGCCGCTGGGCATGTCTTGCCATTTTTGGGCAGGCTTCTGACCGTAGCCTCCCACTGGGCACACGAGGACCCTCAAAATGACTGTACCCATTTCCGACGACCAGAGCCCCCGAAACCCCCTCCCCAACCCCCGCGGACCAAAGGCTATAGCCCACCGGCCTCGGTGACTATTTCACGCGCTGCGCCGCTGGGCATGTCTTGCCATTTTTGGGCAGGC
The DNA here is from genome assembly GCA_030449925.1 of Citropsis articulata. NCBI lineage: Eukaryota > Viridiplantae > Streptophyta > Magnoliopsida > Sapindales > Rutaceae > Citropsis > Citropsis articulata. The sequence continues at coordinate 539,691 of JASUUH010000017.1, read as the reverse complement.
TTCTGACCGTAGCCTCCCACTGGGTACACGATGACCCTCAAAAAGACTGTACCCATTTCCGACGACCAGAGCCCCCGAAACCCCCTCCCCAACCCCCGCGGACCAAAGGCTATAGCCCACCGGCCTCGGTGACTATTTCACGCACTGCGCCGCTGGGCATGTCTTGCCATTTAAGGGCAGGGTTCTGACCGTAGCCTCCCACTGGGCACACGAGGACCCTCGAAAAGACTGTACCCATTTCCGACGACCAGAGCCCCCGAAAACCCCTCCCCAACCCCCGCGGACCAAAGGCTATAGCCCACCGGCCTCCGTGACTATTTCCCGCGCTGCGCCGTTGGGCATTTCTTACCATTTTAGGGCAGGCCTCTGACCGTAGCCTCCCACTGGGCACACGAGGACCCTCGAAATGACTGTACCCATTTCGGACGCCCAGAGCCCCCGAACGCCATTCCCCAACCCCCGCGGACCAATGCTATAGCCCACCGGCATCGGCGACTATTTCACGCGCTGCGCCGCTGGGCATGTCTTGCCATTTTAGGGCAGGCTTTTGACCGTAGCCTCCCACTGGGCACACGACGACCCTCGAAAAGACTGCACCCATTTCCGACGACCAGAGCCCCCGGAACACCGTCCCCAACCCCCCGCGGACCAAAGGCTATAGCCCACCGGCCTCGGCGACTATTTGACGCGCTGCGCCACTGGGTATTTCTTGCCATTTTATAGCAGGCTTCTGACCGTAGCCTCCCACTGGGCACACGAGGGCCCTCGAAAACTGTGCCATTTCCGGCGCCACTCCCAACCCCGCAGACCAAGGCTATATCCCACGGCCTCGGCGACTATTTCCGCAGCTGCGCGCTGGGCATTTCTTGCCATCTTAGGGCGAGGCCCTGACCGTAGCCTCCCAGAGCGCGAGGACTCTCGAAAAGGCATGCCATTTCCGACACGAGGCCCCAGCCCTCCCCAAACCCCGCGGGCTAAACACTATAGCCCACCGGCCTCGGCGACTATTTCACGCGCTGGGTATGTCTTGCCATTTTAGGGCATGCTTCTGACCATAGCGTCCCACTGGGAACACGAGGGCCCTCTAAACGACTGTACCCATTTCTGAGCGAGTCCCGAAACCTCCCAGCCCCACGGACCAAAGGATATAGCCCACGGGCCTCGGTGACTATTTACGCGCTCCGCCGCTGGGCATTTCTTGCCATTCAGGGGCAGGCCTCGACCATAGCCTCCCCAGGTACGAGGACCCTCGAAATGGTGTACCCATTTCGGACGCCCAGAGACCCCGAGCGCCCCTCCCCAACCCTCGCGGACCAAAGGATATAGCCCACTGGCCTCGGTGACTATTTACGCGCTGCGCCGCTGGGCATTTCTTTTCGTTTTAGGGCAGGCCTCTGCCCGTAGCCTCCAACGGGGCACACGAGGACCCTCGAAAAGACTGTACCCATTTCCGACGCCACTCCCCAACCCCCGCAGACCAAAGGCTATACCCACCGGCCTCGGCGACTATTTCACGCGCTGCGCCGCTGGGCATTTCTTGCCATCTTAGGGCAGGCCCTGACCGTAGCCTCCCACTGGGCACGTGAGGACCCTCGAAAAGACTGTACCCATTTCCGACACCCAGAGCCCCCGAACGCCCTCCCGGCCCGGGCGAAACACTATATCCCACCGGCCTCGGCGACTATTTCACGCGCTACGCCGCTGGACATTTCTTGCCATTTTAGGGCAGGCTTCTGACCGTAGCCTCCCCAGGCACCACGAGGACCCTCGTAAAAGCTGTACCCATTTCCGGCGACAGAGCCCCGAAACCCCTCCCCGGCCCGCGGACCAAAGGCTATAGCCCACCGGCCTCAGTGACTATTTCCCGCACTGCGCCGTTGGGCATTTCTTGCCATTTTAGGGCAGGCCTCTGACCGTAGCCTCCAACTGCGCACACGAGGACCCTCGAAAAGACTGTACCCATTTTTGACGAGCCCCTAAGCCCCTCCCCGGCCCCAGCGGACCAAGGCTATACCCACGGCCTTGGTGACTATTTCATTTTTGCGATTTTAGGGCAGGCCTCGTGTAGCCTCCCAGCTGCGAGGAACCTCGAAAAGACTGTACTCATTTCCGTGACGGGCCGAAACCCTCTCCCCGGACCGCCGCGGACCAAGGCTATAGCCCACCGGCCTCGGCGGACTATTTCCGCGCGCGCGCTGAGCATGTCTTGCCATTTTGGGCGAGGCTTCGGCCGTAACCTCACTTTGGGCACGAGGACCCTCAAAAAGACTGTACCCATTTCCGACGACCAGAGCCCCCGAAACCCCCTCCCCAACCACCGCGGACCAAAGGCTATAGCCCACCGGCCTCGGTGACTATTTCCCGCTGCGCTGCGGGCATATCTTGCCATTTTGGGCGGGCTTGACCGTAGCCTCACTGGGTACGATGACCCTCAAAAGGCTGCCATTTCCGGCGACGAGCCCGAAACCCCTCCCAACCCCCGCGGACCTAAGGCTATAGCCCACCGGCCTCGGTGAATATTTCACGCACTGCGCTGGGCATGTCTTGCCATTTTAGGCGGGCTTCTGACCGTAGCCTCCCGCTGAGCGCGAGGACTCTCGAAAACTGTACCCATTTCCGACACGAGGCCCCGGCCCCTCCCAACCCGCGGGCTAAACCTATATCCCACGGCCTCGGCGACTATTTCACCTTTGCGCCGCTGGGTATGTCTTGCCATTTTAGGGCATGCTTGACCATAGCGTCCTGGGCACGAGACCCTCTAAAAAGGCTGTACCCATTTCGTGACAGTCCCGAAACCTCCCCCCCCACGGACCAGGCTATAGCCCACGGCCTCGGTGACTATTTACCGCTGCGCCGCTGGGCATTCTTGCCATTTAGGGCGAGCCTCGACCGCCATAAGCCTCCAGCGGGTACACGAGGACCCTCGAAATGACTGTACCCATTTCGGACGCCCAGAGCCCCCGAACGCCCCTCCCCAACCCCCGCGGACCAAAGCTATAGCCCACCGGCATGGGCGACTATTTCACGCGCTGCGCCGCTGGGCATGTCTTGCCATTTTAGGGCAGGCTTCTGACCGTAACCTCCTACTGGGCACACAAGGACCCTCAAAAAGACTGCACCCATTTCGGCGACTAGGCCCCGAAACCCCTACCGCCCCGGACCAAAGGCTATATCCCACCGGCCTCGGCGACTATTTCGAGCCCAGCGCCGCTGGGCATTGCTTGCCGTTTTTGGGCAGGCCGCTGACCGTAGCCTCCCAGCGAACGCGAGGACCCTCGAAAGGCTGTGCCATTGCCGACACCGAGCGACGCCTCCCGGCCCCGGGCTAAACACGTTTACCCACCTCGGGGACTATTTCACGCTTTACGGCGCTGGTCATTTCTTGTCATTTTTGGGCAGGATTCTGACCGTAGCCTCCCAGGCACCACGAGGACCCTCGAAAGACTGTACCCATTTCCGGCGACCAGGCCCGAAACCCCTCTCAACCCCAGCGGACCAGGCTATAGCCACGGCCTCGATGACTATTTCCCGCCTTTGCGCCGTTGGGCATTTCTTACCATTTACAGGCGGGGCCTCGACCGTAGTCTCCAAGCGGGCACCGAGGACCCTCGAAAAGGCTACCCATTTTTGGCGACCGAGCCCCTAAACCCCTCCCCAACCCCGGACCAAGACTATACCCACCGGCCTCGGTGACTATTTCCTGTGCGCTGGGCATTTTGCGATTTTAGGGCAGGCCTCGGCGTAGCCTCCCAGGGCTGCGAGGACCCTCGTAAAGACTGTACCATTTCCGGCGACCAGGCCCCGAAACCCTCTCCCCGGCCGCGGACCAAGGCTGATAGCCCACGGCCTCGGCGACTATTTCAGCGCAGCGCCTTGGCCCTGGGCATGTCTTGCCATTTTGGGCGGGCTTCGACCGTAGCCTCCCCCAGGCTGCGAGGACCCTCAAAATGGACTGTACCCATTTCCGGCGGCCGAGCCCCGAAACCCCTTCCCAACCCCGCGGACCAAAGGCTATAGCCCACGGGCTCGGTGACTATTCCGCGCTGCGCGCTGGGTATGTCTTGCCATTTTGGGCGAGCTTGACCGTAGCCTCCCACTTTGGGTACGAGGACCCTCAAAAAGACTGTGCCATTTCCGGCGACGAGGCCCCGGCCCTCCCGGCCCCGCGGACCAAAGGCTATAGCCCACCGGCCTCTGTGACTATTTCACGCACTGCGCCGCTTGGCATGTCTTGCCATTTTAGGGCAGGCTTCTGACCGTAGCCTCCCACTGGGCACACGAGGACCCTCGAAAAGACTCTACCCATTTCGGCGGCGACCGGCCCCGAAACCGCTCCCCACCCCCCGCGGACCAAAGGCTATAGCCCACCGGGCTCGGTGACTATTTCACGCGCTGCGCCGCTAGGTATTTCTTGCCATTTTAGGGCAGGCCTCTGACCGTAGCCTCCCACTGGGTACACGAGGTCCCTCGAAAAGACTGTACCCATTTCGGACTTCCAGAGCCCCCGAACGCCCCTCCCCAACCCCCGCGGACCAAAGGCTATAGCCCACCGGCCTCGGCGACTATTTCACGCGCTGCGTCGTTGGGCATGTCTTGCCATTTTAGGGCAGGCTTCTGACCGTAGCCTCCCACTGGGCACACGAGGACCCTCAAAAAGACTGTACCCATTTCTGACGACCAGAACCCCCGAACCCCCTTCCCCAACCCCCGCGGACCAAAGGCTATAGACCACCGGCCTCGGCGACTATTTCTCGCGATGCGCCGCTGGGCATTGCTTACAATTTTAGGGCAGGCTTCTGACCGTAGCCTCCCACTGGGCAGACGAGGACCCTCGAAGAGACTGTACCCATTTGAGCCAGGCCCCGACGCCTCCCAACCGCATCGGACCAAAGGCTATAGCCCACCGGCCTCGGTGACTATTTCACGCGCTGCGCCGCTGGGCATGTCTTGCCATTTTAGGGCAGGCTTCTGACCGTAGCCTCCCACTGGGCACACGAGGACCCTCGAAAAGACTGTACCCATTTCTGAAAACCAGAGCCCCCGAAACCCCCTCCCCAACCCCCGCGGACCAAAGGCTATAGCCCACCGGGCTCGGTGACTATTTCACGCGCTGCGCCGCTAGGTATTTCTTGCCATTTTAGGGCAGGCCTCTGACCGTAGCCTCCCACTGGGTACACGAGGTTCCTCGAAAAGACTGTACCCATTTCGGACTTCCAGAGCCCCCGAACGCCCCTCCCCAACCCCCGCGGACCAAAGGTTATAGCCCACCGGCCTCGGCGACTATTTCACGCGCTGCGTCGCTGGGCATGTCTTGCCATTTTAGGGCAGGCTTCTGACCGTAGCCTCCCACTGGGCACACGAGGACCCTCAAAAAGACTGTACCCATTTCTGACGACCAGAACCCCCGAACCCCCTTCCCCAACCCCCGCGGACCAAAGGTTATAGCCCACCGGCCTCGGCGACTATTTCACCCGCTGCGTCGCTGGGCATGTCTTGCCATTTTAGGGCAGGCTTCTGACCGTAGCCTCCCACTGGGTACACGAGGTTCCTCGAAAAGACTGTACCATTTGAGCCAGGCCCGACGCCCCTCCCCAACCCCCGCGGCCCAACGGCTTTAGCCCACCGCCCTCGGCGACTATTTCCCGCGCGGCGCCGCTGGGCATGTCTTGCCATTTTAGGGAGGCTTCTGACCGTAGCCTCCCACTGGGCACGGAAGGACCCTCGAAATGGCCGTACCCATTTCTGAATACGAGCCGAAACCCCCTCCCCAACCCCCGCGGACCAAAGGCTATAGCCCACCGGCCTCGGTGACTATTTCACGCGCTGCGCCGCTGGGCATTTCTTGACATTTTAGGGCAGGCCACTGACCGTAGCCACCCACGGGGCACACGAGGACCCTCGAAAAGAATGTACCCATTTCCGACGCCTCCCAACCCGCAGACCAAAGGCTATATCCCACCGGCCTCGGCGACTATTTCACGCGCTGCGCCGCTGGGCATGTTTTGCCATTTTAGGGCAGGCTTCTGACCGTAGCCTCCCACGGGGCACAAGAGGACCCTCGAAAAGACTGTACCCGTTTCCGACGCCCCTCCCCAACCCCCGCAGACCAAAGGCTATATCCCACCGGCCTCGGCGACTGTTTCACGAGCTGTGCCGCTGGGCATATCTTGCCATTTTAGGGCAGGCCCTAACCGTAGCCTCCCACTGGGCACACGAGGACCCTCGAAAAGACTGTACCCATTTCCGACGCCCAGAGCCCCAGAACTTCCCTCCCCAACCCCCGCGGGCCAAAGGCTATAGCCCACCGGCCTCGGCGACAACTTCACGCGCTGCGCCGCTGGTCATTTCTTGCTATTTTATGCAGGCTTCTGATCGTAGCCTCCCACTGGGCACACGAGGACCCTCGAAAAGACTGTACCCATTTCCGACGCCCATAGCCCCAGAACTTCCCTGCCCAACCCTCGCGGACCAAAGGCTATAGCCCACCGGCCTCGGTGACTATTTGACGCGATGCGCCGCCGGGCATTTCTTGCCATTTTAGGGCAGGCTTCTGACCGTAGCCTCCCACTGGGCACACGAGGACCCTCGAAAAGACTGTACCCATTTCGGACACCCAGAGCCCCCGAACGCCCCTCCCCAACCCCCGCGGACCAAAGGCTATAGCCCACCGACCTCGGCGACTATTTCCGCAGCGCTGCGCGCTGGGCATCTTGCCATTTTAGGCGGGCTTGACCGTAGCCTTCCAGGAACCACGAGGACCCTCGAAAGGCCGTACCCATTTCGGCGGCGGGCCCACCTCCCAACCCCGCGGACCGAGGCTATAGCCATCCGGCCTCGGTGACTATTTCCAGCGCTGCGCGCTGGGCATTCTTGTCATTTTAGGGCAGGCCTCTGACCGTAGCCTCCCAGGGGCACAAGGGGCGCTCGAAAAGGACTGTACCCATTTCAGCGCCCTCCCAACCCCCAGCGGACCAAAGGCTATAGCCCACCGACCTCGGCGACTATTTCACAGCAGCTGCGCGCTGGGCATGTCTTGCCATTTAGGCGAGGCTTGACCGTAGCCTCCCAGGCACCGAGGACCCTCGAAAGCCGTACCCATTTCTGAATACGGGCCCCGAAACCCCTCCCCAGCCCCGCGGACCAAGGCTATAGCCCACCGGCCTCGGTGACTATTTCCTCGCTGCGCGCTGGGCATTTCTTGCATTTAGGGCGGGCCTCTGACCGTAGCCTCCCACATGGCACAAGAGGACCCTCGAAAGATTGTACCCATGTCCGGCGCCCTCCCAGCCCCGCGGACCAAAGGCTATATCCACCGGCCTCGGCGACTATTTCCGCAGCGCTGCGCGCTGGGCATGTTTTGCCATTTTAGGGCAGGCTTGACCGTAGCCTCCACAGGCACAAGAGGACCCTCGAAAAGACTGTACCCATTTCCGGCGCCTCCCCAACCCCGCGGGCGAAGGCTATATCCCACCGGCATCGGCGGCTGTTTCACGGTGCGCGCATGTCTTGCCATTTTAGGGCAGGCCCTGACCGTAGCCTCCCACTGGGCACACGAGGACCCTCGAAAAGACTGTACCCATTTCCGACGCCCAGAGCCCCAGAACTTCCCTCCCCAACCCCCGCGGGCCAAAGGCTATAGCCCACCGGCCTCGGCGACTAACTACGCCTGTTGTTTCAATTTCAGAATTTCCTTGCCATTTAGGGCAGGCCTCGACGTAACCTCCCTATGGGTACGAGGACCCTCAGTGCTGTACCATTTCCGATGCCAGGCACGAGCCTCCGACCCCCGCGAGACCAAAGGTAATAGCCCGGTTTGGCTGACTAGTTTGCCGTTGCGCACGCTGGGCATTCTACCGCCATTTTGGCAGGCTTCGGCCGTAGCCTCCCGCAGGCACCACGGGGACCCTCGAAAAAGGCCGTACCCATTTCGGCGGCCGAACCCCAGCCCCTCGGCCCCAGGACCAGAAAGGCTATAAGCCCACGGTGTCGGTGACTATTTCGCCTTATTTGTTTGTTGCAGAATTTCTTGCCATTTAAGGCGGGCCTCGGCAATAGTAGCCTCACCATGGGTACCGAGGCCTCGAAATGGCTGTACCCATTTCCGATGCGAGCACAGGCGCCCCTCCTGACCCCGCGGACCAGGTAATAGCCCGGTTCGTGACTAGTTTGCCTTGTTGCGCCATTGAGGCATTTCTAGCCATTTAGAGCAGCCCTCGACCGTAACCTCCCAGCCAGGCTACAGTACCCTTAAAATGACTGTACATATTCCGACACCGGGCGAACCCTCTCCCCGGCGCGGACTGTAGGCTATGGCCCACCCTCGGCCTCGGCGATTTTGTCTGTTGTTCATTGGGCATTTCTTGCCATTTAAGGCGAGAGCTCGGCCGTAGCCTTCGCAGGCAGGACCCTCGAAAAGGCTGGACCCATTTCCATGATCCCCAAGAACCCCTACCCGGCCCAGAGACCAAGGCTCATGACCCGACCGGCGACCTCGGCGACTATTTCAGCACTTTTCTGGGCATTTCTTGCCATTTTAGGCGGGCCTCGACCGCAGCCTCCCAGCTGGGCACCACGAGGACCCTCGAAAAGGCATGCCATTACGGCGCCTGGGGCGGAACTGACCCCATGAGAGGACGAAAATACGTAGCCCACCGGCCTCGGCGACTATTGTGCTGTTGTTCGGTATTTCTTGCCATTTAAGGGGCGAAGCCTCGACGTAGTCTCACTGCCCAGGCACACAAGGACCCTCGAAATGACTGTACATATTTACGGCCGGGCCCCGACCCCTCTCCCAACCCGTGGACCAAGGGCTGTAGCCCACCCGACGGAGACTATTTCCAGCGCCTTGTGCGGCGGGCATTTTACCATTTGGGGCTGGCTGTGTCGTAGCCTCCAGCTGTGCACATGAGGCCCCTCGAAAAGGCGGACCCATTTCGACGTACACAGCGAACCCCCTCCCACAAACCCCGGACCAAGGCTATATACCGTGATTGGCGACTATTTCTCGCGCATTGGCATTTCTTGCCATTTTAGTGGGCGGGCCTCGGTATAGTCTCCCAGCTGGGGACACGAGGGCCTCAATGACTGTACATATTCGGCGCTAGAACCCGAACCCTCCCCAACCCCAGCGGACCGAAAGGTTGCTGGCCCACCTCGGCCTCAAAGCGGAAAATTTACGCAGCTGTTCATTGGGCATTTCTTGCCATTTTAGAGGCCTGGTAATATTTCATGCCGTGGCCTCCAGCAGGCTGCGGGGACCCTGAAGGCTGGACCCATTTCCAAGCGACCCGGATCCCGAACCCCCTACCCGGCCCCGGAGACCAGGCTACGTACCAGCTTCAGCGTGACTATTTCATGGCGCTTTGCAGCTGAGCATTCTTCCCCATTTAGAGGCGGGGCCTCTGGCCGCTGACTCCCAGCTGGGCACGGACCCTCGAAGCTGCTGCCATTCGGCCTAGGCCGGAACCCCCAACCCAGCGGACCCGAGCAGCCGCCCACCGGCCTCGCTCTTATTTCGTCTTTGCGCATGAGTATTCACGGCCATTTTAGGGCAGGCCTCGTAGTAACATCCCCAGAACTTTACCGACCCCTCAGAAATAGCTGCCATTTCCGACACCCGGTATCGAACCCCCTCCCCGAGCCCCGCGGAGACCAAAGGCTATAGCCCACGGGGTTGGCGACCTTCGCTTAGCGGCGGGCATTTCTTGCCATTTTAGGGCAGGCCTCTGACTGTAGTCTCCCACTGGGCACACGAGGACCCTCAAAATGACTGTACATATTCCGACGCCTAGAACCCCGAACCCCTCTCCCCAACCCCCGCGGACCAAAGGCTATGGCCCACCGGCCTCGGCGACTATTTTGCACGCTGTTCCGCTGGGCATTTCTTGCCATTTTAGGGCAGGGCTCTGACCGTATTCTTCCAGGCAGGCACGGGACCCTCGAAAAGGCGGACCCATTTCCAACGACGGATCCCCGAACCCCCCTACCCACACGGAACCAAAGGCTACAGCACTCGGCGACTATTTCGTCTTGTTCATTTTCCGGGCATTTCTTGCCATTTAAGGCAGGCCTCGACCGTAGTCTCAGCCAGGCACAAGGACCTCGGAATATGACTGTACATATTTACGGCGGGCCCCCCAACCCCTCTCCCCAACCCACGTGGACCAAGGGCTGGCCCAACCGGAGACTATTTCGCGCCTTTGTGCGGCTGGGCATTTCTTGCCATTTTAGGCGAGGCACAATGTCGTAGCCTCCAGCTGTGCATGAGGCCCCTCGAAAGGCGGGACCCATTTTTCGTGTCTGAGCCCCGAACCCCCTGTCCCCAGCGGACCAGGCTATAGCCCACCCGGCGTTGGCGACTATTTCTCGGCGCTTGGCCGTGGGCATTTCTTGCCATTTAGGGCGAGGCCTCATTGTAGTCTCCCAGCTGGGCACGAGGACCCTCAAAATGACTGTACATATTCCGATGCCTAGAACCCCAGAACCCTCTCCCCGAGCCCCGGACCCGAATGTTATGGCCCTGCGGCCTCGGCGGAAACTATTTTGCCTGTTGTTCCATTTGGGCATTTCTTGCCATTTTAGAGGCGGCGCTCGGCCGTAGCCTCGGCTGGGCTGCGAGGACCCTCGAAAAGGCTGGACCCATTTCCAACGACCAGATCCCCCGAACCCCCCTACCCAACCCCTGGAGACCAAAGGCTACAGCCCACCGGCCTCGGCGACTATTTCGCGCGCTTTGCCGCTGGGCATTTCTTCCCATTTTAGGGCAGGCCTCTGACCGCAGCCTCAGCCCATGGGCTACGAGGACCCTCGAAAGGCATGCCATTTCCAAGCGCCCGGGCCGGAACCCCCCAACCCCAGCGGACGAGGCGTAGCCCACCGGCCTCGGCGACTATTCGTCTGTTGCACTGGTTATTCAGCCATTTAGGCGGGGCCTCGTAGTAACCTCCCGGGCACACTAGGCCCCTCGAAATGACTCTACCCATTTCCGACACCGGTAGCGCGAACCCCTTTCCCAGCGGACCAAAGGCTATAAGCTCACCGGCCTCGGCTGGCATTGTGTTGTTGGGCATGTCTTGTCATTTTAAGGCGAGCCTCGACCGTAGTCTCCCAGCTGGGCACCTGACCCTCGAAATGACTGTACATATTTCTGGCCGGGCCCCCAAACCCTCTCTCCCAACCCGTGGACCACGGGCTGTAGCCCGCGGCCTATTTGGCCGGTGCAACATGCGCTGGGCATTTCTTGCCATTTAGGGCGAGCACATGTGTAGCCTCCCCTTGTGCACATGAGGCCCTCGAAAAAGGCGGACCCATTTCCGATGTCTGAGCCCCGAACCCCCTCCCGGCCCCGCGGACCAAGGCTATGTAGCCGAGGGTTGGCGACTATTCGCGCTTAAGCGCTGGGCATTTCTTGCCATTTTAGGGCAGGCCTCATTGTAGTCTCCTTTGGGCTACGAGACCCTCAAATGACGCTTACATATTCCGACGCCTAGAACCCCGAAACCCTCTCCCCAACCCCCGCGGACCGAGCTATGGCCCACGGCCTCGGCTATTTTGCCTGTTGTTCGGCTGGGCATTTCTTGCCATTTTGAGGCGGGGCTCTGACGTGTTCTTCCACTTGGGCTACGAGGACCCTCGAAAAGGCTGGACCCATTTCCAGCGACGAGATCCCGAACCCCCTACCCACAGGACCAAGCTCGACCCAACCCTCGGTGATTATTTCGCGTTCTTTGCGGCGGGCATTTCTTCCCGTTTAGGGGCAGGCCTCGGCCCTGACCTCACCATTGGGCACCACGAGGACCCTCGAAAATTGTACCCATTTCCGGCCTAGAGGCTGAACCCCAACCCAGCGGACCAAGCAGCCCAGCCAGCCTCGGCGACTATTCGTCACGCTGCCGCTTGGTATTCTGGCCATTTAGGGCAGGCCTCGACCGTAGCCTCCCACCGGGCACACTAGAGCCCCAAATGTATGCCCATTCAAACACCAGTAGCCGAACCCCTTTCCAACCCCAGCGGACCAAGGTTATAGCTCACGGCCTCGGCTTTGCTGTTCGTATTTGCGCCCAGGCATGTCTTGTCATTTTAGGAGCCTCGACGTAGTCTCCCCAGGGCACACAAGGACCCTCGAAATGCGTACATATTTACGGCGCGGGCCCCGCCCCTCTCCCACCCACGTGGACCACGGGCTGCAAGCCACCGGCTTGAATTCGCGCCGCGCCTTTGCGGCGGGCATTTCTTGCCATTTAGGGCGGGCTTTGTGTCCGCAGCCTCCCACTGTGCACATGAGGCCCCTCGAAAAGCCTGGAACCATTTCCGATGTCTGAGCCCCGAACCCCCTCCCAGCCCCGGACCAAGGCTATAGCCACGAGTTGGCGGCTATTCTCGCTTCGCCGCTGGGCATTTCTTGCCATTTTAGGGCGAGGCCTCGGCTGTAGTCTCAGCGCAGGCACCGAGGACCCTCAAATGTACTGTACATATTCCGGCCCTAGAACCCGAACCCCTCTCCCCAACCCCAGCGGACAAAGGCTATGGCCTCACAGGCCTCGGCGACTATTTTACCTGTTGTTCCATTGGGCATTTCTTGCCATCTTGGGGCGGGGCTCGGCCGTAGCCTTCCAGCTTTGGGCACACGAGGACCCTCGAAAAGGCTGGACCCATTTCCAACGACCAGATCCCCCGAACCCCCCTATCCAACCCCTGCGGACCAAAGGCTATAGCCCACCGGCCTCGGCGACTATTTCGCGCGCTTTGCCGCTGGGCATTTCTTCCAATTTTAGGGCAGGCCTCTCGGCGCGGACCTCAGCTGAGGCACTGCGAGGACCCTCGAAAAGGTGCCATTTCGCGCCTGAGCCCCGGAACCACCCAACCCGGACGGTACATAGCCCACGGCCTCGGCGACTATTCGTCTTGTTGCACATGGGTATTCAGCCATTTAGGGCGAGCCTCGACCGTAACCTCCCACCGGGCACCTAGGCCCTCAAAATGGTAGCACCCATTTCCGACACCTAAGCGCCTTGAACCTCTTTCCCAACCCCAGCGGACCAAAGGCTATAGCTCACGGCCTCGGCGCCTTTATTCCATGTGATGCCAGCTGGGCATGTCTTGTCATTTAGAGGCGAGCCTCGACGTAGTAGTCTCATTGGGCACACAAGGACCCTCGAAATGACTGTACATATTTACGCGCGGGCCCCAAACCCCTCTCCCAACCCGTGGACCACGAACTATAGCCCACAACCCGGAGACTATTTACGCGCCTTGTGCGCGGGCATTCCTTGCCATTTTAAGGCAGGCATGTCAGTAACCTCGGCTGTGCACATGAGGGCCCCTCGAAAAGGCGGACCCATTTCCGATGTACAGGCGGGCTTGACCCGTAACCTCCACTGGGCACCGAGGACCCTCAAAGCTGTACCATTCCGGCCCAGCCCCGAACTTCCTCCCAGCCCCAGCGGACCCAGGCTGCCAGCCCACCGGCCTCGGCGACCGTTTCACGTGCTGCGCGGCTGAGCATTTCTTTCCATTTAGTTCAGGCCTCGACCGTAGCCTCCACAGGTGACGAGGACCTCGAAAGACTGTACTGTTACGGCGCCCAGGCCCCGAGCGCCTCCCAGGCCCAGCGGACCAGGCTATGCCAGCCCACGGCCTCGGCGACTATTTCACTGCTGCGCGCTGGGCATGTCTTGCCATTTTAGGCGAGCTTGTGACCGTAGCCTCCACTTGGGCACCACGAGGACCCTCGAAAAGGCTGTACCCATTTCCCGGCGCCAGGCCCCGAACCCCCTCCCGGCCCCAGACAGGGCTATAGCCCACCGGCCTCGGCGACTATTTCACGCAGCTGCTGCGCTGGGCATTTCTTGTCATTTTAGGGCGGGCTTCTGACCGTAGCCTCCCAGGCACGAGGACCCTCGAAAAGGCTGTGCCATTTCAGCAGGCATAGGGCCCCTAAACCCTCCCCGACCCCAGCGGAAAAAAAGGCTGTAGCCCACCGGCCTCGGTGACTTTTTCGCGCTCTGCGCCGCTGGGTATTTCTTGCCATTTTAGTGCGGGCTTCGTGCGGTAGCCTCCCGGGCTACGAGGACCCTCGAAAAGGCATGCCATTCGATGACCCGAGCCCGAAACCCCTCCATGACCCCGCGGACCAAAGGCTATAGCCCACCGGCCTCGGTGACTATTTCCCGCGCTGCGCCGCTGGGCATTTCTTGCCATTTTAGGGCAGGCCTCTGACCGTAGCCTACCACTGGGCACACGAGGACCCTCGAAAAGACTGTACCCATTTCGGACGCCTAGAGCCCCCGAAACCCCCTCCCCAATCCCTCGGACCAAAGGCTATAGCCCACCGGCCTCGGTGCCTATTTCCCGCGCTGCGCCGGTGGGCATTTCTTGCCAGTTTAGGGCAGGCCTCTGACCGTAGCCTCCCACTGGGTACACGAGGACCCTCGAAAAGACTGTACCCATTTGAGGACAAAGCTCGAGCCCCTCCCAACCCCAGCGGACCGTCTATAGCCCACCGGCCTCGGCATGCCTATTTCGCAGCGCTGCGCGTGAGCATGTCTTCCATTTTAGGGCAGGCTTCTGACGTAGCCTCCCAGGCACCGAGGGACCCTCGACTGTACCCATTTAAGCCCCTCCCAACCCCGTGGACCAAAGGCTATAGCCCACCGGCCTCGGCGACTATTTCACGAGCTGCACCGCTGGGAATTTCTTGCCATTTTAGGGCAGGCCTCTGACCGTAGCCTTCCGCTGGGCACGAGGACCCTTGAAAGGTGTACCATTTCCGTGACCGGCCCCCCTAAACCCCCTCCCAGGCCCAGCGGACCAAAGCTATAGCCCACCGGCCTCGGCGACTATGTCCCGCGAACCGCCGCTGGACATTTCTTGCCATTTTAGGGCGGAGCTTCCGTAGCCTCCAGCACACGAGGACCCTCGTAAAGACTGTACCCATTTCCGACGACCAGAGCCCCCGAAACCTCCTCCCCCACCCCCGCGGACCAAAGGCTATAGCCCACCGGCCTCAGTGACTATTTCCCGCACTGCGCCGCTGGGCATTTCTTGCCATTTTAGGGTAGGCCTCTGACCGTAGCATCCCACTGGGCACACGAGGACCCTCGAAAAGACTGTACCCATGCCCGACGCCCAGAACCCCCGAACGCCCCTCCCCAACCCCCGCGGACCAAAGGCTATAGTCCACCGGCCTTGGCGACTATTTCACGCGCTGTGCCGCTGGGCATGTCTTGCCATTTTAGGGCAGGCTTCTGACCGTAGCCTACCACTGGGATCAGAGGACCCTCGAAAAGACTGTACCCATTTCCGACAACACCAACCCCCGTGGACCAAAGGCTATAGCCCACTGGCCTCAGCGACTATTTCAAGCGCTGCGCCGCTTGGCATTCCTTGCCATTGTAGGGCAGGCTTCTGACCGTAGCCTCGCACTGGGCACACGAGGACCCTCGAAAAGACTGTACCCATTTCCGACGCCAAGAACCCCAGAACTTCCCTCCCCAACCGCCGCGGACCAAAGGCTATAGCCCACCGCCTCAGCGACCATTTCAGGCGCTGCGCCGCTGGGTATTTCTTGCCATTTTAGGGCAGGCCTCTGACCGTAGCCTCCCACTGGGCACACGAGGACACTCGAAAAGACTGTACCCATTTCGGCGAGAACCCCGCACCCCCAGGACCAAGGCTATAGACCACGGACTCAGCGGCTATTTCCTTGATCGCGCTGGGCATTTCTTGCCATTTTAGGGCAGGCTTCTGACCGTAGCCTCCCACTGGGCACACGAGGACCCTCGAAAAGACTGTACCCATTTCCGACTCCCAGAGCCCTAGAACATCCCTCCCCAACCCCCGCGGACCAAAGGCTATAGCCCACCGGCCTCGGCGACTATTTCACGCGCTGCGCCGCTGGGCATTTCTTGCCATTTTAGGGCAGGCTTCTGACCGTAGCCTCCCACTGGGCACACGAAGACCCTCGAAAAGACTGTACCCATTTCCGACACCCAGAGCCCCAGAACTTTTCTCCCCAACCGCCGCGGACCAAAGGCTATAGCCCACCGGCCTCGGTGACTATTTCCCGCGCTGCGCCGCTGGGCATTTCTTGCCATTTTAGGGCAAGCCTCTGACCGTAGCCTACCACTGGGCACACGAGGACCCTCGAAAAGACTGTACTCATTTTGGACGACCAGAGCCCCCTAAACCGCCTCCCAAACCCCCGCGGACCAAAGGCTATAGCCCACTGGCCTCGGTGACTATTTCACGCGCTCTGCCGCTGGGCATTTTTTGCCATTTTAGGGCAGGCCTCTGACCGTAGCCTCCCACTGGGCACACGAGGACTCTCGAAAAGACTGTACCGATTTCCGACGACCAGAGCCCCCGAAACCCCCTCTGACCCCTCGGACCAAGGCTATAGCCACGGCCTCGGTGACTATTTCCAGCCTGCTCTTTGGGCATTTCTTGCCATTTTAGTGCAGGCCTCTGACCGTAGCCTCCCACTGGGTACACGAGGACCCTCGAAAAGACTGTACCCATTTCGGACGCCCAGAGCCCCCGAACGCCCCTCCCCAACCGCCGCGGAGCAAAGACTATAGCCCACCGGCCTCGGCGACTATTTCACGCGCTGCGCCGCTGGGCATTTCTTGTCATTTTAGGGCAGGCTTCTGACCGTAGCCTCCCACTGGGCACACGAGGACCCTCGAAAAGACTGTACCCATTTCCGACGCCCAGAGCCCCAGAACTTCCCTCCCCAACCGCCGCGGACCAAAGGCTATAGCCCACCGGCCTTGGCGACTATTTCACGCGCTGCGCCGCTGGGCATGTCTTGCCATTTTAGGGCAGGCTTCTGACCGTAACACGCTGAGCGCGAAGGACCCTCGAAAAGACTGTGCCCATTTCCGACAGCGAGGCCCGAAACCCCTCCCCGACCCCGTGGACCATGGCTATAGCCCACCCGGCCTCGGCGACTATTTCAGCTGCGCTTGTTGAGCATTCTTACCATTTTATGGCGGGCCGTTGACCGTAGCCTCCAGGCTGCACGAGGACCCTCAAAAATACTGTACCCATTTCCGACGCCAAGAGCCCCAGAAGTTCCCTCCCCAACCGCCGCGGACCAAAGGCTATAGCCCACCGGCCTCGGCGACCATTTCACGCGCTGCGCTGTTGGGCATTTTTTGCCATTTTAGGGCAAGCCTCTGACCGTAGCCTCCCACTGGGCACACGAGGACTCTCGAAAAGACTGTACCCATTCGCGATGACCAGAGCCCCCGAAACCCCCTCCCCAATCCCTCGGATCAAAGACTATAGCCCACCGGCCTCGGCGACTATTTCACGCGCTGCGCCGCTGGGCATTTCTTGTCATTTTAGGGCAGGCGACGTAGCCTCCCACAGGGCCGAGACCCTCGTAAAAGGCTGTACCCATTTCCGGCGACGGCCGAAACCTCCTCCCCCACCCCCGCGGACCAAAGGCTATAGCCCACCGGCCTCAGTGACTATTTCCCGCACTGCGCCGCTGGGCATTTCTTGCCATTTTAGGGTAGGCCTCAGACCGTAGCATCCCACTGGGCACACGAGGACCCTCGAAAAGACTGTACCCATGCCCGACGCCCAGAACCCCGACGCCCTCCCCGGCCCCCGGACCGAGGCTATAGTCCACCGGCCTTGGCGACTATTTCACGCTGTGCGTGGGCATGTCTTGCCATTTTAGGGCGGGCTTGACGTAGCCTACCTGCTGGGATCGAGGACCCTCGAAAAGACTGCACCCATTTCCGACAACCTGACCCGTGGACCAAGGCTATAGCCCGCAGCCTCGGCTATTTCAGCGCTGCGCAGCCAGCATTCCTTGCCATTGTAGAGGCAGGCTTCGACCGTAGCCTCGCCCTGGGCACCACGAGGACCCTCGAAAAGCTGTACCCATTTCCGGCGCCCGAGAACCCCAGAACTTCCCTCCCCGACGCCGCGGACCAGGCTATAGCCCACCGCCTCGGCGACCATTTCGAGCGCTGCGCTGAGTATTTCTTGCCATTTAGGGCAGGCCTCGGACCGTAGCCTCCCAGGGCACGAGGACACTCGAAAAGACTGCCATTTCCGGCGGCCGAACCCCCCCCCCCACCCCCCGCGGACCAAAGGCTATAGACCACCGGACTCAGCGACTATTTCCGCGATCGCGCTGGGCATTTCTTGCCATTTAGGGCGGGCTTGACCGTAGCCTCCCAGGCACCGAGGACCCTCGAAAAGGCATGCCATTTCCGACTCCCGAGCCTAGAACATCCTCCCGACCCCAGCGGACCAAGGCTATAGCCCACGGCCTCGGCGACTATTTCCGCAGCTGCGCGCTGGGCATTTCTTGCCATTTAGGGGGGGCTTCTGACCGTAGCCTCCCATGGGCACGAAGACTCTCGAAAAGCATGCCATTTCCGACGCGAGCCCCGAACTTTTCTCCCCAGCCGCGCGGACCAAAGGCTATAGCCCACGGCCTCGGTGACTATTTCCCAGCTGCGCGCTGGGCATTTCTTGCCATTTAGGGCAAGCCTCGACCGTAGCCTACCCGGGCACACGAGGACCCTCGAAAAGATTGTACTCATTTTGGACGAGCCCTAAACGCCTCCCAAACCCCATGGACCAAAGGCTATAGCCCGCTGGCCTCGGTGACTATTTCCAGCTCTGCCGGCTGGGCATTTTGCCATTTTGGGCGAGCCTCTGGCCGTAGCCTCCCCAGGGCACGAGGACTCTCGAAAGGCTGTACCCATTTCCGGCGGCAGGCCGAGCCCCTCAGCCCCTCGGACCAAAGGCTATAGCCCACGGCCTCGGTGACTATTTCCCAGCTTCTTGACTGCTGGGCATTTCTTACCATTTTAGTGCGGGCCTCTGACCGTAGCCTTCACTTTGGGTACCACGGACCCTCGAAAAGACTGTGCCATTCGGACGAGCCCCGAGCGCCCCTCCCCAACCGCCGCGGGCAAGACTATACCCACCGGCCTCGGCGACTATTTCACGCGCTGCGCTGGGCATTCTTGTCATTTTAGGGCAGGCTTGAGTAGCCTCAGGCACCACGAGGACCCTCGAAAGACTGTACCCATTTCCGGCGCCCGAGCCCCGAACTTCCCTCCCAGCCGCGCGGACCAAAGTCTATAGCCCACCGGCCTTGGCGACTATTTCCGCGCTGCGCGCAGGCATGTCTTGCCATTTGGCGAGCTTCGTAGTAACACCTGGGCACAGAGGACCCTCGAAAAGCTGTACCCATTTCCGACAACGAGCCCCGAAACCCCTCCCGGCCCGTGGACCGCAGGCTATAGCCCACCGACCTCGATGACTATTTCAAGCGGCTGCGCGCTGGGCATTTCTTGCCATTTTATGGCGGGCTTGACCGTAGCCTCCCACTGGGCACCACGAGGACCCTCAAAAATCATGCCCATTTCCGGCGCCAGAGCCCCGGAGGTTCCCTCCCCGACCGCGGCGGACCAGGCTATAGCCACGGCCTCGGCGACCATTTCCTGTGGCTGCGCCGTTGGGCATTTTTTGCCATTTTAGGGCAAGCCTCTGACCGTAGCCTCCCACTGGGCACACGAGGACTCTCGAAAAGACTGTACCCATTCGCGATGACCAGAGCCCCCGAAACCCCCTCCCCAATCCCTCGGATCAAAGACTATAGCCCACCGGCCTCGGCGACTATTTCACGCGCTGCGCCGCTGGGCATTTCTTGTCATTTTAGGGCAGGCTTCTGACCGTAGCCTCCCACTGGGCACACGAGGACCCTCGTAAAGACTGTACCCATTTCCGGCCAGGCCCCGAAACCTCCTCCCCGCCCCGCGGACCAAGGCTATAGCCCACCGGCCTCGGTGACTATTTCCCGCCTTTGCGCGGCTGAGCATTTCTTGCCATTTAGGGTAGGCCTCGGACGTAGCATCACTGGGCTACGAGACCCTCGAAAAATGTACCCATGCAGGCGCGGGAACCCCGACGCCCCTCCCGGCCCCGCGGACCCAGGCTATAGTCCACCGGCCTTGGCGACTATTTCACCTTGTGCCGGCGGGCATGTCTTGCCATTTTAGGGCAGGCTTCGACCGTAGCCTACCCGGGATCGAGGACCCTCGAAGCGCCCATTTGGACGCCCGAGCGCCTCCCGACCCAGCGGGCAGGCGCCCACCGGCCTCGGCGACTATTTCACCGCGGCTTGTCATTTAAGACACGCTTCTGACCGTAGCCTCCCCTTTGGGCACCACGAGGACCCTCGAAAGACATGCCATTTCCAGCGAGCCCCAGAACTTCCCTCCCAGCCGCGCGGACCAAAAGGCTATAGCCAGGCCTTGGCGACTATTTCACTGTGCGCTGGGCATGTCTTGCCATTTAGGCGGGGCTTCGTAGTAACACCACTTTGAGCACAGAGGACCCTCGAAAAGACTGTACCCATTTCCGACAACCAGAGCCCCCGAAACCCCCTCTCCAACCCCCGTGGACCATAGGCTATAGCCCACCGGCCTCAGCGACTATTTCAAGCGCTGCGCCGCTGGGCATTTCTTGCCATTTTATGGCAGGCTTCTGACCGTAGCCTCCCAATGGCCACACGAGGACCCTCGAAAAGACTGTACCCATTTCCGACGCCAAGATCCCCAGAAGTTCCCTCCCCAACCGCCGCGGACCAAAGGCTATAGCCCACCGGCCTCGGCGACCATTTCACGCGCTGCGCCGTTGGGCATTTTTTGCCATTTTAGGGCAAGCCTCTGACCGTAGCCTCCCACTGGGCACACGAGGACTCTCGAAAAGACTGTACCCATTCCGATGACGGGCCGAAACCCCTCCCGATCCCTCGGACCAAAGACTATAGCCCACCGGCCTCGGCGACTATTTCACGCGCTGCGCCGCTGGGCATTTCTTGTCATTTTAGGGCAGGCTTCTGACCGTAGCCTCCCACTGGGCACACGAGGACCCTCGAAAAGACTGTACCCATTTCCGACGTCCAGAGCCCCAGAACTTCCCTCCCCAACCCCCGCGGACCAAATGCTATAGCCCACCGGCCTCGGCGACCGATTCACGTGCTGCGCTGCTGGGCATCTCTTGCCATTTTAGGGCATGCCTCTGACCGTTGCCTCCCACTGGGCACACGAGGACCCTCGAAAAGATTGTACCCATTTCCGACGCCCATAGCCCCAGAACTTCCCTCCCCAACCGCCGCGGACCAAAGGCTGTAGCCCACCGGCCTCGGCGACTATTTCACGTGATGCGCCGCTGGGCATTTCTTGCCATTTTAGCGCAGGCTTCTGACCGTAGCCTCCCACTGGGCACACGAGGACCCTCGAGATCTCTGTACCGATTTTAGACGCAAATTGCACGAGAACTTCCCTCCCCAACCCCCGCGGACCAAAGGCTATAGCCCACCGGCCTCGGCGACCGTTTCACGGGCTGCGCCGCTAGGCATCTCTTGCCATTTTAGGGCAGGCCTCTGACCGTAGCCTCCCACTGGGCACACGAGGACCCTCGAAAAGACTGCACCCATTTCCGACGACCAGAGCCCTAAGCCTCCCCGACCCTGCGGAAAAAGGCTATAGCCCACGGCCTCGGTGACTATTTCACCTTTGCGCGCTGGGTATTTCTTGCCATTTAGTGCGGGCTTCTGTTGTAGCCTCCCAGGCACGAGACCCTCGAAAAACTGTACCCATTTCCGATGACAGGCCGAAACCCCTCCCCGGCCCAGCGGACCAAAGGCTATAGCCCACCGGCCTCGGCGACTATTTCACGCGCTGCGCCGCTGGGCATGACTTGCCATTTTAGGGCAGGCTTCTGACCGTAGCCTCCCACTGGGCTCACGAGGACCCTCGAAAAGACTGTACCCATTTCCGACGGCCAGAGTCCCAGAACTTCCCTCCCCAACTCCCGCGGACCAAAGGCTATAGCCCACCGGCCTCGGCGCCCGTTTCACGCGCTACGCCGCTGGGCATTTCTTGCTATTTTAGGGAAGGCCTCTGACCGTAGCCTCCAGCTGGGCACCGAGGACCCTCGAAAGACTGCCATTTCCGATGACCAGGCCCCGAGCCCCTCGGCCCCAGCGGACCAAAGGCTATAGCCCACGGCCTCGGCGACTATTTCACGTGATCGCCGCTGGGGATTTCTTTCCATTTAGGGCAGGCATCTGACCCTAGCCTCCCCTGGGCACCACGATGAACCTCGAAAAGATTGTACCCATTTCCGATGACCAGAGCCCCCGAAACCCCCTCCCCACCCCCCGCGGACCCAAGGCTATAGCCCACCGGCCTCGGCGACTATTTCACGTGATGCGCCGCTGGGCATTTCTTGCCATTTTAAGCGCGGGCTTGACCGTAGCCTCCCCTTTGGGCACCACGAGGACCCTCGAAAAGACTGTACCCATTTCCGACGCCCAGAGCCCCAGAACTTCCCTCCCCAACCCCCGCGGACCAAAGGCTATAGCCCACCGGCCTCGGCGACTATTTCACGCGCTGCGCCGCTGGGCATTTCTTGTCATTTTAGGGCAGGCTTCTGACCGTAGCCTCCCACTGGGCACACGAGGACCCTCGAAAAGACTGTACCCATTTCCGATGACCAGAGCCCCCTAAACCCCCTACCAGCCCCGGACCAAGGCTCGACTATTTCACGTGATGCGCCGCTGGGCATGTCTTGTCATTTCAGGGCAGGCTTCTGACCGTAGCCTCCCATGGGCACGAGGACCCTCGAAAGACTGTGCCCATTTCGAGCCAGGCCCCAGAACTTCCTCCCAGCCCCAGCGGACCCAAGGCTATAGCCCACCGGCCTCGGCGACCATTTCAGCTGCGCGCTGGGCATTTCTTGCCATTTAGGCGAGCCTCGACCGTAGCCTGCCAGGCTGCGAGGACCCTCGAAAGACTGTACTCATTTCGTGACGAGCCCTAAACCCCAAACCCCAGCGGACCAAAAGGCTATAGCCCACGGCCTCGGTGACTATTTCATCTTGCTGCGCTGGTATTCTTGCCATTTTAGGGCAGGCTTCTGACCGTAGCCTCCCACTGGGCACACGAGGACCCTCGAAAAGACTGTACCCATTTCCGACGCCCAGAGCCCCAGAACTTCCCTCCCCAACCCCCGCGGACCAAAGGCTATAGCCCAGCGGCCTCGGCGACCGTTTCACGCGCTGCGCCGCTGAGCATTTCTTGCCATTTTAGGGCAGGCCTCTGACCGTAGCCTCCCACTGGGCACACGAGGACCCTTGAAAAGAATGTACCCATTTCCGACGACCAGAGCCCCCTAAACCCCCTCCCCAACCCCCGCGGACCAAAGGCTATAGCCCACCGGCCTCGGTGAATATTTCACGCGCTGCGCCGCTGGGTATTTCTTGCCATTTTAGGGCAGGCTTCTGACCGTAGCCTCCCACTGGGCACACGAGGACCCTCGAAAAGACTGTACCCATTTCGGCGACCGAACCCCGAAACCCCTCCCAGCCGCGCGGACCAACGGCTATCCCCACCGGCCTCAGTGACTATTTCCAGTGCTGCGCTTCGTGTATTTCTTGCCATTTTAGGCGGGCTTCTGACCGTAGCCTCCGGGCTGCGAGGACACTCGAAAAAGGCTGTACCCATTTACGGCGAGCCGAAACCCCCTCCCCAACCCCCTCGGAACAAAGGCTATAGCCCACCGGCCTGGGCGACTATTTCACGCGCTGCGCCGCTGGGCATGTCTTGTCATTTCACGGCAGGCTTCTGACCGTAGCCTCCCACTGGGCACACGAGGACCCTCGAAAAGACTGTACCCATTTCCGACGCCCAGGCGAACTTCCCTCCCCAACCCCGCGGACCAAAGGCTATAGCCCACGGCCTCGGACCGTTTCCGCAGCTGCGCGCTGGGCATTCTTACCATTTAAGGCAGGCCTCTGACGTAACCTCCCCAGGCACGAGGACCCTCGAAAGATTGTACCCATTTCCGTGACGAGCCCCTAAACCCCCTCCCCAGCCCCGCGCACCAGGCTAGCCCACCGGCCTCGGCGACTATTTCCAGCGCTGCGCGCATGTCTTGCCATTTATGGCGGGCTTCGGACCGTAGCCCACTGGGCTACGAGGACTCGAAAGACTGTACCCATTTCGGCCAGGCCTGAACTTCCCTCCCCAACCCCCGCGGACCAAATGCTATAGCCCACCGGCCTCGATGACTATTTCACGAGCTGCGCCGCTGGGCATCTCTTGTCATTTTAGGGTAGGCCTCTGACCGTAACGTCCCACAGGTACCGAGACCCTCGAAAGACTGTACCCATTTCCGGCGACGAGCCCCAAACCCCCTCCCGACCCCGCGGACCAAAGGCTATAGCCCGGCGGCCTCGGTGAATATTTCCGCAGCTGCGCGCTGGGCATTTCTTGCCATTTAGGGCAGGCCTCGACCGTAACCTCCCCAGCTGGGCACACGAGGACCCTCGAAAAGATTGTACCCATTTCCGGCGACGAGCCCACAAACCCCCTCCGACCCCGGCGCGCAGGCTATAGCCCACCGGCCTCGGCGACTATTTCACCTGCGCGCTGGGCATGTCTTGCCATTTATGGCGAACTTCGACCGTAAGCCACCCTGGCTGCGAGGACTCTCGAAAAGCTGTACCCATTTTCGGCGCGAGCCTGAACTTCCTCCCGACCCCAGCGGACCAAAGGCTATAGCCCACCGGCCTCGATGACTATTTCACGAGCTGCGCCGCTGGGCATCTCTTGTCATTTTAGGGTAGGCCTCTGACCGTAACCTCCCACGGGGCACACGAGGACCCTCGAAAAGACTGTACCCATTTCCGACGACCAGAGCCCCCTAAACCCCTCGCCAACCCTCGCGGACCAAAGGCTATTGCCCACCGGCCTCGGTGACTATTTCACACGCTGCGCCGCTGGGCATTTCTTGCCATTTTAGGGCAGGCTTCTGACCGTAGCCTCCAACTGGGCACACGAGGACCCTCGAAAAGACTGTACCCATTTTCAATGACCAGAGCCCCAGAAGTTCCCTCCCCAACCCCCGCGGACCAAAGGCTATAGCCCACCGGCCTCGGCGACCGTTTAACGCGCTTCGCCGCTGGGCATGTCTTGCGATTTTATGGCGAGCTTGACCGTGGCGTCCCAGGCACACGAGGGCCCTCGAAAACTGTACCCATTTCCGGCCTTCGAGCCCCGAACTTCCCTCCCGGCCCCGCGGACCATAGCCCAGCGGCCTCGGTGTCTGTTTCTCGCGCTGCGGCACTGGCGTT
Organism: Citropsis articulata; assembly: GCA_030449925.1. Taxonomy (NCBI): domain Eukaryota; kingdom Viridiplantae; phylum Streptophyta; class Magnoliopsida; order Sapindales; family Rutaceae; genus Citropsis; species Citropsis articulata. Next base: position 514,514 of record JASUUH010000017.1, on the reverse strand, counting down.
TTCTGGTCTGTTTAGGGTATTCCTCTGTCCGTAGCCTGCCACGGGGCACACGAGGACCCTCGAAAAGACTGTACCCATTTCCGGCGAGCCCCAGTTCCCTCCCGGCCCCAGCGGACCAAGGCTAGCCACGGCCTCGGCGACGACTATTTCACGCTGCGCGCTGGGCATGTCTTGCCATTTTATGGCGGGTTTCTGACCGTAGCCTCCACACGGACCCTCGAAAGACTATACCCATTTCCGGCCCAGGCCCGAAGTTCCTCCCAACCCCGCGGACCAGGCTATAGCCCACCGGCCTCGGCGACCGTTTAACGCCGCGCTGGGCATCTTGCGATTTTATGGCGAGCTTCTGACCGTAGCGTCCCCAGGCTACGAGGACCCTCGAAAAGACTGTACCCATTTCCGGCGCCCGAGCCCCGAACTTCCCTCCCCGGCCCAGCGGACCGTCTATAGCCCAGTGACCTCGGTGACTATTTCACGCTGCGCTGGCCATTTCTTGTCATTTAGGGTAGGCCTCGGCCGTAGCCTCCCACAGGCTACGAGACCCTCGAAAAGACTGTACCCATTTCCGGCGAGCCCCGAAGTTCCTCCCGACCCGCGGACCAAAGGCTATAGCCCACGGCCTCGGCGACCGTTTAACCCGCTTCGCCGCTGGGCATTTCTTGCCATTTTAGCGGGCTTGACCGTAGCCTCCCACAGGCACCACGGGACCCTCGAAAAGACTGTACATTTTCGATGACGAGCCCCTAAACCCCTCCCGACCCCAGCGGACCAAAGGCTATAGCCCACCGGGCTCGGCGGACTATTTCACGCGCTGCGCGCTGGGCATGTCATGCCATTTTAGGGCGAGCTTCGGACGTAGCCTCCCACGGGGCACCACGAGGACCCTCGAAAGCAGATGTACCCATTTCCGGCAGTCAGGCCCGAAACCCCTCCCCAACCCCCGCGGACCAAAGGCTATAGCCCACCGGCCTCGGGGACTATTTCACGCGCTGCGCCGCTGGGCATGTCTTGCCATTTTATGGCAGGCTTCTGACCGTAGCCTCCCATTGGGCACACGAGGACCCTCGAAAAGAATGTACCCATTTCCGACGATCAGAGCCCCCGAAACCCCCTCGCCAACCCCCGCGGACCAAAGGCTATAGCCCACCGGCCTCGGCGACCGTTTCACGCGCTGCGCCGCTGGGCATTTCTTGCCATTTTAGGGTAGGCCTCTGACCGTAGCCTCCCACGGGGCACACGAGGACCCTCGAAAAGACTGTACCCATTTCCGACGATCAGAGCCCCCTAAACCCCCTCCCCAACCCCGGCAGACCAAAGGCTATAGCCCACCGGCCTCGGTGGCTATTTCACGCGCTGCACCGCTGGGCATTTCTTGCCATTTTAGGGCAGGCTTCTGACCGTAGCCTCCCACTGGGCACACGAGGACCCTCGAAAAGACTGTACCCATTTCGGCGAGGCCCCGAACTTCCTCCCAACCCCCGCGGACCAAATGCTATAGCCCACCGGCCTCGGTGACTATTTCACGCGCTGCGCCGCTGGGCATTTCTTGTCATTTTAGGGTAGGCCTCTGACCGTAGCCTCCCACTGGGCACACGAGGACCCTCGAAAAGACTGTACCCATTTCCGGCCGAGCCCCGAACTTCCTCCCGGCCCAGCGGACCGAGGCTATAGCCCACCGGACTATTTCACGCGCTGCGCCGCTGGGCATGTCATGCCATTTTAGGGCAGGCTTCTGACCGTAGCCTCCCACTGGGCACACGAGGACCCTCGAAAAGAATGTACCCATTTCCGACGATCAGAGCCCCCGAAACCCCCTCGCCAACCCCCGCGGACCAAAGGCTATAGCCCACCGGCCTCGGCGACCGTTTCACGCGCTGCGCCGCTGGGCATTTCTTGCCATTTTAGGGTAGGCCTCTGACCGTAGCCTCCCACGGGGCACACGAGGACCCTCGAAAAGACTGTACCCATTTCCGGCGGGCCCTAACCCCTCCCCCCGGCAGACCAAAGGCTATAGCCCACCGGCCTCGGTGGCTATTTCACGCGCTGCACCGCTGGGCATTTCTTGCCATTTGAGGGCAGGCTTCTGACCGTAGCCTCCCACTGGGCACACGAGGGCCCTCGAAAATCTGTGCCATTTTACGAGGCCCAGGCCCCGAACTTCCCTCCCAACCCCGGACCAAATGCTATAGCCCACGGCCTCGGTGACTATTTCCACGCTGCGCCACTGGGCATTTCTTGTCATTTTAGGGTGAGGCCTCTGACCGTAGCCTCCACCAGGGGCACCACGAGGACCCTCGAAAAGACTGTACCCATTTCCCGACGAGCCCTAAGCCCCTCCCCCGGCGGACCAAAGGCTATAGCCCCCGGCCTCGGTGGCTATTTCCAGCTGCGCTGGGCATTTCTTGCCATTTAGGGCAGGCTTCTGACCGTAGCCTCCCACCCAGGCACGAGGGCCCTCGAAAATCTGTACCCATTTACGGGCCCAGGCCCCGAACTTCCTCCCAACCCGCGGACCGTCAGCCCACCGGCCTCGGTGACTATTTCCTGCAGCTGCGCCACTGGGCATTTCTTGTCATTTTAGGGTGAGGCCTCGGACCGTAGCCTCCCACAGGGCACCGAGGACCCTCGAAAAGCTGTACCCATTTCCGGCGAGCCCTAAACCCCTCCCGGCCCGTGACCAAAAGGCTATAGCCCACCGGCCTCGGTGGCTATTTCCTGCGCTACACGCTGGGCATTTCTTGCCATTTAGGGCGGGCTTCTGACCGTAGCCTCCCAGGCTGCAGGGACCCTCGAAAAGACGCACCCCGATGACGAGCCCTAAACCCCTCCCAACCCCGCGGACCAACGGCTATAGCCCACCGGCCTCGGCGACTATTTCAAGCGCTGCCGCTGGGCATGTCTTGCCATTTTAGGGCAGGCTTCGTAGCCTCCCAGGCACACAAGGACCCTCGAAAAGACTGTACCCATTTCCGGCCGAGCCCCGAACTTCCTCCCAGCCCCCGGACCAAGGCTATAGCCCACCGGCCTCGGCGACTATTTCCGCGCTGCGCGCTGCATGTCTTGCCATTTTAGGGCAGGCTTCTGACGTAGCCTCCCAGAGCACGAGGACCCTCGAAAAGACTGTACCCATTTCGGCGCCCGAGCCCCAGAACTTCCCTCCCAACCCCAGCGGACCAAGGCTATAGCCCACCGGCCTCGGCGGCTATTTCGCAGCTGCGCGCTGGGCATGTCTTGCCATTTTAGGGCAGGCTTCGACCGTAGCCTCCCCAGGCACACGAGGACCCTCGAAAAGACTGTACCCATTTTCGATGACAAAGCCCCTAAACCCCTCCCGGCCCCAGCGGACCAAAGGCTATAGCCCACGGCCTCGGCGACTATTTCCAGCAGCTGCGCGCTGGGCATGTCTTGCCATTTAGGGCAGGCTTCTGACCGTAACCTCCCAGGGCACACGAGGACCCTCGAAAGACTGTGCCATTTCCGGCCAGGCCCCGAACTTCCCTCCCAACCCCGCGGACCAAAGGCTATAGCCCACCGGCCTCGGCGACGTTTCAGCGCTGCGCGCTGGGCATTTCTTGCCATTTTAGGGCGGGCCTCGACCGTAGCCTCTCACTGGGCTACGAGGACCCTCGAAAGATTCTACCCATTTCGGCGGAGCCCTAAACCTCCTCCCCAGCCCCAGCGGACCAAGGCTATGGCCCACCGGCCTCGGCGACTATTTCCGCAGCATGGCGCCGCTGGGCATGTCTTGCCATTTATGGCGGGCTTGACCGTAGCCTCCCAGCTGGGCTGCGAGGACCCTCGAAAAGACTGTACCCATTTCCGGCGAGCCCCGAACTTCCCTCCCGACCCCGCGGACCAAATAGCCCACCGGCCTCGGTGACTATTTCCGCAGCTGCGCGCTGGGCATTCTTGTCATTTAGGGTGAGCCTCTGACCGTAGCCTCCCACAGAGAGGACCCTCGAAAAGACTGTACCCATTTCCGGCGAAGGCCCCTAAACCCCTCCCACCCCAGCGGACCAAAGGCTATAGCCCACCGGCCTCGGTGACTATTTCCGCAGCTGCGCGCTGGGCATTTATTGAAATTTTAGGTCTGGCTTCTGACCGTAGCATCCCAGGCACGAGGACCTCGAAAGACTGTACCCATTTTCGATGACGAGCCCTTAAACCCCCTCCCCCAGCGGACCAGGCTATAGCCCACCGGCCTCGGCGACTATTTCCGCAGCGCTGCGCGCTGGGTATGTCATGCCATTTTAGGGCAGGCTTCTGACCGTAGCCTCCCCAGGCACGAGGACCCTCGAAAGAATGTACCCATTTCGATCGAGCCCCGAAACCCCTACGCCAACCCCCGGACCAAGGCTATAGCCCACCGGCCTCGGGGACTATTTCGCAGCTGCGCGCTGGGTATGTCTGGCCATTTATGGCGGGCTTCGACCGTAGCCTCCCTGGGCGCGAGGACCCTCGAAAAACGGTACCATTTCCGGCGCGAGCCCAGAACTTCCCTCCCAGCCCCAGCGGACCAAATGCTATAGCCCACGGCCTCGGTGACTATTTCCTGACTGCGCCGCTGGGCATCTCTTGTCATTTTAGGGTAGGCCTCTGACCGTAGCCTCCCACGGGGCACACGAGGACCCTCGAAAAGACTGTACCCATTTCCGACGACCAGAGCCCCCTAAACCCCCTCGCCAACCCCCGCGGACCAAAGGCTATAGCCCACCGGCCTCGGTGACTATTTCACGCGCTGCGCCGCTGGGCATTTCTTGCCATTTTAGGGCAGGCCCTGACCATAGCCTCCCACTGGCTACGAGGACCCTCGAAAGACTGTACCCATTTTCGATGACGCCCCTAAACCCCTCCCCACCCCAGCGGACCAAAGGCCGCGCCCACGGCCTCGGCGACTATTTCCAGCTGCGCGCTGGGCATGTCTTGCCATTTAGGCGGGCTTCGACCGTAACCTCCCCAGGCACCACGAGACCCTAGAAAAGACTGTACCCATTTCCGACACAGTCCCCGAACTTCCTCCCGGCCCCCGGACCAAAGGCTATAGCCCACCGGCCTCGGCGACCGTTTCATGCGCTGCGCCGCTGGGCATTTCTTGCCATTTTAGGGCAGGCCTCTGACCGTAGCTTCCCACTAGGCACACGAGGACCCTCGAAAAGATTCTACCCATTTCTGACGCCCAGAGCCCCCGAAACACCTTCCCCAACCCCCGCGGACCAAAGGCTATAGCCCACCGGCCTCGGCGACTATTTCACGCGCAGCGCCGCTGGGCATGCCTTGCCATTTTATGGCAAGCTTCTGGCCGTAGCCTCCCACTGGGCACACGAGGACCCTCGAAAAGACTGTACCCATTTCCGACGCCCAGAGCCCCAGAACTTCCCTCCCCAACCCCGGCGGACCAAATGCTATAGCCCACCGGCCTCGGTGACTATTTCACGCGCTGCGCCGCTGGGCAATTCTTGTCATTTTAGGGTAGGCCTCTGACCGTAGCCTTCCACTGGGCACACGAGGACCCTCGAAATGACTGTACCCATTTCCGACGCCCAGAGCCCCCTAAACCCCCTCCCCAACCGCCGCAGACCAAAGGCTATAGCCCACCGGCCTCGGTGACTATTTCACGCGCTGCGCCGCTGGGCATTTCTTGCCATTTTATGGCAGGCTTCTGACCGTAGCCTCCCACTGGGCACACGAGGACCCTCGAAATGAGTGTACCCATTTCCGACGACCAGAGCCCCCTAAACCCCCTCCCGCCCCGCGGACCAAGGCTATAGCCCCACGGCCTCGGTGACTATTTCACCTTGCGCTTGTTGGGCATGTCTTGCCATTTTAGGCGGGCTTGACCGTAGCCTCCACTGGGCACACGAGGACCCTAGAAAAGGTGTACCCATTTCCGGCCCAGATCCCAGGCTTCCTCCCAACCCCCGCGGACCAAAGGCTATAGCCCACCGGCCTCGGCGACCGTTTCACGCGCTGCGCCACTGGGCATTTCTTGCCATTTTAGGGCAGGCCTCTGACCGTAGCCTCCCACTGGGCACACGAGGACCCTCGAAATGACTGTACCCATTTTCGATGACCAGAGCCCCGTAAACCCCCTCCCAGCCCCAGCGGACCAAGGCTATAGCCGACCGGCCTCGGCGACTATTTCCGCGCTGCGGGCATGTCATGCCATTTTAGTGCGATCTTCGACCGTAGCCTCCCAGGCTACGAGGACCCTCGAAAGAATGTACCCATTTCCGGGAGCCCCGAAACCCCTCGCCAACCCGCGGACCAAAGGCTATAGCCCACGGCCTCGGCGACTAGTTTCACCGCTATGCGCTGGGCATTTCTTGCCATTTTAGGGCGGGCCTCGACCGTAGCCTCCCACTGGGCACGAGGACCCTCGAAAGGTGTACCCATTTCTGCCGCAGGCCCCTAAACCCCCTGACCCAGCGGACCAAAGGCTATAGCCCACCGGCCTCGGCGACTATTTCAGCTGCGCGCTGGGCATGTCTTGCCATTTATGGCGGGCTTGACCGTAGCCTCCCCTTTGGGCACGAGGACCCTCGAAAAGACTGTACCCTTTTCCGACGCCCAGAGCCCCAGAACTTCCCTCCCCAACCCCCGCGGACCAATTGCTATAGCCCACCGGCCTCGGTGACTATTTCACGAGCTGCGCCGCTGGGTATCTCTTGTCATTTTAGGGTAGGCCTCTGACCGTAGCCTCCCACGAAATTACGAGGACCCTCGAAAAGACTGTACCCATTTCCGACAATCAGAGCCCCCTAAACCCCCTCGCCAACCCTCGCGGACCAAAGGCTATAGCCCACCGGCCTCGGTGACAATTTCACGCGCTGCGCCGCTGGGCATTTCTTGCCATTTTAGGGCAGGCTTCTGACCGTAGCCTCCAGGCACGAGGACCCTCGACAAGACTGTACCCATTTTCGATGGCCAGAACCCCCTACCCAACCCCCGCGGACCAAGGCTATAGCCCACCGGCCTCGGCGACTATTTCACGCGCTGCGCGCTGGGCATGTCTTGCCATTTATGGCAGGCTTCTGACCGTAGCCTCCAACTGGGCACACGAGGAACCTCGAAAAGACTGTACCCAGTTCGATGACGAGCCCTAAACCCCTCCCCAACCCCGCGGACCAAGGATATATCCCTCGGCCTCGAGACTATTTCACGCTGCGCGCTGGGCATTTCTTGCCATTTTAGGGTGCCTCGGCCGTAGCCTCCCACAGGGCACGAGGACCCTCGAAAAGAATGTACCCATTTCGGCAGTCGAGCCCCGAAACCCCTCCCCAACCCGCGGACCAAAGGCTATAGCCGCGGCCTCGGGGACTATTTCACTGCGCGCTGGGTATGTCTTGCCATTTATGGCAGGCTTGACCGTAGCCTCCCCCGGCACCACGAGGACCCTCGAAAAGCTGTACCCATTTCCGGCCCGAGCCCCGAACTTCCTCCCAGCCCAGCGGACCAAATGCTATAGCCCACCGGCCTCGGTGACTATTTCACGAGCTGCGCCGCTGGGCATCTCTTGTCATTTTAGGGTAGGCCTCTGACCGTAGCCTCCCACGGGGCACACGAGGACCCTCGAAAAGACTGTACCCATTTCCGACGACCAGAGCCCCCTAAACCCCCTCGCCAACCCTCGCGGACCAAAGGCTATAGCCCACCGGCCTCGGTGACTATTTCACGCGCTGCGCCGCTAGGAATTTCTTGCCATTTTAGGGCAGGCTTCTGACCATAGCCTCCCACTGGGCACACGAGGACCCTCGAAAAGACTGTACCCATTTTCGATGACCAGCGCCCCCTAAACCCCCTCCCCAACCCCCGCGGACCAAAGGCTATAGCCCACCGGCCTCGGCGACTATTTCACGCGCTGCGCCGCTGGGCATGTCTTGCCATTTTAGGGCAGGCTTCTGACCGTAGCCTCCCACTGGGCACACGAGGACCCTAGAAAGGCATGCCCATTTCCGGCGCCCGCCCCAGAACTTCCCTCCCCAACCCCCGCGGACCAAAGGCTATAGCCCACCGGCCTCGGCAACCGTTTCACGCGCTGCGCCGCTGGGCATTTCTTGCCATTTTAGGGCAGGCCTCTGACCGTAGCCTCCCACTGGGCACACGAGGACCCTCGAAAAGAATGTACCCATTTCCGACGACCAGAGACCCCGAAACACCCTGCCCGCGGACCGAGGCTATAGCCCACCACGGCGACTATTTCACGCGCAGCGCCGCTGGCCATGTCTTGCCATTTATGGCGAGCTTTGACCGTGGCCTCCCACTGGGCTACGAGGACCTCGAAAGACTGTGACCCATTTCCGGCCCGGGCCCCTAAACCCCCTCTGACCGCCCCGCGGGACCAAAATTTATAGCCACGGCCTCGGTGACTATTTCACGCTGCAGCTGCGGCATGTCTTGCCATTTTAGGGCGGGCTTGACCGTAACCTCACTTTGAGCGCAGGAGGACCTGAAAAGTTGTACCCATTTCGGCGGCAGATCCCCAGAACTTCCCTCCCAGACCCCGCGGACAAAGGCTATAGCCCACCGGCCTCGGCACCCGTTTCTGCGCCACTGGGCATTCTTGCCATTTTAGGGCAGGCCTGACCGTAACCTCCCACTGGGCACAGGGACCCTCGAAAGGTGTACCATTTCCGGCGACAGAGCCCCTAAGCCCCTCCCGGCCCGCGGACCCAAAGGCTATAGCCCACGGCCCGCGGCGACTATTTCATGCGCCCAGCGCATTCTTGCCATTTATGGCGGGCTTCTGGCCGTAACCTCCCACTTTGGGCACACGAGGACCCTCGAAAACATGCCATTTCCGGCCTTGAGCCCTAAACCCCTCCCCGACGCCCCGCGGACCAAAGGCTATAGCCCACGGCCTCGGTGACTATTTCGCAGCGCTGCGCGCTGGGCATGTCTTGCCATTTTAGGGCGGGCTTCGACGTAGCCTCCCCTTTGGGCAAGGGCGACCCTAGAAAGACTGTACCCATTTCGGCGCCAGATCCCCAGAACTTCCATCCCAGCCCCGGACAAAGGCTATAGCCCACGGCCTCGGCGACCGTTTCCGCAGCGCTGCGCCCTTTGGGCATTTCTTGCCATTTTAGGCGAGGCCTCTGACCGTAGCCTCCCAGCAGGCACCGAGGACCCTCAAATGACTGTACCCATTTTACGATAAGGCCCTTAAACCCCCTCCCCAGCCCAGCGGACCGAAGGCTATAGCCCACCGGCCTCGGCGACTATTTCCGCAGCTGCGCGCTGGGCATGTCATGCCATTTAGGGCGATCTTCCGACCGTAGCCTCCCACTGGGCACACGAGGACCCTCGAAAAGAATGTACCCATTTCCGACGATCAGAGCCCCCGAAACCCCCTCGCCAACCCACGCGGACCAAAGGCTATAGCCCACCGGCCTCGGCGACAGTTTCACCCGCTATGCCGCTGGGCATTTCTTGCCATTTAGGTGACCTCTGTCGTAACCTCCCAACTGGGCACCGAGGACCCTCGAAAATATTGTACCCATTTCTACAGGCGAGCCCCCAAACCCCACTTGACCCCGCGGACCAAGGCTATAGCCCACGACCTCGGCGACTATTTCAGCGGCTGCGCGCTGGGCATGTCTTGCCATTTTATAGCGGGCTTCGACCGTAGCCCCAGCTGGGCTACGAGGACCCTCGAAAAACGTACCCTTTTCCGGCGCCCGAGCCCCGAACTTCCCTCTGACCCAGCGGACCAATTCTGTATAGCCCGCGGCCTCGGTGACTATTTCACTGAGCGCTGGTATCTCTTGTCATTTTAGGGTGAGGCCTCGACCGTAGCCTCCACTTGAGTACGAGGACCCTCGAAAGACTGTACCATTTCCGACAATCAGGCCCTAAAGCCCCTCGCCAACCCTCGCCCGGACCAAAGGCTGTAGCCCCACTGCATCGGTGACAATTTCCGCAGCTGCGCGCTGGGCATTTCTTGCCATTTAGGCGGAGCTTCTGACCGTAGCCTCCCCAGCTGGGCTGAGGACCCTCGAAAAGGCGCCTGCCATTTTAGATGACGAGCCCCTAAACCCTCCCAGACCCTCGCGGACCAAAAGGCCCTATAGCCCACCGACCTCGGGACTATTTCACTGCCTGCGCTTGGGCATGTCTTGCCATTTTATGGCGGGCTTCTGACCGTAGCCTCCGGCGGGCTACGAGGACCCTCGAAAAGACTGTACCCATTTTCGATGACCAGAACCGGCTAAACCCCCTCCCCAACCCCCGCGGACCAAAGGATATATCCCTCCGGCCTCGAGGACTATTTCACGCGCTGCGCCGCTGGGCATTTTTTGCCATTTTAGGGCAGGCCTCTGACCGTAGCCTCCCACTGGACACACGAGGACCCTCGAAAAGAATGTACCCATTTCCGACGACCAGATCGAAACCCCTCCCAGCCCACAGCGGACCAAAGGCTGCCGTGGGCCAAGCTGCCTCGGTGACTATTTCCACGCGCTGCGCGCTGGGCATTTCTTGTCATTTTAGGGTAGGCCTCGGTGCAGCCTCCCACGGGGCACCACGATGACCCTCGAAAGACTGTACCCATTTCCGACTGACAGGCCCCTAAACCCCTCCCCAACCCCAGCGGACCAAATGCTATAGCCCACCGGCCTCGGAGACTATTTCATGCTGCGCTGGGCATTTCTTGTCATTTAGGGTAGGCCTCGGCCGTAGCCTCCCACAGGGCCTGATGACCCTCGAAAAGACTGTACCTATTTCCGTGACCCGAGCCCTAAACCCCTCCCGACCCGGACCAAGGCTGCTAGCCACCAAGCCTCGGTGACTATTTCAGCAGCTGCGCCGCTGGGCATGTCTTGCCATTTAGCGCGAGCTTCTGGCGGATCGTCACTTTGGGCACCGAGGACCCGCAAAATTGTACCCATTTCCGGCGGCGGAGCCCCGAAACCCGTCCCACCCGCAGCGGACCAAGGCTATAGGCCACCGGCCTCGGCGACTATTTCGCGGCGCTGGCGGCTGGCATTTCTTTCCTTTTTAGGGCAGGCCTCTGACCGTAGCCTCACGGGCAGGCACGAGACCCTCGAAAAGTTGTACCATTTCCGGCGAGCCCAGGCCCCCTAAACCCCCAGCCCCGCGGACCAAGGCTATAGCCCACCGGCCACGGCGACTATTTCACAGCGCCCGCGCCTGACATGTCTTGCCATTTTATGGCGAGCTTCTGACCGTAGCCTCCGGCTGGGCACACGAGTACCCTCGAAAAGACTGTACCCATTTCCGGCGCCCCGGGCCCCGGAACTTCCCTCCCAGCCCGGCGGACCGTGCTAGCCACGGCCTCGGTGACTATTTCCTGCGCTGCGCTGGGCAATTCTTTTCATTTAGGTGAGCCTCTGACCGTAGCCTTCCCAGGCACACCGAGGACCCTCGAAATGCCAGCTGTACCCATTTCCGGCGCGAGGCCCCTAAACCCCTCCCGGCCGCGGACCAAAGGCTATGGCCCACCGGCCTCGGTGACTATTTCCTGCGCGCTTCTTGGGCATGTCTTGCCATTTTAGGCAGGCTTCTGACCGTAGCCTCCCACTTTGAGCAGGAGGACCCTAGAAAGGCGCGCCCATTTGACGCCCGGATCCCAGAACTTCCCTCCCAGCCCCCAGCGGACCAAAGGCTATAGCCACGGCCTCGGCGACCGTTTCATGCAGCGCTGCCCCGCTGGGCAATTCTTGCCATTTAGGCAGGCCTCTGACACGTAGCCTCCCCAGGCTGCACGAGGACCCTCAAAATGACTGTACCCATTTCGATGGCGAAACCCCCTCCCCAACCCCCGCGGACCAAAGGCTATAGCCCACCGGCCTCGGCGACTATTTCACGCGCTGCGCCGCTGGGCATGTCATGCCATTTTAGGGCAGTCTTCCGACCGTAGCCTCCCACTGGGCACACGAGGACCCTCGAAAAGAATGTACCCATTTCCGACGATCAGAGCCCCCGAAACCCCCTCGCCAACCCCCGCGGACCAAAGGCTATAGCCCACCGGCCTCGGCGACAGTTTCACGCGCTATGCCGCTGGGCATTTCTTGCCATTTTAGGGCAGGCCTCTGACCGTAGCCTCCCAGGCTGCGAGACCCTCGAAAATATTGTACCCATTTCTGCCGGCAGGCCCCTGAGCCCCTGCCCAACCCCAGCGGACCAAAGGCTATAGCCCGCATTTCGGCGACTATTTCCAGCTGCGCTGGCTGGGCATGTCTTGCCATTTTATGGCGAGCTTGACCGTAGCCTCCCACTGGGCACCGAGACCCTCGAAAAGGCGTACCCTTTTCCGGCGCAGGCCCAGGGCTTCCCTCCCGACACCCGCGAGACCAATTGCTACTGTAGCCCACCGGCCTCGGTGACTATTTCCGCTGCGCCGCTGGGTATCTATTGTCATATTAGGGTAGGCCTCGGCCGTAGCCTCACAGGTACACGAGGACCCTCGAAAGACTGCCATTTCGACAATGAGCCCCCTAAACCCCTACGCCAACCTCGCGGACCAAAGGCTATAGCCCACGGGCCTCGGTGACAATTTCAGCGCTGCGCGCTGGGCATTTCTTGCCATTTTAGGGCAGGCTTCTGACCGTAGCCTCCACCTGGGCACACGAGGACCCTCGAACAGACTGTACCCTTTTTCGATGACCAGAGCCCCCTTATCCCCCTCCCAACCCCCGCGGACCAAAGTCTATAGCCCACCGGCCTCGGCGACTATTTCCTTGGCAGCTGCGCTGGGCATTTCTTGCCATTTTAGGGCGAGCTTCTGACCGTAGCCTCCCACTGGGCACCGAAGGACCCTCGAAAAGACTGTACCCCATTTTGATGGCCGGAACACAAACCCCTCCCAACCCCGCGGACCAAAGGATATATCCCTCGGCCTCGAGGACTATTTCCGCAGCTGCGCGCTGGGCATTTTTGCCATTTGGGCAGGCCTCGACCGTAGCCTCCCCAGACACACGAGGGCCCTCGAAAAGAATGTACACATTTCCGGCGACGGAGCTCCGAAACCCCTCCCGGCCCACCGCGGACCAAAGGCTATGCCGTGAGCGGCCTCGGTGACTATTTCACGGCGCTGCGCGCTGGGCATTTCTTGTCATTTTAGGGTAGGCCTCGTGTGGCCTCCCACGGGGCACCACGATGACCCTCGAAAACTGTACCCATTTCCGACGGCCGGGCCCTGCCCCTCCCCGGCCCCAGCGGACCCGTGCTATAGCCCACCGGCCTCGGTGACTATTTCACGCGCTGCGCCGCTGGGCATTTCTTGTCATTTAGGGTAGGCCTCTAACCGTAGCCTCCCACGGGGCACACGATGACCCTCGAAAAGACTGTACCTATTTCGACGACTAGGCCCCTAAACCCCTCCCGGCCCCGCGGACCAAAAGGCTATAGCCCACCGGCCTCGGTGACTATTTCACGCTGCGCGCTGGGCATGTCTTGCCATTTAGCGAGCTTCTGGCCGGGCGTCCCAGGCACCGAGGACCCTCAAAGACTGTACCCATTTCCGCGGCGAGCCCCGAGCCCGTCCCAACCCGCGGACCAAGGCTATAGGCCACGGCCTCGGCGACTTTTCACGCGCTGCGCGCTGGGCATGTCTTGCCATTTTAGGCAGGCTTACGGCCGTAGCCTCCCAGGCACCACGAGACCCTCGAAAAGGCTGTGCCATTTCCAGACTACGAGCCCTAAACCCCTCCACAACCCCAGCGGACCAAAGGCTATGGCCCACCGACCTCGGGGACTATTTCGCTCTGCGCTGGCGCTATGTCTTGCCATTTATGGCGGGCTTCTGACCGTAGCCTCCGCTGGGCACCACGAGACCCTCGAAAATTGTACCCATTTCGGCGAGCCCCAGAACTTCCCTCCCAGCCCCGGACCAAAAGGCTATAGCCCACGGCCTCGGCGACTATTTCACGCTGCGCGCTGGGCATTCTTGTCATTTTAGGGTGAGGCCTCGACCGTAGCCTCCCACAGGGCACCACGATGACCCTCGAAAAGCCTGGCCACCCATTCTGGCGAGCCCAGGCGAACTTCCCTCCCCAGCCCCAGCGGACCAGGCTGTAGCCCCACCGGCCTCGGCGGCTATTTCCTCAGCTGCGCTCGGCATTCTTGTCATTTGGGTAGGCCTCTGTGGAGCCTCCCACGGGGACACGATGACCCTCGAAAAGGCGCCATTTCCGACTACGAGCCCCTAAACCCCTCCACAACCCCAGCGGACCGAGGCTATAGCCCACCGGCCTCGGCGACTATTTCATGCGCTGCGCCCGCTGGGCATATCTTGCCATTATGGCAGGCTTCTGAGTAACCTCCCCTGGGCACCACGAGGACCCTCGAAAGACTGTACCCATTTTCATTGGCAGAACCCCTAAACCCCCTCCCAGCCCCGCGGACCAAAGGCTATAGCCCACACCGGCCTCGGCGACTATTTCACGCGCTGCGCCGCTGTGCATGTCTTGACATTTTATGGCAGGCTTCTAACTGTAGCCTCCGACTAAACTACGAGACCCTCGAAAACTGTACCCATTTCGATGACGAGAACCCCTGACCCTCCCAACCCCGGACCGAGATATATCCTCCGGCCTCGAGACTATTTCACTGCTGCGCGCTGGGCATTTCTTGCCATTTAGGGTGAGCCTCTGACGTAGCCTCCAGGGGCACCGAGGACCCTCGAAAAGAATGTACCCATTCCGGCCGATTAGAGCCCCTAAGCCCCTCCCCAACCCCGCGGACCAAAGGCTGTAGCCCACCGGCCTCGGTGACTATTTCCTTGTTGCGCGCTGGGCATGTCTTGCCATTTTAGCGCGGGCTTCTGACGGGCGTCCGCAGGCACGAGGACCTCAAAAGACTGTGCCATTTCCGACGGCCGAGCCCCCAGCCGTCCCCAACCCGCGGACCAAAGGCTATAGCCCACCACCGGCCTCGGCGACTATTTCATGCGCTGCGCGCTGGGCATGTCTTGCCATTTATGGCGAGCTTCTGACCGTAGCCTCCCAGGCACCACGAGGACCCTCGAAAAGACTGTGCCCATTTTGATGACCGAGAACCCCTAAACCCCTCCCCAACCCCGCGGACCAAGGCTATAGGTAGCGGCCTCGGTGACTATTTCACCGCGCTGCGCGCTGGGCATTTCTTGTCATTTGGGTGGGCCTCATTGTAGCCTCCCACGGGGCACCACGATGACCCTCGAAAGACTGTACCCATTTCCGGCGGAGCCCCTAACCCCTCCCAGCCCAGCGGACCGTCTATAGCCCACGGCCTCGGTGACTATTTCCGCAGCGCTTCGCCGCTGGGCATTTCTTGTAATTTTAGGGTGAGCCTCTGGCCAACCTCCCACGGGACACACGATGACCCTCGAAAAGACTGTACCTATTTCCGACGACTAGAGCCCCCTAAACCCCCTCCCCAACCCCCGCGGACCAAAGGCTATAGCCCACCGGCCTCGGTGACTATTTCACGCGCTGCGCCGCTGGGCATGTCTTGCCATTTTAGCGCAGGCTTCTGACCGGAGCGTCCCACTGGGCACACGAGGACCCTCAAAAAGACTGTACCCATTTCCGACGACCAGAGCCCCCGAAACCCCGTCCCCAACCCACGCGGACCAAAGGCTATAGGCCACCGGCCTCGGCGACTTTTTCACGCGCTGCGCCGCTGGGCATGTCTTGCCATTTTAGGGCAGGCTTCTGACCGTAGCCTCCCACTGGGCACACGAGGACCCTCGAAAGACATGCCATTTCCGGCGGCCAGCCCAAACTTCCCTCCCAACCCCAGCGGACCAAAAGGCTATAGCCCACGGCCTCGGCGACTATTTCCGCAGCTGCGCCCGTTGGGCATTTCTTGTCATTTTGGGTGGGCCTCTCACCGTAGCCTCGCACGGGGTACACGATGACCCTCGAAAAGACTGTACCCATTTCCGATGCCCCTCCCCAACCCCCGCGGACCAAAGGCTATAGCCCACCGGCCTCGGCGACTATTTCATGCGCTGCGCCGCTGGGCATGTCTTGCCATTTTAGGGCAGGCTTCTGACCGTAGCCTCCCACTGGGCACACGAGGACCCTCGAAATGACTGTACCCATTACGGCGGGCCCAGAACTTCCCTCCCCAACCCCCGCGGACCAAAGGCTATAGCCCACCGGCCACGGCGACTATTTCACGCGCTGCGCCCCTGGGCATTTTTTCCCATTTTAGGGCAGGCCTCTGACCGTAGCCTCCCACTGGGTACACGAGGACCCTCGAAGCATGCCCATTCGGCGAGCCGAACTTCCCTCCCGGCCCCAGCGGACCAAAGGCTATAGCCCACCGGCCTCGGCGACTATTTCACCTGCTGCGCGCTCGGCATTTCTTGTCATTTAGGGTAGGCCTCTGACCTGTAGCCTCCCCACAGGGTACACGATGACCCTCGAAAGAATGTACCCATTCCGACAATCAGAGCCGAGCCTCCCCGGCCCGCGGACCAAAAGGCTATAGCCCACCGGCCTCGGGGACTATTTCCGCAGCGCTGCGCCCGCTGGGTATGTCTTGCCATTTATGGCAGGCCTGACCGTAGCCTCCCACTGAGCACGAGGACCCTCGAAAAAGACTGTACCATTTCCGGCAGGCCCCAGGCTTCCTCCCAGCCCCGGACGGTAGCTGCCAGCCCACGGCCTCGGCGACTATTTCACTGCGCTCGCGCTGGGCATGTCTTGCCATTTTATGGCGGGCTTCTGACCGTAGCTCCCAGGGCACCGAGGACCCTCGAAAGACTGTGCCATTCGGCGAGCCCCGAACTTCCCTCCCGGCCCCGGACCAAAGGCTAGCCCGCGGCCTCGGCTGGGACTATTTCACCAACTGCGCGCTGGGCATTTCTTGTCATTTTAGGGTGGGCTTCTCGGCCGTAGCCTCCCACAGGGGCACGATGACCCTCGAAAAAGCTGTACCCATTACGGCAGGCCGAACTTCCCTCCCGACCCCGCGGACCGAGGCTGCCAGCCACCGGCCTCGGCGGCTATTTCCGCGCTGCGCTGGGCATTTCTTGTCATTTTAGGGTGGCCTCATTGTAGCCTCCACAGGGCACGCGATTGACCCTCGAAAGGCGCTGTACCCATTTCCGGCGAGCCCCTACCTCACCCCGGACCAAAGGCTATAGCCCACCTCGGCGACTATTTCATCTGCTGCGCTGGGCATTCTTGCCATTTATGGCGGGCTTCTGACCGTAGCCTCCCGCGGGCTACGAGGACCCTCGAAAAGCTGTACCCATTCTACGGCGCGAGCCCCAGAACTTCCTCCCGGCCCCAGCGGACCGGCTATGCCCCACCGGCCTCGGCGACTATTTCACGCGCTGCGCCGCTGGGCATTTCTTGTCATTTTAGGGTAGGCCTCTGACCGTAGCCTCCCACGGGCCCCCCGAGGGCCCTCGAAAAGGCCATGTACCCATTCTGACGGCGAGCCCCGAACTTCCTCCCAGCCCCCGCGGACCAGGCTATAGCCCACGGCCTCGGCGACTATTTCACCAGCTGCGCGCTGGGCATTTCTTGTCATTTGGGTAGGCCTCTGACCCGTAGCCTCCCACAGGGCACCACGACCCTCGAAAGGCCTGTACCCATTTCGGCGCCCAGAGCCCCGAACTTCCTCCCAACCCCAGCGGACCCAGGCTATAGCCACCGGCCTCGGCGACTATTTCCAGCGCTCGCTTGCTGGGCATTTCTTGTCATTTTAGGGTAGGCCTCTCGGCCATTAGCCTCCCCAGGGCACCACGATGACCCTCGAAAAGACTGTACCCATTTCAAGCGCTTAACTTCCCTCCCAACCCCCGCGGACCAAAGGCTATAGCCCACCGGCCTCGGCGACTATTTCGAGCGCTGCGCCGCTGGGCATTTCTTGTCATTTTAGGGTAGGCCTCGACTGGTAGCCTCCCGCGGGGCTACGATGACCCTCGAAAGACTGTACCCATTTACGGCGACGGGCTCCTAAACCCCTCCCCAACCCCGCGGACCAAGGCTATAGCCCACCGGCCTCGGCGACTATTTCATGCTGCGCCCGCTGGGCATGTCTTGCCATTTATAAGGGTAGGCCTCTGACCGTAGCCTCCACCAGGCACGATGACCCTCAGAAAAAGGCTGTACCCATTCGGCGGGCGAGAACTTCCCTCCCGACCCCCCCGGACCAAAAGGCTAGCCCACCGGCCTCGGCGACTATTTCGCACGCTGCGCCGCTGGGCATATCTTGCCTTTTAGGGTGAGCCTTGACCGTAGCCTCCCACGGGGCACCAGAGGACCCTCGAAAAACATACCCATTCCGGCGAGCCCAGAACTTCCCTCCCCAAACCCCGCCGACCAAAGGCTGTAGCCCACCCCCCTCCGCGACTATTTCACCTTGCTGCGCCCGCTGGCATGTCTTGCCATTTTGGTAGGCTCTGACCGTAGCCTCCCAGGGGCACCGATGACCCTTGAAAAGGCTGTACCCATTTCCAGACGACCGGGCTCAGAACTTCCTCCCAAACCCCGCGGACCAAGAGGCTATAGCCCACGCCTCGGCGACTATTTCCTGCAGCAGCTGCGCGCTGGGCATTTTGCCATTTTAGGGCAGGCCTCGACCGTAGGCCTCCCCAGCTGACACGATGACCCTCGAAAGAATGTACCCATTTCGGCCAGGCCCCAGAAACCCCTCCGGACCGCGGACCGAGGCTATAGCCCACGGCCTCGGCGACTATTTCACGCAGCTGCGCGCTGGGCATGTCTTGCCATTTTGAGTCTTGCCATTTGAGGCAGGCCTCGACCAGCCTCCCATTGGGCACCGAGGACCCTCGAAAAGGCTGTACCCATTTCCGGCGACCCAGGCCCCGGAACCCCTCCCACCCGCGGACCAGGCTATAGGCCCGGCCTCGGTGACTATTTCCTGTATTTGCGCCCTTTGGGCATGTCTTGCCATTTTAGGGCAGGTGCCGACCGTAGCCTCCATTGGGACACGAGGACCCTCGAAAAGTGTACCCATTTCCGATGCGGCCAGGCCCCGAGAACTTCCCTCCCAACCCCAGCGGACTAAAGGCTATGGCCCGGCCTCGGTGACTATTTCACGGCGCTTATTGGGCATTTCTTGCCATTTTAGGGCAGGCTTCGACGTAGCCTCCCGCTGGGCTGCGAGGACCCTCGAAAAGGCTGTACCCATTTCCGACGAACAGAGCCCCCTAAACCCTCCCCAACCCAGCGGACCAAAGGCTATAGCCCACCGGCCTCGGCGACTATTTCACGCGCTGCGCCGCTGGGCATGTCTTGCCATTTTACGGCAGGCTTCTGACCGTAGCCTCCCCTTTGGGCACGAGGACCCTCGAAAAGACTGTACCATTTCACGGCGCCCCGAACTTCCCTCCCCGGCCCAGCGGACCAAAGGCTATAGCCCACGGCCTCGGCGACTATTTCCGCACGCTGCGCCCGGCTGGGCATGTCTTGCCATTTATGGCGGGCTTGACCGTAGCCTCCCCAGGCTACGAGGACCCTCGAAAAGCGTACCCATTTCGACGCCCAGAGCGAACTTCCCTCCCGGCCCAGCGGACCAACGGCTATAGCCCACCGGCCTCGGTGACTATTTCACGCGCCGCTGGGCATTTCTTGTCATTTTAGGGTAGGCCTCTGGCCGTAGCCTCCCACGGGGCACACGAGGACCCTCGAAAAGACTGTACCCATTTCCGACGACCGGGCCTCTAAGCCTCCCAGCCCCAGCGGACCAAAGGCTATAGCCCACGGCCTCGGCGACTATTTCCGCAGCTGCGCGGCTGGGCATTCTTGCCATTTTAGGCGAGGCTTGACCGTAGCCTCCCCAGGCACCACGAGGACCCTCGAAAAGAATGTACCCATTTCCGACGGTGACGACCTCGAAACCCCTCCCCGGCCCCACGCGGACCCGAGGCTATAGGCCACCGGCCTCGGCGACTATTTCAGCTGCGCGGCGCTTGCCATTTTGTCTTGCCATTTTAGGGAGGCCTTGACCGTAAGCCTCCCGTGGGCACCACGAGGACCCTCGAAAAGACTGTACCCATTTCCGGCGCCAGGCCCCGAAACCCTCCCACCCGCAGCGGACCAAGGCTATGGCCACCGGCCTCGGCGGACTATTTCACGCGCTGCGCGCTGGGCATGTCTTGCCATTTTAGGGCGAGCTTCGACGTAGCCTCCCCGCAGGAACCGAGACCCTCGAAAAACTGTACCCATTTCCGTGCGAGCCCCAGAACCCTCCCAACCCCGCGGACTAGGCTATAGCCACTGTCTCGGCGACGTTTCCTTGCTGCGCTGGGCATTTCTTGCGATTTTGGGACCTCTGACCGTAACCTCCCCAGCGGGCACCGAGGACCCTCGAAAGATGTACCCATTTCCGGCCCGAGCCCCGGCCTTGACCCCCGCGGACCAAAAGGCTATAGGCCCACGGCCTCGGCGGCTATTTCACGCGCTGCGCGCTGGGCATGTCTTGCCATTTTGGGCAGGCTTCTAACCGTAACCTCCCACTTTGGGCACCACGAGGACCCTCGAGCTGTGCCCATTTCGGCCAGGCCGAACTTTCCCCGACCCCGGCGGACCAAAAGGCTGCCCCTGTCTCGGCGACCGTTTCCTGTGCGCGCGCTGAGCATTTCTTGCCATTTTAGGGCAGGCCTCTGGGTAGCCTCCCAGGCACTGCGAGGACCCTCGAAAGTGTACCCATTTCCGGCGGCGAGCCCCTAGCCCCTCCCGGCCCCCGCGGACCAAAGGCTATAGGCCACCGGCCTCGGTGACTATTTCACAGCGCTGCGCGGCGGGCATGTCTTGCCATTTAGGGCGGGCTTACCGTAGCCTCCCACTTTGGGCACCACGAGGACCCTCGAAAACTGTACCCATTTCCGGCCGAGGCCCCGAACTTCCCCGACCCGGTGGACCAAGGCTATAGCCACCGGCCTCGGCGACTATTTCCGCTTTTGCGCGCTGGAGCATGTCTTGCCATTTTATGGCAGGCTCTGACAGTAACCTCCCCAGGCACCGAGGACTCTCGAAAAGCTGTACCCATTTCCAGCGCCCGAGCCCCGGAACCCCTCATCGCCCCGCGGACCAAGGCTGCGCCCGGCCTCGGTGACTATTTCCTGGCAGCTGCGCCGCTGGGCATTTCTTGTCATTTTAGGGGTAGGCTTCTGACGTAGCCTCCCACAGAGCACCACGATGACCACTCGAAAAGGCTGTGCCCATTTCCGGCGACTAGGCCCGTAACCCCCAACCCCGGTGGACCAAATCTATAGCCCACCGGCCTCGGTGACTATTTCACGCCTTGCGCGGCTGGCATGTCTTGCCATTTTAGGCGAGATTCTGACCGTAGCCTCCCACTTTGGGCACCGAGGACCCTCGAAAGGCATGCCATTCGGCGACCGGGCCTCCAGAAACCCCCTCCCACCCCTGCGGACCAAGATATATCCCTCCGGCCTCGGGACTATTTCACCTTGTTGCGCCGCTGGGCATTTCTTGCCATTTTAGGGGCGGGCCTCGGCGTAGCCTCCGCACAGACACCGAGGACCCGAAAGAATGTACCCATTTCCGGCGACGAGCCACGCCCTCCCCGGCCCCAGCGGACCAAAGCCGCCATAGGCCACCGGCCTCGGCGACTATTTCACTTGTTGCGCTCCGGCTGGGCATGTCTTGCCATTTAAGGCGGGGCTTCGGCCGTAGCCTCCCACGGGCACCACGAGGACCCTCGAAAAGTACCCATTTCCGGCGAGCCCCGAGCTTCCCTCCCGACCCCGCGGACCGGGCTATCACCTCGGCCTCGGCGGCCGTTTCCAGCGCCTGCGCCGCTGGTATTCTTGCCATTTAAGGCAGGCCTCGACCGTAGCCTCCCACTGACACCGAGGACCCTTGAAAAGAATGTACCCATTCACGACGAGCCACGAAACCCCTCCCGGCCCCGGCGGACCAAGGCAATAGCCCACCGTCCTCGGCGACTATTTCCTGCTGCTCCGCTGGGCATGTCTTGCCATTTTATGGCGGGCTTCTGACCGTAGCCTCCCGCCAGCACGAGGGACCCTCGAAGGCATACCCATTTCCGGCGAGCCCAGAACTTCCTCCCACCCCAGCGGACCAAGTCTATAGCCCGCGGCCTCGGTGACTATTTCACCTTTCAGCTGCGCGGTTGGGCATTTCTTGCCATTTTAGGGTGAGCCTCATTGTAGCCTCCCACGGGGCACCGAGGACCCTCGAAAAGCCTGTACCCATTTCCGGCGACCGAGCCCCTAAACCCCTCCCAACCCCAGCGGACCAAAGGCTATAGCCCACGGCCTCGGCGACTATTTCACGCTGCGCCGCTGAGGCATTTCTTGCCATTTTAGGGCAGGCTTGACCCGTAGTCTCCCCACTTGGGCACGAGGACCTCGAAAATCTGTACCCATTTCGAGCGCCCAGGCATCCCTCCCGCCCCAGCGGACCAGGCTATCACCCACCGGCCTCGGCTGACGTTTCGCTGCGCGCTTGGGCATTCTCATTTTAGGGCGAGGCCTCTGGCCGTCCTCAGGGCACCACGAGGACCCTCGAAAAGCCTGTACCCATTTCCGGCGACGAGCCCCCTAAACCACCTCCCCAGGACCAGGCTATAGCCACAGGCCTCGGCGACTATTTCACGCAGCGCTGCGCGCTGGGCATGTTCTTGCCATTTTAGGGCAGGCTTGACCGTAGTCTCCCCCGGTGCACACGAGGACCCTCGAAAAGACTGTACCCATTTCCGACGCCCAGAGCCCCAGAACTTCCCTCCCCAACCCCCGCGGACCAAAGGCTATCACCCACCGGCCTCGGCGACCGTTTCACGCGCTGCGTCGCTGGGCATTTCTTGCCATTTTAGGGCAGGCCTCTGACCGTAGCCTCCCCACTTCGGCACCGAGACCCTCGAGAAGAGGTGTACCCATTTCGGCGACGAGCCCTGACCCTCCCCAGAACCCAGCGGACCAAAGGCTATAGCCACCGGCCTCGGCGACTATTTCCTGGCGCGCTGGGCATGTCTTGCCATTTATGGCGGGCTTCGGACCGTAGCCTCCCGCCAGGCACGAGGACCCTCGAAGAGGCTGTACCCATTTCCGGCCCGAGCCCCAGAACTTCCCTCCCCAGCCCCAGCGGACCGTGCTATCAGCCACCGGCCTCGGTGACTATTTCACAGCGCTCGCCGTTGGGCATTCTTGTCATTTTAGGGTAGGCCTCTGACCGTAGCCTCCCTCGGCTGCGAGGACCTCGAAAGGTGTACCCATTTCCGGCGACGAGCCGTAAACCCTCCCGAGCCCAGCGGACCAAGGCTATAGCCGCACCGGCCTTGGTGACTATTTCACCCTTGCGCCGCTGAGCATTTCTTGCCATTTTAGCGAACTTCGGACCGTAGTCTCCCAGAGCACACTAGGACCCTCGAAAACTGTACCCATTTTCTGACGAGCCCCTAGCCCCCTCCCGGCCCCAGCGGACCAAGGCTATGGCCCACGGCCTCGGCGACTATTTCACGCGCTGCGCCCGTGGGCATGTCTTGCCATTTATCGAGGCTTCGGACCGTAGCCTCCCCTTTAGGCACGAGGACCCTCGAAAAGCCTGTACCCATTTCCGGCCCGAGCCCAGTGCTTCCCTCCCCAGCCCCAGCGGACCCAAGGCTATAGCCACCGGCCTCGGTGAATATTTCACGCGCTGCGCCGCTGGGCATTTCTTGTCATTTTAGGGTAGGCCTCTGACCGTAGCCTCCCACGGGGCACAAGATGACCCTCGAAAAGACTGTACCCATTTCCATTGACGAGCCTAAACCTCCCGGCCCAGCGGACCAAGGCTATAGCAGCCACCGGCCTCGGCGACTATTTCGCAGCGCTGCGCTGGGCATGTCTTGCCATTTTAGGGCGGGCCTCGACCGTAGCCTCCCGCTGGACTACGAGACCCTCGAAAAATGTACCCATTTCCGGCGACGAGCCCCGAAACCCCTCCCGACCCCAGCGGACCAAGGATATGAGCCACGGCCTCGGCGACTATTTCACGCGCTGGGCATGTCTTGCCATTTAGGGCAGGATTCTGACCGTAGCCTCCCACTGGGCACCACGAGGACCTCGAAAAATGCCATTTCCGGCGCCCAGGCCCAGAACTTCCCTCCCGAGCCCCGCGGACCAAAGGCTAGCCCACGGCCTCGGTGACTATTTCGCAGCCTGCGCGCTGGGCATTTCTTGTCATTTTAGGGTAGGCCTCTGACCGTAGCCTCCCACGGGGCACACGATGACCCTCGAAAAAGATACCCATTTCCGGCGACCAGGCCCCGCCCCTCCCCGGCCCCGCGGACCAAGGCTTTGGCCCACTGGCCTCAGTAACTATTTCACGCAGCTGCGCCCGCTGCGCATGTCTTGCCATTTAGGGCAGGCTTCTGACCGTAGCCTCCCGCTTTGGGCTACGAGGACCCTCGAAAAGACTGTACCCATTTCCGGCCGAGCCCAGAACTTCCCTCCCCGGCCCCAGCGGACCGTGCTATAGCGCACCGGCCTCGGTGACTATTTCACCTTGGCGCCCGCTGGTGCATTCTTGCCATTTTAGGGCGGGCCTCTGATCGTAACCTCACCCAGGCTACCGAGGACCCTCGAAAAACATGCCATTTCCGGCGACGAGCCCCTAAACCCCTCCCGGCCCCAGCGGACCAAGGCTATGGCCCACCGGCCTCGGTGACTATTTCAGCAGCTGCGCTGGGCATTTCTTGCCATTTAGGGCAGGCTTCTGACCGTTATCTCCCCATGGGCACCACGAGGACCCTCAACTGTACCATTTCTCGACGAGCCCCGCATACCCCCCTCCCAGCGCCCGGCGGACCAAGGCTATAGCCCACGGCCTCGGCGACTATTTCACTTGCGCGCGCTGGGCATATCTTGCCATTTTATCGCGGCTTCTGAGCGATCGTCCCAGCTGGCGCTGAGGACCCTCGAAAGACTGTACCCATTTCCGGCGCCGAGCCCCAGAACTTCCTCACCCCCCGGACCAAAGGATATATCCCTCCGGCCTCGAGGACTATTTCACGCGCTGCGCCGCTGGGCATTTCTTGTCAGTTTAGGGCAGCCTTCTGACCGTAGCCTTCCACTGGACACACGAGGACCCTCGAAAAAATGTACCCATTTCCGACGACGGGCCCCAGCCTCCTCGGCGACCCGCGGACGAAGGCTATATGCCACCGGCCTCGGCGGCTATTTCGCAGCTGCGCTGCGCCCGGGCATGTCTTGTCATTTATAGGCGAGCTTCTGACCGTAGCCTCCCAGCTGGGCTGCACGAGGACCCTCGAAAAGGCTGTACCATTTCCGTCGCCCGGTGGCCCCGAACTTCCCTCCCCAACCCCCGCGGACCAAATGCTATAGCCCACCGGCCTCGGTGACTATTTCACGCGCTGCGCCGTTGGGCATTTCTTGTCATTTTAGGGTAGGCCTCTGACCGTAGCCTCCCACGGGGCACACGAGGACCCTCGAAAAGACTGTACCCATTTCCAGGCGACGAGCCCGAAACCCCTCCCCGGCCCCGCGGACCAAATGCTATAGCCCACCGGACTCGGTGACTATTTCACGCGCTGCGCCGCTTGGCATTTCTTGCCATTTTAGGGCAGGCTTCTGACCGTAGCCTCCCACTGGGCACACGAGGACCCTCGAAAAGACTGTAACCATTTTCTCTGACCAGAGCCCCCTAAACCCCCTCCCCAAACCCCGCGGACCAAAGGCTATAGCCCACCGGCCTCGGCGACTATTTCACGCGCTGCGCCGCTGGGCATGTCTTGCCATTTTAGGGCAGGCTTCTGACCGTAGCCTCCCACTGGGCACACGAGGAACCTCGAAAAGACTGTACCCATTTCGGCCCAGGCGGGACTTCCCTCCCCGACCCCAGCGGACGAGGCTATAGCCCACGGCCTCGGCGACGTTTCCGCTGCGCTGCGCTTGGCATTCTTGCCATTTTAGGGCGAGGCCTCGGCCGTAGCCTCCCCCTGGGCACCACGAGGACCCTCGAAAGGTGTACCCATTTCCAGGCGTCGAGCCCCTAAACGCGTCCCCGGCCCAGTGGACCGAGCTGTAGCCCACGGCCTCGGTGACTATTTCACGCTGCGCGCTGGGCATTTCTTGCCATTTGGGCGAGCTTCTGACCGTAGCCTCACTGGCACCACGAGGACCCTCGAAAAGACTGTACCATTTTCGATGACGAGCATCCAAACCCCTCCCCAGCCCAGCGGACCAAAGGCTATAGCCCACGGCCTCGGTGTCTGTTGTGCCTTCGCGCTGTTTTGCAATTTTTGGGATGGCCTCTGCCGTAGCCTCCCACTGGGCACACGAGGACTCTCGAAAAGACTGTACCCATTTCCGACGACCAGAGCCCCGGAACCCCCTCCCCAACCCCCGCGGACCAAAGGCGATAGCCCACCGGCCTCGGCGACCGTTTCACGCGCTGCGCTGCTGGGCATTTCTTGCCATTTTTGGGAAGGCCTCTGACCGTAGCCTCCCACTGGGCTCACGAGGACCCTCGAAAAGACTGTACCCATTTCCGACGACCAGAGCCCCCGAAACACCTTCCCCAACCCCCGCGGACCAAAAGCTATAGCCCGCCGGCCTCGGCGACTATTTGACGCGTTGCGCCGCTTGGCATTTCTTCCCTTTTTAGGCCAAGCTTCTGACCGTAGTCTCCGACAGTGCACACGAGGACCCTCGAAAAGACTGTACCCATTTCTGATGACCAGAGCCCCCGAAACACCCTCCCCAACCCCCGCGGACCAAAGGCTATAGCCCACCGGCCTCGGCGACTATTTGACGCGCTGAGCCGCTTGGTATTGCTTGCCATTTTAGGGCAGGCTTCTGACCGTAGCCTCCCACTGGGCACACGAGGACCCTCGAAAAGACTGTACCATTTCGGCGAGCCCCGATACCCCTCGACCCAGAGGACCAAGGCTAAAGCCCACCGGCCTCGGCAACCCTATTCCAGCGCTGCGCGCTTCGGTATTCTTGCCATTTTTGGGCAGGCCCTGACCGTAGCCTCCGACTGGGCACGCGAGGACCCTCGAAAAACTGTACCCATTTCCGACGCAGGCCCCGAGCGCCCCTCCCGGCCCCGCGGACCAAAGGCTATAGCCCGCGGCCTCGGCGACGTTTCCGCGGCTGCGCTGCTGGGCATTTCTTGCCATTTTAGGGCAGGCCTTTGACCGTAACCTCCCCTGGGTACGAGGACCCCGAAAAGACTGTACATTTCGGACTCGAGGCCCCGAGCGCCCCTCCCCAACCCGTGGACCAAAGGCTATAGCCCACCGGCCTCGGAGACTATTTCACGTGCTGCGCGCTCGGTGAATTTCTTGCCATTTTGGGCGGGCTTCGACCGTAGCCTGCCGCGGGCACACGAGGACCTCGAAAAGACTATACCCATTTTCCGACCGAACCCTAAACCCTCGGCCCGTGGACCAAAGGCTATAGCCCACCGGCCTCGGTGACTATTCCACCTTGACTGCGCGGCTGGGCATTTCTTGCCATTTTAGGGCGGGCCTTTCGGACCGTAACCTCCCTTTGGGCTGAGGACCCTCGAAAGACTGTACCATTTCGATGACGGGCACCTAAACCCCTCCCAACCCCAGCGGACCAAAGGCTATAGGCCACCGGCCTCGGTGTCTATTTGTGTGCTGCTGGGCATTTTTGCCATTTTGGGCGGGCTCGACCGTAGCCTCACCGCTGGGCACCGAGGACCCTCGAAAAGACTATACCCATTTCCGGCGGCCAGGCCCTAAGCCCCCTGCAACCGCGGACCAAGGCTATAGCCCACCGGCCTCGGTGACTATTTCACGCTGCGCGCTGGGCATTTCTTGCCATTTTAGGGTAGGCTCCTGACGTAGCCTCCCACTGGGCACACTGCACCCTTGAAAGACTTTACCCATTTCGATGACGAGCCCCCCCCTCCCAACCCCCGCGGACCAAAGGCTATAGTCCACCGGCCTCGGTGACTATTTCGCCTGGCCCAGGCATTTTGTAATTTGAGGCGGGCCTCGGACCGTAGCCTCCCAGCGGGTACCACGAGGACCCTCGAAAGACTGTGCGATTTCCGGCAGAGCCGAAACCCCTCCCGACCCGCGGACCAAGGCTATAGCCCACCGGCCTCGGTGACTATTTCACCAGCGCTGCGCGCTGGGCATTCTTGCCATTTAGGGCGGGCTTACGACGTAGCCTGCCCAGGCACCTGAGGACCCTCGGAAGGCAGTACTCATTTTCGTGACGAGCCCCTAAACCCCCTCCCCGACCCCCGCGGACCAAAGGCTATAGCCCACCGGCCTCAGTGACTATTTCACGCGCTGCGCTGCTGGGCATTTTTTGCCATTTTAGGGCAGGCCTCTCACCGTAGCCTCCCACTGGGCACACGAGGACCCTCGAAAAGACTGTACCCATTTCCGACAACCAGAGCCCCAGAAACCCCCCCCCCAACCCCCGCGGACCAAAGGCTATAGCCCACCGGCCTCGGTGACTATTTCCCGCGCTGCGCCGCTGGGAATTTCTTGCCATTTTAGGGCAGGCCTCTGACCGTAGCCTCCCACTGGGTACACGAGGACCCTCGAAAAGACTGTACCCATTTCGGACGCCCAGAGCCCCCGAACGCCCCTCCCCAACCCCCGCGGACCAAAGGCTATAGCCCACCGGCCTCGGCGACTATTTGACGCGCTGCGCCGCTGGGAATTTCTTGCTATTTTAGGACAGGCTTCTGACCGTATCCTCCCACTGGGTACACGAGGACCCTCGAAATGAATGTACCCGTTTCCGACGGCCAGAGCCCCCGAACGCCCCTCCCCAACCCCCGCGGACCAAAGGCTATAGACCACCGGCCTCGGCGACAATTTCACGCGCTGCGCCGCTGGGCATTTCTTGCCATTTTAGGGCAGGCCTCTGACCGTAGCCTCCCACTAGGTACACGAGGACCCTCGAAAAGACTGTACCCATTTCGGATGCCCAGGCCCCGAGCGCCTCCCAGCCCGTGGACAAGGCTATAGCCCACCGGCCTCGGTGACTATTTCAGCTGCGCGCGAAACTTGTCTTGCCATTTAGGGCGGGCTTCTGACCGTAGCCTCCCAGCTGGGCACCGAGGACCATAAAAAGGCGGTGCCATTTTCGATGACCAGAGCCCCCTAAACCCCCTACCCAACCCCCGCGGACCAAAGGCTATAGCCCACCGGCCTCAGTGACTATTTCGCATGCTGCGCCACTAGGCATTTCTTGCCATTTAGGGCAGGCCTCCGACTGTAGCCTCCCACTAGGGCACCACGAGGACCCTCAAAAGCGTAGCCATTGCCGGGCCCAGAGCCCCAGGCGCCCCTCCCAGCCCCGTGGACCGAGGCTATAGCCCACCGGCCTCGATGACTATTTCACGCGCTGCGCCGCTGGGCATTTCTTGCCATTTTAGGGCAGGCCCGGACCATAGCCTCCCACTGGGCACGCGAGGACCCTCGAAAAGACTGTACCCATTTCCGACACCCAGAGCCCCCGAACGACCCTCCCCAACCCCCGCGGGCCAACGGCTATAGCCCACCGGCCTCGGCGACTATTTCACACGCTGCGCCGCTGGACATTTCTTGCCATTTTAGGGCGGGCTTCTGACCGTAGCCTCCCACGGGGCTCACGAGGACCCTCGAAAAGACTGTACCCATTTCGGACGCCCAGAGCTCCCGAACGCCGCTCCCCAACCCCCGCGGACCAAAGGCTATAGCCCACCGGCCTCGGTGACTATTTCCCGCGCTGCGCCGCTGGGCATTTTTTGCAATTTTAGCGCAGGCCTCTGACCGTAGCCTCCCACTGGGCACACGAGGACCCTCGAAAAGACTGTACCCATTTCCGACGACCAGAGCCCCCGAAACCCCCTACCCAACCCCCGCGGACCAAAGGCTATAGCCCACCGGCCTCGGTGACTATTTCACGCGCTGCGCCGCTGGGCATTTCTTCCCATTTTAGGGCAGGCTTCTGAACGTAGCCTCCCACTCGGCACACGAGGACCCTCGAAAAGACAATACTCATTTTCGACGACCAGAGCCCCCTAAAACCCCTCCCCAACCCCCGCGGACCAAAGGCTATAGCCCACCAGCCTAAGTGACTATTTCACGCGCTGCACTGCTGGGCATTTTTTGCAATTTTAGGGCAGGCCTCTCACCGTAGCCTCCCACTGGGCACACGAGGACCCTCGAAAAGACTGTACCCATTTCCGACGACCAGAGCCCCCGAAAGCCCCGGCCCCAGCGGGACCAAGGCTATAGACCCACCGGCCTCGGTGACTATTTCCCAGCGCTGCGCGCTGGGTATTTCTTGCCATTTAGGGCAGGCCTCGACCGTAGCCTCCCAGCTGGTACGCGAGGACCCTCGAAAAGCTGTACCCATTTGGACAACGAGGCCCCAAACGCCTCCCGGCCCCAGCGGACCAAAAGGCTATAGGCCACCGGCATCGGCGACTATTTCGGGCTTTGAGTCGCAGTGTATTGCTTGCCTTTCTAGGGCAGGCCTCGGACCGTAGCCTCCCAGGTACCACGAGGACCCTCGAAAAGACCGTACCCATTTGGACCAACGAGCCCCGAGCGCCCTCCCAACCCCCGTGGACTCAAGGCTATAGGCCACCGGCCTCGGTGACTATTTCCCGCCTTTGGGCGCTGGGCATTTCTTGCCATTTTGGGGCGAGGCCTCTGACGTAGCCTCCCACTGGTACCGAGACCCTCGAAAAGCTGTACCATTTCGGACGCCCAGAGCCCCCGAAACACCTTCCCCAACCCCCACGGACCAAAGGCTATAGCCCACCGGCCTCGGCGACTATTTGACGCGCTGCGCCGCTGGGCATTTCTTGCTATTTTAGGACAGGCTTCTCACCGTAGCCTCCCACTGGGCACGGGACCCTCGAAAGGCCGTGCCATTTCGAGCGGCGGAGGCCCGAGCGCCCTCCCGGCCCCCGGACCAAAGGTTATAGACCACCGTCCTCGGCGACTATTTCACCAGCGCTGCGCGCTGAGCATTCTGGCCATTTTAGGGCAGGCGTCTGACCGTAGCCTCCCACTAGGTACACGAGGACCCTCGAAAAGACTGTACCCATTTCGAACGGCCAGAGGCCCCGAACGCCCCTCCCCAACCCCCGCGGACCAAAGGTTATAGACCACCGTCCTCGGCGACTATTTCACGCGCTGCGCCGCTGGGCATTTCTGGCCATTTTAGGGCAGGCGTCTGACCGTAGCCTCCCACTAGGTACACGAGGACCCTCGAAAAGACTGTACCCATTTCGGATGCCCAGAGCCCCCGAACACCTTCCCCCAGCGGACCAAGGTTATAGCCCACCGGCCTCGATGACTATTTCCAGCTGCGCGCTGGGCATTTCTTGTCATTTAGGGCAGGCCTCTGACCGTAGCCTCCACAGGGGCACCACGAAGACCCTCGAAAGACTGTACCCTTCTCCGGCCTCCCCGGCCCCGCGGACCAAAGGCTGCAGCGGCCTCGGCGACTATTTCACTCGCTGCGCGCTTGGCATTTCCTGTCATTTTAGGGCATGCCGGACCGTAGCCTCCCACTTTGAGCGCGAGGACCCTCGAAAGACTGTACCCATTTCCGACAGGCCCCGAGCGCCCCACCCGGCCCCAGCGGGCCAAAGGCTATAGACCACCGGCCTCGGCGACTATTTCCGCAGCTGCGCTGGACATTTCTTGCCATTTTAGGGCGGGCTTCTGACCGTAGCCTCCCACGGGGCTCACGAGGACCCTCGAAAAGACTGTACCCATTCCGGCGGCCAGGCCCCGAAACCCCTCCCAACCCGCGGACCAAGGCTATAGCCACCGGCCTCGGTGACTATTTCCGCGCTGCGCGCTGGGCATTTCTTGCCATTTAGGGCAGGCCTCGGCCGTAGCCTCCCGCGGGCACCACGAGGGACCCTCAAAGGCTGTACCCATTGCCGGCGCGCAGGCCCCGAGCGCCTCCCGGCCCCGCGGACCAAGGCTATAGACCACCGGCCTCGGCGGCTATTTCCGCCAGCTGCGCTTCTGGGCATTTCTTGCCATTTTAGGGCAGGCCTCTGACCGTAGCCTCCCACTAGGTACGAGGACCCTCGAAAAGACTGTACCCATTTCCGGATGCGAGCCCGAGCGCCTCTCCAACCCCGTGGACCAAGGCTATAGCCCCACCGGCCTCGGTGACTATTTCCAGCTGCGCGCATTGTCTTGCCATTTAGGGCGGGGCTTCGACCGTAGCCTCCCAGCTGAGGCACCGAGGACCATAAAAAACGGTACCCATTTTGATGACGAGCCCCCTAAGCCCCTACCCGGCCCCGGATCAAGGCTATAGCCCACCGGCCTCGTGACTATTTCACGCCTGCGCGCTGGGTATTTTTGGCATTTTAGGGCAGGCCTCGGCCGTAGCCTCCCAGGCTACGAGGACCCTCGAAAGACTGTACCCATTTCCGGCGACGGGCTCCGAAACCCCTCCCCGGCCCGCGGACCAGGCTATAGCCCACCGGCCTCGATGACTATTTCACGCCTTGCGCTGGGTATTTTTGGCATTTAGGGCAGGCCTCGACCGTAGCCTCCCAGGCACACGAGGACCCTCAAAAGACTGCCATTTTATGTGAGCCCTAAACCCCTCCCAGCCCCCGGACCAAAGACTATAGCCCACCAGCCTCGGTGACTATTTCACGCCTGCTGCGCTTGTTGGTATTTTTGGCATTTAGGGCGGGGCCTCGGCCGTACCTCCCAGGCACACGAGGACCCTCGAAAGACTGTACCCATTTCCGGCGACGAGCTCCCGAAACCCCTCCCAACCCCGGGGACCAAAAGGCTATAGCCCACCGGCCTCGGCGACTATTTCTGCGCGCGCTGCGCCCTGGGCATTCTTATTATTTTAAGGCGTTGAGCTTGATCGTAGCCTTGGGCTACGAGGACCCTAAAGAGCTATACCCATTTCCGGCCAGGCCTGTGACTTGCTCCCAAGCCCCCGGACCAAAGGCTATAGCCAGTGCCATTTCACGCGCTCACGCTGGGTATTCTTATAATTTTAAGGGCGAGGCTTTTTGACGTAGCCTCCCCACTGGGCTACGAGACCCTCGAAGAAATGCATTTCCGGCGCTGTGAGCCCCGAGCGCCCCTCCTCAGAAGGCTGGCGCACGGCCTCCGGACTATGCCTACGTGGACCCTCGAAAGAGCCTGTACCCATTTCCGGCAGGCCGAAACCCCTCCCCACCCGCGGACCGGCCCCACCGGCCTCGGCAACTATTTCACGTGCTGCCGGCTGGCATTCTTGCCGTTTTAGGGCGACGTAACAGCCCGTAGCCTCCCTGCGGCACACCGAGGACCCTCGAAAAGACTGTACATATTTCCGATGACCTCCCCCCCACGGACCGAGGCTATAGCCTGCTTGGACCTCGGTGGTATTTTCGCACCACGCTTCTTTGCTTGCTGGGTATTTCTTGCCATTTTAGGGCAGGCCTCACGGACCGTAACTTACTTGCCATTGGGCACACTAGGACCTCAACCAGAACACACCCGTTTCCGGCGACGAGCCCCGAAACACCCTCCCGATCCCGCGGACCAAAAGGCTGTAGCCCACCGGCCTCGATGACTATTTCCCGTGCTTTGCGCCGCTAAGCCATTCTTCGCTTTTAGCGCGGGCCTCTGAGTAGCCTCCACCGCTGCGAGGACCCTCGAAAAACTATACCCATTTCCGGCGGCAGGCCCGAAACCCCTCCAGCGCCCGTGCAAAACATAGCCCACCGGCCTCGGCGACTATTTCACGCGCTGAGCCGCTGGGGATTTCTTTTATTTTTAGGGCAGGCGTCTGACCGTAGCCTCGCACCAGGCACACGAGGAGACCTCGAAAAGGCTGTACCATTTCCGGCGCGGAACCATAGAACTTCCCTCCCCAACCCCAGCGGACCAAGGCTATAGCCCACGGCCTCGGTGACCATTTCACCTTCGCCGCTGGGCATTTCTTGCCATTTAGCGAGGCCTCGGCCGTAGCCTCCCGCTGAGCACACGAGGACACTTTCGAAAGAACTGTACCCATTTCCGGCGGCCAGAACCCCGAACCCCTCCCGGCCCGCGGACCAAAGGCTGAACCACCGGCCTCGGTGACTGTTTCCACCGCGATGCGCGGGCATTTCTTTCCATTTTAGGGCAGGCTTCTGACCGTAGCCTCCCAGGGCTACCGGACCCTCGAAATGGCTATCCATTTCCGGCCCGAGGAGGCCGGGCGCCCTCCCAGGCCCCGGACCAGGCTGTAGCCCACGGCCTCGGTGACTATTTCGCTGCGCGCGCTGGGTATGTCTTGCCATTTTAGGGCAGGCTTCTGGCCGTAGCCTCCCGGCTGGGCACTGCGAGGACCCTCGAAATGAGCGTATCCATTTCCGGCGGAGGGCCGGGCCCTCCCACCCCAGCGGACCAAAAGGCTATAGCCCACGGCCTCGGTAGCTTATTTCACCGCGCGCTGGGGTATCTTGCCATTTAGAGGCGAGGCTTAGCGACCGTGCCTCCCAGCAGCACCAGACCCTCGAAATATTTGTATCCATTTCCGGCGCCGCGAGACCGAGGCGCCCCTCCCGGCCCAGCGGACCAAAGGCTATAGCCCCGGCCTCGGCGACTATTTCACGCGCTGCGCGCTGGGTATATCTTGCCATTTAGGGCAGGCTGACCGTAGCCTCCCACTGGGCACCACGAGGACCCTCGAAATGAGCTGTATCCATTTCCGGCGCCCGGAGACCCGGGCGCCCTCCCCAACCCCCGCGGACCAAAGGCTATAGCCCACCGGCCTCGGTGACCATTTCACGCGCTGCGCCGGTAGGCATTTCTTTCCATTTTAGCGCAGGCCTCTGACCGTAGCCTCCCACTGGGCACATGAGCACACTCGAAAAGACTGTACCCATTTCTGACGACCAGAACCCCCGAACCCCCCTCCCCAACCCCCGCAGACCAAAGGCTATAGACCACCGGCCTCGGCTTTGTTTCAGCGATGCGCGCTGGGCATTTCTTTCCATTTAGGGCGGGCTTCGTGGTAGCCTCCCAGGCACACAGGACCCTCGAAATGACTGTACCCATTTCCGGGCCCGGAGCCCCGAGCGCCCCTCCTCGACCCCGGACCAGGCTGCCCACCGGCCTCGGCGACTATTTCACGCTGCGCTTGGTATTTCTTGCCATTGTAGGGCAGGCCTCTGACCGTAGCCTCCCTCTGGGCACACGAGGTCCCTCGAAATGACTGTATCCATTTCCGGCCCGAGACCATAGCCCTCCCGACCCCGGACCCAGGCTATAGCCCACGGCCTCGGCGACAATTTCCGCTGCGCGCTGGGCATTCTTTCTATTTTAGGGCAGGCTTCCTGATCGTAGCCTCCCAGCTGGGCACGAGGACCCTCGAAAAGACTGTACCATTTCCGATGCGGGCCCTAGAACTTCCCTCCCAACCCCAGCGGACCAAAGGCTAGCCCACCGGCCTCGGTGACCATTTCACGCTACGCGCTGGGCATTTCTTGCCATTTAGCGAGCCTCGACCGTAGCCTCCCACTGGGCACACGAGGACACTCGAAAGACTGTACCCATTTCCGATGCGAGCCCCCTAATCCCCTCCCCAACCCCCGCGGACCAAAGGCTATAGCCCACCGGCCTCGGAGAGTATTTCACGCTCTTCGCCGCTGGGCATTTCTTATCATTTTAGGGCAGCCTTTTGACCGTAGCCTCCCACTGGGCACGAGACCCTCGAAAAGACTGTACCCATTTCCGGCCTTGAGCCCCGAGGCGCCCCTCCTCGGCCCCGCGGACCAGGCTATAAGCGCACCGGCCTCGGCGGACTATTTCACCTTGCTGCGCGCTGGCTATATCTTGCCATTTAGGGCAGGCTTCTGACCGTAGCCTCCACTAGGTACGAGGACCCTCGAAATACTGTACCCATTTGACGCCAGAGCCCCGAAACACCTTCCCCAACGCCCGCGGACCAAAGGCTATAGCCCACCGGCCTCGGCGATTATTTGTGTATTGCGCGCTGGGCATTCTTGCTATTTAGGGACGGGCTTCTGACCGTAGCCTCCCACTGGGCACACGAGGACCCTCGAAAAGACTGTACCCGTTTCCGACGGCCAGAAACCCCCTCCTCCCAACCCCGCGGACCAAAGGCTATAGACCACCGGCCTCGGCGACTGTTTCACGCGCGCTGGGCATTTCTTTCCATTTTAGGGCAGGCTTCTGACGAAGCCTCCCAGGCTGCGAGGACCCTCGAAAAGACTGCCCAATTTCCGATACCAGGCCCCGAACCCCCTCCCCAAGCCCCGCGGACCAAAGGCTATAGCCCACCGGCCTCGGCGAGTATTTCACGCACTGCGCCGCTGGGCATTTCTTATCATTTTAGGGCAGGCTTTTGACCGTAGCCTCCCACTGGACACACGAGGACACTCGAAAAGACTGTACCCATTTCCGACGACCAGAACCCCCGAACCCCCCTCCCCAACCCACGCGGACCAAAGGCTATAGACCACCGGCCTCGGCGACTGTTTCACGCAATGCGCCGCTGGGCATTTCTTTCCATTTTAGGGCAGGCTTCTGACCGTAGCCTCCCACTGGGCACACGAGGACCCTCGAAAAGACTGTACCAATTTCCGATACCCAGAGCCCCCCACCCCCCTCCCCCCCCCCCGCGGACCCAAGGCTATGGCCCACCGGCCTCGGCGAGTATTTCAAGCTCTGCGCCGCTTGGCATTTCTTATCATCTTATGGCAGGACTTTGAACGTAGCCTCCACTGAGCTACGAGGACCCTCGAAAAGGCTGTACCCATTTCCGGCGAGGCCCCCAGCCCTCCTCAACCCCAGCGGACCAGGCTATAGCCCACCGGCCTCGGCCAGTATTTCACGCCTTGCGCTGGGCATTTCTTATCATTTAGGGCAGGCTTTTGACGTAGCCTCCCACCAGGCTACGAGGACCCTCGAAAGGCTGTGCCATTTCCGGCCGCAGGCCCGAGCGCCCTCCTCAGCCCCCGGACCAAAGGCTATAGCCCGGCCTCGGCGACTATTTCACGCTGCGCGCTGGGTATTCTTATCATTTAGGGCGGGCCTCGACCGTAGCCTCTGCTGGTACCACGAGGACCCTCGAAAAAGAATGTACCCATTTCGGACACGAGCCCCAGCGCCCCTCCCCCCGGACCAATGGGCTATAGGCCACCGGCCTCGGTGACTATTTCCCGCGCTGCGCCGCTGGGCATTTCGTGCCATTTTAGGGCAGGCCTCTGACCGTAGCCTCCCACTGGGTACCCGAGGACCATCGAAAAGACTGTACCATTTCGGATGAGCCCCGACGCCTCCCAGCTCCGCGGACCAAAGGGTATAGCCCACCGGCCTCAGTGACTATTTGACGCGCAGCGCTGGGCATTTCTTGCCATTTTAGGGCAGGCCTCTGACCGTAGCCTCCCACTGGGTACACGAGGACCCTCGAAAAGACTGTACCCATTTCGGACGCCCAGAGCCCCCGAAACACCTTCCCCAACCCCCGCGGACCAAAGGCTATAGCCCACCGGCCTCGGCGACTATTTGACGCGCTGCGCCGCTGGGCATTTCTTGCTATTTTAGGACAGGCTTCTGACCGTAGCCTCCCACTGGGCACACGAGGACCCTCGAAAAGACTGTACCCGTTTCCGAAGGCAGGCCCCGAAGCCCTCCCCAACCCCCGCGGACCAAAGGCTATATACCACCGGCCTCGGCGACAATTTCACGCGCTGCGCCGCTGGGCATTTCTTGCCATTTTAGGGCAGGCCTCTGACCGTAGCCTCCCACTAGGTACACGAGGACCCTCGAAAAGACTGTACCCATTTGAGCGGCGAACCCCGAGCGCCCCTCCCGGCCCCGCGGACCAACGGCTATTGCCCACCGGCCTCGGCGATTATTTCGCGCGCGCCGCCGCCGTGCATTTCTTGCCATTTTAGGGCAGGCGTCTTACCGTATCCTCCCACTTGGCATACGAGGACCATAGAAAAGACTGTACCCATTTGAATGCCCAGGCCCCGAACACCTTCCCGACCCAGCGGACCAGGTTATAGCCACGGCCTCGGTGACTATTTCCCGGCTGCGCGCTGGGCATTTCACTGTCATTTTGGGGCATGCCGGACCGTAGCCTCCCAGGGCCGCGAGGACCCTCGAAAGACTGTACCCATTTCGACACAGGCCCGAGCGCCCCGGCCCCAGCGGGCCAAAGGCTATAGCCCACCGGCCTCGGCGACTATTTCCCGCGCTGCGCCGCTGGACATTTCTTGCCATTTTAGGGCGGGCTTCTGACCGTAGCCTCCCACGGGACTCACGAGGACCCTCGAAAAGACTGTACCCATTTCCGATGACCAGAGCCCCCGAAACCCCCTCCCCAACCCCCGCGGACCAAAGGCTATAGCCCACCGGCCTCAGTGACTATTTCCAGCTGCGCGCTGGGCATTTCTTGCCATTTTAGGGCGAGCCTCGGCCGTAGCCTCAGGCACGAGGACCATAAAAAGCGGTACCATTTTCGATGACCCCCTAAACCCCTACCTGACCCCAGCGGACCAAAGGTTATAGCCACGGCCTCGGTGACTATTTCACGCCTGCGCTGAGGTATTTTTAGCATTTAAGGCGGGCCTCGACCGTAGCCTCCCCAGGCACCACGAGGACCCTCAAAAGACTGTACCCATTTTTGATGGCCAGGCCCTAAACCCCTCCCAGCCCCGCGGACCAAAGGCTATAGCCCAGCCTCGGTGACTATTTCACGCCTTTCTTGTTGGGTATTTTTGGCATTTTAGGCAGGCCTCGACCGTAGCCTCCAGCTCCCCACGAGGACCCTCGAAAAGGCATGCCCATTTCCGGCGAGCTCCGAAACCCCTCCCCGGCCCCGCGGACCAAAGGCTATAGCCCACCGGCCTCAGCGACTATTTCACGCTGCGCCCACAGGTATTTCTTACTATTTTAGGCAGGCTTCTGATCATAGCCTCCCAGGGCACCGAGGACCCTCGAAAAGCATACCCATTTCCGGCGCCCAGGCCTGACTTCCTCCCAAGCCCCGTGGACCAAAGGCTAGCCCACCGGCCTCGTCATATTTCACGCACTTGCGCTGGGTATTCTTATAATAATTTTAAGGCAGGCTTTTGACCCGTAGCCTCCCCCAGGCTACGAGGACCCTCGAAAAGGCATGCCATTTCCGGCGCCCAGGCCCCGAACGCCCCTCCTCAACCCCCGCGGACCAAAGGCTATAGCGCACCGGCCTCAGCGACTATTTCACGCGCTGCGCCGCTGGGCATGTCTTGCCATTTTAGGGCAGGCTTCTGACCGTAGCCTCCCACTGCGTACACGTGGACCCTCGAAAAGACTGTACCCATTTCCGGCGGACGGGCCCCGAGCCCCTCCCCAACCCCGGACCAAAGGCTATAGCCCACGGCCTCGGGGACTATTTCTGGCAGCTGCGCGCTGGGTATTTCTTGCCATTTTATGGCGGGCCTCGACCGTAACTTCCCCACTGGGCACTAGGACCTCAAAAGACTGTACCCATTGAGACGACGAGCCCCGAAACACCCTCCCCAATCCCGGGGACCAGGCTATAGCCCACGGCCTCGTGACTATTTCCCATGCTGCGCGCTAGGCATTTCTTGCCATTTTAAGCGCGGGCCTCGACCGTAATAGCCTCCCACTAGGCACCGAGGACCCTCGAAGACTATACCATTCCGGCGGCAGGCCCCGAAACCCCTCCCCAGCGCCCGTGCCGAGGCTATAGCCCACCGGCCTCGGCGACTATTTTACAGCTGCGCGCTGGGCATTTCTTTCTATTTAGGGCGGGCTTCTGATCGTAGCCTCCCAGGCACGAGACCCTCGAAAAGACTGTGTCCATTTCCGGCGCCGGGCCTAGAACTTCCCTCCCAGCCCCGCGGACCAAGGCTATAGCCCACGGCCTCGGTGACCATTTCACCTTCGCGCTGGGCATTCTCGCCATTTAAGCGCGCGGGCCTCGGCCGTAGCCTCCCATGGGCACACGAGGACACTCGAAAAGACTGCCATTTCGGCGACCAGAACCCCGAACCCCCTCCCAACCCCACGCGGACCGAGGCTATAGACCACGGCCTCGGCGGCTGTTTCCGCGCGATGCGCCGCTGGGCATTTCTTTCCATTTAGGGCAGGCTTCTGACCGTAGCCTCCCCACTGGGCACGGGGACCCTCGAGACTGTACCAATTTCCGATGCCAGGCCCCGAACCCCTCCCCAAGCCCCGCGGACCAAAGGCTATATCCCAACGGCCTCGGCGGTATTTCCGCACTGCGCGCTGGGCATTTCTTATCATTTAGGGCAGGCTTTTGACCGTAGCCTACCACTAGGCACCCTCGAAAAGACTGTACCCATTTCCGGCCTTGAGGCCCCGAGCGCCCTCCTCAACCCCGCGGACCAAAGGCTATAGCGCACCGGCCTCGGCGACTATTTCACCTGCGCGCTGGGCATATCTTGCCATTTTAGGGCGCTTGACCGTAGCCTCCCTTTGGGTACCACGAGGACCCTCGAAAATACTATACCCATTTGGACGAGCCCCGAAACACCTTCCCCAGCGGACCAAAGGCTATAGCCCACCGGCCTCGGCGACTATTTGTGCAGCGCTGCGCTGGGCATTTCTTGCTATTTTAGGGCGGGCTTGACCGTAGCCTCCCAGCGGGCACAGTACCCTCGAAAAAGACTGTACTCGTTTCCGGACGAGCGAAACCCCTCTCGACCCCGCGGACCAAGGCTATAGCCCACGGCCTCGGTGACTATTTCCAGCTGCGCCCGCTGGGCAATTTTGCAATTTTAGGGCAGGCCTCGGCCGTAGCCTCCCCAGGCTGCGAGGACCCTCGAAAAGACTGTACCCATTTGGACGCCTTAAGCCCCGAGCGGCCCTCCCGACCCCGGACCAAAGGCTATATCCCACGGCCTCGTGACTATTTCGCGCTGCGCTGGGCATTTCTTGCCATTTAGGGCAGGCCTCGGCCGTAGCCTCCCACAGGTACCGAGGACCCTCGAAAGACTGTACCCATTTTGGGGCTGAGCCCCGACATCTTGACCCAGCGGACCAAACTCTAGCCCACGGCCTCGGCGACTATTTTTTCTTGCTATTTTAGGGCGGGCTTCTGAGCGTAGCCTCCCACTTTGGGCACATGAGGACCCTCGAAAAGACTGTACCTGTTTCCGGCGAGCCCGAAACCCCCTCGACCCAGCGGACCAAGGTTGTGCCCACGGGCCTCGGTGACTATTTCAGCGCTGCGCTGGGCATTTCTTGTCATTTTAGGGCAGGCCTCGACCGTAGCCTCCCCAGGGCACGAAGACCCTCGAAAAGACTGTACCCATCTCCGACGCCCCTCCCCCACCCCCGCAGACCAAAGGCTATAGCCCACTGGCCTCGGCGACTCTTTCACGCGCTGCGCCGCTGGGCATTTCCTATCATTTTAGGGCAGGCCCTGACCGTAGCCTCTCCACTTTGAGCGCGAGACCCTCGAAAGACTGTACCATTTCCGACACCAGGGCCCGAGCGCCTCCCCCGCGGGCCAGGCTATAGCCCACCGGCCTCGACGACTATTTCCAGCATTGCGCCGCTGGGAATTTCTTCCCATTCTAGGGCAGGCCTCTGACCGTAGCCTCCCTTTGGGCTCATGAGGACCATCGAAAAGTCTGTACCCATTTCCGGCGCGAGCCCCGAGCGCCCTCTAAACCCCGGACCAAAGGCTAGCCCAGCCTCGGCGACTATTTCACCTGCGGCATGTCTTGCCATTTTGGGCAGGCTTGACCGTAGCCTCACTCTTTACGAGGACCCTCAAAATGACTGTATCCATTTCCAGCGCCGAGACCGGGCGCCCTCCCGGCCCCAGCGGACCAAAGGCTATAGCCCGGCCTCGGCGACAATTTCGCAGCTGCGCGCTGGGCATGTCTTGCCATTTTAGGGCAGGCTTCGTAACCTCCCCAGGCACCGTGGACCCTCGAAAAAGGCTGTACCCATTTCCGGCGGCCGGAACCCCGAAACCCCTCCCCAGCCCCGCGGACCAAAGGCTATAAGCGCACCGGCCTCGGCGACTATTTCACGGCGCTGCGCGCTGGGCATTCTTTCTATTTTAGGGCGGGCTTCGATCGTAGCCTCCCAGGCACCACGAGAACCCTCGAAAGACTGTACCCATTTCCGGCCGGGCCTAGAACTTCCCTCCCCAGCCCCAGCGGACCAAAGGCTGGCCACGGCCTCGGTGACCATTTCCTGCGCTACGCCGCTGGGCATTTCTTGCCATTTTAAGCGCGAGCCTCGACCGTAGCCTCCCACTGGGCACTGCGAGGACACTCGAAAGAGCTACCCATTTCCGGCGGCCAGAACCCCGAACCCCCTCCCCGGCCACGCGGACCGTGCTATAGACCACCGGCCTCGGCGACTGTTTCACGCAATGCGCCGCTGGGCATTTCTTTCCATTTTAGGGCAGGCTTCTGACCGTAGCCTCCCACTGGGCACACGAGGACCCTCGAAAAGACTGTACCAATTTCCGATACCCAGAGCCCCCGAACCCCCTCCCCAAGCCCCGCGGACCAAAGGCTATAGCCCACCGGCCTCGGCGAGTATTTCACGCACTGCGCCGCTGGGCATTTCTTATCATTTTAGGGCAGGCTTTTGACCGTAGCCTCCCACTGGGCACACGAGGACCCTCGAAAAGACTGTACCCATTTCCGACGCCCAGAGCCCCCGAACGCCCCTCCTCAACCCCCGCGGACCAAAGGCTATAGCCCACCGGCCTCAGCGACTATTTCACGCGCTGCGCCGCTGGGCATGTCTTGCCATTTTAGGGCAGGCTTCGGCCGTAGCCTCCCACTTGCGCACCGAGGACCCTCGAAATGGCTGTATCCATTTCCGGCGAGACCGGGCCCTCCCCGGCCCAGCGGACCAGGCTGTGCCCACCGGCCCCGGCGACAATTTCACACGCTGCCCCGCTGGGCATGTCTTGCCATTTAGGCTTCTGGCCGTAGCCTCACCGCAGGCACCGTGGACCCTCGAAAAGCTGTACCCATTTCCGGCGGGCAGAACCCCCTCCCTCCCAACCCCCGCGGCCAAACGGCAGGCGCTGCGCTGCGGCATTTCTTTCTATTTTAGGGCAGGCTTCTGATCGTAGCCTCCCAGGCACGAGAACCCTCGAAAGACTGTACCCATTTCCGGCGCGGGCCTAGAACTTCCCTCCCAACCCCGCGGACCAGGCTGCCCTCGGCCTCGGGTGACCATTTCACAGCTCGCGCTGGGTATTTCTTGCCATTTTAGGGCAGGCTTCTGACCGTAGCCTCCCACTTGGCACACGAGGACACTCGAAAATACTGTACCCATTTCCGATGACCAGAACTCCCGAACCCCCTCCCCAACCCCCGCGGACCAAAGGTTATAGACCACCGGCCTCGGCGACTA
The DNA here is from genome assembly GCA_030449925.1 of Citropsis articulata. NCBI lineage: Eukaryota > Viridiplantae > Streptophyta > Magnoliopsida > Sapindales > Rutaceae > Citropsis > Citropsis articulata. Next base: position 471,197 of record JASUUH010000017.1, on the reverse strand, counting down.
TTTCACGCGATGCGCTGCTGGGCATATCTTTCCATTTTAGGGCAGGCTTCTGACCGTAGCCTCTGCCCAGGCACCACAGTACCCTCGAAAAGACTGTACCAATTTCGATGCAGCCCCGAACCCCTCCCAAGCCCAGCGGACCGAGGCTATATCCACGGCCTCGTGAGTATTTCACGCACTGCGCTGGCATTTCTTATCATTTAGGGCAGGCTTTTGACCGTAGCCTCCCAGGCACCGAGGACCCTCGAAAGACTGTACCCATTTCCGGCGCCGAGCCCCCGACGCCCTCCTCAACCCCAGCGGACCAAAGGCTATGCGCACGGCCTCAGCGACTATTTCACGCGCTGCGCGCTGGGCATGTCTTGCCATTTTAGGGCGGGCTTGACCGTAGCCTCCCCTTTGGGTACCACGAGGACCCTCAATACTATACCCATTTCGGACGCCCAGGCCGGAAACACCTTCCCCAGCCGCGGACCAAAGGCTATAGCCCACCGGCCTCGGCGACTGTTGTGCTGCGCGCTGGGCATTCTTGCTATTTTAGGACAGGCTTCTGGTAGCCTCACCCAGGCACGAGGACCCTCGAAAGACTGTACTCGTTTCCGGCGGCGAGCGAAACCTCCCAGCCCAGCGGACCCAAGGCTAGCCCACGGCCTCGGTGACTATTTCACGCTGCGCCCTTTCGGCACAATTTAGGGCGGGGCCTCGGCCGTAGCCTCACCCAGGCACCACGAGGACCCTCGAAAGACTGTACCCATTTCGGACGCCAGCCCCAGGCAGCCCTCCCAACCCCGGACCGGCTATATCCCACGGCCTCGGTGACTATTTCCCCAGCTGCGCGCTGGGCATTTCTTGCCATTTAGGGCGAGGCCTCTGACCGTAGCCTCCCCAGGTAGCGAGGACCCTCGAAAAATGTACCCATTTGGGCCAGGCCCCGTAACATCTTCCCCCACCCCCGCGGACCAAACTCTATAGCCCACCGGCCTCGGCGACTATTTGACGCGCTGCGCCGCTGGGCATTTCTTGCTATTTTAGGACAGGCTTCTGAACGTAGCCTCCCACTGGGCACATGAGGACCCTCGAAAAGACTGTACCTGTTTCGGCGGCGAGCCCGAACCCCTCCCCGGCCCAGCGGACCAAGGTTGTGCCCACGGGCCTCGGTGACTATTTCCAGCGCTGCGCGCTGGGCATTTCTTGTCATTTAGGGCAGGCCTCGACCGTAGCCTCCCCTCCAGAACTGCGAAGACCCTCGAAAAAGACTGTACCCATCTCCGGCGCCCTCCCCAACCCCCGCGGACCAAGGCTATAGCCAGCTGGCCTCGGCGGCTATTTCCGCAGCAGCTGCGGCTGGGCATTTCCTGTCATTTAGGGCAGGCGGACCGTAGCCTCCCCTTTGGCGCGAGGACCCTCGAAAGACTGTGCCATTTCCGACACGGGGCCCCGACGCCTCCCAACCCCAGCAGACCGAGGCTATAGCCCACCGGCCTCGGCGACTATTTCACGCGCTGCGCGCTGGAAATTTCTTGCCATTTAGGGCGGGCTTGACCGTAGCCTCCCACTTTGGGCACCACGAGGACCCTCGAAAAGAATGTACCCATTTCCGGCGACCGAGGCCTAAACCCCTCCCAGCGGACCGGGCTATAGCCCACGGCCTCGGTGACTATTTCCACTGCGCGCTGGGCATTTCTTGCCATTTAGGGAGGCTTCTGACGTAAGCCTCCCAGGCACCTAGGACCCTTGAAAAGGACTGCCCATTTTGATGACGAGCCCTAAACCCCCTCCCGACCCGCGGACCGGCCCTATAGTCCACCGGCCTCGTGACTATTTCACAGCTTGCGCTGGGTATTTTACAATTTTGGGCAGGCCTCGGCGTAGCCTCCCAGGTACCGAGGACCCTCGAAAAACTACCCATTTCCGTGACGGGCCCCCGAAACCCCTCCCCCCCGGACCGAGGCTATAGCCCACGGCCTCGGTGACTATTTCCTGGCGCGCTGCGCGCTGGCATTTCTTGCCATTTTGGGGCAGGCTTCTGAGCGTAACCTCCCCTTTGGGCACACGAGACCCTCGAAAAGGCGGTACTCATTTCGGCAGGCCCAAAACCCTCCCAGCCCCAGCGGACCAAGGCTATAGCCCACGGCCTCGGTGGACTATTTCACGCGGCTGTGCATTTTTTGCCATTTGGGGCGGGCTTGATTTGCCATGAGGCTCTCGAAAAGTCTGTACCCATTTCCGGCGACGGGCCCCGAAACCCCTCCCAACCCCAGCGGACTAAAGGCTATAAGCGCACGGCCTCGGCGACTATTTCACAGCGCTGCGCTGGCGCATGTCTTGCCATTTAGGGCGGGCTTGGCCGTAGCCTCCCCAGGCACCACGTGGACCCTCAAAGACTGTACCCATTTCCGGCGGCAGGCCGCCAAAACCCCTCCCCGACCCAGCGGACCGGCCTATAGCCCACCGGCCTCGGGGACTATTTCCCGCGCGGCGCGGTTGGGCATTTCTTGCCATTTTAAGGCGGGCTTGACCATAGCCTCCCACTCGGCACCACGAGACCCTCGAAAAGACTGTACATATTTCCGACGACCCGGGCCCGAAACCCCTCCCAACCCCCACGGACCCAAGGCTGGCCCACGGCCTCGGAGACTATTTCACTAGCTGCGCGCTGGGTATTTCTTGCCATTTAGGGCGGGCCTCTGACCGTAACTCCCCAGGCACACTGGGTCCTCAAAAAAGCTGCCATTTCCGACGAGGCCCCGAAACACCCTCCCAATCCCCAGCGGACCTAGCTCACGGCCTCGGTGACTATTTCCCGTGCTGCGCTGGGCATTTCTTGCCATTTTAAGCGCGGGCCTCGACGTAGCCTCCACTAGGCACGAGGACCCTCGAAAGACTATACCCATTTCCGGCCCAGGCCGAGCCCCTCCCCATCGCCCGTGCACCAAAGGCTATAGCCCACCGGCCTCGGCGACTATTTCACGCGCTGCGCCGCTGGGCATTTCTTTCTATTTTAGGGTAGGCTTCTGATCGTAGCCTCCCACTGGGCACACGTGGACCCTCGAAAGACTGCCCATTTCCGGCGAGCCCCCGAACGCCCCTCCCCAACCCCCGCGGACCAAAGCCTATAGCCCACCGGCCTCGGCGACTATTTCACGTGCTGCGCCGCTGGGCATTTCTTGCCATTTTAGGGCAGGCTTCTGACCGTAGCCTCCCACTGGGCACACGAGGACCCTCGAAAAGACTGTACATATTTCCGACGACCAGAGCCCCCGAAACCCCCTCCCCAACCCCCGCGGACCCCAGGCTGGCCCACGGCCTCGGTGACTATTTCCACGCGCGCTGGGTATTTATTGCCATTTTAGGGCGGGCCTCGGACCGTAGCACGCCACTTCTGAGGACCCTCGAAGACTGTACCCATTCGGACGGCGGGCCCCGACGCCTCCCAACCCCCGCGGACCAAAGGCTATAGACCACCGGCCTCGGCGACTATTTCACGCACTGCGTCGCTGGGCATTTCTGGCCATTTTAGGGCAGGCCTCTGACCGTAGCCTCCCACTAGGTACACGAGGACCCTCGAAAACACTGTACCCATTTCGGATGCCCAGAACCCCCGAACACCTTCCCCAACCCCCGCGGACCAAAGGTTATAGCCCACCGGCCTCAGTGACTATTTCCCGCGCTGCGCCGCTGGGCATTTCTTGTCATTTTAGGGCAGGCCTCTAACCGTAGCCTCCCACGGGGCACACGAAGACCCTCGAAAAGACTGTACTCTTCTCCGACGCCCTCCCGGCCCCGCGGACCAAAGGCTATGGCCAGCCTCGGCGACTATTTCCGCCTGCGCGCTGGGTATTTCTGTCATTTTAGGGCGGGCCGGACCGTAGCCTCCCACTGAGCCGCGAGACCCTCGAAAAGACTGTACCCATTTCCGACACGGGCCCCGACGCCCTCCCCAACCCCCGCGGGCCAAAGGCTATAGCCCAGCGGCCTCGGCGACAATTTCACCTTGCGCCGCTGGACATTTCTTGCCATTTTAGGGCGGGCTTCTGACCGTAAGCCTCCACTTTGGGTACACGAGGACCCTCGAAAGACTGTACCCATTCGGACGGGCCCCGACGCCCTCCCAACCCCGCGGACCAAAAGGCTATAGCCCACCGGCCTCGGTGACTATTTCCGCTGCGCGCTGGGCATTTCTTGCCATTTAGGGCAGGCCTCTGACCGTAACCTCCCAGGTACCACGAGGACCCTCGAAAAGACTGTACCCATTTTCGACGCCCAGAGCCCCCGAAACACCTTCCCCAACCCCCGCAGACCAAAGGCTATAGCCCACTGGCCTCGGCGACTATTTGACGCGCTGCGCTGCTTGGCATTTCTAGCCATTTTAGGGCAGGCTTCGTGTAGCGTCCCCAGGCACACTAGGACCCTCGAAAAACTGTACCCATTTCCAGCGGCGAGCCCCGAGCGCCCTCCCGGCCCGCGGACCAAAGGCTATAGACCACCGGCCTCGGCGACAATTTCAATCGCAGCACCGCAGTGCATTTCTAGCCATTTAGGGCAGGCCTCGGCCGTAGCCTCCCCACTAGGTACACAGGACCCTCGAAAAAGCTGTACCCATTTGGACGGCGAGCCCCGACGCCCCTCCCGAGCGGACCAAAGGCTATAGACCACCGGCCTCGGCGACTATTTCCGCAGCTGCGCTGGGCATTTCAGCCATTTAGGGCAGGCCTCGACCGTAGCCTCCCACTAGGTACACGAGACCACGAAATGAATGCCATTTGGACGCCCAGAGCCCCGAACACCTTCCCAGCCCCGCGGACCAAGGTTATAGCCCACCGGCCTCGGTGACTATTTCAGCGCTGGCGCTGGGCATTTCTTGTCATTTAGGGCAGGCCTCGACCGTAGCCTCCCACAGGGCACCGAAGACCCTCGAAAAGCTGTACCCTTCTCCAGCGCCCTCCCGGCCCCGCGGACCAAGGCTGTAGCCACGGCCTCGGCGACTATTTCACTCGCTGCGCTGGGCATTTCCTGTCATTTTAGGGCATGCCGGACCGTAGCCTCCCGCGAGCGCGGGGACCCTCGAAAAGACTGTACCATTACCGGCGCCCGAGCCCCGAGCGCCTCCCGGCCCCGCGGACCCAGGCTATGAACCACGGCCTCGGCGACTATTTCAGCTGCGCTCGCTGGGCATTTCTTGCCATTTAGGGCAGGCCTCGACCGTAGCCTCCCACTAGGTACGAGGACCCTCGAAAAGACTGTGCACCATTTGGACGAGCCCCGAGCGCCTCCCGGCCCCGTGGACGAAAGGCTATAGCCCACGGCCTCGGTGACTATTTCGCACGCTGCTTGCATCTTGCCATTTAGGTCGGGCTTACGGCCGTAGCCTCTGTGGGCACCACGAGGACCATAAAAAGGCGGTACCCATTTTCGATGATCAGAGCCCCCTAAAGCCCTCCCAGGACCCCCGGACCAAAGCCTGTAGCCACGGCCTCGGTGGACTATTTCACGCCTTTCGCGCGGGTATTTTTAACATTTTAGGGCAGGCCTCTGACCGTAGCCTCCCACTGGGTACACGAGGACCCTCGAAAAGACTGTACCCATTTCCGACGACCAGAGCTCCCGAAACCCCCTCCCCAACCCCCGCGGACCAAAGGCTATAGCCCACCGGCCTCTGTGACTATTTCACGCGCTGCGCCATTGGGCATTTCTTTCTATTTTAGGGCAGGCTTCTGATCGTAGCCCCAGGCACGAGGACCCTCAAAAAGACTCTACCCATTTCCGACGCCCAGAGCCCTAGAACTTCCCTCCCCAAGCCCCGCGGACCAAAGGCTATAGCCCACCGGCCTCGTCTGTATTTCACGCACTGCGCCGCTGGGCATTTCTTATAATTTTAGGGCAGGCTTTTGACCGTAGCCTCCCACTGGGCACACGAGGACCCTCGAAAAGACTGTACCCATTTCGAGCCCAGGCCCCGAGCGCCCTCCTCGGCCCAGCGGACCAGGCTATAGCCCACGGCCTCGGTGACTATTTCCGCTGCGCGCTGGGCATTTCTTGCCATTTTAGGGCAGGCCTCTGGCCGTAGCCTCCCGCCCAGGCACCACGAGGACCCTCAAAAGGCTGTACCCATTGCCGGCGCCCAGGCCCCAGGCGCCCCTCCCGGCCCCAGCGGACCAAAGGCTATGGACCACCGGCCTCGGGGACTATTTCACCTGCAGCTGCGCGCTGGGCATTTCTTGCCATTTAGGGCAGGCCTCTGAGCGTAGCCTCCCACTAGGTACCACGAGGACCCTCGAAAAACTGTACCCATTTCGGATGCCCAGGCCCCGACGCCCCTCCCAACCCGTGGACCAAAGGCTATAGCACACCGGCCTCGGTGACTATTTCACCTGCGCCCGGGCGCTTGCCATTTTAGGTCAGGCTTCTGACCGTAGCCTCCCACCCAGGCACCACGAGGACCATAAAAAACGGTACCCATTTTCGATGATCGAGCCCCTAAATGCCTCCCCAGCCCAGCGGACCAAAGGCTATAGCCCACCGGCCTCAGTGACTATTTCACGCACTGCGCCGCGGGGTATTTTTTGGCATTTTGGGGCAGGCCTCTGACCGTAGCCTCCCACTGGGTATACGAGGACCCTCGAAAAGACTGTACCCATTTCCGACGACCAGAGCTCCCGAAACCCCCTCCTCAACCCCCGCGGACCAAAGGCTATAGTCCACCGGCCTCTGTGACTATTTCATGCGCTGCGCCATTGGGCATTTCTTTCTATTTTAGGGCAGGCTTCTGATCGTAGCCCCCGACTGGGCACACGAGGACCCTCGAAAAGACTCTACCCATTTCCGACGCCCAGAGCCCTAGAACTTCCCTCCCCAAGCCCCGCGGACCAAAGGCTATAGCCCACCGGCCTCGTCTGTATTTCACGCACTGCGCCGCTGGGCATTTCTTATAATTTTATGGCAGGCTTTTGACCGTAGCCTCCCACTGGGCACACGAGGACCCTCGAAAATACTGTACCCATTTCCGAAGCCCAGAGCCCCAGGCGCCCTCCTCAGCCCCAGCGGACCCAAGGCTATAGCGCACCGGCCTCGGACTATTTCCTGCTGCGCCTTTTGCATATCTTGCCATTTAGGGCAGGCTTCTGACCGTAGCCTCACCCAGGCTGCGTGGACCCTCGAAAAAGACTGTACCCATTTCCGGCCGACCCCGAAACCCCCTCCCAGCGCCCGCGGACCGGCCTATAGCCCACCGGCCTCGGCGGGTATTTCCGCGTGCTGCGCGGCATTTCTTGCCATTTAGGGCGGGCTTCTGACCGTAGCCTCCCTCGGCACGAGGACCCTCGAAAAGACTGTACATATTTCCAACGACGGGCCCCAGAGCCCCTCCCCGGCCCCACGGACCAAGGCTATAGCCCACCGGCCTCGGTGACTATTTCCAGCCTGCGCTGGGTATTTCCTTGCCATTTTAGGGCGGGCCTCGACCGTAGCTTCCCCATGGGACCTCAAAATGACTGTACCATTTCCGGCGACCGGGCCCCGAAACACCCTCCCCAATCCCCGCGAACCAAAGGCTATAGCCCACCGGCCTCAGTGACTATTTCCCGTGCTGCGCCGCTAGGCATTTCTTGCCATTTTAGCGCAGGCCTCTGACCGTAGCCTCCCACTAGGCACACGAGGACCCTCAAAAAGACTGTACCCATTGCCCGGCCTTGAGCCCCGAGCGCCTCCCGGCCCCAGCGGACCAAGGCTATAGACCACCGGCCTCGGCGACTATTTCCCAGCGCTGCGCGCTGGGCATTTCTTGCCATTTTAAGGCAGGCCTCGGCCGTAGCCTCCCAGGCACACGAGGACCCTCAAAGCTGTACCCATTGCGGCGCCCAGGCCCCAGGCGCCCCTCCCGGCCCCGCGGACCAAAGGCTATAGACCACCGGCCTCGGCGGCTATTTCCAGCTGTGCGCTGGGCATTTCTTGCCATTTTAGGCGGGGCCTCGACCGTAGCCTCCCACTAGGCACACGAGGACCCTCGAAAGACTATACCCATTTCAGCGACCAGGCCAGAAAGCCCCAGCGCCCGTGCACGAGGCTGTAGCAGCCTCGGCGACTATTTCACTCGCTGCGCCGCTGGGCATTTCCTGTCTTTTTAGGGCATGCCCGGACCGTAGCCTCCCACTGGGAACGCGAGGACCCTGGAAAGACTGTACCCATTTCCGACACCCAGGCCCCGAGCGCCCTCCCAACCCAGCGGACCAAAGGCTATAGCCCACCGGCCTCGATGACTATTTCCGCCTTTGCGCGCTGAGCATTTCTTGCCATTTAGGGCAGGCCTCGGCCGTAGCCTCCCAGCGGCACCACGAGGACCCTCAAAGACTGTACCCATTGCCGGCGCCCGGGCCCCAGGCGCCCTCCCGGCCCCAGCGGACCAAAGGCTATAGACCACCGGCCTCGGCGACTATTTCACGCGCTGTGCCGCTGGGCATTTCTTGCCATTTTAGGGCAGGCCTCTGACCGTAGCTTCCCACTGGGCACACTAGGACCTCAAAAATGACTGTACCATTTCCGACGACCAGAGCCCCCGAAACACCCTCCCCAATCCCCGCGGACCAAAGGCTATAGCCCACCGGCCTCAGTGACTATTTCCCGTGCTGCGCCGCTAGGCATTTCTTGCCATTTTAGCGCAGGCCTCTGACCGTAGCCTCCCACTAGGCACACGAGGACCCTCGAAAAGACTGTACCCATTTCCGGCGACGGGCCCCGAAACCCCCCCGGCGCGTGCAAGGCTATAGGCTGGCCTCGGCGACTATTTCACTCGCGCTGGGCATTTCCTGTCAAAGGCATGCCGGACCGTAGCCTCCCACTGGGCGAGGACCCTCGAAAAGACTGTACCCATTTCCGACACCCAGGCCCCGACGCCTCCCCGGCCCAGCGGACCAAAGGCTATAGCCACCGGCCTCGGTGGCTATTTCCCGCCTTTCGCGCTGGGCATTTCTTACCATTTAGGGCGAGCCTCGACCGTAGCCTCCCAGCTGGGCACCGAGGACCCTCAAAGACTGTACCCATTGCCGGCGCCCAGCCCCGAGCGCCCCTCCCCGGCCCCGCGGACCCAAAGGCTATAGACCACCAGCCTCGGCCACTATTTCGCGCGCGGCGCGGTTGGGTATTTCTTGCCATTTAGGGCAGGCCTCGACCGTAGCCTCCCACTAGGTACCGAGGACCCTCGAAAGACTGCCATTTTGGATGCCCAGGCCCCCGAGCGCCTCCCCGGCCCCGTGGACCAAAGGCTATAGCCCACGGCCTCGGTGACTATTTCGCACTGCGCGCGAAAGCTTGTCTTGCCATTTTAGGTCAGGCTTGACCGTAGCCTCCCAGGCACCGAGGACCATAAAAAGGCGGTACCCATTTTCGATGATGAGCCCTAAATGCCCTCCCGGCCCCAGCGGACCGAGGCTATAGCCCACCGGCCTCGATGACTATTTCACGCCGCTGCGCGCGGGTATTTTGGCATTTTGGGGCGAGCCTCGACCGTAGCCTCCACTGGGTATCGAGGACCCTCGAAAAGGCTGTACCCATTTCCGCGACCAGGCTCCCAAAACCCCTCCCGGCCCCGCGGACCAAGGCTATAGCCCACGGCCTCTGTGACTATTTCACGCTGCGCCATTGGGCATTTCTTTCTATTTTAGGGCTGGCTTCTGCTAGTAGCCACCGACTGGGCACACTAGGTCCCTCGAAAGACTCTACCCATTTCCGGCGCCCGAGCCCTAGAACTTCCTCCCAGCCCCGCGGACCAGCTATAGCCAGCCTCCTGTCATGTTTCACGCCTTCGCGCTGGGCATTTCTTATAATTTTAGGGCAGGCTTTTGACGTAGCCTCCCCCAGGCTACGAGGACCCTCGAAGACTGTACCCATTTCCGAAGCCCAGGCCCCGACGCCCCTCCTCGGCCCCAGCGGACCAAAGGCTATAGCCCACAGGCCTCGGTGACTATTTCCCGCGCTGCATTCTTGCCATTTTAGGGCGGAGCCTCGACCGTAGCCTCCCACTTGGGCACACGAGGACCCTCAAAAGACTGTACCCATTGCCGGCGCCTTGAGCCCCAGGCGCCTCCCGGCCCCAGCGGACCAAAGGCTATAGACCACCGGCCTCGGCGACTATTTCACGCGCTGCGCCGCTGGGCATTTCTTGCCATTTTAGGGCAGGCCTCTGACCGTAGCCTCCCACTAGGTACACGAGGACCCTCGAAAAGACTGTACCCATTTCGGATGCCCAGAGCCCCCGAACGCCCCTCCCCAACCCGCGTGGACCAAAGGCTATAGCCCACCGGCCTCGGTGACTATTTCACGCGCTGCGCCGCAGCGCTTGTCTTGCCATTTTAGGTCAGGCTTCTGACCGTAGCCTCCCACTGGGCACACGAGGACCCTCGAAAAGACTGTACCCATTTCCGAAGCCCAGAACCCCGAGCGCCCTCCTCGGCCCCCCGGACCAAAGGCTAGCCCACCGGCCTCGGTGACTATTTCCAGCGCTGCGCCATTTCTTGCCATTTAGGGCAGGCCTCGACCGTAGCCTCACTGGGCACCGAGGACCCTCGGCTGTACCCATTGCCGGCCTTACAGGCCCCGAGCGCCCCTCCCGGCCCCAGCGGACCCAAGGCTATAGACCACCGGCCTCGGCGACTATTTCCTGGCGCTGCGCGCTGGGCATTTCTTGCCATTTAGGGCAGGCCTCGACCGTAGCCTCCCTGGTACGAGGACCCTCGAAAAGACTGTACCCATTTCGGATGCAGGCCCCGAGCGCCCCTCCCGACCGCGTGGACCAGGCTAGCCCACCGGCCTCGGTGACTATTTCCCGCAGCTGCGCCCGCTTGTTGTCATTTCAGGCTTCTGACCGTAGCCTCCCAGCTGGGCACCACGAGGACCATAAAAAGGCGGTACCCATTTTCGATGATGAGCCCCTAAATGCCCTCCCCAGCCCCAGCGGACCAAAGGCTATAGCCCACCGGCCTCGATGACTATTTCACGCCTTTGCGCTTGGTATTTTTGGCATTTTGGGGCGGGCCTCTGACCGTAGCCTCCACTAGGCACCACGAGGACCCTCGAAAGACTATACCCATTTCGTGACCAGGCCCCGAAACCCCCAGCGCCCGTGCAGGCTATAGCCCACTGGCCTCGGCGACTATTTCACGCGCTGCGCCGCTGGGCATTTCCTGTCATTTTAGGGCAGGCTCGGACCGTATCCTCCCACTGGGCACGCGAGGACCCTCGAAAAGACTGTACCCATTTCCGACACAGGCCCCGACGCCTCCCGGCCCGCGGACCAAAGGCTATAGCCCACGGCCTCGGTGACTATTTCCCGCACTTTGCGCTGGGCATTTCTTGCCATTTTAGGGCAGGCCTCGGACGTAACCTCCCCGCCCAGGCACGAGGACCCTCAAAAGGCTGTACCCATTGCCGGCGCGAGCCCCGAGCGCCCTCCCAGGCCCGCGGACCAACGGCTATAGACCACCGGCCTCGGCGACTATTTCACGAGCTGCGCCGCTGGGCATTTCTGGCCATTTTAGGGCATGCCTCTGACCGTAGCCTCCCACTAGGTACACGAGGACCCTCGAACTGACTGTACCCATTTTGGATGCCAGGCCCCCGACGCCCCTCCAGGCCCCGTGGACCAAAGGCTATAGCCCACGGCCTCGGTGACTATTTCCTTTTCACGCGCGCGACTTGTCTTCGCCATTTTGGGTCAGAGCTTCGACCGTAGCCTCCCCAGGCTACGAGGACCATAAAGCGGTGCCCATTTTCGATGATCGAGCCCACAATGCCCTCCCAACCCCAGCGGACCAAAGGCTATAGCCCACCGGCCTCGAGTGACTATTTCACGCACTGCGCGCGGGTATTTTCGGCATTTTAGGGGCAGGCCTCGACCGTAGCCTCCCACTTTGGGTATCGAGGACCCTCGAAAAGACTGTACCCATTCCGGCGACCGAGCTCCCAAACCCCTCCCCAGCCCCAGCGGACCAAGGCTATAGCCCACGGCCTCTGTGACTATTTCACGCGCTGCGCCATTGGGCATTTCTTTCTATTTTAGGGCAGTCTTCTGATCGTAGCCCCCGACTGGGCACACGAGGACCCTCGAAAAGACTCTACCCATTTCCGACGCCCAGAGCCCTAGAACTTCCCTCCCCAAGCCCCGCGGACCAAAGGCTATAGCCACTGGCCTCGTCACATATTTCACGCCTTTGCGCTGGGCATTTCTTATAATTTTAGGGCAGGCTTTTGACCGTAGCCTCCCACTGGGCACCACGAGGACCCTCGAAAAGACTGTACCCATTTCGGATGCCCAGGCCCCAGGCGCCCCTCCCGACCAGCGTGGACCAAGGCTATAGCCCACCTCGGTGACTATTTCACGCGGCTCGCCCGCAGCGCTTGTCTTACATTTTAGGTCAGGCTTGACGTAGCCTCTGGGCACCGAGGACCATAAAAAAGCGGTACCCATTTCGATGATCGAGCCCTAATGCCTCCCAGGCCCCAGCGGACCGAGGCTATAGCCCACGGCCTCGGTGACTATTTCACGCACTGCGCGCGGGTATTTTGGCATTTTAGGGCAGGCCTCGACCGTAGCCTCCCAGCGGGTATCGAGACCCTCGAAAGCTGTACCCATTTCCGGCGACCGAGCTCCCGAAACCCCTCCCGGCCCCGCGGACCAAAGGCTATAGCCCGCGGCCTCTGTGACTATTTCACGCGCTGCGCCATTGGGCATTTCTTTCTATTTTAGGGCAGGCTTCTGATACGTAGCCCCGGCGGGCACCACGAGGACCCTCGAAAAGACTGTACCCATTTCCGACGCCCAGAGCCTATGACTTCCCTCCCCAAGCCCCGCGGACCAAAGGCTATAGCCCACCGGCCTCGTCTGTATTTCACGCACTGCGCCGCTGGGTATTTCTTATAATTTTAGGGCAGGCTTTTGACCGTAGCCTCCCACTGGGCACACGAGGACCCTCGAAAAGACTGTACCCATTTCCGACGCCCAGAGCCCCGACGCCCTCCTCGGCCCCAGCGGACCAAGGCTATCGCGCACCGGCCTCGGCGGCTATTTCACCTTGCTGCGCGCTGGGGGCATGTCTTGCCATTTAAGGGCAGGCTTCTGACCGTAGCCTCCCAGCTGGGCACCGTGGACCCTCGAAAAAGACTGTACCCATTTCCGGCGGCCGAGCCCCGAAACCCCTCCCCAGCCCCCGGACCAAAGGCTATAGCCCTCTAGCCTCGGCGACTATTTCACGTGCTGCGCCGCTGGGCATTTCTTGCCATTTAGGCAGGCTTCTGACCGTAACCTCCCTCGGCACGAGGACCCTCGAAAAGACTGTACATATTTCCAACGACCGAGCCCCGAAACCTCCCGGCCCCACGGACCAGGCTATAGCCACCGGCCTCGGTGACTATTTCTGCAGCTGCGCGCTGGGTATTTCCTTGCCATTTTAGGGCGGGCCTCGACCCGTAACTTCCCCTCAAAAATGACTGTACCCATTTCCGACGACCAGAGCCCCCGAAACACCCTCCCCAATCCCCGCGGACCAAAGGCTATAGCCCACCGGCCTCAGTGACTATTTCCCGTGCTGCGCCGCTAGGCATTTCTTGCCATTTTAGCGCAGGCCTCTGACCGTAGCCTCCCACTAGGCACACGAGGACCCTCGAAAAGACTATACCCATTTCCGTGACGAGGCCCCGAAACCCCCGCGCCCGTGCACCAAAGGCTATAGCCCACCGGCCTCGGCGACTATTTCACGCGCTGCGCCGCTGGGCATTTCTTTCTATTTTAGGGCAGGCTTCTGATCGTAGCCTCCCACTGGGCACACGAGGACCCTCGAAAAGACTGTACCCATTTCCGACGCCCGGAGCCCTAGAACTTCCCTCCCCAACCCCCGCGGACCAAAGGCTATAGCCCACCGGCCTCGGTGACCATTTCACGCGCTACGCCGCTGGGCATTTCTTGCCATTTTAGCGCAGGCCTCTGACCGTAGCCTCCCACTGGGCACACGAGGACACTCGAAAAGACTGTACCCATTTCCGACGACCAGAACCCCCGAACCCCCCTCCCCAACCCACGCGGACCAAAGGCTATAGACCACCGGCCTCGGCGACTGTTTCACGCGATGCGCCGCTGGGCATTTCTTTCCATTTTAGGGCAGGCTTCTGACCGTAGCCTCCCACTGGGCACACGAGGACCCTCGAAAAGACTGTTCCAATTTCCGATGCCCAGAGCCCCCGAACCCCCTCCCCAAGCCCCGCGGACCAAAGGCTATGGCCCACCGGCCTCGGCGAGTATTTCACGCACTGCGCCGCTGGGCATTTCTTATCATTTTAGGGCAGGCTTTTGACCGTAGCCTCCCACTGGGCACACGAGGACCCTCGAAAAGACTGTACCAATTTCCGATACCCAGAGCCCCCGAACCCCCTCCCCAAGCCCCGCGGACCAAAGGCTATAGCCCACCGGCCTCGGCGAGTATTTCACGCACTGCGCCGCTGGGCATTTCTTATCATTTTAGGGCAGGCTTTTGACCGTAGCCTCCCACTGGGCACACGAGGACCCTCGAAAAGACTGTACCCATTTCCGACGCCGGGCCCGAGCCCCTCCCGACCCGCGGACTAAAGGCTATAGCCCACCGGCCTCGGTGACTATTTCACGCGCTGCGCCGCTGGGTATTTCCTTGCCATTTTAGGGCAGGCCTCGGCCGTAACTTCCCCCAGGCACACTAGGACCTCAAAAGACTGTACCCATTTCCGGCGGCAGGCCCGAAACACCCTCCCAGTCCCGCGGACCAGGCTATAGCCCACCGGCCTCGGTGACTATTTCCACAGCTGCGCGCGGGTCTTTCCTTGCCATTTTAGGGCGGGCCTCGACCGTAACTTCCACTGGGCACACTGGGACCTCAAAAGACTGTACCCATTTCAGCGGCAGGCCCCGACACCCTCCCCAATCCCCGCGGACCAAAGGCTATAGCCCACCGGCCTCGACGACTATTTCCCGTGCTGCGCCGCTAGGCATTTCTTACCATTTTAGCGAAGGCCTCTGACCGTAGCCTCCCACTAGGCACACGTGGACCCTCGAAAAGACTGTACCCATTTCCGGCGGCCAGGCCCGAAACCCCTCCCGACCCAGCGGACCCAGGCCTATAGCCCACCGGCCTCGGCAGCTATTTCCACGGGCTGCGCCCGCTGGGCATTTCTTGCCATTTAGGGCGGGCTTCTGACCGTAGCCTCCACTCGGCACACGAGGACCCTCGAAAAAGACTGTACATATTTCCGGCGGAGCCCCGAAACCGCCTCCCGGCCCGCGGACCAAGGCTATAGCCCACCGGCCTCGCCGACAATTACACGCTGCGCTGGGTATTTCTTGACATTTAGGGCGGGCCTCTGACCGTAGCCTCCCTCCCAGGCACCGTGGACCCTCGAAAAGACTGTACCCATTTCCGACGCCCCTCCCCGCGGACCAAAGCCTATAGCCCACCGGCCTCGGCAACTATTTCACGGGCTGCGCCGCTGGGCATTTCTTGCCATTTTAGGGCAGGCTTCTGACCGTAGCCTCCCACTGGGCACACGAGGACCCTCGAAAAGGTTGTACCCATTTCCGACGACCAGAGCCCCCGAAACACCCTCCCCAACCCCCACGGACCAAAGGCTATAGCCCACCGGCCTCGGTGACTATTTCATGCGCTGCGCCGCTGGACATTTCTGGCCATTTTAGGGCAGGTCTCTGACCGTAGCCTCCCACTGGGCACACGAGGACCCTCAAAAAGACTGTACCCATTTCCGACGCCCAGAGCCCCCGAACGACGCTCCCCAACCCCCGCGGAACAAATGCTATAGCCCACCGGCCTCGGCGACTATTTCACGCGCTGCGCCGCTGGACATTTCTTGCCATTTTAGGGCAGGATTATGACCGTAGCCTCCCACTGGGCACACGAGGACCCTCGAAAAGACTGTACCCATTTCCGACGCCCAGAGCCCCGAGCGCCCTCCTCGGCCCCGCGGACCAAAGGCTATAGCCCACGGCCTCGGCGACTATTTCAGCGGCTTGCGCCGCTGGGCATGTCTTGCCATTTTAGGTCAGGCTTCTGACCGTAGCCTCCCACTGGGCAGACGTGGACCCTCGAAAAGACTGTACCCATTTCCGACGACCAGAGCCCCCGAAACCCCCTCCCCAACCCCCGCGGACCAAAGCCTATAGCCCACCGGCCTCGGCGACTATTTCACGTGCTGCGCCGCTGGGCATTTCTTGCCATTTTAGGGCAGGCTTCTGACCGTAGCCTCCCACTCGGCACACGAGGACCCTCGAAAAGACTGTACATATTTCCGACGACCAGAGCCCCCGAAACCCCCTCCCCAACCCCCGCGGACCAAAGGCTATAGCCCACCGGCCTCGGTGACTATTTCACGTGCTGCGCCGCTGGACATTTCTTGCCATTTTAGGGCATGATTATGACCGTAGCCTCCCACTGGGCACACGAGGACCGTCGAAAAGGCTGTACCCATTTCCGACGTCCAGAGCCTCTGAAACACCCTCCCCAACCCCCGCGGACCAAAGCCTATTGCCCACCGGCCAAGGTGACTATTTCACGCGCTGCGCCGCTGGGCATTTCTTGCCATTTTAGGGCAGGCTTTTGACCGTAGCCTCCCGCTGGGCACACGAGGACCCTCGAAAAGGTTGTACCCATTTCCGACGACCAGAGCCCCCGAAACACCCTCCCCAACCCCCGCGGACCAAAGGCTATAGCCCACCGGCCTCGGCAACTATTTCACGCGCTGCGCCGCTGGACATTTCTTGCCATTTTAGGGCAGGATTATGACCGTAGCCTCCCACTGGGCACACGAGGACCCTCAAAAAGACTGTACCCATTTCCGATGCCCAGAGCCCCCGAACGCCCCTCCCCAACCCCCGCGGACCAAAGGCTATAGCCCACCGGTCTCGGCGACTATTTCACGTGCTGCGCCGCTGGACATTTCTTGCCATTTTAGGGCAGGCTTTTGACCGTAGCCTCCCGCTGGGCACACGAGGACCCTCGAAAAGGTTGTACCTATTTCCGACGACCAGAGCCCCCGAAACACCCTCCCCAACCCCCGCGGACCAAAGGCTATAGCCCACCGGCCTCGGTGACTATTTCATGCGCTGCGCCGCTGGACATTTCTGGCCATTTTAGGGCAGGTCTCTGACCGTAGCCTCCCACTGGGCACACGAGGACCCTCAAAAAGACTGTACCCATTTCCGACGCCCAGATCCCCCGAACGACGCTCCCCAACCCACGCGGGCCAAAGGCTATAGCCCACCGGCCTCGGCGACTATTTCACGCGCTGCGCCGCTGGACATTTCTTGCCATTTTAGGGCATGATTATGACCGTAGCATCCCACTGGGCACACGAGGACCGTCGAAAAGGCTGTACCCATTTCCGACGTCCAGAGCCTCTGAAACACCCTCCCCAACCCCCGCGGACCAAAGCCTATTGCCCACCGGCCAAGGTGACTATTTCACGCGCTGCGCCGCTGGGCATTTCTTGCCATTTTAGGGCAGGCTTTTGACCGTAGCCTCCCGCTGGGCACACGAGGACCCTCGAAAAGGTTGTACCCATTTCCGACGACCAGAGCCCCCAAAACACCCTCCCCAACCCCCGCGGACCAAAGGCTATAGCCCACCGGCCTCGGAGACTATTTCATGAGCTGCGCCGCTGGACATTTCTGGCCATTTTAGGGCAGGTCTCTGACCGTAGCCTCCCACTGGGCACACGAGGACCCTCAAAAAGACTGTACCCATTTCCGACGCCCAGAGCCCCCGAACGACGCTCCCCAACCCCCGCGGACCAAAGGCTATAGCCCACCGGCCTCGGCGACTATTTCACGCGCTGCGCCGCTGGGCATTTCTTGCCATTTTAGGGCAGGATTATGACCGTAGCCTCCCAGGCACGAGGACCCTCGAAAGACTGTACCCATTTCCAGCGACCAGAGCCCCGAGCGCCTCCCGGCCCCGCCGACCAAAGGCTATAGCCCACCGGCCTCGGCGACTATTTCACGCGCTGCGCCGCCGGGCATTTCTTGTAATTTTAGAGCAGGCCTCTGACCGTAGACTCCCACTGGGCACACGAGGACCCTCGAAAAGACTGTACCCATTTCCAACGACCAGAGCCCCCGAACGCCCCTCCCCAACCCCCGCCGACCAAAGGCTATAGCCCACCGGCCTCGGCGACTATTTCACGCGCTGCGCCGCCGGGCATTTCTTGCAATTTTAGAGCAGGCCTCTGACCGTAGACTCCCACTGGGCACACGAGGACCCTCGAAAAGAATGTACCCATTTCCGACGACCAGAGCCCCCGAAACCCCCTCCCCAACCCCCGCGGACCAAAGGCTATAGCCCACCGGCCTCGGTGACTATTTCACGCGAAGCGCCGCTGGGCATTTCTTGCCATTTTAGGGCGGGCTTCTGACCGTAGACTCCCACTGGGCACACGAGGACCCTCGAAAAGACTGTACCCATTTCTGATGCCCAGAGCCCCAGAACTTCCCTCCCCAACCCCCGCGGACCAAAGGCTATAGCCCACCGGCCTCGGTGACTATTTCACGCGCTGCGCCGCTGGGCATTTCTTGCCATTTTAGGGCAGCCTCTGACCGTAGCCTCCCACTGGGCACACGACGACCCTCGAAAAGACTGTACCCATTTCTGATGCCCAGAGCCCCAGAACTTCCCTCCCCAACCCCCGCGGACCAAAGGCTATAGCCCACCGACCTCGGTGACAATTTCACGCAATGCGCCGCTGGGCATGTCTTGCCATTTTAGGACAGGCTTCTGACCGTAGCCTCCCACTGGGCACACAAGGACCCTCCAAAAGGCTGTACCCATTTCCGACCACCAGAGCCCTCAAAACCCCCCCCCTAACCCCCGCGGTCCAAAGGCTATAGCCCACCGGCCTCGGCGACTATTTCACGCGCTGCGCCGCCGGGCATTTCTTGCAATTTTAGAGCAGGCCTCTGACCGTAGACTCCCACTGGGCACACGAGGACCCTCGAAAAGAATGTACCCATTTCCAGATCGGGCCCGAAACCCCCTCCCAACCCCGCGGACCAAGGCTATAGCCTCGGTGACTATTTCACGCGCTGCGCCGCTGGGCATTTCTTGCCATTTTAGTGCAGGCTTCTGACCGTAGCCTCCCACTGGGCACACGAGGACCCTCGAAAAGACTGTACACATTTCCGACGACCAGAGCCCCCGAAACCCCCTCCCCAACCCCCGCGGACCAAAGGCTATAGCCCACCGGCCTCGGTGACTATTTCACGCGCTGCGCCGCTGGGCATTTCTATCCATTTTAGGGCAGGCCTCTGACCGTAGCCTCCCACTGGGCACACGAGGACCCTCAAAAAGACTGTACCCATTTCAGACGCCCAGAGCCCCCGAACGCCGCTCCCCAACCCCCGCGGACCAAAGGCTATAGCCCACCGGCCTCGGCGACTATTTCACGCGCTGCGCCGCCGGGCATTTCTTGCAATTTTAAAGCAGGCCTCTGACCGTAGACTCCCACTGGGCACACGAGGACCCTCGAAAAGACTGTCCCATTTCTGACGCCCAGAGCCCCCGAACGCCCCTCCCGAACCCCTGCGGACCAAAGGCTATAGCCCACCGGTCTCGGCGACTATTTCACGTGCTGCGCCGCTGGAGATTTCTTGCCATTTTAGGGCAGGCTTCTGACCGTAGCCTCCCACTGGGCACACGAGGACCTTCGAAAAAGCTGTACCCATTTCCGATGACCAGAGCCCCCGCGGACCAAAGGCTATAGCCCACCGGCCTCGGTGACTATTTCATGCGCTGCGCCGCTGGGCATTTCTTGCCATTTTAGGGTAGGCCTCTGACCGTAGCCTCCCACTGGGCACACGAGGACCCTCGAAATGACTGTACCCATTTCCGACGCCCAGAGCCCCCGAACGCCCCTCCCCAACCCCCGCGGACAAAAGGCTATAGCCCACCGGTCTCGGCGACTATTTCACGTGCTGCGCCGCTGGACATTTCTTGCCATTTTAGGGCATGATTATGACCCTAGCCTCCCACTGGGCACACAAGGACCCTCGAAAAGGCTGTACCCATTTCCGACGTCCAGAGCCTCCGCCTCCGAAACACCCTCCCCAACCCCCGCGGACCAAAGGCTATAGCCCACCGGCCTCGGCGACCATTTCACGCGCTGCGCCGCTGGGCATTTCTAGCCATTTTAGGACAGGCCTCTGACCGTAGCCTCCCACTGGGCAACTGAGGACCCTCGTAAAGACTGTACCCATTTCCGATGACCAGAGCCCCCGAAACCCCCTCCCCAACCCCCGCGGACCAAAGGCTATAGCCCACCGGCCTCGGCGAGTATTTCACGCACTGCGCCGCTGGGCATTTCTTATCATTTTAAAGCAGGCTTCTGACCGTAGCCTTCCACTGGGCACACGAGGACCCTCGAAAAGACTGTACCAATTTCCGACAACCAGAGCCCCCAAACCCCCCTCCCCAACCCCCGCAGACCAAAGGCTATAGCCCACCGGCCTCGTGACTATTTTATGCGCTGCGCCGCTGGGTATTTCTTGCAATTTTAGGGCAGGCCTCTGACCGTAACCTCCCACTGGGCACACGAGGACCCTCGAAAAGACTGTACATATATCCGACGACCAGAGCCCCCGAAACCCCTCCCCAACCCCCGCGGACCAAAGGCTATAGCCCACCGGCCTCGGCGACTATTTCACGCGCTGCGCCGCTGGACATTTCTTGCCATTTTAGGGCAGGCTTCTGACCGTAGCCTCCCACTGGGCACACGAGGACCCTCGAAAAGACTGTACCCATTTCCGACGACCAGAGCCTCCGAAACACCCTCCCCAACCCCCGCGGACCAAAGGCTATAGCCCACCGGCCTCGGTGACTATTTCACGCGCTGCGCCGCTGGGCATTTCTTGCCATTTTAGGGCAGGCCTCTGACCGTGGCCTCCCACTGGGAACACGAGGACCCTCGAAAAGACTTTACCCATTTCTGATGCCCAGACCCAAGAACTTCCCTCCCCAACCCCCGCAGACCAAAGGCTATAGCCCACAGGCCTCGGCGACAATTTCACGCGATTCGCCGCTGTGCATGTCTTTCCATTTTAGGGCAGGCTTCTGACCGTAGCCTCCCATTGGGCACATGAGGAACCTCGAAAAGACTGTACCCATTTCCGACGACCAGAGCCCCCGAAACCCCCTCCCCAACCCCTGCGGACCAAAAGCTATAGCCCACCGTAGCCTCCCATTGGGCACATGAGGACCCTCGAAAAGACTGTACCCATTTCCGACGCCCAGAGCCCCAGAACTTCCCTCCCCAACCCCCGCGGACCAAAGGCTATAGCCCACCGGCCTCGGTTACTATTTCACGCGCTGCGCCGCTGGACATTTCTTGCTATTTTAGGGCAGGCCTCTGACCGTAGCCTCCCACTGGGTACACGAGGACCCTCAAAAAGACTGTACCCATTTCCGGCGACCAGAGCCTCCGAACCCCCCTCCCCAACCCCCGCAGACCAAAGGCTATAGCCCACCGGCCCCGTGACTATTTTATGCGCTGCGCCGCTGGGTATTTCTTGCCATTTTAGGGCAGGCCTCTGACCGTAACCTCCCACTGGGCACACGAGGACCCTCGAAAAGACTGTACATATTTCCGACGACAGGCCGAAACCCCTCCCAGCCCCGCGGACCAAAGGCTATAGCCCAACGGCCTCGGTGACTAATTCACGCGCTACGCCGCTGGCCATTTCTTGCCATTTTAGGGCAGGCCTCTGACCGTAGCCTCCCACTGGGCACACGAGGACCCTCGAAAAGACTGTACCCATTTCCGACGCCCAGAGCCCCCGAACGCCACTCCCCAACCCCCGCGGAACAAAGGCTATAGCCCACCGGCCTCGGCGACTATTTCACGCGCTGCGCCGCTGGACATTTCTTGCCATTTTAGGGCAGGCTTCTGACCGTAGCCTCCCACTGGGCACACGAGGACCCTCGAAAAGACTGTACCCATTTCCGACGACCAGAGCCTCCGAAACACCCTCCCCAACACCCGCGGACCAAAGGCTATAGCCCACCGGCCTCGGTGACTATTTCACGCGATGCGCCGCTGGGCATTTCTTGCCATTTTAGGGCAGGCCTCTGACCGTGGCCTCCCACTGGGAACACGAGGACCCTCGAAAAGACTTTACCCATTTCTGATGCCCAGACCCAAGAACTTCCTCCCAACCCCCAGCGGACCAGGCTATAGCCCACGGCCTCGGCGACAATTTCCACGCGATTCGCGCTGTGCATGTCTTTCCATTTTAGGCGGCTTCTGACCGTAGCCTCCCATTGGGCACAGGAACCTCGAAAAGCTGTACCCATTTCCGTGAGCCCCGACCCTCCCAACCCCTGCGGACCAAAGCTATACCGTAGCCTCCCATTGGGCACATGAGGACCCTCGAAAAGGCATGTACCCATTTCCGGCGCCCGAGCCCCGAACTTCCTCCCAACCCCAGCGGACCAAGGCTATAGCCCACCGGCCTCGGTTACTATTTCACGCGCTGCGCCGCTGGGCATTTCTTGCCATGTTAGGGTAGCCCTCTGACCGTAGCCTCCCACTGGGCACACGAGAACCCTCATAAAGACTGTACCCATTTCCGGCGAGCCTCGAACCCCCTCCCAACCCCGGACCAAAGGCTATAGCCCACCGGCCCGTGACTATTTTATGCTGCGCGCTGGGTATTTCTTGCCATTTTAGTGCGGGCCTCTGACCGTAGACCTCCACTGGGCACCCGAGGACCGTCGAAAAGACTGTACCCATTTCTGCCGACCCCAGCCCCCGAAACCCCCTCCCCCACCCCCGCGGACCACAGTCTACAGCCCCGCGGCCTCGGTGACTAATTCACCCGCTGCGCCGCTGGGCATTTCTTGCCATTTTAGGGCAGGCCATTACAGTAGCCTCCCAGGCACACGAGGACCCTCAAAGACTGTACCATTTCCGGCGCCCAGGCCCCAGCGCTCCCCAACCCCCGCGGAACAAAGGCTATAGCCCACCGGCCTCGGCGACTATTTCACGCGCTGCGCCGCTGGACATTTCTTGCCATTTTAGGGCAGGCTTCTGACCGTAGCCTCCCACTGGGCACACGAGGACCCTCGAAAAGACTGTACCCATTTCCGACGACCAGAGCCCCCGAAACACCCTCCCCAACACCCGCGGACCAAAGGCTATAGCCCACCGGCCTCGGTGACTATTTCACGCGCTGCGCCGCTGGGCATTTCTTGCCATTTTAGGGCAGGCCTCTGACCGTGGCCTCCCACTGGGAACACGAGGACCCTCGAAAAGACTGTACCCATTTCTGATGCCCAGAGCCCCAGAACTTCCCTCCTCAACCCCAGCGGACCAAAGGCTATAGCCCACAGGCCTCGGCGACAATTTCACGCGATGCGCCGCTTGGCATGTCTTGCCATTTTAGGGCAGGCTTCGGCCGTAGCCTCCCCATTGGGCACGAGGAACCTCGAAAAGACTGTACCAATTTCCGGCGACAGGCCGAAACCCCCTCCCAACCCCTGCGGACCAAGGCTATAGCCCACCGTAGCCTCCATGGGGCATGAGGACCATCGGCCATGCCTTGCCATTTTAGGGTAGCCCTCTGACCGTAGCCTCCCACTGGGCACACGAGAACCCTCAAAAAGACTGTACCCATTTCCAACGCCCAGAACCCCCGAACGTCGCTCCCCAACCCCCGCGAACCAAAGGCTATAGCCCACCGGCCTCGGAGACTATTTCACGCGCTGCGCCGCTGGACATTTCTTGCTATTTTAGGGCAGGCCTCTGACCGTAGCCTCCCACTGGGCACACGAGGACCCTCAAAAAGACTGTACCCATTTCCGACGACCAGAGCCTCCGAACCCCCCTCCCCAACCCCCGCAGACCAAAGGCTATAGCCCACCGGCCCCGTGACTATTTTATGCGCTGCGCCGCTGGGTATTTCTTGCCATTTTAGGGCAGGCCTCTGACCGTAACCTCCCACTGGGCACACGAGGACCCTCGAAAAGACTGTACATATTTCCGACGACCAGAGCCCCCGAAACCCCCTCCCCAACCCCCGCGGACCAAAGGCTATAGCCCAACGGCCTCGGTGACTAATTCACGCGCTACGCCGCTGGGCATTTCTTGCCATTTTAGGGCAGGCCTCTGACCGTAGCCTCCCACTGGGCACACGAGGACCCTCAAAAAGACTGTACCCATTTCCGACGCCCAGAGCCCCCGAACGCCGCTCCCCAACCCCCGCGGACCAAAGGCTATAGCCCACCGGCCTCGGTGACTAATTCACGCGCTACGCCGCTGGGCATTTCTTGCCATTTTAGGGCAGGCCTCTGACCGTAGCCTCCCACTGGGCACACGAGGACCCTCGAAAAGACTGTACCCATTTCCGACGCCCAGAGTCCCCGAACCCCCCTCCCCAACCCCCGCGGACCAAAGGCTATAGCCCACCGGCCTCGGCGACTATTTCACGCGCTGCGCCGCTGGACATTTCTTGCCATTTTAGGGCAGGCTTCTGACCGTAGCCTCCCACTGGGCACACGAGGACCTTCGAAAAGACTGTACCCATTTCCGACGACCAGAGCCTCCGAAACACCTTCCCCAACCCCCGCGGACCAAAGGCTATAGCCCATCAGCCTCGGCGACTATTTCACGCACTGCGCCGCTGGACATTTCTTGCCATTTTAGGGCAGGCCTCTGACCGTGGCCTCCCACTGGGAACACGAGGACCCTCGAAAAGACTGTACCCATTTCTGATGCCCAGACCCAAGAACTTCCCTCCCCAACCCCCGCAGACCAAAGGCTATAGCCCACAGGCCTCGGCGACAATTTCACGCGATTCGCCGCTGTGCATGTCTTGCCATTTTAGGGCAGGCTTCTGACCGTAGCCTCCCATTGGGCACATGAGGAACCTCGAAAAGACTGTACCCATTTCCGACGACCAGAGCCCCCGAAACACCCTCCCCAACACCCGCGGACCAAAGGCTATAGCCCACCGGCCTCGGTGACTATTTCACGCGCTGCGCCGCTGGGCATTTCTTGCCATTTTAGGCGGGGCCTCGACCGTGGCCTCCCATGGGAACACGAGGACCCTCGAAAAAGGCACCCATTTCGATGCGGACCAAGAACTTCCCTCCCCAGCGCAGACCAAAGGCTATAGCCCACAGGCCTCGGCGACAATTTCAAGCGATTCGCCGCTGTGCATGTCTTGCCATTTTAGGGGCAGGCTTCTGACCGTAGCCTCCCATTGGGCACATGAGGAACCTCGAAAAGACTGTACCAATTTCCGACGACCAGAGCCCCCGAAACCCCCACCCCCACCCCCGCGGACCAAAGGCGATAGCCCCCCCTAGCCACCCCATGGGCACAAGAGGACCAACGAAAAGACTGTGCCATTTCCGGCGCCCGAGCCCGAACTTCCCTCCCCCTCGGACCAGCCCACGGCCTCGGCTACTATTTCACATTTCTTGTCATTTAGGGTAGCCCTCGGCCGTAGCCTCCCAGGCACACGAGAACCCTCAAAAGACTGTACCCATTTCAGCGCCCGGAACCCCGAGCGCGCTCCACAACCCCGCGAACTCTATAGCCCACCGGCCTCGGCTACTATTTCGCGCGCTGCGCCGCTGGGCATTTCTTGCCATTTTAGGGCAGGCCTCGGACCGTAGCCTCCCACTGGGCACACGAGGCCCCTCAAAAGGCGTACCCATTTCCGGCCAGGCCTCAGAACCCCCCTCCCAGCCCCGCGGACCAAAGGCTATAGCCCACCGGCCCGTGACTATTTTATGCGCTGCGCGCTGGGTATTTCTTGCCATTTAGGGCAGGCCTCGACCGTAACCTCCCACTGAGCACGAGGGGCCTCGAAAAGACTGTACATATTTCCGGCGAGGCCCCGAATCCCCTCCCAAACCCCCCCGGACCCAAGGCAATAGCCCCAGGCCTCGGTGACTAATTCACGCTGGCGCTTTCTTGCCATTTTAGGGCAGGCCTCGACCGTAGCCTCCCAGGCACACGAGGACCCTCAAAAAGACTGTACCCATTTCCGACGCCCAGAGCCCCAGAACGCCCCTCCCCAACTCCCGCGGACCAAAGGCTATAGCCCACCGGCCTCGGTGACTATTTCACGCGCAGCGCCGCTGGGCATTTCTTGCAATTTTTGGGCAGGCCTCTGACCGTAGCCTCCCACTGGGCACACGAGGACCCTCGAAAAGACTGTACCCATTTCTGATGCCCAGAACCCCAGAACGTCCCTCCCCAACCCCCGCGGACCAAAAGCTATAGCCCACCGGCCTCGGCGACAATTTCACGCGTTGCGCAGCTGGGTATTTCTTGCCATTTAAGGGCAGGCTTCTGACCGTAGCCTCCCACTGGGCACGAGACCCTCAAAAGCTGTACCCATTTCCGGCGACGAGCCTCCGAACGCCCTCCCATCTCCCGCGGACCAAAGGCTATAGCCCACCGGCCTCGGCGACTATTTCACGCGCTGCGCCGCTGGGCATTTCTTGCCATTTTAGGGCAGGCCTCTGACCGTAGCCTCCCCAGGCACGAGGACCCTCGAAAGGCTGTAACCATTTCCGGCCCAGGCCCAGAACTTCCTCCCAACCCCGCGGACCAAAGTATAGCCCACGGCCTCGGAGAACTATTTCACGCTGCGCGCTGGACATTTCTTGCTATTTTAGGGCAGGCCTCCGACCGTAGCCTCCCACCAGGCACACGAGGACCCTCAAAAAAACTGTACCCATTTCCGGCGGCGAGCCTCCGAGCGCCTCCCATCTCCCGGACCAAGGCTATAGCCCACCGGCCTCGGCGACTATTTCACGCGCTGCGCCGCTGGGCATTTCTTGCCATTTTAGGGCAGGCCTCTGACCGTAGCCTCCCACTGGGCACACGAGGACCCTCGAGAAGACTGTAACCATTTCCGACGCCCAAAGCCCCAGAACTTCCCTCCCCAACCCCCGCGGACCAAAGAGTATAGCCCACCGGCCTCGGTGACCATTTCACGCGCTGCGCCGCTGGGCATGTCTTGCCATTTTAGGGCAGGCTTCTGACCGTAGCCTCCCATTGGGCACATGTGGAACCTCGAAAAGACTGTACCCATTTCCGACGACCAGAGCCCCCGAAACCCCCTCCCCAACCCCCGCGGACCAAAGGCTATAGCCCACCGGCCTCGGCGACTATTTCACGCGATGCGCCGCTGGGCATGTCTTGCCATTTTAGGGCAGGCTTCTGACCGTAGCCTCCCACTGGGCACACGAGGACCCTCGAAAAGACTGTACCCATTTCCGACGCCCAGAGCCCCCGAACGGCCCTCCCCAACCCCCGCCGACCAAAGGCTATAGCCCACCGGCCTCGGAGACTATTTCACGCGCTGCGCCGCTGGACATTTCTTGCTATTTTAGGGCAGGCCTCTGACCGTAGCCTCCCACTGGGCACACGAGGACCCTCAAAAAGACTGTACCCATTTCCGACGACCAGAGCCTCCGAACGCCCCTCCCCATCTCCCGCGGACCAAAGGCTATAGCCCACCGGCCTCGGCGACTATTTCACGCGCTGCGCCGCTGGGCATTTCTTGCCATTTTAGGGCAGGCCTCTGACCGTAGCCTCCCACTGGGCACACGAGGACCCTCGAGAAGACTGTAACCATTTCCGACGCCCAAAGCCCCAGAACTTCCCGACTGCAGCCCAGCGGACCGCACTTCAGAGCCCACCGGCCTCGGTGACCATTTCACGCGCTGCGCCGCTGGGCATGTCTTGCCATTTTAGGGCAGGCTTCTGACCGTAGCCTCCCATTGGGCACATGTGGAACCTCGAAAAGACTGTACCCATTTCCGACGACCAGAGCCCCCGAAACCCCCTCCCCAACCCCTGCGGACCAAAGGCTATAGCCCACCGGCCTCGGCGACTATTTCACGCGATGCGCCGCTGGGCATGTCTTGCCATTTTAGGGCAGGCCTCTGACCGTAGCCTCCCACTGGGCACACGAGGACCCTCAAAAAGACTGTACCCATTTCTGACGACCAGAGCCTCCGAACCCCCCTCCCCAACCCCCGCAGACCAAAGGCTATAGCCCACCGGCCCCGTGACTATTTTATGCGCTGCGCCGCTGGGTATTTCTTGCCATTTTAGGGCAGGCCTCTGACCGTAACCTCCCACTGGGCACACGAGGACGCTCGAAAAGACTGTACATATTTCCGACGACCAGAGCCCCCGAAACCCCCTCCCCAACCCCCGCGGACCAAAGGCTATAGCCCAACGGCCTCGGTGACTAATTCACGCGCTACGCCGCTGGGCATTTCTTGCCATTTTAGGGCAGGCCTCTGACCGTAGCCTCCCACTGGGCTGCAGGACCCTCGAACGCATTTCCGGCCCGCGGAGCCCCGGCGCGCTCCCCAACCCCCGCGGACCAAAGGCTATAGCCCACGGCCACGGAGACTAATTCACGCGCGGAGCCCGTGGGCATTTCTTGCCATTTTAAGGCTGGCCTCTGACCGTAGCCTCCCAGGCTACGAGGACCCTCGAAAAGAGGCATACCCATTTACGTGCGGAGCAGGCGTCCCGAGCAGCCCTTCCCAACCCCGCGGACCAAGGCTATAGCCCACGGCCTCGGCGACAATTTCACGCGTTGCGCGGCTGGGCATTTCTTGCCATTTGGGCAGGCTTCTGACCGTAGCCTCACCCCAGGCACCACGAGGACCCTCAAAAGGCTGTACCCATTTCCGACGACGAACCTCGAGCCTCCAGCGCCCCTCCCCATCTCCCGCGGACCAAGGCTATGGCCCACGGCTCGGCGCTATTTCACGCTGCGCGCTGGGCATTTCTTGCCATTTTAGGGCAGGCCTCGACCGTAGCCTCCCACTGGGCTGCGAGGGGACCCTCGGAAAGGCGTAACCATTTCCGGCGCCCAAAGCCCGAACTTCCTCCCGGCCCCAGCGGACCAAGTATGCCAGCCCACGGCCTCGGAACTATTTCACCGCAGCTGCGCGCTGGACATTTCTTGCTATTTTAAGGCGGGGCCTCGTAGTAACCTCCAGGCTACGAGGGACCCTCAGGTGTACCCATTTCCGACGACCAGAGCCTCCGAACGCCCCTCCCCATCTCCCGCGGACCAAAGGCTATAGCCCACCGGCCTCGGCGACTATTTCACGCGCTGCGCCGCTGGGCATTTCTTGCCATTTTAGGGCAGGCTTTTGACCGTAGCCTCCCATTGGGCACATGTGGAACCTCGAAAAGACTGTACCCATTTCCGACGACAGGCCCGAACCCCTCCCGGCCCCTGCGGGCCAGGCTATAGCACCGGCCTCGGCGACTATTTCACCTTGATGCGCCTGGGCATGTCTTGCCATTTAGGGCGAGCTTCGGACCGTAACTTCCCATGCCGACTGCGAGGACCCTCGAAAGGCTGTACCCATTTCCGACGCCCAGAGCCCAGGCGGCCCTCCCCAGCCCATGAGCCAAAGGCTATGGCCCACCGGCCTCGGGAACTATTTCACCTTCACGCGCTGGACATTTCTTGCTATTTTAAGGGCAGGCCTCTGACCGTAGCCTCCAGCCCAGGCACGAGACCCTCAAAAGGCTGTACCCATTTCCAGCGGCCGAGCCTCCAGGCGCCCCTCCCATCTCCCATGGACCAAGGCTATAGCCCACCGGCCTCGGCGACTATTTCACAGCTGCGCGCTGGGCATTTCTTGCCATTTTAGGCGAGCCTCTGACCGTGCCTCCACTTGGGCTGCACGAGGACCCTCGAGAAGGCGTAACCATTTCCGGCCCCGAGCCCCGAACCCTCCCAGACCCGCGGACCAAAGAGTATAGCCCACCGGCCTCGGTGACCATTTCACGCGCTGCGCCGCTGGGCATGTCTTGCCATTTTAGGGCAGGCTTCTGACTGTAGCCTCCCATTGGGCACATGTGGAACCTCGAAAAGGCGAGCCATTTCGGCGACGGGCCGAAACCCCTCCCCAGCCCTGTGGACCAGGCTATAGCCCACCGGCCTCGGCGACTATTTCACCGCGATGCGCCGCTGGGCATGTCTTGCCATTTTAGGGCGAGGCCTCGAGTAACCTCCCCACCCAGGCACCGAGGACCCTCAAAAAGGCATGTACCCATTTCCGGCCGAGGCCTCCAGAGCGCCCTCCCGTCTCCCAGCGGACCAAGGCTGCCAGCCCACCGGCCTCGGCGACTATTTCAGCTGCGCGCTGGCATTTCTTGCCATTTAGGGCGAGCCTCGGCGTAGCCTCCCACTGGGCACACGAGGACCCTCGAGAAGACTGTAACCATTTCCGACGCCCACAGCCCCAGAACTTCCCTCCCCAACCCCCGCGGACCAAAGAGTATAGCCCACCGGCCTCGGTGACCATTTCACGCGCTGCGCCGCTGGGCATGTCTTGCCATTTTAGGGCAGGCTTTTGACCGTAGCCTCCCATTGGGCACATGTGGAACCTCGAAAAGACTGTACCCATTTCCGTGAGCCCGGACCCCTCCCCGGACCTGGGACCAAGGCGCCACACCGGCCTCGGCGACTATTTCACGCGATGCGCGCTGGGCATGTCTTGCCATTTGGGCGAGCTTCTGGTAACTTCCCACCCGGGCACGAGGACCCTCGAAATGACTATGTACCCATTTCCGGCGCCCGAGCCCCGAGCAGCCCTCCCGGCCCCGCCGACCAAAGGCTATAGCCCACCGGCCTCGGAGACTATTTCACCTTCGCGCTGGACATTTCTTGCTATTTTAGGGCGGGCCTCAGCTAGCCTCCCAGCCCAGGCACCACGAGGACCCTCGAAAGACTGTACCCATTTCCGGCGACGAGCCTCCGAGCGCCCCTCCCCAGTCTCAGCGGACCAAAGGCTATAGCCCAAGCCTCGGCGGCTATTTCACCAGCGCTGCGCGCTGGGCATTTCTTGCCATTTAGGCGGACCTGCGTAGTAGCCTCCTGCAACCACGAGGACCCTCGAGAAGCGTAACCATTTCCGGCGCCCAGCCCAGAACTTCCCTCCCCGGCCCCGCGGACCAAAGTATAGCCCGCGGCCTCGGTGACCATTTCACCGCAGCTGCGCGCTGGGCATGTCTTGCCATTTTAAAGGCGGGGCTTGACCGTAGCCTCCCATTGGGCACATGTGGAACCTCGAAAAGACTGTACCCATTTCCGGCGGCAGGCCCCGAAACCCCCTCCCAGCCCTGCGGACCAAGGCTATAGCCGTACACGGCCTCGGCGACTATTTCCGCGCGATGCGCGCTGGGCATGTCTTGCCATTTAGGGCGAGGCCTCGACCGTAAGCCTCCCCAGGCACCGAGGACCCTCCACAAGACGGTACCCATTTCCGATGACCAGAGCCCCCGAACCCCCCTCCCCAACCCCCGCAGACCAATGTCTATAGCCCACCGGCATCGGGACTATACTATGCGCTGCGCCGCTGGGTATTTCTTGCCATTTTAGGGCAGGCCTCTGACCGTAACCTCCCCTCCCAGGCACTGCAGGGGCCTCGAAAAAGACTGTACATATTTCCGGCGGCAGGCCGAAACCCCTCCCGACCCCGCGGACCCAAGGCTATAGCCGCAGCCTCGGTGACTAATTCACGCTCGCGCTGGGCATTTCTTGCCATTTAGGCGAGGCCTCTGACCGTAGCCTCCTCCAGCGGGCACACGAGGACCCTCGAAAAGCTGTACCCATTTCCGGCGCCAGGCCCCGAGCAGCGCTCCCCAACCCCAGCGGACCGAGGCTGCCAGCCCGCGGCCTCGGTGACTAATTCACCCAGCGCTCGCGCTGGGCATTCTTGCCATTTAGGGCTGGCCTCTGCCGTAGCCTCCCCGGCTGCGAGGACCCTCGAAAAGACTGTACCCATTTCGATGCGCGAGAACCCCGAGGCGTCCTTCCCGGCCCCAGCGGACCAGGCTATAGCCCACGGCCTCGGCGACAATTTCCGCAGCGTTGCGCGGCTGGGCATTTCTTGCCATTTTGGCGCAGGCTTCTGACCGTAGCCTCCCCAGCGGGCACACGAGGACCCTCAAAAGACTGCCATTTCCGGCGACGAGCCTCGACGCCCTCCCGTCTCCCGCGGACCAAGGCTATAGCCCACGGCCTCGGCGACCATTTCCCGCGCTGCGCCGCTTGGCATTACTAGCCATCTTAGGGCAGGCCTGCGACCGTAGCCTCCCATGGGCACCGAGACCCTCGGAAGGCAACCATTTCCGGCCTTGGCCCAGAACTTCCCTCCCGACCCCGCGGACCAAAAGTATAGCCCGGCCTCGGAGACTATTTCACCTTTCGCGCTGGACATTTCTTGCTATTTTAGGGCGGGCCTCGGCCAGCCTCCCAGGCACGAGGACCCTCAGGCTGTACCCATTTCCGGCGGGAGCCTCAGGCGCCTCCCGTCTCCCGCGGACCGAGCTATAGCCCACGGCCTCGGCGACCATTTCACCAGCGCGCTGGGCATGTCTTGCCATTTTAGGGCAGGCTTTGGCCGTAGCCTCCCATTAGGCACATGTGGAACCTCGAAAAGGCTGTACCCATTTCCGGCCCAGGCCCCGAAACCCCTCCCCAACCCTGCGGACCAAAGGCTATAGCCCACCGGCCTCGGCGACTATTTCACGCGATGCGCCGCTGGGCATGTCTTGCTATTTAGGCGAGCCTGACCGTAGCTTCAGCTGGGCACGAGGACCCTCGAAATAGCTGTACCCATTTCCGGCGCCCAGGCCCCGAGCGGCCCTCCCCAGCCCCCAGGACCAGGCTGGCCACCGGCCTGGAGACTATTTCACGCTCGCGCTGGACATTTCTTGCTATTTTAAGGCGGGCCTACGGCCGTAGCCTCACTGGGCACCGAGGACCCTCAAAAGCTGCCCATTTCCGGCGGACGAGCCTCGAGCGCCCCTCCCATCTCCCGCGGACCAAAGGCTGGCCACCGGCCTCGGCGACTATTTCACGCGCTGCGCCGCTGGGCATTTCTTGCCATTTTAGGGCAGGCCACTGTCCGTAGCCTCCCACTGGGCACACGAGGACCCTCGAGAAGGCTGTAACCATTTCCGATGCCCAAAGCCCCGGAACTTCCCTCCCGGCCCCAGCGGACCAAAGGTATAGCCCACGGCCTCGGTGACCATTTCCGCGCTGGGCATGTCTTGCCATTTTAGGGCAGGCTTCTGACCGTAGCCTCCCATTGGGCACACGAGGAACCTCGAAAAGACTGTACCCATTTCCGACGACCAGAGCCCCCGAAACCCCCTCCCCAACCCCCGCGGACCAAAGGCTATAGCCCACCGGCCTCGGCGACTATTTCACGCGATGCGCCGCTGGGCATATCTTGCCATTTTAGGCGAGCCTCGACCGTAGCCTCCCAGGCTCACGAGGACCCTCAAAAGGCTGTACCCATTTCGGCGGCCAGCCTCAACCCCTCTGACCCCGCGGACCAAAGGCTATAGCCCACCGGCCCGTGACTATTTTATGCGCTGCGCGCTGGTATTTCTTGCCATTTTAGGGCAGGCCTCGACCGTAACCTCCCAGGCACAGGGGCCTCGAAAAGACTGTACATATTTCCGGCGGACCAGGCCGAACCCCCCTCCCCAACCCCCGCCGACCAAAGGCTATAGCCCAACGGCCTCGGTGACTAATTCACGCGCTACGCCGCTGGGCATTTCTTGGCATTTTAGGGCAGGCCTCTGACCGTAGCCTCCCACTGGGCACACGAGGACCCTCAAAAAGACTGTACCCATTTCCGGCAGGCGAGCCCCCGACGCGGACTCCCCGGCCCCGCGGACCAAAGGCTATAGCCCACCGGCCTCGGTGACTAATTCACGCGCTACGCCGCTGGGCATTTCTTGCCATTTTAGGGCTGGCCTCTGACCGTAGCCTCCCACTGGGCACACGAGGACCCTGGAAAAGACTGTACCCATTTATGATGCCCAGAACCCCAGAACGTCCTTCCCCAACCCCCGCGGACCAAAGGCTATAGCCCACCGGCCTCGGCGACAATTTCACGCGTTGCGCAGCTGGGCATTTCTTGCCATTTAAGGCGGGCTTACCGTAGCCTCCCATTGGGCTGCGAGGACCCTCGAAAAGCATGCCATTTCGTGCGGACGAACTTCCCTCCCCAACCCCCGCAGACCAAAGGCTATAGCCCACCGGCCTCGGCGACAATTTCACGCGATGCGCCGCTGGGCATGTCTTGCCATTTTAGGGCAGGCTTCTGACCGTAGCCTCCCATTGGGCACATGTGGAACCTCGAAAAGACTGTACCCATTTCCGACGCCCCTCCCCAACCCCCGCAGACCAAAGGCTATAGCCCACCGGCCTCGGCGACTATTTCACGCGATGCGCCGCTGGGCATTTCTTACCATTTTAGGGCAGGCTTCTGACCGTAGCCTCCCACTGGGCACACGAGGACCCTCGTAATGACTGTACCCATTTCCGGCCCAGGCCCCGAGCGGCCCTCCCAGCCCCAGCGGACCAAAAGGCTATAGCCCACGGCCTGGGAGACTATTTCACAGCGCTGCGCCTGGACATTCTTGCTATTTTAGGGCAGGCCTCGGCCCGTAGCCTCCCAGGCACGAGGACCCTCAAAAGGCATACCCATTTCCGCGGACCCGAGCCTCGACGCCCCTCCCCATCCCCCGCGGACCAAAGGCTATAGCCCACCGGCCTCTGCGACTATTTCCCGCGCTGCGCCCTGGGCATTTCTTGCCATTTTAGGGAAGGCCTCTGACCGTAGCCTCCCACTGGCACACGAGACCCTCAGAGCTGTAACCATTTCCGGCCCCAAAGCCCCGAACTTCCCTCCCCAACCCCGCGGACCAAAGTATAGCCCACCGGCCTCGGTGACCATTCACTTGTTGCGCGCTGGGCATGTCTTGCCATTTAGGGCAGGCTTGACCGTAGCCTCCCATTGGGCACATGTGGAACCTCGAAAAGAGTGTGCCCATTTCCGGCGGCCAGGCCCCCTCCCAGCCCTGCGGACCAAAAGGCTATAGCCCACCGGCCTCGGCGACTATTTCACGCGATGCGCGCTGGGCATGTCTTGCCATTTAGGGCGAGCTTCTGACCGTAGCCTTCCATGGGCACGAGGACCCTCGAAATGACTGTACCCATTTCCGGCGAGCCCCAGGCCCCCTCCCCCCCCCGGACCAGGCTATAGCCCACCGGCCTCGGCGACTATTTCCTGGCAGCTGCGCGCTGGGCATTCTTGCCATTTTGGGCAGGCCTCGACCGTGGCCTCCCAGGAACGAGGACCCTCGAAAAGGCTGTACCATTTCTGATGCGGACAGAACTTCCTCCCGGCCCCGCGGACCAAAGGCTATAGCCCACTGGGCTTGGCGACAATTTCACGCGATGCGCCGCTGGGCATGTCTTGCCATTTTATGGCTGGCTTCTGACCGTAGCCTGCCATTGGGCACATGTGGAACCTCGAAAAGACTGTACCCATTTCCGGACAGGCCCGAGCCCCCCTCGACCCCTGCGGACCAAGGCTATAGCCCAACGGCCTTGGCGACTATTTCACGCGATGCGCCGCTGGGCATGTCTTGCCATTTTAGGACAGGCTTCTGACCGTAACTCCCAGGCACGAGGACCCTCGAAATGCTGTACCCATTTCCGGCGGGCCCCGACGCCCTCCCGGCCCAGCGGACCAAGGCTATAGCCCACCGGCCTCGGTGACTATTTCACGCAGCGCCGCTGACATTCTTCCCATTTTAGGGCAGGCCTCTGGCCGTAGCCTCCCAGGCTGCGAGGACCCTCGAAAAACTGTACCCATTTCCGTGCGGGCGAGCGTCCTTCCCCGGCCCCGCGGACCAGGCTATAGCCACCGGCCTCGGCGACAATTTCACGCGTTGCGCGCTGGGCATTTCTTGCCATTTAAGGGCGAGCTTCGACCGTAGCCTGGGCACCACGAGGACCTTGAAAGACTGTACCCATTTCCGGCGAGCCTCCAAACACCCTCCCAACCCCGCGGACCAGGCTATAGCCCACCGGCCTCGGTGACTATTTCCTGTGCGCGCTGGGTATTTCTTGCCATTTAGGGCAGGCCTCGGCCGTGGCCTCCCCAGGAGCAGAGGACCCTCGAAAAGGCATGCCATTTACGATGCGGACCGAGAACTTCCCTCCCCGACCCCGCGGACCAAAGGCTATAGCCCACGGGCCTCGGCGACAATTTCACGCGATCGCGCTGGGCATGTCTTGCCATTTAGGGCAGGCTTGACCGTAGCCTCCCCATTGAGCACATGTGGAACCTCGAAAACTGTACCCATTTCCGGCGACCCCCTCCCCAACCCCCGCGGACCAAAGGCTATAGCCCAACGGCCTCGGTGACTAATTCACGCGCTACGCCGCTGGGCATTTCTTGCCATTTTAGGGCAGGCCTCTGACCGTAGCCTCCCACTGGGCACACGAGGACCCTCAAAAAGACTGTACCCATTTCGGCGCAGGCCCCGAACGCCGCTCCCCAACCCCCGCGGACCAAAGGCTATAGCCCACCGGCCTCGGTGACTAATTCACGCGCTACGCCGCTGGGCATTTCTTGCCATTTTAGGGCTGGCCTCTGACCGTAGCCTCCCACTGGGCACACGAGGACCCTCGAAAAGACTGTACCCATTTCTGATGCCCAGAACCCCAGAACGTCCTTCCCCAACCCCCGCGGACCAAAGGCTATAGCCCACCGGCCTCGGCGACAATTTCACGCGTTGCGCAGCTGGGCATTTCTTGCCATTTAAGGGCAGGCTTCTGACCGTAGCCTCCCACTGGGCACACGAGGACCCTCGAAAAGACTGTACCCATTTCTGATGCCCAGACCCAAGAACTTCCCTCCCCAACCCCCGCAGACCAAAGGCTATAGCCCACAGGCCTCGGCGACAATTTCACGCGATGCGCCGCTGGGCATTTCTTGCCATTTTAGGGCAGGCCTCTGACCGTGGCCTCCCACTGGGAACACGAGGACCCTCGAAAACACTGTACCCATTTCTGATGCCCAGACCCAAGAACTTCCCTCCCCAACCCCCGCAGACCAAAGGCTATAGCCCACAGGCATCGGCGACAATTTCACGCGATGCGCAGCTGGGCATGTCTTGCCATTTTAGGGCAGGCTTCTGACCGTAGCCTCCCATTGGGCACATGTGGAACCTCGAAAAGACTGTACCCATTTCCGTGACAGGCCGAAACCCCTCCCGACCCTGCGGACCAAGGCTATAGCCCACGGCCTCGGCGCCTATTTCACGCGCTGCGCCGCTGGGCATTTCTTGCCATTTTAGGGCGGGCCTCGGCCGTAGCCTCCCACTGGGCACGAGGACCCTCGAAAGACTGTAACCATTTCCGGCCCAAGCCCCAGAACTTCCTCCCAGCCCCCGGACCAAGTATAGCCCACCGGCCTCGGTGACCTTTTCACCTTGCGCGCTGGGCATTTCTTGCCATTTTAGGGCAGGCTTGACCGTAGCCTCCCATTGGGCACATGTGGAACCTCGAAAGACTGTACCCATTTCCGGACGGGCCGAGAACCCCTCCCGGCCCTGGGACCAAGGCTATAGCCCACGGCCTCGGCGACTATTTCACGCGATCGCCGCTGGGCATGTCTTGCCATTTAGGGCAGGCTTCTGCCGTAGCTTCCCAGCTGGGCACGAGGACCCTCGAAATGACTGTACCATTTCCGGCCCGGAGCCCCGACGCCCTCCCGGCCCCAGCGGACCAAGGCTATAGCTCACGGCCTCGGCGACTATTTCACCTTGACTGCGCCTTGGGCATTTCTTGCCATTTAGGGCGACCTCGTGGCCTCCCACTGGGCGAGGACCCTCGAAAAGACTGTACCCATTTCGTGCCCCGGACGAACTTCCCTCCCAGCCCCCGGACCAGGCTATAGCCCACGGCCTCGGCGACAATTTCACCGCGATGCGCGCTGGGCATTCTTGCCATTTAGGGCGAGGCTTCGACCGTAGCCTCCCATTGGGCACATGTGGAACCTCGAAAAGCTGTACCCATTTCCGGCGAGGCCCCGAAACCCTCCCCAACCCGCGGACCAAAGGCTGTAGCCAGCGGCCTCGGTGACTAATTCAGCGCTTCGCGCTGGGCATTTCTTGCCATTTTAGGCGGGCCTCGACCGTAGCCTCCCAGCTGGGCACCACGAGGACCCTCAAAAGCATGCCCATTTCCGGCGAGCCCCGAGCGCGCTCCCCAGCCCCGCGGACCAGGCTATAGCCCACCGGCCTCGGTGACTAATTCACAGCTCGCGCTGGGCATTTCTTGCCATTTAGGGCTGGCCTCGACCGTAGCCTCCCACTGGGCACACGAGGACCCTCGAAAAGACTGTACCCATTTCGTACGACCCGAACGTCCTTGACCCAGCGGACCAAAGGCTATAGCCCACCGGCCTCGGCGACAATTTCCGCAGCGTTGCGCGGTGGGCATTTCTTGCCATTTAAGGCGCTTGACCGTAGCCTCCCCCAGGCACGAGGACCCTCGAAAAAGGCTGTACCCATTTCCGATGCGAATCAGAACTTCCCTCCCGACCCCGGACCAAAGGCTATAGCCCACGGCCTCGGCGACAATTTCCGCGATCGCGCTGGGCATTTCTTGCCATTTAGGCAGGCCTCGACCGTGGCCTCCCAGGAACACGAGGACCCTCGAAAACACTGTACCCATTTCGTGCGGACAGAACTTCCCTCCCCGGCCCCGCGGACCAAGGCTATAGCCCACGGCATCGGCGACAATTTCACGCGCGATGCGCGCTGGGCATGTCTTGCCATTTTAGGGCGAGCTTCGGCCGTAGCCTCCCGTGGGCACATGTGGAACCTCGAAAAGGCTGTACCCATTTCCGGCGGCGAGCCCCGAAACCCCTCCCAGCCCTGCGGACCAAAGGCTATAGCCCACGGCCTCGGCGACTATTTCACCGCGATGCGCGCTGGGCATGTCTTGCCATTTTAGGCGGGCTTCTGGCCGTAGCTTGGGCACCGAGGACCCTCGAAATGACTGTACCCATTTCCGGCGGAGCCCCGACGGCCCTCCCCCGACCCATGACCAAAGGCTATAGCCCGACCTCGGAGACTATTTCGCAGCGCTGCGCGCTGGACTCTTGCTTTTTTAGGGCAGGCTTCTGACCGTAGCCTCCCACTGGGCACACGAGGACCCTCAAAAAGACTGTACCCATTTCCGACGACCAGAGCCTCCGAACGCCCCTCCCCATCTCCCGCGGACCAAAGGCTATAGCCCACCGGCCTCGGCGACTATTTCCAGCTGCGCGCTGGGCATTTCTTGCCATTTAGGGCGGGCCTCGTACCGTAGCCTCCCACCCAGGCACACGAGGACCCTCGAAGGCTGTAACCATTTCCGGCCAAAGCCCGAACTTCCCTCCCCGACCCCAGCGGACCAAAGTATAGCCCACGGCCTCGGTGACCATTTCCTGTAGCGCTGCGCATTCTTGCCATTTAGGGCGAGGCTTGACCGTAGCCTCCCGTTGGGCACATGTGGAACCTCGAAAAGACTGTACCCATTTCCGTGACCAGGCCCCGAGCCTCCCGGCCCTGCGGACCAAAGGCTATAGCCCACCGGCCTCGGCGACTATTTCACCGCGATCGCGCTGGGCATGTCTTGCCATTTTAGGGCAGGCTTCTGAGCGTAGCTTCCACGGGCTGCGAGGACCCTCGAAAGACTGTACCCATTTCCGGCGAGCCCCGAGCGCCCCTCCCGACCCCGCGGACCAAGGCTATAGCTCACGGCCTCGGCGACTATTTCACTGCTGCGCGCTGGGCATTTCTTGCCATTTAGGGCAGGCCTCTGACCGTGGCCTCCCAGCACACGAGGACCCTCGAAAAGGCTGCCAATTTCTGATGCGGACCGAAACTTCCTCCCAACCCCCGCAGACCAAAGGCTATAGCCCACAGGCATCGGCGACAATTTCACGCGATGCGCAGCTGGGCATGTCTTGCCATTTTAGGGCAGGCTTCTGACCGTAGCCTCCCATTGGGCACATGTGGAACCTCGAAAAGACTGTACCCATTTCCGACGACCAGAGCCCCCGAAACCCCCTCCCCAACCCCTGCGGACCAAAGGCTATAGCCCACCGGCCTCGGCGACTATTTCACGCGATGCGCCGCTGGGCATGTCTTGCCATTTAAGGCAGGCTTGACCGTAGCTTCCCGCTGGGCGAGGACCCTCGAAATGGCTGTACCCATTTCCGGCGCCCAGGCCCGAGCGCCCTCCCCAACCCCGCGGACCAAAGGCTATAGCCCACGGCCTCGGTGACTATTTCACCTTGCGCAGCGCCGCTGGGCATTTCTTCCCATTTAGGGCAGGCCTCGGACCGTAGCCTCCCCCAGGGGACACGAGGACCCTCGAAAGACTGTACCCATTTCGATGCGGGCCCGAACGTCCTCCCCGACCCCAGCGGACCAGGCTATAGCCCACCGGCCTCGGCGACAATTTCACGCGCGTTGCGCGGCTGGGCATTTCTTGCCATTTAAGGCGGGCTTCGGCCGTAGCCTCCCAGGCACCGAGAACCTTGAAAAATGTACCCATTTCCGGCGAGCCTCGAAACACCCTCCCCGGCCCCAGCGGACCAAAGGCTATAGCCCACCGGCGGTGACTATTTCCGCGCTGCGGCTGGGTATTTCTTGCCATTTTAGGGCAGGCCTCGACCGTGGCCTCCGCTGAGCAGAGGACCCTCGAAAAGCTGTACCCATTTCGATGCCCGGACCGAACTTCCCTCCCGGCCCCGCGGACCAAAGGCTATAGCCCACGGCCTCGGCGACAATTTCACGCGCTGCGCCGCTGGGCATGTCTTGCCATTTTAGGGCAGGCTTCTGACCGTAGCCTCCCAGTGGGCACATGTGGAACCTCGAAAAGACTGTACCCATTTCCGACGTCAGGCCCGAAACCCCTCCCGACCCAGCGGACCAAGGCTATAGCCCACGGCCTCGGTGACTAATTCACGCTTCGCGCTGGGCATTTCTTGCCATTTTAGGCGGGCCTCGACCGTAGCCTCCCCTGGGCACGAGGACCCTCGAAAGGCTGTACCCATTTCCAGGCCCCGAGCGCCGCTCCCCGGCCCCGCGGACCAAAGGCTATAGCCCACGGCCTCGGTGACTAATTCACCTTCGCCGCTGGGCATTTCTTGCCATTTAGGGCTGGCCTCGACCGTAGCCTCCCAGCTGGGCACACGAGGACCCTCGAAAAGGCATGCCCATTTCGATGCAGAACCCAGGCGTCCTTCCCAACCCGCGGACCAAAGGCTATAGCCCAACGGCCTCGGCGACAATTTCACGCGTTGCGCAGCTGGGCATTTCTGGCCATTTAAGGGCAGGCTTCGTAGCCTCCCAGGCACACGAGGACCTCGAAAAGCGTACCATTTCGATGCGGACAGAACTTCCTCCCGGCCCCGCGGACCAAAGGCTATAGCCCACCGGCCTCGGCGACAATTTCACGCGATGCGCGGCTGGGCATTTCTTGCCATTTTAGGCGAGCCTCGACCGTGGCCTCCCACTGGGAACCACGAGGACCCTCGAAACTGTACCCATTTCGATGCGGACCAGAACTTCCTCCCGGCCCCGCGGACCAAAGGCTATAGCCCACGGCCTCGGCGACAATTTCACGCGATGCGGCTGGGCATGTCTTGCCATTTAGGCGGGCTTGACCGTAGCCTCCCATTGGGCACATGTGGAACCTCGAAAAGACTGTACCAATTTCCGACGACCCAGGCCCGAAACCCCTCCCGGCCCTGCGGACCAAGGCTATAGCCCACCGGCCTCGGCGGACTATTTCACGCGATGCGCTGGGGCATGTCTTGCCATTTAGGCGAGCTTGACCGTAGCCTCCCACTGGGCACACGAGGACCCTCGAAAAGACTGTACCCATTTCCGACGCCCCTCCCCAACCCCCGCGGACCAAAGGCTATAGCCCACCGGCCTCGGGGACTATTTCACGCGCTGCGCCGCTGGGCATTTCTTGCCATTTTAGGGCAGGCCTCTGACCGTAGCCTCCCACTGGGCACACGAGGACCCTCAAAAAGACTGTACCCATTTCCGACGGAGGCCTCGAACGCCCCTCCCGATCTCCCGCGGACCAAAGGCTATAGCCCACCGGCCTCGGCGACTATTTCACGCGCTGCGCTGGGCATTTCTTGCCATTTTAGGGCGCCTCTGACGTAGCCTCCCCGGGCACACGAGGACCCTCGAAGAGGCGTAACCATTTCCGGCGGCCCCGAACTTCCCTCCCAACCCCGCGGACCAAAGTATAGCCCACGCCTCGGTGACCATTTCACGCGCTGCGCTGGGCATGTCTTGCCATTTAGGGCGGGGCCTGACCGTAGCCTCCCGTGGGCACATGTGGAACCTCGAAAAGACTGTACCCATTTCCGGCGAGGCCCCGAAACCCCTCCCGGCCCTGCGGACCAAAGGCTATAGCCCACCGGCCTCGGCGACTATTTAACGCGCTGGGTATGTCTTGCCATTTTAGGGCAGGCTTCTGACCGTAGCCTTCCCACTGGGCGAGGACCCTCGAAAACTGTACCCATTTCCGGCGCGAGCCCCGACGCCCTCCCGGCCCCGCCGACCAAAGGCTATAGCTCACCGCGGCCTCGGCGACTATTTCACCTTGTGCGCGCTGGGCATTTCTTGCCATTTAGGGCAGGCCTCGACGTGGCCTCCCAGAACGAGGACCCTCGAAAAGGCATGCCAATTTCGTGCGGACCCGAACTTCCCTCCCGGCCCCGCGGACCAAAGGCTATAGCCAACGGCCTCGGCGACAATTTCACGCGATGCGCGCTGGGCATTTCTTGCCATTTAGGGCAGGCTTGACGTAGCCTCCCATTGGGCACATGTGGAACCTCGAAAACTGTACCCATTTCCGACGAGCCCCGAAACCCCTCCCGGCCCTGCGGACCAAAGGCTATAGCCCACCGGCCTCGGCGACTATTTCCGCGATGCGCGCTGGGCATGTCTTGCCATTTTAGGGCGGGGCTTGACCGTAGCTTCCAGCTGGGCACACGAGGAACCCTCGAAATGACTGTACATATTTCCGGCGCCCAGAGCCCCCAAACCCCTCTCCCCAACCCCCGCGGACCAAAGGCTATGGCCCACCGGCCTCGTTGACTATTTCGCGCGCCAGGCGCTGGGCATTCTTCCCATTTTAGGGCAGGCCTCGTAGCCTCCCAGGCACCGAGGACCCTCGAAAAGGCATGTACCCATTTCGTGCGGGAACCCCAGGCGTCCTTCCCGACCCCAGCGGACCAAAGGCTATAGCCCGCGGCCTCGGCGACAATTTCACGCGTTGCGCGCTGGGCATTTCTTGCCATTTAAGGCGAGCTTCTGGCCGTAGCCTCCCAGGCACGAGGACCTTGAAAAGGCGTACCCATTTCCGGCGGAGCCTCAAAACACCCTCCCCCCCGGACCAAAGGCTATAGCCCACCGGCCGGTGACTATTTCACAGCGCTGCGCGCTGGGTATTTCTTGCCATTTAAGGCAGGCCTCGACCGTGGCCTCCCCAGGAGCAGGAGGACGCTCGAAAAGACTGTACCCATTTCCGATGCCCAGAGCCCCAGAACTTCCCTCCCCAAACCCCGCGGACCAAAGGCTATAGCCCACAGGCCTCGGCGACAATTTCCGCGATGCGCTGGGCATGTCTTGCCATTTTGGGGCAGGCTTGACCGTAGCCTCCCGTGGGCACATGTGGAACCTCGAAAAATTGTACCCATTTCCGGCGAGCCCGAGCCTCCCCAACCCCTGCGGACCAGGCTATAGCCCACCGACCTCGGCGACTATTTCACCTTGATGCGCGCTGGGCATGTCTTGCCATTTAGGGCAGGCTCTGACGTAGCTTCCAGGCACCACGAGGACCCTCGAGTATGTACCCATTTCCGGTTCCTTGAGGCCCCGAGCAGCCCTCCCCGGCCCCGCCGCCCGAAGGCTATAGCCCACCGGCCTCGGCTACTATTTCACGCGCTGCGCCGCTGGGCATTTCTTGCCATTTTAGGGTAGCCCTCTGACCGTAGCCTCCCACTGGGCTCACGAGAACC
Organism: Citropsis articulata; assembly: GCA_030449925.1. NCBI lineage: Eukaryota > Viridiplantae > Streptophyta > Magnoliopsida > Sapindales > Rutaceae > Citropsis > Citropsis articulata. The sequence goes on along the minus strand of JASUUH010000017.1, from coordinate 427,212 downwards.
CTCAAAAGGCTGTACCCATTTCCGGCCCAGAACCCCGAGCGCGCTCCCGGCCCCATGAGCCAAAGGCTATAGCCCACGGCCTCGGCGACTATTTCCAGCTGCGCGCTGGGCATTTCTTGCCATTTTAGGGCAGGCCTCGACCGTAGCCTCCCAGGCTGCGAGGACCCTCGAGAAGTAACCATTTCCGTCGCCCAAAGCCCCAGAACTTCCCTCCCCAACCCCCGCGGACCAAAGAGTATAGCCCACCGGCCTCGGTGACCATTTCACGCGCTGCGCCGCTGGGCATTTCTTGCCATTTTAGGACAGGCCTCTGACCGTAGCCTCCCACTGGGCACACGAGGACCCTTGAAAATACTGTACCCATTTCCGACGCCCAGAGCCCCCGAACGCCACTCCCCAACCCCCGCGGACCAAAGGATAAAGCCCACCGGCGTCGGCGACTATTTCACTCGCTGCGCCGCTGGGCATTTCTTGCCATTTTAGGGCAGGCCTCTGACCGTGGCCTCCCACTGGGAACACGAGGACCCTCGAAAAGACTGTACCCATTTCTGATGCCCAGACCCAAGAACTTCCCTCCCCAACCCCCGCAGACCAAAGGCTATAGCCCACCGGCCTCGGCGACTATTTCACGCGATGCGCCGCTGGGCATGTCTTGCCATTTTAGGGCAGGCTTCTGACCGTAGCTTCCCACTGGGCACACGAGGACCCTCGAAATGACTGTACCCATTTCCGACGACCAGAGCCCCCGAACGCCCCTCCCCAACCCCCGCCGACCAAAGGCTATAGCCCACCGGCCTCGGCGACTATTTCACGCGCTGCGCCGCTGGACATTTCTTGCCATTTTAGGGCAGGCTTCTGACCGTAGCCTCCCACTGGGCACACGAGGACCTTCGAAAAGACTGTACCCATTTCCGACGACCAGGCCCGAGCCCCTCCCCAACCCTGCGGACCAGGCTATAGCCCACCGGCCTCGGCGACTATTTCACGCGATCGCGCTGGGCATGTCTTGCCATTTAGGGCGGGCTTCTGACCGTAACCCAGGCACACGAGGACCCTCGAAATGACTGTACCCATTTCCGGCGACGAGGCCCGCCCTCCCGGCCCGCCGACCAAAGGCTATAGCCCACGGCCTCGGCGACTATTTCACGCAGCTGCGCGCTGGACATTTCTTACCATTTTAGGGCAGACTTCTGACCGTAGCCTCAGCTGGGCACGAGGACCTTGACTGTACCCATTTCCGGCGAGCCTCGAAAAGCCCTCCCCACCCCTGCGGACCAAAGGCTATAGCCCACCGGCCTCGGTGACTATTTCACGCGCTGCGCCGCTGGGCATTTCTTGCCATTTTAGGGCAGGCCTCGGCGTAGCCTCCCAGGGCACGAGGACCCTCGAAAAGACTGTACCCATTTCGATGCGGACCCAAGAACTTCCCTCCCCAACCCCCGCAGACCAAAGGCTATAGCCCACAGGCCTCGGCGACAATTTCACGCGATGCGCCGCTGGGCATGTCTTGCCATTTTAGGGCAGGCTTCTGACCGTAGCCTCCCATTGGGCACATGTGGAACCTCGAAAAGACTGTACCCATTTCCGACGACCAGAGCCCCCGAAACCCCCTCCCCAACCCCTGCGGACCAAAGGCTATAGCCCACCGGCCTCGGCGACTATTTCACGCGATGCGCCGCTGGGCATGTCTTGCCATTTTAGGGCAGGCTTCTGACCGTAGCTTCCCACTGGGCACACGAGGACCCTCGAAATGACTGTACCCATTTCCGACGCCCAGAGCCCCCGAACGCCCCTCCCCAACCCCCGCCGACCAAAGGCTATAGCCCACCGGCCTCGGCTACTATTTCACGCGCTGCGCCGCTGGGCATTTCTTGCCATTTTAGGGTAGCCCTCTGACCGTAGCCTCCCACTGGGCACACGAGAACCCTCAAAAAGACTGTACCCATTTCCGGCGGAACCCCGAGCGCTCCCCAACCCCGCGAACCAAGGCTATGGCCACGGCCTCGGCACTATTTTCTGCGCTGCGCTGGGCATTTCTTGCCATTTTAGGGCAGGCCTCTGACCGTAGACTACCACTGGGCAAACGAGGACCCTCGAGAAGACTGTAACCATTTCCGAGGACCATAGCCCCAGAACTTCCCTCCCAACCCCGCGGACCAAAGTATAGCCCACCGGCCTCGGTGACCATTTCACCTTGCGCGCGCTGGGCATTTCTTGGCATTTAGGGCAGGCCTCTGACCGTAGCCTCCCCAGGCACACGAGGACCCTCGAGGCGTAACCATTTCCGGCGCCCAAAGCCCCGAACTTCCTCCCAACCATCGCGGACCAAAGAGTATAGCCCACCTGCCTCGGTGACAATTTCACCTTGCGCGCTGGGCATTTCTTGCCATTTAGGACAGGCCTTGGACGTAGCCTCCCGCGGTACGAGGACCCTTGAAAATACTGCCATTTCCGGCGCCCCGAGCGCCACTCCCCCGCGGACCAAAGGATAAAGCCCACCGGCGTCGGCGACTTCTTCACTCGCTGCGCGCTGGGCATTTCGTACCATTTAAGGGCAGGCCTCGGCCGTAGCCTCCCGATGGGCAAGCGAGGACCCTCGAGCTGTACCCATTTCCGACTCCCAGAGCCCCCGAACGCCCCTCCCCATCTCCCGCGGACCAAAGGCTATAGCCCACCGGCCTCGGCGACTATTTCACGCGTTGCGCAGCTGGGCATTTCTTGCCTTTTAAGGGCAGGCTTCTGACCGTAGCCTCCCACTGGGCACACGAGGACCTTCGAAAAGACTGTACCCATTTCCGACGGCGAGCCTCAAAACACCCTCGGCCCCAGCGGACCAGGCTATAGCCCACCGGCCGGTGGACTATTTCACGCAGCTGCGCGCGCTGGGCATTTCTTGCCATTTAGGGCGGGCCTCTAAGTGGCCTCCACAGGAACCGACGAGGACCCTCGAAAAGACTGTACCCATTTCGCGGACAGAACTTCCCTCCCCAACCCCGCAGACCAAGTATAGCCCACCGGCCTCGGCGACTATTTCCGCGCGATCGCCCGCTGGGCATTTCTTGCCATTTAGGGTAGCCCTCTGACCGTAGCCTCCGCTGGGCTCACGGGAACCCTCGAAAGACTGTACCCATGTCCGGCGCCCAGAACCCCGAGCGGCTCCCAGCCCCGCCGAGCCAAAGGCTAGCCCACGGCCTCGGCTACTATTTCCGCTGCGCTGCTGGGCATTTCTTGCCATTTAGGGTAGCCCTCTGACCGTAGCCTCCCATGGGCTGCGAGAACCCTCAAAAGACTGCCATTTCCGGCCGGAACCCCGAGCGCTCCCCGGCCCCAGCGAACCAAGGCTATAGCCCGGCCTCGGCGACTATTTCGCGCTGCGCGCTGGGCATTCTTGCCATTTAGGGCAGGCCTCTGACCGTAGCCTACCCCGCGGCAAACGACGACCCTCCCGATGACTGTAACCATTTCCGACGCCCAAAGCCCCAGAACTTCCCTCCCCAACCCCCGCGGACCAAAGAGTATAGCCCACCGGCCTCGGTGACCATTTCACGCGCTGCGCCACTGGGCATTTTTTGGCATTTTAGGGCAGGCCTCTGACCGTAGCCTCCCCACCCAGGCTACGAGGACCCTCGAGAAGGCGTAACCATTTCCGGCCGGCCCAGAACTTCCCTCCCCAACCCTCGCGGACCAAAGAGTATAGCCCACAGGCCTCGGTGACCATTTCACGCGCTGCGCCGCTAGGCATTTCTTGCCATTTTAGGACAGGCCTCTGACCGTAGCCTCCCAGGTACAGGGACCTTGAAAATCTGTACCCATTTCCGGCCTTGAGCCCCGAGCGCCACTCCCAACCCCGCGGACCAAGGATAAAGCCCACAGCGTCGGCGACTATTCCTCGCTTCGCCGCTGGGCATTCGTGCCATTTAGGGCAGGCCTCTGGCCGTAAGCCTCCCGAGTGGGCAAATGAGGACCCTCAAAAAGCTGTACCATTTCCGACTCCCAGGCCCCCGACGCCTCCCATCTCCAGCGGACCAGCTATAGCCCACCGGCCTCGGCGACTATTTCAGCGCTGCGCTGGGCATTCGTGCCATTTTGGGGCGGGCCTCGACCGTAGCCTCAGGCTACGAGGATCCTCGAAAAGACTGTACCCATTTCCGACGACCAGAGCCCCCGAACGCCCCTCCCCAACCCCCGCGGACCAAAGGCTATAGCCCACCGGCCTCGGAGACTATTTCACGCGATGCGCCGCTGGGCATGTCTTGCCATTTTAGGGCAGGCTTCTGACCTTAGCCTCGCACTGGGCACACGAGGACCCTCGAAATGACTGTACCCATTTCCGACGCCCAGAGCCCCCGAACGCCCCTCCCCAACCCCCGCGGACCAAAGGATAAAGCCCACCGGCCTCGGCTACTATTTCACTCGCTGCGCCTCTGGGCATTACTTGCCATTTTAGGGCAGGCCTCTGACCGTGGCCTCCCACTGGGAACACGAGGACCCTCGGCTGTACCCATTTCGTGCCCGGACCAAACGTCCCTCCCCAACCCCCGCAGACCAAAGGCTATAGCCCACCGGCCTCGGCGACTATTTCACGCGCTGCGCCGCTGGGCATTTCTTGCCATTTTAGGGCAGGCTTCTGACCGTAGCTTCCCACTGGGCACACGATGACCCTCGAAATGACTGTACCCATTTCCGACGAGGCCCTGCGCCCTCCCCGGCCCCGCCGCCAAAGGCTATAGCCCACCGGCCTCGGCGACTATTTCCAGCGCTGCGCGCTGGACATTTCTTGCCATTTTAGGGCAGGCTTCTGTAGCCCCCAGCTGGGCACCACGAGGACCTTGAAAATGTACCCATTTCCGGCGAGCCTCAAAACACCCTCCCAGCCCGCGGACCAAAGGCTATAGCCACGCCCGGTGACTATTTCACGCGCATGCTGGGCATTTCTTGCCATTTAGGGCGAGGCCTCGAGTGGCCTCCCCAGAACACGAGGACCGTCGAAAAGACTGTACCCATTTCTGACGTCCAGAGCCCGTGAACCTCCCCCCCCCACCCCCGCAGACCAAAGGCTATAGCCCACCGGCCGCGGCGACAATAACACGCGATGCGCCGCTGGGCATGTCGTGCCATTTTAGGCAGGCTTCTGACCGTAGCCTACCCTTGGGCACATGTGGAACCTCGAAAGACTGCCCATTTCCGGCGGCAGGCCGAACACCCCTCCCCAACCCTGCGGACCAAAGGCTATAGCCCACCGGCCTCGGCGACTATTTCACGCGCTGCGCCGCTGGGCATTTCTTGCCATCTTAGGGCAGGCCTCTGACCGTAAGCTTCCATGGGCTACGAGGACCCTCGAAATGACTGTACCCATTTCCGGCGCCTAGAGCCCCAGGCGCCCCGCCCGGCCCGCCGACCAAAGGCTATAGCCACCGGCCTCGGCTACTATTTCACGCGCTGCGCCGCTGGGCATATCTTGCCATTTTAGGTTAGCCCTCTGACCGTAGCCTCCCACTAGGCACGAGAACCCTCAAAGCTGTACCCATTTCCGGCGCGGAACCCCGAGCGCGCTCCCGACCCCGCGAACCAGGCTGCAGCCCCCCGGCCTCGGGGACTATTTCACGCGCTGCACCGCTGGGCATTTCTTGCCATTTAGGGCAGGCCTCGACCGTAGCCTACCTTGGGCAAGCGAGGACCCTCGAGAAGGCGTAACCATTTCCGTGACCAAAGCCCGAACTTCCTCCCCAACCCCGCGGACCAAAGTATAGCGCCCTCGGCCTCGGTGACTCTTTCCCGCGCTGCGCCGCTGGGCATTTCTTCAGCATTTTAGGGCGGGCCTCGGCCGTAGCCTCCTGGGCTACGAGGACCCTCGAGAAGACTGTAACCATTTCCGACGCCCAAAGCCCCAGAACTTCCCTCCCCAACCATCGCGGACCAAAGAGTATAGCCCACCGGCCTCGGTGACCATTTCACGCGCTGCGCCGCTGGGCATTTCTTGCCATTTTAGGACAGGCCTCTGACCGTAGCCTCCCACTGGGCACACGAGGACCCTTGAAAATACTGTACCCATTTCCGACGCCCAGAGCCCCCGAACGCCACTCCCCAACCCCCGCGGACCAAAGGATAAAGCCCACCGGCGTCGGCGACTATTTCACTCGCTGCGCCGCTGGGCATTTCGTGCCATTTTAGGGCAGGCCTCTGACCGTAGCCTCCCAGTGGGCAAACGAGGACCCTCAAAAAGACTGTACCCATTTCCGACTCCCAGAGCCCCCGAACGCCCCTCCCCATCTCCCGCGGACCAAAGGCTATAGCCCACCGGCCTCGGCGACTATTTCAAGCGCTGCGCCGCTGGGCATTTCGTGCCATTTTGGGGCAGGCCTCTGACCGTAGCCTCCCACTGGGCACACGAGGATCCTCGAAAAGACTGTACCCATTTCCAACTCCCAGAGCCCCCGACCACCAAAGGCTATAGCCCACCGGCCTCGGCGACTATTTCACGCGCTGCGCCGCTGGGCATTTCTTGCCATTTTAGGGCAGGCTTCTGACCTTAGCCTCGCACTGGGCACACGAGGACCCTTGAAAATACTGTACCCATTTCTGACGCCCAGAGCCCCCGAACCCCCCTCATCAACCCCCGCGGACTAAAGACTATAGCCCACCGGTCTCGGCGACTATTTCACGCGCTACGACGCTGGGTATTACTTGCCATTTTACGGCAGGCTTCTGACCGTAGCCTCCCACTGGGCACACGAGAACCCTCGAAAAGACTGTACCCATTTCGGATGCCAAGAGCCCCCGAACCCCCCTCCCCAACCCCGCGGACCAAGGGCTATAGCCCACCGGCCTCGGCGACTATTTCACGCGCTGCGCCGTGGGCATTTCTTTCCATTTTAGGGCAGGCTTCTGACCGTAGCCTCCCACTGGGCACACGAGGACCCTCGAAAAGACTGTACCCATTTCCGATGGCAAGAGCCCCCGAACCCCCTACCCAACCCCCGCGGACCATAGGCTATAGCCCACCGGGCTCGGAGACTCTTTCGCACGCTGCGCCGTGGGACATTTCTTGCCTTTTTAGGGCAGGCCTCAGACCGTAGGCTCCCACTGAGCACGCGAGGCTACTCAAAAAGACTAGACCCATTTCCGATGGTGAGAGTCCCCAAACCCCCCTGCCGGCCCCGTGGAGCAGGCGCTATAGCCCACGGCTTTGGCGACTATTTCCTGCAGCCTGCGCTGGGTATTTCTTGCCATTTAGGGCAGGCTTCTGGCCGTACCCTCCCAGGCACACAAGGACCCTCGAAAAGACTGTACCCATTTCCGACGCCAAGGTCCCGAACCCCCTCCACCCGGACCGAAGGCTATAGCACCCCGGCCTCGGCCACTATTTCACGCGCTGTGCCGCTGGGCATTTGTTACCATTTTAGGGCAGGCTTCTAACCTTAGCCTCCCACTGGGCACACGAGAACCCTCGAAATTCTGTACCCATTTCCGATGGCCAGAACCCCCGAACCCCCTACCCAACCCCCGTGGACCAAAGGCTATAATCCACCGGGCTCGGAGACTCTTTCGCGCGTTCCGCCGTGGGACATTTCTTGCCTTCTGGGGCGGGCCTCGGGCCGTGGCTCCCGCGAGCGAGGCTACTTTAAAAGACTAGACCCATCTCCGATGCCCAGAGTCCCCAAACCCCCCTCCCGAACCCCCGTGGAACAGACGCTATAGCCCACCGACCCCGGCGACTATTTCACGCGCTGCGCCGCTGGGTATTTCTTGCCATTTTAGGGCAGGTCTCTGACCGTAGCCTCCCACTGGGCACACGAGGACCCTTGAAAAGACTGTACCCATTTCCGACGCCCAGAGCCCCCGATCCCCCCACCCCAACCCCCGCGGACCAAAGGCTATAGCCCACCGGCCTCGGCCACTATTTCAAGTGCTGCGCCGCTGGGTATTTCTTGCAATTTTAGGGCAGGCCTCTGACGCTAGCCTCCCACTGAGCAAACGAGGATCCTCGAAAAGACTGTACCCATTTCCAACGCCCAGAGCCCCCGAACGCCCCTCCCCAACCCCCGCGGACCAAAGGCTATAGCCCACCGGCATCGGCGACTATTTCACGCGCTGCGCCGTGGGCATTTCTTTCCATTTTATGGCAGGCTTCTGACCGTAGCCTCCCACTGGGCACACGAGGACCCTCGAAAAGACTGTACCCATTTCCGATGGCAAGAGCCCCCGAACCCCCTACCCAACCCCCGCGGACCATAGGCTATAGCCCACCGGGCTCGGAGACTCTTTCGCACGCTGCGCCGTGGGACATTTCTTGCCTTTTTAGGGCAGGCCTCAGACCGTAGGCTCCCACTGAGCACGCGAGGCTACTCAAAAAGACTAGACCCATTTCCGATGGCGAGAGTCCCCAAACCCCCCTGCCCAACCCCCGTGGAACAGACGCTATAGCCCACCGGCCCCGGGGACTATTTCGTGCACTGCGCCGCTGGGCATTTCTTGCCATTTTAGGACAGGCCTGTGACCGTAGCCTCCCACTGGGCACACGAGGACCCTTGAAAAGACTGTACCCATTTCCAACGCCCAGAGGCCCCGAACCCCCCTCCCCAACCCCCGCGGACCAAAGGCTATAGCCCAACGGGCTCGGAGACTCTTTCGCGCGCGCCGCCGTGGGACATTTCTTGCCATTTTACGGCAGGCTTTTGACCATAGCCTCCCACTGGGCAAACGTGGACCCTCGAAAAGACTGTACCCATTTCCGATGCCAAGAGCCCCCGAACCCCCCTCCCCAACCCCGCGGACCAAGGGCTATCGCCCTCCGGCCTCGGCGACTATTTCACGCCTTTGCGCGCCCGGCATTTCTTGCCATTTTAGGCGGGGCTTCTGACGGTAGCCTCCCACTGGGCACCGAGGAACCTCGAAAAGACTGCCATTTCGACACCAGGCCCCGATCCACCCTCATCAACCCCCGCGGACTAAAGACTATAGCCCACCGGTATCGGCGACTATTTCACGCGCTACGACGCTGGGCATTACTTGCCATTTTACGGCAGGCTTCTGACCATAGCCTCCCACTGGGCAAACGTGGACCCTCGAAAAGGCTGTACCCATTTCCGATGCCAAGAGCCCCCGAACCCCCCTCCCCAACCCCTGCGGACCAAGGGCTATAGCCCACCGGCCTTGGCGACTATTTCACGTGCTTCGCCGCTGGGCATTTCTTGCCATTTTTAGGCAGGCTTCAGACCGTAGCCTCCCACTGGGCACACGAGCACCCTCGAAAAATGCCCATTTACGGCACCCAGGCCCCGATCAACCCTCATCAACCCCCGCGGACTAAAGACTATAGCCCACGGTATGGCTGACTATTTCACAGCGCTTCGGCTGGGCATTACTTGCCATTTCTGGCGGGCTTGACCATAGCCTCCCACTGGGCAAACGTGGACCCTCGAAAAGACTGTACCCATTTCCGATGCCAAGAGCCCCCGAACCCCCCTCCCCAACCCCGCGGACCAAGGGCTATAGCCCACCGGCCTTGGCGACTATTTCACGCGCTGCGCCGCTGGGCATTTCTTGCCATTTTTAGGCAGGCTTCTGACCGTAGCCTCCCACTGGGCACACGAGGACCCTCGAAAAGACTGTACCCATTTCCGAAGACCAGAGCCCACGAAACCCCCTCCCCAACCCCCGCGGACCAAAGATTATAGCCCACCGGGCTCGGAGACTCTTTCGCGCGCTGCGCCGCTGGGCATTTCTTGCCATTTTAGGGCAGGCTTCTGACCGTAGCCTCCCACTGGGTACACGAGGACCCTCGAAAAGTCTGTACCCATTTCCGACGCCCAGAGCCCCCGAACCCCCCTCATCAACCCCCGCGGACTAAAGGCATTAGCCCACCGGCCTCGGCGACTATTTCACGCGCTGCGACGCTGGGCATTACTTGCCAGTTCTGGCGAGGCTTGGCGTAGCCTCCCTGGGCACACGAGGACCCTCGAAAAGGCTGTACCCATTTCCGGCCCGAGCCCCGAGCGCCCTCCCAACCCCGCGGACCAAAGGCTATAGCCCACCGGCCTCGGCAACTATTTCACGCGCTGCGCCGCTGGGCATTTCTTACCATTTTAGGCCAGGCTTCTGACCGTAGCCTCCCACTGGGCACACGAGAACCCTTGAAAAGACTGTACCCGTTTACGAGGCCCAGAGCCCCCGATCCCCCACCCCAACCCCCGCGGACCAAAGGCTATAGCCCACCGGCCTCGGTCACTATTTCACGCGCTGCGCCGCTGGGTATTTCTTACCATTTTAGGGCAGGCCTCTGACCGTAGCCTCCCACTGGGCACACGAGGACCCTCGAAAAGACTGTACCCATTACGAGGGCCAGGCCCCGAAACCCCTTACCCAACCCCCGCGGACCGAAGGCTATAGCCCACCCGCCTCGGCGACTATTTCATGCGCTGCGCCGCTGGGCATTTCTTGCCATTTTAGGCAGGCTTCTGACCGTAGCCTCCCACTGGGTACACGAGGACCCTCGAAAAGATTGTACCCATTTCCGACGACCAGAGCCCCCGAACCCCCCTCCACAACCCCCGCAGACCAAGGGCTATAGCCCACCGGCATCGGCGACTATTTCACGCATTGAGTCGTTTGGAATTTCTTGCCATTTTAGGGCAGTCCTCTGACCGTAGTCTCAGCTGGGCACCACGAGGACCCTCGAAAAGGCTGTACCATTTCCGATGACGAGCCCCGAACCCCTCTGACCCAGCGGACCAAAGGCTATAGCCCACGGCATCGGCGACTATTTTCACGCTCGCCCTGGGCATTTCTTGCCATTTTAGGGAAGGCCTCTGACCGTAGCCTCCCACTGGGAACACGAGGACCCGCGAAAAGACTGTACCCATTTCCGACGCCCAGAGCCCCCGAACGCCCCTCCCAACCCCGCGGACCAAAGGCTATAGCCCACCGGCCTCGGCAACTATTTCACGCGCTGCGCCGCTGGGCATTTCTTACCATTTTAGGCCAGGCTTCTGACCGTAGCCTCCCACTGAGCTGCGAGAACCCTTGAAAAGAGGCATGCCCGTCTCGGGGCCCAGGCCCCGATCCCCACCCTGACCCGCGGACCGAAAGGCTATAGCCCACCGGCCTCGGTCACTATTTCCACCCAGCTGCGCGCGCTTCTTACCATTTTAGGGCAGGCCTCGACCGTAGCCTCCCAGCCACGAGGACCCTCGAAAAGCGTGTGCCATTCTGAAGACCAGGCCCGAACCCGGCCCCAGCGGACCCGGCGACTATTTCATCTTGCTGCGCCGCTGGGCATTTCTTGCTATTTTAGGGCAGGCTTCGGCCGTAGCCTCCCAGGCACCGAGGAACCTAGAAAAGTGGCCCATTTCGACACCCAGGCCCCCGGACGAAGACTATAGCCCACCGGTCTGGCGACTATTTCACGCGCTCTGACGCTGGGCATTACTTGCCATTTCTGGCGGGCTTGACCGTAGCCTCCCAGGCACCACGAGGACCTCGAAAAGACTGCCATTTCGATGTCGAGCCCCGACGCCCCTCAACCCCGCGGACCCAGCCAGCAGGCTCGAGACTCTTTCGCGCACTCCACGTGGGACATTTCACTGCCTTTTTGGGGCGGCCTCGAACCGTTGGCTCCCCAGCACGAGGCTACTCAAAAGGCGGACCCATTTCCGATGGCTGGTCCCCGAGCCCCTCCGAACCCCGTGGAGCGAGGCTATAACCTGCCCGGCCACTCACGCCGTGCACTGCGGCTGAGCATTTCTTGCCATTTAGGGCAGGCCTCTGGCCGTAGCCTCCCCAGGCTGCGAGAACAAATCATGCCCATTTCCGGCGCCCGGGCCCGATCCCCACTGACCCGCGGACCAGGCTATAGCCAACCGGCCTCGGTGACTATTTCACGCGCCGCGCGCTGGGCATTTCTTACCATTTTAGGGCAGGCCTCTGACCGTAGCCTCCACCCCAGGCACGAGACCCTCGAAAAGACTGTACCCATTTCCGGCGAGCCCTGCGCCCCTCCCAGCCCGCGGACCAAAGGCTATAGCCCACCGGCCTCGGCAACTATTTCACGCGCTGCGCCGCTTGGCATTTCTTGCCATTTTAGGCCAGGCTTCTGACCGTAGCCTCCCACTGGGCACACGAGGACCCTCGAAAAGACTGTACCCATTTCCGACGGCCAAAGCCCCCGAACCCCCTACCCAAGCCCGCCGGACCAAAGGCTTTAGCCCAACGGGCTCGGAGACTCTTTCGCGCACTCCGCCGTGGGACATTTCCTACCTTTTTAGGGCAGGCCTCAGACCATAGGCTCCCACTGAGCACGCGAGGCTACTCAAAAAGACGAGACCCATTTCCGATGGCCAGAGTCCCCAAACCCCCCTCCCGAACGCCCGTGGAACAGACGCTATAGCCCACCGGCGCCGGCCACTATTTCGTGCACTGCGCCGCTGGGCATTTCTTGCCATTTTAGGCCAGGCCTCTGGCCGTAGCCTCCCACTGGGCACACTAGAACCCTTGAAAAGACTGTACCCATTTCCGACGCCCAGAGCCCCGTCCCCACCCGGACCCCGCGGACCAAGCTGTAGCCCACGGCCTCGGTGACTATTTCCGCAGCTGCGCGGGCATTTCTTACCATTTAGGGCAGGCCTCTGACCGTAGCCTCCCAGGCAAGCGAGGTCCCTCGAAAGGCTGTACCCATTTCCGGCGCCCAGGCCCACGCCCCTCCCCGGCCCCGCGGACCAGGCTGGCCCACCGGCCTCGGCAACTATTTCACAGCTGCGCTTGGCATTTCTTGCCATTTTAGGCCAGGCTTCTGACCGTAGCCTCCCACTGGGCACACGAGGACCCTCGAAAAGACTGTACCCATTTCCGACGGCCAAAGCCCCCGAACCCCCGACCCAACCCCCGCGGACCAAAGGCTATAGCCCAACGGGCTCGGAGACTCTTTCGCGCACTCCGCCGTGGGACATTTCCTACCTTTTTAGGGCAGGCCTCAGACCGTAGGCTCCCACTGAGCACGCGAGGCTACTCAAAAAGACGAGACCCATTTCCGATGGCCAGAGTCCCCAAACCCCCCTCCCGAACGCCCGTGGAACAGACGCTATAGCCCACCGGCCCCGGCCACTATTTCGTGCACTGCGCCGCTGGGCATTTCTTGCCATTTTAGGGTAGGCCTCTGACCGTAGCCTCCCACTGGGCACAGGAGAACCCTTGAAAATACTATACCCATTTCCGACGCCCAGAGCCCCCGATCCCCCACCCCAACCCCCGCGGAACAAAGGCTATAGCCCACCGGCCCCAGTGACTATTTCACGCGCTGCGCCGCTGGGCATTTCTTACCATTTTAGGGCAGGCTCTTGACGTAGCCTCCAGCCCCAGGCACGAGGACCCTCGAAAAGACTGTACCCATTTCCGATGGCGAACCCCGAACCCCTACTAACCCCTGCGGACCAAGGCTATATTAGCAGACTCGGAGACTCTTCGCGCGCTCCGCCGTGGGACATTTCTTGCCTTTTTGGGCAGGCCTCGACGTAGGCTCCCACTTTGAGCAGCGAGGCTACTCAAAAGACTAGACCCATTTCCGATGGCGGTTCCCCGAACCCCCTACAGACCCACATGGAGCGAGCGCATAGCCACGGCCCCGACCACTATTTCGTGCACTGCGCCGCTGGGCATTTCTTGCCATTTTAGGCCAGGCCTCTGGCCGTAGCCTCCCACTGGGCACACTAGAACCCTTGAAAAGACTGTACCCATTTCCGACGCCCAGAGCCCCCGATCCCCCACCCCAACCCCCGCGGACCAAAGGCTATAGCCCACCGGCCTCGGTGAATATTTCACGCGCTGCGCCGTTGGGCATTTCTTACCATTTTAGGGCAGGCCTCTGACCGTAGCCTCCCACTGGGCAAACGAGGTCCCTCGAAAAGACTGTACCCATTTCCGACGCCCAGAGCCCCCGAACGCCCCTCCCCAACCCCCGCGGACCAAAGGCTATAGCCCACCGGCCTCGGCAACTATTTCACGCGCTGCGCCGCTTGGCATTTCTTGCCATTTTAGGCCAGGCTTCTGACCGTAGCCTCCCACTGGGCACACGAGGACCCTCGAAAAGACTGTACCCATTTCCGACGCCCAAAGCCCCTGAACCCCCTACCCAACCCCCGCGGACCAAAGGCTATAGCCCAACGGGCTCGGAGACTCTTTCGCGCACTCCGCCGTGGGACATTTCCTACCTTTTTAGGGCAGGCCTCAGACCGTAGGCTCCCACTGAGCACGCGAGGCTACTCAAAAAGACGAGACCCATTTCCGATGGCCAGAGTCCCCAAACCCCCCTCCCGAACGCCCGTGGAACAGACGCTATAGCCCACCGGCCCCGGCCACTATTTCGTGCACTGCGCCGCTGGGTATTTCTTGCCATTTTAGGGTAGGCCTCTGACCGTAGCCTCCCACTGGGCACACGAGAACCCTTGAAAAGACTGTACCCATTTCCGACGCGGGCCCGATCCCCACCCCGGCCCCAGCGGACCAAAGGCTATAGCCCACCGGCCTCAGTGACTATTTCCTGCGCTGCGCGTTGGGCATTCTTACCATTTAGGGCAGGCTTCTGACCGCGCCTCCCAGGCACCACGAGGACCCTCGAAAAGGACTGCCATTTCCGTTGCTCGAACCCCGAACCCCCCGACAAACCCGCGGACCAAATGCTATAGCCCACGGCCTCGGCGACTATTTTCGCGGCGCTGCGCTGGCATTTCTTCCATTTAGGGGCAGGTTTCTGACCGTAGCCTCCCAGCTGGGTACAGGCCCTCAAAGGTACCATTTGACACCTGAGCCCCAGACCCCCTCACCCAACCCTCGCGGACCAAGGCTATAGCCCACCGGCCTCGGCGACTATTTCACCTTCTGCGCGCTGAGATTTCTTGCCATTTTAAGGCAGGCTTCTGACGGTAGCCTCCGCCTGGGCACACGAGGACCCTCGAAAAGACTGTACCCATTTCCGATGGCCAGAACCCCCGAACCCCCTACCTAACCCTTGCGGACCAAAGGCTATAGCCCACCGGGCTCAGAGACTATTTCGCGCGCTGCGCCGTGGGACATTTCTTGCCTTTTTGGGGCAGGCCTCAGTCCGTAGGCTCCCACTGAGCACGCGAGGCCACTCAAAAAGACTAGACCCATTTCCGATGGCCAGAGTCCCAGCCCCGAACCCGGAGCGAAGCTATAGCCCACCGGCCCCGGCGACTATTTCGTGCACAGCGCTGCTGGGCATTTCTTGCCTCCTACTGGGCACACGAGGAACCTCGAAAAGACTGTACCCATTTCCGATGCCCAGAACCCCCCGAACCACCTGCCCAACCCCCGCGGACCAAAGGCTATAGCCCACCGGCCTCGGCGACTATTTCACGTGTTTGTGCTGCTTGGCATTTCTAGCCATTTTAGGGCAGGCTTCTGACCGTAGCCGCCCACTGGGCTACGAGGACCCTCGAAAAAACTGTAACCATTTCCGGCGAGCCCGAACCCCCTCGACCCAGCGGACTAAAGGGTATAGCCCACGGCCTCGGCGGCTATTTCCTTGTTGTGTGTTGGGCATTACTTACCATTTCTGACGGGCTTGATCATAGCCTCCCGGGCACATAGCGGCGACCCTCGAAAAAGCGTATGCCCCATTTCCGATGGCGAGCCCACAGAACCCCCGCTGACCCGCGAGACCAAAGGCTGTAGCCCACCGGCCTCGGTGACTATTTCAGCGCTGCGCCGCTAACATTTCCTTCATTTGAGCAGGCTTCGGACCGTAGCCTCAGCTTTGGGCTACGAGGACCATCGAAAAACATGCCATTTCCGGCGCCCGAGCCCGCGACCCCCCTCATCAACCCGCGGACTACTGGCCCGACCCGGCCTCGGCGACTATTTCACGCTGCGCGCTGGGCATTTCTTGCCATTTAGGGCGAGGCTTCGGCCGTAGCCTCCCCTTTGGGCACGAGGACCCTCGAAAAGACTACCCATTTCGGCGCCCGGGCGCGAACCCCCTCATCAACCCCGCGGACTAAAAGGCTAGCCGACCGGCCCGGCAACTATTTCCGCACGGCTGCGCGCTGGGCATTTCTTGCCCTTTACAGGAAAAGCTTCTGACCGTAGCCTCCCCTGGGCACCACGAGGGGCCCTCGAAAAGGCTATTGCCCATTTCCGGCGACCGAGCTCCCGAACCTGCCCTGCCCTGCGGACCAAAGGCTGGCCACGGCCTCGGTGAGTATTTCATGTCTTTGCGTCGCTGGGCATTTCTTGCCATTTTAGGGCAGGCTTCTGACGTAGCCTCCCCACTGAGCACGAGGACCCTCGAAAAGACGTACCCATTTCCGATGCAGGCCCCGAACCCCGTACTCAGCCCGCGGACCGGTATAGCCCACGGCCTCGTGACTCTTTCGCGCCTTTCGCTGTGGGACATTCTTGCCTTTTAAGGCAGGCCTCGGACCGTGGGGTCTGCCCGAGCACGCGAGGCTATTCAAAAGATGACCCATTTCCGATGGGCGAAGTCCCAAACCCCTCGAATCCCGTGGAGCGACTATTAGCCCACGGCCCGTGACTATTCGTGCACTGCTCCGCTGGGCATTTCTTGCCCATTTAGGGAAGGCTTCTGACCGTAGCCTCCCACTGGGCACCACGGGGCCCTCGAAAAGGCGTACCCATTTCGTGCCCCGGGCCCCGAGCCTCCTCCCAGCCCGCGAACCAAAGGCTATGGCCACCGGCCTCGGCGGCGATTTCACAACGCTCGCCCGGCTGGGCACCATTGCCATTTTAAAGGGCGGCTTGACCGTAGCCTCCCAGCCCTGCAGGACCCTCGAAAAGACCGTACACATTTGGGCGCCTTGAGCCCGAGCCCTCCCGGCCCCCAGCGGACCCGAGGCTATAGCCCACCGGCCTCGGCACTATTTCCGCTTTCGCCTTGTGAGATTTCTTGCCATTTAGGAGACGGGCCTCGACCGCAGCCTCCCAGCTGGGCACGAGGACCCTCGAAAGACCTGTACCCATTTCGGCGCCGAGCCCCCGAGCCTCCCCAGCCCCTTGAACCAGGCTAGCCGCGGCCTCGGCGGCGATTTCTGCTGCGCCGCTGGGCATTTATTGCCATTTTAGGGCTTCTGACCGTAGCCTCATGGCCACCACGAGGACCCTCGAAAAGACTGTACCCATTTCAGACGCCCAGAGCCCCCAAACCCCCCTCCCCAACACCCGCGGACCAAAGGCTATATCCCACTGGCCTCGGCGAGTATTTCGCGCGCTGCGCCGCTGGGCATTTCTTGCCATTTTAGGGCCAGACCTCGCCTAACGCCTCCAGCTGGGCACGAGACCCTCGAAAAGTCTGTGCACCCTTCTGGCCCAGGCCCCGAACGTCCGGGTGTCCCCGGCCCCAGAACCAAAGGCTATAGCCCACCTGCATCGGCGACTATTTCACGCGCTGCGCGCTGTGTATTTCTTGCCATTTAGGTGCGGCCTCAACCGTAGCCTCGCCGGGCACCACGAGACCCTCGAAAAACCCGTGCACCCATTTGGCGCCCGGGCCCCAGAACCCTCCCAACCCCAGCGGACCAAGGCTACCAGCCCGGCCTCGGCGACTATTTCACCAGCTGCGCTGAGATTACGCCATTTAGGGTGAGCCTCGACCTAGCCTCACTTTGGGCACACGAGACCCTCGAAAGGCCGTACCCATTTGGGCGCTTGAGCCCCGAACCCGCTCATCGACCACCGCGGACAAAAGCAGCCAGCCTCGGCGACTATTTCATGCGCTGCGGCGCATGGCATTACCCTACAATTTTAGGGCGAGGCTTCTGGCCGTAGCCTCCACGCAGGGGACACGGGGCCTTGAAAAGTACCCATTTCTGATGCAGGCCCCGAACGCCCCTCCCCAACCCCCGCGAACCAAAGGCTATAGCCCACCGGCCTCCGGCACTATTTCACGCGCTGCGCCGCTGGGGATTTCTTGCCATTTTAGGACAGGCCTCTGACCCTAGCCTCCCACAGGGCACACGAGGACCCTCGAAAAGACTGTACCCATTACCGACGCCAGGAGCCCCGGCGCCCCTCCCGGCCCCAGACCAAAGGCTATAGCCCACCGGCCTCGGCGACTATTTCACGCGCTGCGCCGCTGGGATTTCTTGCCATTTTAGGGCAGGCTTCTGACCGTAGCCTCCCACTGGGCACACGAGGACCCTTGAAAAGACTGTACCCATTTCGGACGCCCAGAGCCCCCGAACCCCCCTCATCAACCACCGCGGACTAAAGGCTATAGCCCACCGGCCTCGGCGACTATTTCATGCGCTGCGACGCTGGGTGTTACTTGCCATTTCTGCGGGCTTCTGACCCTAGCCCCAGGGCACAAAGTACCCTCGAAAAAGGCCATTTCCGACGCCCAGAGTCCCCGAACGCCCCTCCCCAACCCCCGCGAACCAAAGGCTATAGCCCACCGGCCTCGGCGACTATTTCACGCGCTGCGCCGCTGGGCATTTCTTGCCATTTTAGGGCAGGCTTCTGACCGTAGCCTCCCACTGGGCACACGAGGACCCCCGAAAAGACTGTACCCATTTCCGACGCCCAGATCCCTCGAACCCCCCTCATCAACCACCGCGGACTAAAGGCTATAGCCCACCGGCCTCGGCGACTATTTCATGCGCTGCGACGCTGGGTATTACTTGCCATTTTACGGCAGCCTTCTGACCGTAGCCTCCCACTGGGCACACGAGGACCCTCGAAAAGACTGTACCCATTTCCGATGCCAAGAGGCCCCGGACCCCCCTCCCCAACCCCCGCGGACCAAAGGCTATAGCCCACCGGCCTCGGCGACTATTTCATGCGCTGCGACGCTGGGCATTACTTGCCATTTTACGGCAGGCTTCTGACCGTAGCCTCCCACTGGGCACACGACGACCCTTGAAAAGACTGTACCCATTTCCGATGCGGATCCGGACCCCCCTCCCCAACCCCCGCGGACCAAAGGCTATAGCCCACCAGCCTCGGTGACTATGTCACGCGCTGCGTCGCTGGGCTTTTCTTGCCATTTTAGGGCAGGCTTCTGACCGTAGAGTCCCACTGGGCACACGAGGACCCTGGAAAAGACTGTACCCATTTCCGATGCCCAGAGCCCCCGAACCCCCCTCCCCAACCCCCGCGGACGAAAGGCTATAGCCCACCGGCCTCCGGCAGTATTTCACGCGCTGCGCCGCTGGGGATTTCTTGCTATTTTAGGACAGGCCTCGACCTAGCCTCCCAGGCTACGAGGACCCTCGAAAGACTGTACCCATTTCGAGCCCAGGCCCCGAGCGCCTCCCGACCTCCGCGAACCAAAGGCTATAGCCCACCGGCCTCGGCGACTATTTCGCGCCCTGCGCCGCTGGGGATTTCTTGCCATTTTAGGGCAGGCTTCTGAACCTAGCCTCCCACTGGCCACACGAGGACCCTCAAAGCTGCCCACTTTCCGACCCCGAGTCCACGAGCGCCCTCCCAGCCCAGACGAACCAAGGCTATAGCCCGCGCCCTCGGCGACTATTTCCTGCAGCGCTGCGCCGCTGGGCATTTCTTGCCATTTTAGGGCAGGCTTCTGACCGTAGCCACCCACTGGGCACACGAGGACCCTCGAAAAGACTGTACCCATTTCCCACGCCCAGATCCCTCGAACCCCCCTCATCAACCACCGCGGACTAAAGGCTATAGCCCATTGGCCTCGGCGACTAATTCATGCGCTGCGACGCTGGGTATTACTTGCCAATTTTGACCTTCGGCCGTAGCCTCCCAGGCACACAGGACCCTCGAAAAGGCTGTACCCATTTCCGATGCCAGAGCCCCAGGACGCCCCTCCCCGGCCCCATGAACCAAAGGCTATAGCCCACGGCCTCGGCTACTATTTCACGCTGCGCGCTGGGGATTTCTTGTCATTTTAAGGCAGGCCTCGACCTAGCCTCCCACTTCCAGGCACACGAGGACCCTCGAAAGACTGTGCACCCATTTCCGGCGCCCGAGCCCCGAACCCCTTCATCAACCACCGCGGACTAAGGCTATAGCCCACGGCCTCGGCGACTATTTCACTCGCTGCGCCACTCGGCATTACTTGCCATTTCTGGCGAGCTTGACCGTAGCCTCCCCCCAGGCACCGAGGACCCTTGAAAAGCGTACCCATTTCCGATGCGAGCCACCGACCCCCTCCCCAGCCCCAGCGGACGAGCTATAGCCGCGGCCTCCGGCACTATTCACGCTCTTTGCGGCTGAGGATTTCTTGCCATTTAGGACAGGCCTCGACACCTGGCCTCCCAGCTGGGTACAAGAGGACCTCGAAAGCATGCCATTTCCGGCGCTTGAGCCCCGACGCCCTCCCAGCCCAGGCCAAAAGGCTATAGCCCACCGGCCTCGGCGACTATTTCACGCGCTGCGCCGTTGGGGATTTCTTGCCATTTTAGGGCAGGCCTCTGACCCTAGCCTCCCACGGGGCACACGAGGACCCTCGAAAAGACTGTACCCATTTCCGACGCCCAGAGCCCCCGAACCCCCCTCATCAACCACCGCGAACTAAAGGCTATAGCCCACCGGGCTCGGCGACTATTTCATGCGCTGCGATGCTGGGCATTACTTGCCATTTTACGGCAGGCTTCTGACCGTAGCCTCACTTGGGCTACGAGGACCACAGGAAGGCATGCCATTTTCGATGCCCAGAGCCCCCGAACGCCCTTCATCAACCACCGCGGACGAAAGGCTATAGCCCACCGGCCTCGGCAACTAATTCATGCGCTGCGACGCTGGGCATTACTTGCCATTTTATGGCAGGCTTACCGTAGCCTCCACTGGGCTACGAGGACCCTTGAAAAGGCGTACCCATTGCCGATGCCTGGGCCCCGAACCCCCCACCAGCGGACGAAGGCTATAGCCCACGGCCTCGGCACTATTTCACGCGCTGCGTCGGCTGGGATTTCTTGCCATTTTAGGGCAGAGCTTCTGGCCGTACCCTGCAGGCACCACGAAGGTCCTCGAAATGGCTGTTCCCATTTCCGATGCAGGCCCGAACCCCTCCCGACCCCGCGGACGAAAGGTTATAACCCACCGGCCTCCGGCACTATTTCACCAGCCTGCGCGATAGATTTCTTGCCATTTAGGACAGGCCTCGACACAACCTCCAGGCACCACGAGGACCCTCGAAAAGGCTGCCCATTTCGACACCCGAGATCCTCGAACCCCCTCGTGACCACCGCGGACTAAAGGCTATAGCCCACCGGGCTCGGCGACTATTTCATGCGCTGCGATGCTGGGCATTACTTGCCATTTTACGGCAGGCTTCTGACCGTAGCCTCCCACTGGGCACAAGAGGACCACAGGCGTACCCATTTCGATGCCGGCGCACCGAACCCCCTCCCAACCCCCGGACGAGGCTATAGCCCGGCCTCGGGCACTATTCCTGCGCGCTGGTGATTTCTTGCCATTTTAGGACAGGCCTCTGACCTAGCCTCCCCAGGCACCACGAGACCCTCGAAAAGCTGTACCCATTTCCGGCGCCCAGAGCCCCGAGCGCCCTCCCAACCCCCAGACCAAAAGGCTTCAGCCCACCGGCCTCGGCTACTATTTCACAGCTGCGCGCTGAGATTTCTTGTAATTTTAGGGCACGTCTCTGACCCTAGCCTCCCAGGCACGAGAACCCTCGAAAAGGCTGTGCCATTCCGGCCCAGGCCCCGAACCCCCTCATGACCACCCGCGGACTAAGGCTGCCAGCCCACGGGCTCGGCGACTATTCATGCGCTGCGATGCTGGGCATTACTTGCCATTTCTGGCGGGCTTCTGACCGTAGCCTCCCAGGCACAGAGGACCACAGGAAGACTGTACCCATTTTCGATGCAGGCACCGAACCCCCTCCCGGCCCCAGCGGACGAAGGCTATAGCCCACCGGCCTCGGGCACTATTCCGCGCTGCGCGCTGAGATTTCTTCCCATTTAGGGCAGGCCTCGACCTGGCCTCCCCAGGCACCACGAGACCCTCGAAAAGGCTGTACCCATTTCCGGCGAGCCCCAGCGCCTCCCGGCCCCGAACCAGGCTATAGCCCACGGCCTCGGCTACTATTTCAGCGCTGCGCTGGGGATTTCTTGTCATTTAGGGCAGGCCTCTGACCTAGCCTCCAGCCCAGGCTGCGAGGACCCTCGAAAAGACTGTACCCATTTCCGACGCCCAGAGCCCCCGAACCCCCTTCATCAACCACCGCGGACTAAAGGCTATAGCCCACCGGCCTCGGCGACTATTTCATCCGCTGCGACACTGGGCATTACTTGCCATTTTACGGCAGGCTTCTGACCGTAGCCTCCCACTGGGCACACGAGGACCCTTGAAAAGACTGTACCCATTTCCGATGCCCAGAGCCACCGACCCCCCCTCCCCAACCCCCGCGGACGAAAGGCTATAGCCCACCGGCCTCCGGCACTATTTCACGCGCTTTGCCGCTGGGGATTTCTTGCCATTTTAGGACAGGCCTCTGACCCTAGCCTCCCACTGGGTACAAGAGGACCCTCGAAAAGACTGTACCCATTTCCGGCCAGGCCCCAGCGCCTCCCCACCCCGAGCCAAAGGCTATAGCCCACCGGCCTCGGCGACTATTTCACGCGCTGCGCCGTTGGGGATTTCTTGCCATTTTAGGGCAGGCCTCTGACCCTAGCCTCCCACGGGGCACACGAGGACCCTCGAAAAGACTGTACCCATTTCCGACGCCCAGAGCCCCCGAACCCCCCTCATCAACCACCGCGAACTAAAGGCTATAGCCCACCGGGCTCGGCGACTATTTCATGCGCTGCGATGCTGGGCATTACTTGCCATTTTACGGCAGGCTTCTGACCGTAGCCTCCCACTGGGCACACGAGGACCCTGGAGAAGACTGTACCCATTTTCGATGCCCAGAGCCCCCGAACGCCCTTCATCAACCACCGCGGACTAAAGGCTATAGCCCACCGGCCTCGGCGACTATTTCATGCGCTGCGACGCTGGGCATTACTTGCCATTTTATGGCAGGCTTCTGACCGTAGCCTCCCACTGGGCACACGAGGACCCTTGAAAAGACTGTACCCATTGCCGATGCCTAGAGCCCCCGAACCCCCCACCCCAACCCCCGCGGACGAAAGGCTATAGCCCACCGGCCTCCGGCACTATTTCACGCGCTGCGTCGCTGGGGATTTCTTGCCATTTTAGGGCAGGCTTCTGACCGTACCCTGCCACTGGGCACACGAAGGTCCTCGAAATGACTGTTCCCATTTCCGATGCCCAGAGCCCCCAAACCCCCCTCCCCAACCCCCGCGGACGAAAGGTTATAACCCACCGGCCTCCGGCACTATTTCACGCGCTGCGCCGATGGGGATTTCTTGCCATTTTAGGACAGGCCTCTGACCCTAGCCTCCCACTGGGCACACGAGGACCCTCGAACCCCCCTCATCAACCACCGCGGACTAAAGGCTATAGCCCACCGGCCTCGGCGACTATTTCATGCGCTGCGACGCTGGGTATTACTTGCCATTTTACGGCAGCCTTCTGACCGTAGCCTCAGGCACAAAGAGGACCACGGAAGGCGTACCCATTTCGATGCGAGCACTCGAACCCCTCCCAACCCCAGCGGACGAGGCTATAGCCCACGGCCTCGGGCACTATTCGCAGCTGCGCTGGTGATTTCTTGCCATTTTAGGGCAGGCCTCGACCTAGCCTCCCCAGGCACCACGAGACCCTCGAAAGACTGTACCCATTTCCGGCGCCCAGGCCCCGAGCGCCTCCCGGCCCGCGAACCAAAGGCTATAGCCCACCGGCCTCGGCTACTATTTCACGCGCTGCGCCGCTAGGGATTTCTTGTCATTTTAGGGCAGGCCTCTGACCCTAGCCTCCCACTGGGCACACGAGAACCCTCGAAAAGACTGTACCCATTTCCGACGCCCAGAGCCCCCGAACCCCCCTCATCAACCACCGCGGACTAAAGGCTATAGCCCACCGGGCTCGGCGACTATTTCATGCGCTGCGATGCTGGGCATTACTTGCCATTTTACGGCAGGCTTCTGACCGTAGCCTCCCACTGGGCACAAGAGGACCCTGGAGAAGACTGTACCCATTTTCGATGCCCAGAGCACCCGAACCCCCCTCCCCAACCCCCGCGGACGAAAGGCTATAGCCCACCGGCCTCGGGCACTATTCCGCAGCTGCGCGCTGAGGATTTCTTCCCATTTAGGACAGGCCTCGACCTAGCCTCCCACTTTGGGACACGAGGACCCTCGAAAACTGCCATTTCCGGCCAGGCCCCGAGCGCCTCCCAGCCCCGAACCAAGGCTATAGCCCACCGGCCTCGGCTACTATTTCCAGCTGCGCTGGGGATTTCTTGTCATTTTAGGGCAGGCCTCGACCTAGCCTCCCACTTGGGCACCACGAGGACCCTCGAAAGACTGCCATTTCCGGCGCGGGCCCCGAACCCCCCTCATCAACCACCGCGGTCTAAAGGCTATAGCCCACCGGCCTCGGTGACTATTTCATGCGCTGCGACGCTGGGTAATACTTGCCATTTTACGGCAGCCTTCTGACCGTAGCCTCCAACTGGGCACACAAGGACCCTCGAAAGACTGCCATTTCCGATGCCAAGGGCCCGGACCCCCTCCCCAACCCCAGCGGACCAAAAGGCTGTGCCCGCCGGCCTCGGTGACTATGTCGCAGCTGCGCGCTGGGCATTTCTTTCCATTTGAGGGCAGGCTTCTGACCGTTGCCTCCCAGGCACCGAGGACCCTCGAAAGACTGTACCCATTTCCGGCCTGAGGCCCCGAGCGCCCTCCCCAACCCCAGCAGAACCAGGCTATAGCCCACCGGCCTCGGCGACTATTTCACGCGCTGCGCCGCTGGGGATTTCTTGTCATTTTAGGGCAGGCCTCTGACCGTAGCCTCCCACTGGGCACACGAGGACCCTCGAAAAGACTGTACCCATTTCCGACGCCCAGAGCCCCCGAACCCCCCTCATCAACCACCGCGGACTAAAGGCTATAGCCCACCGGCCTCGGCGACTATTTCACGCGCTGCGCCGCTGGGGATTTCTTGCCATTTTAGGGCAGGCCTCTGACCCTAGCCTCCCACTGGGCACACGAGGACCCTCGAAAAGACTGTACCCATTTCCGGCCTTACAGGCCCCGAGCGCCTCCCAACCCCGAACCAGGCTATGGCCCACCGGCCTCGGCTCTATTTCCTGGCGCGCTGGGATTTCTTGTCATTTTAGGGCAGGCCTCTGACCCTAGCCTCCCACTGGGCACACGAGGACCCTCGAAAAGACTGTACCCATTTCCGACGCCCAGAGCCCCCGAACCCCCTTCATCAACCACCGCGAACTAAAGGCTATAGGCCACCGGGCTCGGCGACTATTTCATGCGCTGCGATGCTGGGCATTACTTGCCATTCTGGCGGGCTTCTGACGTAGCCTCCCACTTTGAGGACCACGAGGACCACAGGAAGACTGTACCCATTTTCGATGCCGAGCCCCGAGCGCCTCCTCGCCCCCAGGCGAAGGCTATAGCCCACCGGCCTCGGCGAATATTTCACTTGGCGCTGCGCGGCTGAGGGATTTCTTGCCATTCTGAGGCGGGGCCTCGACCTGGCCTCCCAGCTGAGCACCACGAGTACCACGGAAAAGGCTGTACCCATTACTTGCCATTTCTGGCGGGCTTCTGACCGTAGCCTCCCCTTTGGGCACACGAGGACCCTTGAAAGACTGTACCCATTTCCGATGCGGGAACCCCGAACCCCCTCTGACCCCAGCGGACGAGGCTATAGCCCACGGCCTCCGGCACTATTTCACGCAGCTGCGCGCTTGCAGGATTTCTTGCCATTTAGGACAGGCCTCGACCTAGCCTCCCAGCTGGGCACCGAGACCCTCGAAAAGACTGCCATTTCCGGCCCGAGTCCCGAGCGCCTCCTCGGCCCCCGCGAACCAAGGCTATAGCCCACCGGCCTCAGCGACTATTTCCGCCGCGCTGCGCGCTGGGCATTCTTGCCATTTAGGGTAGGCTTCTGACCGTAGCCTCATACTGGGCACACGAGGACCCTCGAAAAGACTGTACCCATTTACGACGCCCTGATCCCTCGAGCACCCCTCATCAACCACCGCGGTCTAAAGGCTATAGCCCACCGGCCTCGGTGACTGTTTCATCTTGCTGCAGCGCTGGGTGTACTTGCCATTTCTGACGGCGCCGTAGCCTCCCAGGCACACAAGGACCCTCGAAAAGACTGTACCCATTTCCGATGCCAGGGCCGGACCCCCCTCCCCAACCCCCGCGGACCAAAGGCTATTGCCCGCCGGCCTCGGTGACTATGTCACGCGCTGCGCCGCTGGGCATTTCTTGCCATTTTAGGGCAGGCTTCTGACCGTAGCCTCCCACTGGGCACACGAGGACCCTCGAAAAGACTGTACCCATTTCCGACGCACAGAGCCCCCGAACCTCCCTCATCAATCCCCGCGGAATAAAGTCTATAGCCCACCGGCCTCGGGCACTATTTCACGCGCTGCGCCGCTGGGGATTTCTTGCCATTTTAGGACAGGCCTCTGACCCTAGCCTCCCACTAGGCACACGAGGACCCTCGAAAAGACTGTACCCATTTCCGACGCCCAGAGCCCCCGAACGCCCCTCCCCAACCCCCGCGAACCAAAGGCTATAGCCCACCGGCGTCGGCGACTATTTCACGCGCTGCGCCGCTGGGGATTTCTTGCCATTTTAGGGCAGGCTTCTGACCGTAGCCTTCCACTGGGCACACGAGGACCCTCGAAAAGACTGTACCCATTTCCGACGCCCAGAGCCCCCGAACCCCCCTCATCAACCACCGCGGACAAAAGCTATAGCCCACCGGCCTCGGCGACTATTTCATGCGCTGCGACGCTGGGCATTACCTGCAATTTTACGGCACGCTTCTGACCGTAGCCTCCCACTGGGGACACGAGGACCCTTGAAAAGACTGTACCCATTTCTGATGCCCGGGCCCCGAACCCCCTCCCCGGCCCCAGCGGACGAAGGCTATAGCCCACCGGCCTCCGGCACTATTTCACTGCGCGCTGAGATTTTGCCATTTTAGGGCAGGCTTCTGACCGTAGCCTCACTGGGCACCGAGGATCCTCGAAAAGACTGTAATCATTTCGTGGCCCGAGCCCGAGCGCCCTCCCCGGCCCCAGAAACAAGGCTATAGCCCACCGGCCTCGGCGACTATTTCACTCGCTGCGCGCGAGAGTTTCTTGCCATTTAGGGCGAGCCTCGACCCTAGCCTCCCACTGGGTACACGAGTACCCTCGAAAAGACTGTACCCATTTCCGACGCCCAGAGTCCCCGAACGCCCCTCCCCAACCCCCGCGAACCAAAGGCTATAGCCCGCCGGCCTCGGCGACTATTTCACGCGCTGCGCCGCTAGGCATTTGTTGGCATTTTAGGGCAGGATTCTGACCGTAGCCTCCCGTTGGGCACACGAGGACCTTCGAAACGACTGTACCCATTTCCGACACCCAGAGCCCCTGAACCCCCCTCATCAACCCCCGCGGACTAAAGGCTATAGCCCACCGACCTCGGCGACTATTTCACGCGCTGCGCCGCTGGGCATTTCTTGGCATTTTAGGGCAGGATTCTGACCGTAGCCTCCCGTTGGGCACACGAGGACCTTTGAAAAGACTGTACCCATTTCCGACACCCAGAGCCCCCGAACCCCCCTCATCAACCCCCGCGGACTAAAGGCTATAGCCCACCGGCCTCGGCGACTATTTCCGCAGCTGCGGCCGTGGGGTATTACTTGCCATTTCTGGCGAGATTCTGCCGTAGCCTCCCTACGAGGACCCTCGAAAAGGCGTACTGTTCGGGCTCGGAGACTCTTTCAGCAGCGCTGCGGCGTATGGGACATTCTTGCCTTTTAGGGGCGGGCCTTGGGCGTGCGCTCCCCAGGCAAGCCAGGCTATTCAAAAAGACTAGACCCATTTTCGATGGCGAGAGTCCCCAAACCCCCCTCCCGAACCCCAGTGGAACAGACGCTATAGCCCACCGTCCCCGGCGACCATTTCGTGCACTGCGCCGCTGGACATTTCTTGCCATTTTAGGGCAGGCCTCTGACCGTAGCCTCCCACTGGGCACACGAGGACCCTTGAAAAGACTGTACCCATTTCCGACGCCCAGAGCCCCCGAACCCCCCACCCCAACCCCCGCGGACCAAAGGCTATAGCCCACCGGCTTTGGCGACTATTTCACGCGCTGCGCCGCTGGGTATTTCTTGCCATTTTAGGGCAGGCTTCTGACCGTACCCTCCCACTGGGCACACAAGGACCCTCGAAAAGACTGTACCCATTTCCGACGCCCAGAGTCCCCGAACCCCCCTCCCCAACCCCCGCGGACCAAAGGCTATAGCACCCCGGCCTCGGCCACTATTTCACGCGCTGTGCCGCTGGGCATTTGTTACCATTTTAGGGCAGGCTTCTAACCTTAGACTCCCACTGGGCACACGAGGACCCTCGAAAAGTCTGTACCCATTTCCGATGGCCAGAACCCTCGAACCCCCTACCCAACCCCCGTGGACCAAAGGCTATAGCCCACCGGGCTCGGAGACTCTTTCGCGCGTTCCGCCGTGGGACATTTCTTGCCTTTTTAGGGCAGGCCTCAGACCGTAGGCTCCCACTGAGCACGCGAGGCTACTCAAAAAGACTAGACCCATCTCCGATGCCCAGAGTCCCCAAACCCCCCTCCCGAACCCCCGTGGAACAGACGCTATAGCCCACCGACCCCGGCGACTATTTCACGCGCTGCGCCGCTGGGTATTTCTTGCCATTTTAGGGCAGGTCTCTGACCGTAGCCTCCCACTGGGCACACGAGGACCCTTGAAAAGACTGTACCCATTTCCGACGCCCAGAGCCCCCGATCCCCCCACCCCAACCCCCGCGGACCAAAGGCTATAGCCCACCGGCCTCGGCCACTATTTCACGTGCTGCGCCGCTGGGTATTTCTTGCAATTTTAGGGCAGGCCTCTGACGCTAGCCTCCCACTGAGCAAACGAGGATCCTCGAAAAGACTGTACCCATTTCCAACGCCCAGAGCCCCCGAACGCCACTCCCCAACCCCCGCGGACCAAAGGCTATAGCCCACCGGCCTCGGTGACTATTTCACGAGCTGCGCCGCTGGGCATTTCTTGCCATTTTAGGGCAGGCTTCTGACCTTAGCCTCGCACTGGGCACACGAGGACCCTTGAAAATACTGTACCCATTTCTGACGCCCAGAGCCCCCGAACCCCACTCATCAACCCCCGCGGACTAAAGACTATAGCCCACCGGTCTCGGCGACTATTTCACGCTTCTGACTGGGTACTTGCCATTTTATGGCGGGCTTGACCGTAGCCTCCCCTGGGCACCGAGAACCCTCGAAAAAGGCGTACCCATTTCCGATGCCCAGAACCCCCGAACCCCCCTCCCCAACCCCCGCGGACCACATGCTATAGCCCACCGGGGTCGGCGACTATTTCGCGTGCTGCGCCGTGGGACATTTCTTGCCTTTTTCGGGCAGGCCTCAGATCGTAGGCTCCCACAGAGCACGCGAGGCTACTCAAAAAGACTAGACCCATTTCCGATCGCCAAAGTCCCAAAACGCCCCTCCCGAACCCCCGTGGAACAGACGCTATAGCCCACCGGCCCCGGCGACTATTTCAGCTGCGCCCTGGGTATTTCTTGCCATTTAGGCGGGCTTACGACCGTACCTCCTGGGCACACAGGACCCTTGAAAAGACTGTACCCATATCCGACGCCCGAGTCCCGAACCCTCCCAACCCCCGCGGACCAAAGGCTATAGCCCACCGGCTTTGGCGACTATTTCACGCGCTGCGCCGCTGGGTATTTCTTGCCATATTAGGGCAGGCTTCTGACCTTAGCCTCCCACTGGGCACACGAGGACCCTCGAAAAGTCTGTACCCATTTCCGATGACCAGAACCCCCGAACCCCCTACCCAACCCCCGTGGACCAAAGGCTATAGCCCACCGGGCTCGGAGACTCTTTCGCGCGTTCCGCCGTGGGACATTTCTTGCCTTTTTAGGGCAGGCCTCAGACCGTAGGCTCCCACTGAGCACGCGAGGCTACTCAAAAAGACTAGACCCATCTCCGAATCCAAGAGTCCCCAAACCCCCCTCCCGAACCCCCGTGGAACAGACGCTATAGCCCACCGACCCCGGCGACTATTTCACGCGCTGCGCCGCTGGGTATTTCTTGCCATTTTAGGGCAGGTCTCTGACCGTAGCCTCCCACTGGGCACACGAGGACCCTTGAAAAGACTGTACCCATTTCCGACGCTTGAGCCCCGAACCCCCACCCCAACCCCCGCGGACCAAAGACTATAGCCCACCGGCCTCGGCCACTATTTCACGTGCTGCGCCGCTGGGTATTTCTTGCAATTTTAGGGCAGGCCTCTGACGCTAGCCTCCCACTGAGCAAACGAGGATCCTCGAAAAGACTGTACCCATTTCCAACGCCCAGAGCCCCCGAACGCCCCTCCCAAACCCCCGCGGACCAAAGGCTATAGCCCACCGGCCTCGGTGACTATTTCACGAGCTGCGCCGCTGGGCATTTCTTGCCATTTTAGGGCAGGCTTCTGACCTTAGCCTCGCACTGGGCACACGAGGACCCTTGAAAATACTGTACCCATTTCTGACGCCCAGAGCCCCCGAACCACCCTCATCAACCCCCGCGGACTAAAGACTATAGCCCACCGGTATCGGCGACTATTTCACGCGCTACGACGCTGGGTATTACTTGCCATTTTATGGCAGGCTTCTGACCGTAGCCTCCCACTGGGCACACGAGAACCCTCGAAAAGACTGTACCCATTTCGGATGCCAGGAGCCCCCGAACCCCCCTACCCAACCCCCGCGGACCATAGGCTATAGCCCACCGGGCTCGGAGACTGTTTCGCACGCTGCGCCGTGGGACATTTCTTGCCTTTTTAGGGCAGGCCTCAGACCGTAGGCTCCCACTGAGCACGCGAGGCTACTCAAAAAGACTAGACCCATTTCCGATGGCGAGAGTCCCCAAACCCCCCTCCCCAACCCCCGTGGAACAGGCCTTTATAGCCCGGCTTTGGCGACTATTTCCTGTATTGCGCTTGGGTATTTCTTGCCATTTTAGGGCAGGCTTCTGACCGTACCCTCCCACTGGGCACACAAGGACCCTCGAAAAGACTGTACCCATTTCCGATGGCAAGAGCCCCCGAACCCCCTACCCAACCCCCGCGGACCATAGGCTATAGCCCACCGGGCTCGGAGACTGTTTCGCACGCTGCGCCGTGGGACATTTCTTGCCTTTTTAGGGCAGGCCTCAGACCGTAGGCTCCCGCGAGCAGCGAGGCTACTCAAAGACTAGACCCATTTCCGATGGCGAGTCCCAAACCCCCTCCCGGCCCCGTGGAGCAGGCGCTATAGCCCACGGCTTTGGCGACTATTTCCTGTATGGGTATTTCTTGCCATTTAGGGCGGGCTTGACCGTACCCTCCCAGGCACACAGGACCCTCGAAAGACTGTACCCATTTCCGGCGCCCGAGTCCCGAACCCCCTCCCAACCCCAGCGGACCAAGGCTATAGCACCCGGCCTCGGCCACTATTTCCCTGTGTGTGCCCTGGGCATTTGTTACCATTTTAGGGCAGGCTTCTTAGCCTCCCATGGGCACCACGAGAACCCTCGAAAGTCTGTACCCATTTCCGATGGCGAACCCCGAACCCCCTACCCGGCCCCGTGGACCAAAGGCTATAGCCCAGACTCGGAGACTCTTCGCGCGTTCTGCCGTGGGACATTTCTTGCCTTTTCAGGCAGGCCTCGGACCGTGGCTCCCCAGCGAGCAGGCTACTCAAAAGACTAGACCCATTTCCGATGGCGAGGTCCCCAAACCCCTCCCAGCCCCGTGGAGCGACGGCATAGCCCACGGCTTTGGCGACTATTTCAGCTGCGCTGGGTATTTCTTGCTATTTTAGGGCAGGCTTGACCGTACCCTCCACAGGCACGAGGACCCTTGAAAAGCTGTACCCATTTCCGGCGGAGCCCCGATCCCCCACCCCACCCCCGCGGACCACCGGCTATAGCCCACCGGCCTCGGCCACTATTTCAAGTGCTGCGCCGCTGGGTATTTCTTGCAATTTTAGGGCAGGCCTCGCGCTAGCCTCCTGAGCAAGCGAGGATCCTCGAAAAGGCGTACCCATTTCCAGCGCCCGAGCCCCGAGCGCCCCTCCCGGCCCAGCGGACCAAAGGCTATAGCCCACCGGCATCAGTGACTATTTCACGCGCTGCGACGCTGGGCATTACTTGCCATTTTATGGCAGGCTTCTGACCGTAGCCTCCCACTGGGCACACGAGGACCCTCGAAAAGACTGTACCCATTTCCGATGGCCAGAGCCCCCGAACCCCCTACCCAACCCCCGCGGACCATAGGCTATAGCCCACCGGGCTCGGAGACTCTTTCGCACGCTGCGCCGTGGGACATTTCTTGCCTTTTTAGGGCAGGCCTCAGACCGTAGGCTCCCACTGAGCACGCGAGGCTACTCAAAAAGACTAGACCCATTTCCGATGGCCAGAGTCCCCAACCCCCCTCCCGAACCCCTGTGGAACAGACGCTATAGCCCACCGGCCCCGGCCACTATTTCGTGCACTGCGCCGCTGGGCATTTCTTGCCATTTTAGGGCAGGCTGTGTGTAGCCTCCCAGGCACACGAGGACCCTTGAAAAGGCGTACCCATTTCCAGCGCCCAGGCCCTGAACCCCCTCCCGGCCCCGGACCAAGGCTATAGCCAGCAGGGCTCGGAGAATCTTCGCGCGCGTGCCGCCGTGGGACATTTCTTGCCATTTTACGGCAGTCTTTTGACCATAGCCTCCCGGGCAAGCGTCGACCCTCGAAAGAGCTGTACCCATTTCCGATGCCAGAGCCCCGAACCCCCCTCGACCCAGCGGACCAGGGCTATCGCTCTCCGGCCTCGGCGACTATTTCACGCGCCTTGCCATTTTAGGCAGGCTTCTGGCCGTAGCCTCCCGGTGGGCACGAGGAACCTCGAAAAATGCCATTTCTGACACCCAGAGCCATGATCCACCCTCATCAACCCCCGCGGACTAAAGACTATAGCCCACCGGTCTCGGCGACTATTTCACGCGCTACGACGCTGGGCATTACTTGCCATTTTACGGCAGGCTTCTGACCATAGCCTCCCACTGGGCAAACGTGGACCCTCGAAAAGACTGTACCCATTTCCGATGCCAAGAGCCCCCGAACCCCCCTCCCCAACCCCCGCGGACCAAGGGCTATAGCCCACCGGCCTTGGCGACTATTTCACGCGCTGCGCCGCTGGGCATTTCTTGCCATTTTTAGGCAGGCTTCTGACCGTAGCCTCCCACTGGGCACACGAGGACCCTCGAAAAGACTGTACCCATTTCTGGCACCCAGAGCCCCCGATCCACCCTCATCAACCCCCGCGGACTAAAGACTATAGCCCACCGGTATCGGCGACTATTTCACGCGCTACGACGCTGGGCATTACTTGCCATTTCTGGCGGGCTTGACCATTGCCTCCCAGGCAAACGTGGACCCTCGAAAAGACTGTACCCATTTCCGATGCCGACCCCGAACCCCTCCCGGCCCCCGCGGACCAGGGCTATAGCCCACCCGGCCTTGGCGAATATTTCCGCAGCGCTGCGCGCTGGGCATTTCTTGCCATTTTAGGCGAGCTTGACCGTAGCCTCCCAGGCACGAGGACCCTCGAAATGACTGTACCCATTTCCGAGCCAGGCCCACGAAACCCCTCCCAACCCCAGCGGACCAGATTATAGCCCACGGGCTCGGAGACTCTTCGGCGCTGCGCGCGCTGGGCATTCTTGCCATTTTGGGCGGGCTTGACCGTAGCCTCCAGGTACGAGGACCCTCGAAAAGTCTGTACCCATTTCCGACGCCCAGATCCCCCGAACCCCCCTCATCAACCCCCGCGGCCTAAAGGCATGCGCCCACCGGCCTCGGCGACTATTTCACGCGCTGCGCCGCTGGGCAGTACTTGCCATTTCTGGCGGGCTTCTGACCGTAGCCTCCCCTTTGGGCACCGAGGAACCTCGAAAAGACTGTACCATTTCCGGCCTTGAGCCCCGAGCGCCCCTCAGCCCCGGACCAAGGCTATAGCCCACCGGCCTCGGCAACTATTTCACGCGCTCGCGCGCTGCATTTCTTACCATTTTAGGCCAGGCTTCTGACCGTAGCCTCCCACTGGGCACACGAGAACCCTTGAAAAGACTGTACCCGTTCGGGCCCAGGCCCCGATCCCCACCCAACCCCGCGGACCAGGCTATAGCCCACGGCCTCGGTCACTATTTCACCGCTGCGCTGGGTATTTCTTACCATTTTAGGGCAGGCCTCGCCGTAGCCTCCACAGCCCACGAGTACCCTCGACAAGACTGTACCCATTACCGAAGACCAGAGCCCCCGAAACCCCTTACCCAACCCCCGCGGACCGAAGGCTATAGCCCACCCGCCTCGGCGACTATTTCATGCGCTGCGCCGCTGGGCATTTCTTGCCATTTTAAGCGGGGCTTCTGACCGTAGCCTCCACGGGTACGAGGACCCTCGAAAGGATTGTACCCATTTCCGGCGGCAGGCCCCGAACCCCCTCCACCCCCCATGAACCAGGGCTATTGCCCACCGGCATCGGCGACTATTTCACGCGCTGCGTCGCTGGGCATTTCTTGCCATTTTAGGGCAGGCCTCTGACCGTAGCCTCCCACTGGGCACACGAGGACCCTCGAAAAGACTGTACCCATTTCCGATGACCAGAGCCCCCGAACCCCCCTCTACAACCCCCGCGGACCAAAGGCTATAGCCCACCGGCATCGGCGACTATTTCACGCGCTGCGCCCCTGGGCATTTCTTGCCATTTTAGGGCAGGCCTCTGACCGTAGCCTCCCACTGGGCACACGAGGACCCTCGAAAAGACTGTACCCATTTCCTAAGACCAGAGTCCCCGAAACCCCCTCCCCAACTCCTGCGGACCGAAGGCTATAGCCAACCCGCCTCGGCGACTATTTCATGCGCTGCGCCGCTGGGCATTTCTTGCTATTTTAGGGCAGGCTTCTGACCGTAGCCTCCCACTGGGCACACGAGGAACCTAGAAAAGCATGCCCATTTCGACACCCGAGCCCGCGGACGAAGACTATAGCCCACCGGTCTCGGCGACTATTTCACGCGCTTCGACGCTGGGCATTACACCATTCTGGCGGGCTTCTGACCGTAGCCTCCCACTGGGCACACGAGGACCCTCGAAAAGACTGTACCCATTTTCGATGCCCAGAGCCCCCGAACGCCCCTACCCAACCCCCGCGGACCAAAGGCTATAGCCCAACGAGCTCAGAGACTCTTTCGCGCACTCCACCGTGGGACATTTCCTGCCTTTTAGGCAGGCCTCGAACCGTTAGCTCCCCGCGGCACGCGAGCTACTCAAAAGCGAGACCCATTTCCGGCGAGCCCCCGATCCCCACCCCGGCCCCGCGGACCAAAGGCTATAGCCACGGCCTCGGTGACTATTTCACGCGCTGCGCGCTGGGCATTTCTTACCATTTAGGGCAGGCCTCTGACCGTAGCCTCTGCCTCCCCAGGCACCACGAGGACCCTCGAAAGGCATGCCCATTTCCGGCGAGCCCCTAACGCCTCCCGGCCCCAGCGGACCAAAGGCTATAGCCCACCGGCCTCGGCGACTATTTCACGCGCTGCGCCGCTGGGCATTTCTTGCCATTTTAGGGCAGGCTTCTGACCGTAGCCTCCCACTGGGCACACGAGGACCCTCGAAAAGACTGTACCCATTTCCGACGGCCAGAGCCCCCCAACCCCCAACCCCACCCCCCCGGACCAAAGGCGATAGCCCAACCGGCGCGGAGACTCGTTCGCGCACACCGCCCGGGGGCCGTTGCGACCATTTTAGGGCAGGCCGCAGACCAAAGGCGCCCAGCCCCAGGCACGAGGCTACTCAAAAGGCGAGACCCATTTCCGATGGCGGTCCCCAAACCCCCTCGAGCGCCCGTGGAATGAGCCAGATAGTCCACCGGCGCCGGCCACTATTTCGTGCACTGCGCCGCTGGGCATTTCTTGCCATTTTAGGCCAGGCCTCTGGCCGTAGCCTCCCACTGGGCACACTAGAACCCTTGAAAAGACTGTACCCATTTCCGACGCCCAGAGCCCCCGATCCCCCACCCCAACCCCCGCGGACCAAAGGCTATAGCCCACCGGCCTCAGTGACTATTTCACGCGCTGCGCCGCTGGGCATTTCTTACCATTTTAGGGCAGGCCTCTGACCGTAGCCTCCCACTGGGCAAACGAGGTCCCTCGAAAAGACTGTACCCATTTCCGCGCGGAGCCCCGAGCGCCCTCCCAACCCCGCGGACCAAGGCTATAGCCCACCGGCCTCGGCAACTATTTCACAGCTGCGCGCTTGGCATTTCTTGCCATTTTAGGCGGGCTTCTGACCGTAACCTCACCCCGGGCACGAGGACCTCGAAAAAAGACTGTCCGGCCCAAACCACCGCCCCTGAACCCCTCCTACCTTTTAGGGCAGGCCTCGGACCGTAGGCTCCCAGCGAGCCGCGAGGCTACTCAAAAAGATGAGACCCATTTCCGATGGCCAGAGTCCCCAAACCCCCCTCCCGAACGCCCGTGGAACAGACGCTATAGCCCACCGGCCCCGGCCACTATTTCGTGCACTGCGCCGCTGGGTATTTCTTGCCATTTTAGGGTAGGCCTCTGACCGTAGCCTCCCACTGGGCACAGGAGAACCCTTGAAAATACTATACCCATTTCCGACGCCCAGAGCCCCCGATCCCCCAACCCAACCCCCGCGGAACAAAGGCTATAGCCCACCGGCCCCAGTGACTATTTCACGCGCTGCGCCGCTGGGCATTTCTTACCATTTTAGGGCAGGCTACTGACCGTAGCCTCCCACTGGGCACACGAGGACCCTCGAAAAGACTGTACCCATTTCCGATGGCCAGAACCCCCGAACCCCCTACCTAACCCCTGCGGACCAAAGGCTATAGGCCAGCACTCCATTTCTTGCCTTTTGGGCGGGCCTCGGGACCGTAGGCTCCCACTGAGCACGCGAGGCTACTCAAAAAGACTAGACCCATTTCCGATGGCCAGATTCCCCAAACCCCCCTACAGAACCCCTGTGGAACAGACGCTATAGCCCACCGGCCCCGGCCACTATTTCGTGCACTGCGCCGCTGGGCATTTCTTGCCATTTTTGGCCAGGCCTCTGGCCGTAGCCTCCCACTGGGCACACGAGAACCCTTGAAAAGTGTGTACCCATTTCCGACGCCCAGAGCCCCCGATCCGCCCACCTCAACCCCCGCGGACCAAAGGCTATAGCCCACCGGCCTCGGTGACAATTTCACGCGCTGCGCCGCTGGGCATTTCTTACCATTTTAGGGCAGGCTTCTGACCATAGCCTCCCACTGGGCACACGAGGACCCTCGAAAAGACTGTACCCATTTCCGTTTCCCAGAATCCCCGAACCCCCCTGACCAACCCCCGCGGACCAAAGGCTATAGCCCACCGGCCTCAGCGACTATTTCACGCGCTGCGCCGCTGGGCATTTCTTCCCATTTTAGGGCAGGTTTCTGACCGTAGCCTCCCACTGGGCACACGAGGCCCCTCAATAAAATGCCATTTACGACACCACAGGCCCCGAACCCCTCACCAACCCTCGCGGACCAAAGGCTATAGCCACCGGCCTCGGCGGACTATTTCGCAGCTGCGCTGAGATTTCTTGCCATTTAAGGCGGGCTTACGGTAGCCTCACTTTGGGCCACGAGGACCCTCGAAAAAAGGCGTACCCATTTCCGATGGCGGAACCCTGAACCCCCTACCTAACCTTGCGGACCAAGGCTATAGCCCACAGGGCTCGGAGACTATTTGTGCGCCGTGGGAGATTTCTTGCCTTTGTGGCAGGCCTCGGTCCGTGGCTCCCACGAGCAGCGAGGCCACTCAAAAAGACTTGACCCATTTCCGATGGCGGAGTCCCAAACCCTCCCGAACCCCCGGGGAACAGAAGCTATAGCCCACCGGCCCCGGCGACTATTTCGTGCACAGCGCTGCTGGGCATTTCTTGCCTCCTACTGGGCACACGAGGAACCTCGAAAAGACTGTACCCATTTCCGATGCCCAGAACCCCCCGAACCACCTGCCCAACCCCCGCGGACCAAAGGCTATAGCCCACCGGCCTCGGCGACTATTTCACGTGTTTGTGCTGCTTGGCATTTCTAGCCATTTTAGGGCAGGCTTCTGACCGTAGCCGCCCACTGGGCACACGAGGACCCTCGAAAAGACTGTAACCATTTCCGACGCCCAGAGCCCCCGAACCCCCCTCATCAACCCCCGCGGACTAAAGGGTATAGCCCACCGGCCTCGGCGACTATTTCACGCGCTGTGACGCTGGGCATTACTTGCCATTTTACGGCAGGCTTCTGATCATAGCCTCCCACTGGGCACACGACGACCCTCGAAAAGACTGTACCCATTTCCGATGGCCAGAGCCCCCGGAACCCCCCTGCCCAACCCCCGCAGACCAAAGGCTATAGCCCACCGGCCTCGGTGACTATTTCACGCGCTGCGCCGCTAGGCATTTCCTTCCATTTTAGGGCAGGCTTCTGACCGTAGCCTCCCACTGGGCACACGAGGACCATCGAAAAGACTGTACCCATTCGGCGAGCCCCCGAGCGTCACTCCCCGGCCCGGACTAAAGGCTATAGCCCACCGGCCTCGGCGACTATTTCACGCGCTGCGCCGCTGGGCATTTCTTGCCATTTTAGAGCAGGCTTCTGACCGTAGCCTCCCACTGGGCACACGAGGACCCTCGAAAAGACTACACCCATTTCTGACGCCCAGAACCCGCGAACCCCCCTCATCAACCCCCGCGGACTAAAGGCTATAGCCGACCGGCCTCGGCTACTATTTCACGCTGCGCGCTGGGCATTTCTTGCCGCACGGGAAGGCTTCTGACCGTAGCCTCCCACTGGGCACACGAGGGCCCTCGAAAAGACTGTACCCATTTCCGACGACCAGAGCTCCCGAACCCCCTGCCCAACCCCTGCGGACCAAAGGCTATAGCCCACCGGCCTCGGTGAGTATTTCACGTGCTGCGTCGCTGGGCATTTCTTGCCATTTTAGGGCAGGCTTCTGACCGTAGCCTCCCACTGGGCACACGAGGACCCTCGAAAAGACTGTACCCATTTCCGATGCCCAGAGCCCCCGAACCCCATACTCAACCCCCGCGGACCATAGGCTATAGCCCACCGGCCTCGCTGACTCTTTCGCGCACTGCGCCGTGGGACATTTCTTGCCTTTTTAGGGCAGGCCTCAGACCGTAGGGTCACACTGAGCACGCGAGGCTATTCAAAAAGACTAGACCCATTTCCGATGGGCAGAGTCCCCAAACCCCCCTCCCGAATCCCCGTGGAACAGACGCTATAGCCCACCGGCCCCGACGACTATTACGTGCACTGCTCCGCTGGGCATTTCTTGCCATTTTGGGGCAGGCCTCTGACCGTAGCCTCCCACTGGCCACACGAGGACCCTTGAAAAGACTGTACCCATTTCCGACGCCCAGAGCCCCCGAACCCTCCTCCCCAACCCTCGCGGACCAAAGGCTGTAGCCCACCGGCCTCTGGCACTATTTCACGCACTGCGCCGCTGAGGATTACCGGCCATTTTACGGCAGGCTTCTGACCGTAGCCTCCCACTGGGCACACGAGGACCCTTGAAAAGACTGTACCCATTTCCGACGCCCAGAGCCCCCGAACCCTCCTCCCCAACCCTCGCGGACCAAAGGCTGTAGCCCACCGGCCTCTGGCACTATTTCACGCCTCGCGGCGAGATTACCGGCCATTTCTGGCGGGCTTCTGACCGTAGCCTCCCACTGGGCACACGAGGACCCTTGAAATGACTGTACCCATTTCCGATGCAGGCCCCGAACCCCCTCCCGACCCCGCGGACCAAGGCTATAGCCCACCGACCTCGGGCACTATTTCCGCAGCGCTGCGCTGAGGAATTTATTGCCATTTTAGGGCAGGCTTCTGACCGTAGCCTCCCACCGGGCACACGAGGAGCCTCGAAAAGACCGTACCCATTTTGGACGCCCAGAGCCCCCGAACCCCCCTCCCCAACCCCCGCGGACCAAAGGCTATAACCCACCGGCCTCGGCGACTATTTCACGCGCTGCTCCGTTTGGCATTTCTTGTCATTTTAGGGCAGGCTTCTGACCGTCGCCTCCCACTGGGCACACGACGACCCTCGAAAAGACTGTACCCATTTCCGACGCCCAGAGCCCCCGAACCCCCGTTATCAACCCCCGCGGACTAAAGGCTATAGCCCACCGACCTCGGCGACTATTTCACGGGCTGCGACGCTGGGTATTTCTTGCCATTTTATGGTAGGCCTCTGACCGTAGCCTACCACTGGGCATACGAGGACCCTTGAAAAGACTTTACCAATTTCTGACGACCAGAGCCCCCGAACCCCCCTACCCAACCCCCGCGGACCAAAGGCTATAGCCCACCGGCCTCGGCGACTATTTCACGAGCTGCGCCGCTGGGTATTTCTTGCCATTTTAGGGCAGGCCTCTGACCGTAGACTCCCACTGGGCACACGAGGACCCTCGAAAAGACTGTACCCATTTCCGACGCCCAGAGCCCCCGAACCCCCGTTATCAACCCCCGCGGACTAAAGGCTATAGCCCACCGGCCTCGGCGACTATTTCACGCGCTGCGACGCTGGGCATTACTTACCATTTTATGGCAGGCTTCTGACCGTAGCCTCCCACTGGGCACACGAGGACCCTCGAAAAGACTGTAACCATTTCCGACGCCAGGCCCCGACGCCCTCATCATTGCTAATGGTTATAGCCCACCGGCCTCGGCGACTATTTCACACGCTGTGACGCTGGGCATTACTTGTCATTTTAGGGCAGGCTTCTGACCGTAGCCTTCCAGCAGGCGCGGCGACCCTCGAAAAGACTGCCATTTCGGCGCGAGCCCCGAACCCCGTTATCAACCCCCGCGGACTAAAGGCTATAGCCCACCGGCCTCGGCGACTATTTCACGCGCGGTGACGCTGGGCGTACCCATTTTATGGCGGGGCTTGACCGTAGCCTCCCCACTGGGCACGAGGGGCCTTTCGAAAAAGACTGTAACCATTTCCGATGCCCAGAGCCCCCGAACCCCCCTCATCAACCCCCGCGGACTAATGGCTATAGCCCACCGACCTCGGCGACTATTTCACACGCTGTGACGCTGGGCATTACTTGCCATTTTAGGGCAGGCTTCTGACCGTAGCCTTCCACTGGGCACACGACGACCCTTGAAAAGACTGTAACCATTTCCGACACCCAGAGCCCCCGAACCCCCCTCATCAACCCCCGCGGACTAAAGGCTATAGCCCTCCGGCCTCGGCGACTATTTCACGTGCTGCGCCGCTGGGCATTTCTTGCCATATTAGGGCAGGCTTCTGACCGTAGCCTCCCACTGGGCACACGAGAACCCTCGAAAAGACTGTACCCATTTCCGACGTCCAAATCCCCTGAACCCCCTACTCAACCCCCGCGGACCATAGGCTATAGCCCACCGGGCTCGGAGACTCTTTCGCGCGCTACGACGCTGGGCATTACCTGCAATTTTAGGGCAGGCTTCTGATCGTAGCCTCCCACTGGCCACACGAGGACCCTTGAAAAGATTGTACCCATTTCCGACGTCCAAATCCCCTGAACCCCCTACCCCAACCCCCGCGGACCAAAGGCCATAGCCCACCGGCCTCGGCGACTATTTCACGCGCTGCGCCGCTGGGGATTACTTGCCATTTTAGGGTAGGCCTCTGACCCTAGCCTCCCACTGGGCACACGAGGACCCTCGAAAAGACCGTACCCATTTTGGACGCCCAGAGCCCCCGAACCCCGCTCATCAACCACCGCGGACAAAAGGC
Organism: Citropsis articulata; assembly: GCA_030449925.1. NCBI lineage: Eukaryota > Viridiplantae > Streptophyta > Magnoliopsida > Sapindales > Rutaceae > Citropsis > Citropsis articulata. Next base: position 385,252 of record JASUUH010000017.1, on the reverse strand, counting down.
AATAGCCCACCGGCCTCGGCGACTATTTCATGCGCTGCGACGCATGGCATTACCTGTAATTTTAGGGCAGGCTTCCGACCGTAGCCTCCCACTGGGGACACGAGGACGCTTGAAAAAGGCATGCCATTTCGATGCCCAGGCCCCGAGCGCCCCTCCGGCCCGCGGACCAAAGGCTATAGCCCACCGGCCTCGGAGACTATTTCACGCGCTGCGCCGCTGGGCATGTCTTGCCATTTTAGGGCAAGCTTCTGACCGTAGCCTCCCACTGGCCACACGAGGACCCTCGAAAAGACTGTAACTATTTCCGACGACCAGAGCCCCCGAAACCCCCTCCCCAACTCCCGTGGACCAAAGGCTATAGCCCACCGGCCTCGGCGACTATTTCACGCGCTGCGCCGCTGGGCATTTCTTGCCATTTTAGGGCAGGCCTCTGACCGTAGCTTGCCACTGCGCACACGAGGACTCTCAAAAAGACTGTACCCATTTCCGAAGCCCAGAGCCCCCGAACCGCCCTCCCCAACCCCCGCGAAGCAAAGGCTATAGCCCACCGGCCTCGGCGACTATTTCACGCGCTGCGCCGCTGGTCATTTCTTGCCCTTTTAGGGCAGGCGTCTGACATAGCCTCCCACTAGGCACCGAGGACCCTCGAAAAGACTGTAACTATTTCCGTTACCGGGCCCGAAACCCCTCCCCGGCTCCCGTGGACCAAGGCTATAGCCCACCGGCCTCGGCGATTATTTCACGCAGCGCTGCGCGCTGGACATTTCTTGCCATTTTAGGGCAGGCCTCTTACCGTAGCTTGCCACTTTGAGCTGCGAGACCCTCGAAAAGGCATGTACCATTCCGGCGCGAGCCCCGAACCCCCTCCCACCCCGCGAACAAGGCTATAGCCCAGCCTCGGCGAGTATTTCAGCTGCGCCTGGGCATTTCTTGCCATTTAGGGCAGGCTTCTGACCGTGGCCTCCCACTTGGGCACTGCAGGACCTCTACAAGACTGTACATATTTCCGATAACTAGAGCCCCCGACACCTCCTCTCCCCAACCCCAGCGGACCAAAGGCTATAGCCCCGGCCTCGGTGACTATTTCACCTTCTGCGCGCTGGGCATTCTTGCCATTTTGGGCAGGCCTCGACCGTAACGCCTTGCTGCGGACGAGGACCGTCGAAAGACTGTACCCATTTCCGGCCCAGGCCCCGAACCGCCCTCCCCGGCCCCAGCGGGCAAGGCTATAGCCCGCCCGGCCTCGGCGAGTATTTCCGCAGCTGCGCCCTGGGCATTTCTTGCCATTTTAGGGCCGGCTTCTGACCGTAGCCTCAGCTGGGCACCGAGACCCTCTAAAAGACTGTACATATTTCCGATCACTGAGCCCCGAAACCCCTCCCCAACCCCGCGGACCGAGGCTACAGCCACCGGCCTCGGTGACTATTTCACGCGCTGCGCGCTGGGCATTTCTTGCCAATTTAGGGCGAGCCTCGACCGTAACGCCCTGCACACGAGGACCGTCGAAAGACTGTACCCATTTCCGGCGCCAGGCCCCGAACCCCAGCGGGCAGGCTATAGCCCACGGCCTCGGCGACTATTTCGCAGCTGCGCGCTGGTTATTTCTTGCCATTTTAGGGCAGGCTTCTGACCTTTGCCTCCCACTAGGCACCACGAGGACCCTCGAAAAACTGTAACTATTTCCGTGACCCAGGCCCGAAACCCCTCCCCAACTCCCGTGGACCAAAGGCTATAGCCCACCGGCCTCTGCGACTATTTCACGCGCTGCGCCGCTGGGCATGTCTTGCCATTTTAGGGCAGGCCTCTGACCGTAGCGTCCCACTGGGCACGCGAGGACCCTCGAAAAGACTGTACCCATTTCCGACGACCAGAGCCCCCGAAACACCCTCCCCAACCCCCGCGGACCAAAGGCTATAGCCCACCGGCCTCAGCGACTATTTCACGCGCTGCGCTGCTGGGTATTCGTGCCATTTAGGGCAGGCCTCGACCCGTGGCCTCCGCTGGGCACCGAGGACCCTCGAAAAAGCTGTACCAATTTTTGGCGACGAGACCACGAACCCCCTCTGACCGCCCGCGGACCAAAGGCTGCCCCGCGGCATCGGTGACTATTTCCAGCGTTGTGCCGCTGGGCATTACTTGCCATTTACGGTAGGCTTCTGGCGTAGCCTCAGGCACCGAGACCCTCGAAAGACTGCACCATTTCCGGCGACTGAGCCCGAAACCCCTCCCAGCCCGCGGACCAATGGTTATAGCCACCGGCCTCGGTGACTATTTCCTGTGACTGCGCCGTTGGGCATTTCTTGCCATTTAGGGCAGGCCTCTAGCCGTAGCCTCCCATGGGCACACTAGGACCCTCGAAAAGGCTGTACCCATTTCCCGGTCCAGGCCCCGAGCGCCCTCCGACCCCGCGGACCAAAGCCCGGCCACGGCGACTATTTAACGTGCTGCGCCGCTGGACATTTCTTGCCATTTTAGGGCAGGCTTCTGACCGTAGACCCCACTGGGCACACGAGTACCCTCGATAATACTGTACCCATTTCCGACGGCCAGAGCCCTCGAAACCCCCCCCAACCCCCGCGGACCAAAGGCTATAGCCCACCGGCCTCTGTGACTATTTCACACGCTGCGACGCTGGGCATTTCTTGCCATTTTAGGGCAGGCCTCTAACCGTAGCCTCCCACTGGGCACACTAGGACCCTCGAAAAGACTGTACCCATTTCCCAGTCCCATAGCCCCCGAAATCCCCTCCCCAACCCCCGCGGACAAAAGGCTAATGCCCACCGGCCTCGGCGACTATTTCACGCGCTGCGCCGCTGGGCATTTCATGCCATTTTATGGCAGGCCTCTGACCGTAGCCTCCCACCGGGCACACGAGGACCCTCGAAAAGACTGTACCCATTTCCGAGCAGGCCCCGAAACCCCTCCCGGCCCCAGCGGACCAAAGGCTATAGCCCACCGGCCTCGGCGACTATTTCCCGCGCTGCGCCGCTGGAGATTTCTTGCCATTTTAGGGCGGGCCTCTGACGGCCGTAGCTTGCCCGGGCACGAGGACCCTCGAAAAGACTGTACCATTTCCGGCCGGGCCCCAGACCCCCTCCCGGCCCCAGCAGACAGGCTATAGCCCCAGCCTCGGCGGGTATTTCAGGAGCTGCGCGGTTTGGCATTTCTTGCTATTTTAGGTCAGGGTTCTGTTCTTAGCCTCCCACCCAGGCACGAGGACACTCGAAAAAGGCTGTACCCATTTCGGCGAACCCCGAACCCCCCCGGCCCCCGGACGAAGGCTATAGACCACCGGCCTCGGCGACTCTTTCACGCGATACGCCGCTGGGCATTTCTTGCCATTTTAGGGCAAGCTTCTGACCGTAGCCTCCCACTGGGCACACGAGGACCCTCGAAAAGACTGTACCCATTTCCGACGACCAGAGCCCCCGAAACCCCCTCCCCAACACCCGCGGACCAAAGGCTATAGCCCACCGGCGTCGGCGACTATTTCACGCGCTGCGCCGCTGGGCATTTCTTGCCATTCTAGGGCAGGCCTCTGACCGTAGCCTCCCATTGGGCACACGAGGACCCTCAAAAAGACTGTACCCATTTCCGACGACCAGAGCCCCCGAAACACCCTCCCCAACCCCCGCGGACCAAAGGCTATAGCCCACCGGTCTCGGCGACTATTTCACGTGCTGCGCCGCTAGACATTTCTTGCCATTTTAGGGCAGGCGTCTGACCGTAGCCTCCCACTGGGCACACGAGGACCCTCGAAAAGACTGTACCCATTTCCGACGACGGGCCCCAAACACCCTCCCAGCCCCAGCGGACCCAAAGGCTATAGCCCACGGCCTCGATGACTATTTCCGCAGCTGCGCGCTGTGTATTCGTGCCATTTTGGGGCGGGCCTCGACCGTGGCCTCCCAGGCACGAGGACCCTCGAAAAGGCTGTACCAATTTTGGCGACCGAGACCCCGAACCCCCCTCCCCAACCGCCGCAGACCAAAGGCTATAGCCCACCGGCATCGGTGACTATTTCACGCGTTGTGCCGCTGGGCATTACTTGCCATTTTACGGTAGGCTTCTGGCCGTAGCCTCCCACTGGGCACACGAGGACCCTCGAAAAGACTGCACCCATTTCCGACGACACTGGGCCGAGCCCCCCTCCCAACCCCGCGGACCAAGGTTATAGCCCACCGGCCTCGGTGACTATTTCCGCAGCTGCGCGTTTTCTTGCCATTTTAGGGCAGGCCTCTAACCGTAGCCTCCCACTGGGCACACTAGGACCCTCGAAAAGACTGTACCCATTTCCCAGTCCCAGAGCCCCCGAACGCCCCTCCCCAACCCCCGCAGACCAAAGGCTAAAGCCCACCGGCCTCGGCGACTATTTAACGTGCTGCGCCGCTGGACATTTCTTGCCAATTTAGGGCAGGCGTCTGACCGTAGACCCCCTTTGGGCACACGAGTACCCTCGATATCATGCCCATTTCCGGCGGCGAGCCCTCGAAACCCCCAACCCCGCGGACCAGGCTATAGCCACCGGCCTCTGTGACTATTTCCGCAGCTGCGGCTGGGCATTTCTTGCCATTTAGGGCAGGCCTCTAACCGTAGCCTCCCCTTTGGGCACACTAGGACCCTCGAAAAGACTGTACCCATTTCCCAGTCCATGGCCCAATCCCTCCCGGCCCCAGCGGACAAAGGCTAATGCCCGCGGCCTCGGCGACTATTTCCGCAGCTGCGCGCTGGGCATTTCATGCCATTTATGGCGAGCCTCGACCGTAGCCTCTCACCGGGCACACGAGGACCCTCGAAAAGGCTGTACCCATTTCGAAGCAGGCCCCGAAACCCCTCCCCGGCCCCCAGCGGACCAAGGTTATAGCCCACCTCGGTGACTATTTCACTGCTGCGCGCTGGGTATTTTTACCATTTTAGGGCGGGCCTCTAACCGTAGCCTCCATGGGAAAGCGAGGACCTTGGAGAAGGCGTACTCATTTCCGGGCCCAGGCCGACGCCCGTCCACGACCCCAGCGGACCAAAGGCTATAGCCCACCGGCCTCGGCGACTATTTCACGCTCTGCGCCGCTGGGTATGTCTTGCAAGGTTAGTGCAGGCTTCTGAACTGAGCAACCCGCTGGGCACACCAGGACCCTCGAAATGACCGTACCCATTTCCACCGCCCGAGCCCAGGCGTCCCTCCCCGGCCCTGGCGACCAAAGGCTATAGCCCACGGCCTCGGCGTCTATTTCGCCGCGCTGCATCGCTGGGCATTTCTTGCCCTTTGCAAGGGCCTCGACCGTAGCCTCGTCTTTGGGCACACGAGGACCCTCGAAAAGACTGTACCCATTTCCGATGCCCAGAGCCCCAGAACTCCCCTCCCCAACCCCCGCGGACCAAAGGCTATAGCCCACCGGCCTCGGCGACTATTTCACGTGTTGCGCCGCTGGGCATTACTTGCCATTTTACGGCAGGCTTCTGACCGTAGCCTCCCACTGGGCACACGAGGACCCTCGAAAAGACTGTACCCATTTCTGATGCCCAGAGCCCCCGAACCCCCCTCCCCAACCCCCGCGGACCAAAAGCTATAGCCCACCGGCCTCGGCGACTATTTAACATGCTGCGCCGCTGGACATTTCTTGCCATTTTAGGGCAGGCTTCTAACCGTAGCCTCCCACTGGGCACACTAGGACCCTCGAAAAGACTGTACCCATTTCCCAGTCCCAGAGCCCCCAAAATCCCCTCCCCAACCCCCGCGGACCAAAGGCTAATGCCCACCGGCCTCGGCGACTATTTCACGCGCTGCGCCGCTGGGCATTTCGTGCCATTTTAGGGCAGGCTTCTGACCGTAGCCTCCCACTGGGCACACGAGGACCCTCGAAAATACTGTACCCATTTCCGACGACCAGAGCCCTTGAAACCCCCTCCCCAACCCCCGCGGACCAAAGGTTATAGCCCACCGGCCTCGGTGACTATTTCACGCGCTGCGTCGCTGGGCATTTCTTGCCATTTTAGGGCAGGCCTCTAACCGTAGCCTCCCACTGGGCACACTAGGACCCTCGAAAAGACTGTACCCATTTCCCAGTCCCAGAGCCCCCAAAATCCCCTCCCCAACCCCCGCGGACCAAAGGCTAATGCCCACCGGCCTCGGCGACTATTTCACGCGCTGCGCCGCTGGGCATTTCGTGCCATTTTAGGGCAGGCCTCTGACCGTAGCCTCCCACTGGGCACACGAGGACCCTCGAAAAGACTGTACCAATTTCGACAACGAGCCTCGAACCCCCTCCCCGGCCCCGCGGACCAAGCGCGCTACAGCCCACCGGCCTCGGTGACTATTACCGCCGCTCGCTGGGAATTACTGCCATTTCTGGCAGGCTTCTGACCGTAGCCTCCACTGGGCACGAGGACCCTCGAAAAGGCTGTACCATTTTTGACGAGCCCCGAAACCCACTCCCCGGCCCCGCGGACCAAAGGTTATAGCCCACCGGCCTCGGTGACTATTTCCGCAGCTTCTGCTGGGCATTTCTTGCCATTTTAGGGCAGGCCTCTGTAGTCTCCCAGCAGGAAAGCGAGGACCCTCGAAAAGGCACCCATTTCCGGGCCCAGGCCCCGAACGACCCTCCCCAACCCCCGCGGACCAAAGGCTATAGCCCACCGGCCTCGGTGACTTTTTCACGCACTGCGCCGCTGAGCATGTCTTGTCATTTTTCGGCAGGCCTCTGACCATAGTCTCCCACTGGGTGCACGAGGACCCTCGAAAAGACTGTACCCATTTCCGATGCCCAGGCCCAGAACCCCCAACCCCGCGGACCAAGGCTATAGCCCGGCCTCGGCGACTATTTCAGCTGCGCGCTGAGTATTTCTTGTCATTTTAGGGCAGGCTTCTGACCGTAGCCTCCCAGCAGGCGCAGGACCCTCGAAAGGCCGTGCCATTTCCGGCGTGAGCCCCGAACCTCCCCACCCCGGGACCAAGGCTATAGCCCACCGGCCTCGGCGACTATTCGCGCTGCATCGCTGGGCATTTCTTGCCCTTTTAGGGCAGCCCTCTAACCAGCCTCCTCAGGCTACGAGGACCCTCGAAAAGACTGTACCCATTTCCGATGCCCAGAGCCCCCGGACCCCCTCCCGGCCCCGGACAAAGGATATAGCCCACCGGCCACGGCGACTATTTCAGTGCTGCGCGCTGGGCATTGCCTACCATTCTGGCAGGCTTGACGTAGCCTCCCACTGGGCACCAGGGACCCTCAAAAGGCATGCCATTTCCGTCCCAGGCCCCGAACCCCCCTCCCCAACCCCCGCGGACCAAAAGCTATAGCCCACCGGCCTTGGCGACTATTTAACGTGCTGCGCCGCTGGACATTTCTTGCCATTTTAGGGGAGGCTTCTGACCGTAGCCTCTCACTGGGCACAGGAGGACCCTCAAAAGCCATGCCCATTTCCGGACGAGGCCCTCAGAGCCCCTCCCGGCCCCAGCGGACCAAATGTTATAGCCCACCGGCCTCGGTGACTATTTCACGCGCTGCGCCGCTTGGCATTTCTTGCCATTTTAGGGCAGGCTTCTGACCTTAGCCTCCCACTGGGCACGCAAGGACCCTTGGAAAGGCCGTACCCATTTCCGACGCCCAGAGCCCCAGAACGCCACTCCCCAACCCCCGCTGACCAAAGGCTATAGCCCACCGGCCTCGACGACTATTTCACAGGCTGCATCGCTGGGCATTTCATGCCCTTTTAGGGCAGCCCTCTAACCATAGCCTCCTACAGGGCACACGAGGACCCTCGAAAAGACTGTACCCATTTCGATGCAGGTCCCGAACCCCCTCCCGACCCCGGACCAAAGGCTATAGCCCACCGGCGTCGGCAACTATTTCACGTGCTGCGCCGCTGGACATTTCTTGCCATTTTCGGGCAGGCTTCTGGCCGTAGCCTCCCACTGGGCACACGAGGACCCTCGAAAAGACTGTACCCATTTCCGACGCCCAGAGCCCCAGAACCCCCCTCCCCAACCCCGGCGGACCAAAGGATATAGCCCACCGGCCTCGGCGACTATTTCAGGTGCTGCGCCGCTGGGTATTACTTGCCATTTACGGGCTTGACGTAGCCTCCTTGGGCACAGACCCTCGAAAGGTCGTACCATTTCGGCGAGCCCAGGCGGCCCTCCCCAACCCCCGCTGACCAAAGGCTATAGCCCACCGGCCTCGACGATTATTTAACGTGCTGCGCCGCTGGACATTTCTTGCCATTTTAGGGCAGGCTTCTGACCGTAGCCTCCCACTGGGTACACGAGGACCCTCGAAAAGACTGTACCAATTTCCGACGACCAGAGCCCTCCAAAACCCCCTCCCCAACCCCCGCGGACCAAAGGTTATAGCCCACCGGCCTCGGTGACTATTTCACGCGCTGCGCCGCTGGGCATTTCTTGCCATTTTAGGGCAGGCCTCTAGCCGTAGCCTCACTTTGGGCTACGAGGACCCTCGAAAAGACTGCCATTTACGGCGTCGAGCCCAGCGCCTCCCCACCCCCAGCGGACCAAAGGCTCTATCCCACAGGCCTCGACGACTATTTCGCGCGCTTCAACGCTGGGAATTTCGTGCCATTTTAGGGCAGCCCTCTGACCGTAGCATCCCACTGGGCACATGAGGACCTTTCGAAAAACTGTACCCATTTCCGATGCCACAGGCCCCGAACCCCCTCCCAACCCCGCGGACCAAAGGCTATAGCCCCGGCCTCGGACTATTTCACGTGCTCGCGCTGGATATTTCTTGCCATTTTAGGGCAGGCTTCGACCGTAGCCTCACCCAGGCACAGGGGCCTCGAAAAAGCTGCCCATTTCCCGACCCGAGGCCACGAGCCCCCTCCCAACCCCAGCGGACCAGGCTATAGCCCACCGGCCTCGGTGACAATTTCACGGATCGCGCTGGGCATTTCTTGCCATTTAGGGCAGACCTCTGCCTAGCCTCCCACTGGGCACTCGAGGACCCTCGAAAAGACTGTACCCATTTCTGACGCCCAGAGCCCCCGAACGCCCCTCCCCAACCCCCGCGGACCAAAGGCTATAGCCCACCGGCCTCGGCGACTATTTCACGCGCTGCGCCGCTGGGCATGTCTTGACATTTTAGGGCAGGCTTCTGACCGTAGCCTCCCACTGGGCACACGAGGACCCTCGAAAAGACTGTACCCATTTCCGACGCCCAGAGCCCCAGAACCCCCATCCCCAACCCCCGCGGACCAAAGGCTATAGCCCACCGGCCTCGGCGACTATTTCGCGTTGCGCGCTGAATTACTTTCCGTTTCTGCGGGCTCTGACCGTAGCCTCCCCGGGCACGAGGACCCTCGAAAGCCTTTATTCATTTTCGATGCAGGCCCCGAACCCCCTCCCCCCCGTGGACCAGCTATAGCCCGCCCTCGGCAACTATTTCCTGTGAGCCGCTTGGTATTTCTTGCCATTTTGGGCAGGCCTCGACCGTAGTCACCAGCAGGCGAGGACCCTCGAAAAAGGCTGTACCCATTTCGGCCCAGAACCCCCGCCCTCCCCGGCCCGCGGACCAAAGGCTATAGATCACCGGCCTCGGCGACTATTTCACCGCGCTGCGCTTAGCATTTCTTGCAATTTTAGGGCAGGCTTCGACCGTAGCCTCCCATGGGCACACAGGACCCTGAAAAGGCCATTGCATTTCGGCGAGCCCCGAGCGCCCCTCCCCGGCCCCCGGACCAGGCTATAGCCCACCGGCCTCGGCGGCTATTCGCCGCTGCACGCTGGGCATTTCTTGCCATTTTAGGCAGGCCTCGCGTAACCTCCCACTTTGGGCACCAGGAACCCTCGAAAAATGTACCCATTTCCGGCGCCCGAGCACCGAGCGCCCTCCCGGCCCCAGCGGACCAAGGCTATAGCCCACGGCCTCGGCGACTATTTCGCGCTGCGCGCTGGGCATCTTGCCATTTTGGGCAGGCTTCTGACCGTGCCTCACTGGGCACTCGAGGACCCTCGAAAAGACTGTACCCTTTTCGGCTCCCAGGCCCGAACCCTCCCACCCCAGCGGACCAAGGCTATAGCTCACCGGCCTTGATGATTTCTTCGCGCTGCATGGGTATTTCTTGCCACTTTTAGGGCGGGTCTGACCGTAACCTCCCCGCTGGGTACGAGGACCCTCGAAAAGACTGTACCCATTTCCGATGCCAGAACCCCCTCCCACCCCCGGACCAGGCTATAGCCCACCGGCCTCGGCGACTATTTCACGCTGCGCGCTGGGCATTACTTGCCATTTGGGCTTGGACCGTAGCCTCCACTGGGCACCACGAGGACCTCGAAAATCCTTTATTCATTTCGATGCCCGGGCCCCAGACCCCCTCCCAAGCCCAGCGGACCAAAATCTATAGCCCATACCGGCAACTATTTCCAGCGAGCCGCTTGGTATTTCTTGCCATTTTGGGCAGGCCTCGACCGTAGTCACCTGGCGCCAGGGCCCTCGAAAAAACTGCCATTTCCGAGCCCCCGAAACCTCCCCAGCGGACCAAGGCTATAGCCCACCGGCCTCGGCGACTATTACGCTGCGCGCTGGGCATGTCTTGCCATTTAGGGCAGGCTTGACCGTAGCCTCAGCTTTGAGCACTCGAGGACCCTCGAAAGACTGCACCCTTTTCCGCCCAGCGAGCCCCGAGCGCCCTCCACCCCCGCGGACCAAAGGCTATATCCCACCGGCCTCGTCGACTATTTCGCGAGCTGCATCGCTGTGCATGTCTTGCCCTTTTAGGGCAGTCCTCGACCGTAGCCTCTGGGCACGAGGACCCTCGAAAGACTGTACCCATTTCGATGCCAGGCCCGAACCCCTCCCCGGCCCGGACCAAGCTATAGCCCCGGCCTCGGCGCTATTTCCTGCTGGGCGCTGGGTATTCGTGCCAATTTTGGGAGGCCTCTAACGTAGTCTCGCACTGGGTGCAGAGGACCCTCGAAGACTGCACCCATTCCGGCCCCGAGGCCTCCCTAACCCCGCGGACCAAAGGCTATAGACCACCGGCCTGGCGGACTATTTAGCCTGTTGCTTGGGCATGTCTTGCCATATTAGGGCAGAGCTTTTATTTGTAGCCTCCCACTGGGCACCGAGGACCCTCGAAAAAACCCATTTCTTGAGCCCAGCGCCCCTCGCTACCCCCGGACCAAGGCTATAGCCCACCGGCCTTGACGAGTATTTCGCACGCTTCATCGCTGGGCATTTCTTGCCATTTAGGGCAGCCCTCTGACCGTAGAATCCCAGGGCACATGAGACACTCGAAAAGTACCCATTTCCGTGCCAGACCCCGAACCCCCTCCCAACCCCAGCGGACCAAATGCTATAGCCCACGGCCTCGGCGACTATTTCACGTGCTGCGCGCTGGGTATTTCTTTCCATTTTAGGGCAGGCCTCTGACGTAGCCTCCCACCCAGGCACGAGGGCGCTCGAAAGACTGTACCCATTTCCGGCGAGCCCCGAAACCCCCTCCCGACCCAGCGGACCAAAGGCTATAGCCCACCGGCCTCGGCGACTATTTCGCGCTGCGCGCTGGGTATGTCTTGCCATTTTAGGCGAGCTTGACCGTAGCCTCCCATTGGGCACACAAGGACCCTCAGGCCGTGCCATTTCCGACCCCAGGCCCCAGAACGCCTCCACCAACCCGCGGACCAAAGGCATAGCCCACGGCCTCGGCGACTATTTCGCCTGCGCCGCGAGGCATTTTGCCCTTTTGGGCAGCCCTCGACCGTAGCCTCCCTCTGGGCACGAGGACCCTCGAAAAATGTACCCATTTCCGGGCCCAGGCCCGAGCGCCTCCCGGCCCCGCGGGCCAGGCTTTAGCCCACGGCCTCGGCTGACATTTCCAGCGGCCTGGTATTCTTGCCATTTTAGGGCAGCCTCTGACCGTAGCCTCACTGCACTGAGACCCTCGAAAAGGCCGTACCCATTTCCCGGCGGGCCCAGAAACACCCTCCCCGGCCCCGCGGACCAAAGGCTATAGCACCGACCTCGGCGACCATTTCACGTCTTTGCGCCGCTGGGCATTTCTTGCCATTTTAGGGCAGGCTTTTGGTAGCCTCCCACTTGGGCACAGGACCCTCGAAAAGACTGTACCCATTTCTTCGCCCAGAGCCCAGGCGCCCTCGCCACCCCCGGACCAGGCTATAGCCCAAGGCCTCGGCGACTATTTCACCGCTGCGCTGGGTATATCTTGCCATTTTAGGCAGGCTTCGTAGTAGCCTGGGCACTGAGGACCCTCGAAAGACCGTACCCATTTCCGGCCGCGAGCCCCAGGCGCCCCTCCCCGACCCCCGGACCAAGGCTATAGCCCAGGCCTCGCGACTATTTGTGCGCTGCATCGCGGGCATTTCTTGCCCACAGGGCAGGAGCCATTTTGGGCGGGCCTCGGCCGTAGTCTCCCAGTGGGTGCAGGAGGACCCTCGAAAAGGCTGTACCCATTCCGGCCGAGCCCCGAGCGCCCCTCCCGACCCCGGACCAAGGCTATAGCCCACGGCGTCGGTGACTATTTCATGTGCTGCGCGCTGGACATTTCTTGCCATTTTCAGGCGGGCTTGGCGTAGCCTCCAGCTGGGCACAAGGACCCTCGAAAAACTGTACCCATTTCCGACAACGAGGCCCCGAAACCCCCTCCCCAACCCCCGCGGACCAAAGGTTATAGCCCACCGGCCTCGGTGACTAATTCACGCGCTGCGCCGCTGGGCATTTCTTGCCATTTTAGGGCAGGCCTCTAAACGTAGCCTCCCACTGGGCACACAAGGACCCTCGAAAAGACCGTACCCATTTCCAGCTCCAGGCCCAGGCGCCCCTCCCCAACCCCCGCGGAGCAAAGGCTATAGCCCACCGGCCTCGACGACTATTTCGCACGCTGCATCGCTGGGCATTTCTTGCCCTTTTAGGGCAGCCCTCTGACCGTAGCCTCCTACTGGGCACACGAGGACCCTCGAAAAGGCTGTACCCATTTCTTACGCCCAGAGCCCCAGAACGCCCCTCCCCACCCCCCGCGGACCAAAGGCTATAGCCCACCGGCCTCGATGACTATTTCGCACGCTTCATCGCTGGGCATTTCTTGCCCTTTTAGGGCAGCCCTCTGACCGTAGCATCCCACTGGGCACACGAGGACCCTCGAAAAGACTGTACCCATTTCCGATGCCCAGAGCCCCAGAACCCCCCTCCCCAACCCCAGCGGACCAAAAGCTATAGCCCACCGGCCTCGGCAACTATTTCACGCGCTGGGCAGCTGGGTATTTCTTGCCATTTATGGGCAGGCCTCTGACCGTATTCTCCCACTGGGTGCAGAAGGACCCTCGAAAAGAGTGTACCCATTCCGACGCCGAGAGCCCCCGAACGCCCCTCCCCAACCCCCGCGGACCAAAGGCTATAGCCCACCGGCCTCGGCGACTATTTCACGCGCTGCGTCACTGGGCATGTCTTGCCATTTTAGGGCAGGCTTCTGACCGTAGCCTCCCAGTGGGCACACGAGGACACTATTTCGCTCGCTGCGCCGCGGGGCATTTCTTGCCATTTGATTGGTTATAAATAGTCATATTATATTTTGTTTAATTCCCTCATATTTTGATTGATCTTGTGCTAATTTGTGGAAATTATGTTTGATTTGATTTAGGAGATGAAACATGGAGATTATGATGAAATTTGGACAAAAAGGGCTTTATTTGGGCTTTGCAAACGTGGCCCGACCATTGGCTTGAGAGAGACAGTTTCCTAGCATTAAGAGAAGAAGAAACAAAGAGGAAAAAGAAAAGCTAGCAAAAAGGAAACAAAAAGCAAGCATTATAAAAGAAAAAAAGCGTGAAAGAGACAAGACACAAGTCAAGGCGGAAGAAAAAGAGGCTGGGCGTGAGGAAGAAACAAGCGGCTGCTGCAATTATTTTCTTCTCAAACAACTTTGTTTCCTTTGACCACCATGAGTGGCTAAGGTTTTAATTCAGTCAAGGGTAAATCAATTCCGGTTGTAATTTTGTGAGGCTTTGAACTTAACAAAATTTCTTGATCAAGTAATTTTATTTTCTTGTTCTTATTTTCTATGAATTATTTATATTGATTGAGTTGGCCTTAATTCAATATTTATTTTCTATCGCTAGTCAGGAGTTTGTGATCCGTAATTGTCACGAATGACTAAATTGAGTGTAACAAGGAGTTGGCTCATGTGTGTGTGTATATTGATGGCCACAATTACATAGCTTGCATGATAGGCTCTAGGGAAATAAAAATACAAATTGATTAAGTTGGAATAATTTGAATTAATTGATCTTGTTTTAGTCATTCTCACTATTCTTAATGCTATCACTTAATTTGATATGGAACGATGATGCCCAGTTAAATTAGTGATAAGTTTGGATTTGAGAGATTGTTTGAGTCTATTATATTAGGAGAATAATTGCTTTCTGCGGGATTTCCGATTAAGTAGACTAAGTTCTTGGATTGAGTTATTTATATTTTTGCCTATGATCAAAAATTGCAATTGGATGGAATTCACACCCTTGGATTGGAAGTTTGGTAAGATTGATCTTTTTGTTTGTTTAAATTTAAAATCTTGTTTTATTTTATTTTATTTTATTTTAATTTAATTTCGTGTTAAAGAAAACAATTTGAAAATTCAGAAATCCGGATAACCGGATACCCACAACCGGCTAGCCGTTTGTTGTCCAGAACCGAGAAGACCAACATCCGGGCTTCCGGTTTCCTTATCCGGATTAGCCGGATACCTCCAGAATTGTTACTACCAGCAATCGGCTTACCGGTTTCACTATCCGGTTAGCCGAATAGGTTCCAGAAAGCTTACAACCCGCAACCGGCTATCTGTTTCTCTCATCCGGCTAGCCAAAATACTTCCTGAATCGTTGCCACCTGCATTCGGTCTTCCGGTTCTTCTAACCGGGTAGCCGAAAATCTCCAGAACCGTTACTAGTCTGGCGGTCTGCAGTTCCGAACCGATTGACCGAATTAGCTCCAGAAACGAAACCAATCACAAACGGCTTACCGGTTTCCCTAACCGGTTTACAAAATTCGGTTATCCGGTTTGTGGCAGAAACTTTGCAAAATCTGGTTTTCTTGGGAAATTAATTTTGTTTTAAACTTTGAGAAATTAAATACATAGTTCTCATGGGATTCGACCTGGTTCCACTATTTCTACAAATTAGTTTAGGCGAATCAGTATTTATTTTGAAGGGCTTCGACAACTCTGCACCATTTTAGGGCAGGCCGCGACCATAGCCTCCCACTTGGGCACGAGGACTCTCGAAAAGGCATGCCATTTCCTCGGCGGGCCCCGAACCCCATGCCCAATCCCCGCAGACCAAAGGCTATAGCCAACCGGCCTCGGTGACTACTTCTCGCGCTGCACCGCTGGGCATTTCTTGCCATTTTAGGACAGGCCTCTGACCGTAGTCTCCCGCTGGGCATACGAGAACCCTCGAAAGGCATGCCCATTTCCTCTGGCGGAGCCCCGAACCCCCAATCCCGCGGACCAAGGCTATAGCCCACCGGCCTCGGCGAATATTTGTGCGCGCGCGGGGCATTTCTTGCCATTTAGGGCAGGCCACTGACCGTAGCCTCCCATGGGCTGCAGAACCCTCGAAAGACTGGACCCATTTCCGATGCCCGAGCTCCGAAACCCCTCCCGGCCCCGCGGACCAGCTATAGCCCACCGGCCTCGGCGGCTATTTGCTGCGCTGGGCATTCACGGCATTTTAGGGCATGCCTCGGCCGTAACCTCGGCTGGGCACGCAGGGCCCCTCGAAAAGACTGGACCCATTTCCGACGCCCAGAGCCCCTGAACCTCCCTCCCCAACCCCCGCGGACCAAAGGCTATAGCCCACCGGCCTCGGTGACTATTTCGCGCGCTGCGCCTCTGGCATTTCTTGTCATTTTAGGGCAGGCCTCTGACCGTAGCCTCCCACTGGCCACATGAGGACCCTCGAAAAGACTGGACCCATTTTTTAAACCCAGAGCCCCAAAACTCCAGTCCCCAACCCCCGCGGACCAAAGCCTATAGCCCACCGGCCTCGGCGACTATTTCGCGTGCTTCGCCGCTGGGCATTTCTTGCCATTTTAAGGAAGGCATCTGACGTAGTCTCCCACTGGGGACACGAGGACCCTCGAAAAGACTGTACCTATTTCCGACGAGCCCCGAACCCCCTCCCGGCCCCAGCGGACCAGGCTATAGCCCACCCGGCGACTATTTGGGCGCTCGCGCGCTGGGTATTTCTTGCCATTTAGGGCAAGCCTCGACCATAACCTCACTGGGCACATAAGGCTCCTCGAAAAGCGGACCCATTTCGGCGCCCGAGCCCCGAACCCCCTCCCCGTATCGGCGACTATTTAGCGCACCGCTGGGCATTCGCCATTTAGGGCAGGCCTCTGACCGTAACCTCCCACTGGGCACACGAGGACCCTCGAAAAGACTGGATCCATTTCTGACTCCCACTGTACCCATTTCCGCCACCCAGAGCCCCCCCACCCCCCCCCCCCACCCCCGCAGACCAAAGGCTATAGCTCACCGGCCTCGGCGAATATTTCGCTCGCTGCGCCGCGGGGCATTTCTTGCCTTTTAGGGCAGGCCACTGACCGTAGCCTCCCACTGGGCACACGAGGACCCTCGAAAATACTGGACCCATTTCCGATGCCCCGAGCGCCCGAACCCCCCTACCCAACCCCCGCGGACCAAAGGGTATAGCCCACCGGCCTCGGCGGCTATTTTGCGCGCTGCGCCGCTGGGCATTTCTTGCCATTTTAGGGCAGGCCTCTGATCGTAACCTCTAACTGGGCACATGAGGCCCCTCGAAAAGACTGGACCCATTTCCGACGCCCAGAGCCCCTGAACCTCTCTCCCCAACCCCCGCGGACCAAGGCTATGGCCCACCGGCCTCGGTGACAATTTCTCGCGCTGCACCGCTGGGCATTTCTTGCCATTTTAGGGCAGGCTTCTGACAGTAGCCTCCCACTGTGCACACGAGGTCCCTCGAAAAGACTGTACCCATTTCCGACACCCAGAGCCGCAGAACCCCCGTCCCCAACCCCCGCAGACCAAAGGCTATAGCCCACCGGCGTCGGCGACTATTTCTCGCGCTTCACCGCTTGGCATTTCTTGCCATTTTAGGACAGGCCTCTGACCGTAGTCTCCCGCTGGGGATACGAGGACCCTCGAAAAGACTGTACCCATTTCCTACGGCCAGAGCCCCCGAACCCCCTGCCCAAACCCCGCAGACCAAAGGCTATAGTCCACCGGCGTCGGTGACTATTTCGCGCGCATCGCCGCTGGGTATTTCTTACCATTTTAGAGCAGGCCTCTGACCGTAGTCTCCCACTGGGCACACGAGGACCCTCGAAAAGACTGGACCCATTTCCAATGCCCAGAGCCCCCGAACCCCCCTCCCCAACCCCCGCGGACCAAAGGCTATAGCCCACCGGTATCAGCGACTATTTCACGCGCTGCGCCGCTGGGCATTTCGTGTCATTTTAGGGCAGGCCTCTGATCGTAACCTCCAACTACACACATTCCCTTGAAAAGACTGGACCCATTTCTGACTCCCAGAGCCCCTGAACCTCCCTCCCCAACCCCCGCGGACCAAGGCTATGGCCCACCGGCCTCGGTGACTATTTCTCGCGTTGCGCCGCTGGGCATTTCTTGCCATTTTAGGGCAGGCCTCTGACCGTAGCCTCCCACTAGGCACACGAGGTCCCTCGAAATGGCTGTACCCATTTCCGATGCCCAGAGCCCCCGAACCCCCCTCCCCAACCCCCGCAGACCAAAGGCTATAGCCCACCGGCGTCGGCGACTATTTCTCGCGCATCGCCGCATGGCATTTCTTGTCATTTTAGGGCAGGCCTCTGACCGTAGTCTCCCGCTGGGCATACGAGGACCCTCGAAAAGACTGTACCCATTTCCTACGGCCAGAGCCCCGAACCCCCCTCCCCAACCCCCGCATACCAAAGGCAATAGCCCACCGGCCTCGGCGACTATTTAGGTGCACTCGCGCTGGGCATTTCTTGCCATTTAGGGCAGGCCTCTGACCGTAGCCTCCCCACCAGGCACCTAGCGACCGTCGAAATGACTATACATATTTCCGGCGTCCGAGCCCCGAACCCCTTCCCAGACCCCAGCGGACCGAAGGCTATAGCCACAGCGTCGGTGACTATTTCGCGGTTCGCCGCTGGGCATTTCTTGCCATTTTAGGGCAGGCCCCTGCCCGTAGTCTCCCATTGGGCACACAAGAACCCTCGAAACCACTGGACCCATTTACGATGGCTAGAACCCCATAACCCCCCTCCCTAACCCCCGCGGGCCAAAGGCAAAAGCCCACCAGCCACGACGACTATTTCACGCACTGCGCCGCTGGGCTTTTCTTGCCATTTTAGGGTAGACCTCTGACCATAGCCTCCAACTGGGCACATGAGGCCCCTTGAAAAAGATTGGACCCATTTCCGACGCCCAGAGCCCCTGAACCTCCCTCCCCAACCCCCGCGGACCAAAGGCTATAGCCCACCAGCGTCGGCTACTATTTTGCGCGCTTCGCCGCTGGGCATTTCTTGCCATTTTAGGGCAGGCCTCTGACCGTAGCCTCCCACTGGGCACGTGAGGAACCTCGAAAAGACTGTACCCATTTCGGACACCCAGAGCCCCCGAACCCCCCTCCCCAACCCCCGTGGACCAAAGGCTATAGCCCAACGGACTCGCCGGCTATTTCGCGCGCGGCGCCGCTGGGTATTTCTTGTCATTTTAGGGCAGGCCTCTGATCGTAACCTCCAACTAGGCACATGAGGCCCCTCAAAAAGACTGGACCCATTTCCGACGCCCAGAGCCCCTGAACCTCCCTCCCCAACCCCCGCGGACCAAGGCTATGGCCCACCAGCCTCGGTGACTATTTCTCGCGTTGCGCCGCTGGGCATTTCTTGCCATTTTAGGACAGGCCTCTGACCGTAGCCTCCCACTAGGCACACGAGGTCCCTCGAAATGGCTGTACCCATTTCCGATGCCCAGAGCCCCCGAACCCCCCTCCCCAACCCCCGCAGACCAAAGGCTATAGCCCACCGGTGTCGGCGACTATTTCTCGCGCATCGCCGCTTGGCATTTCTTGCCATTTTAGGGCAGGCCTCTGACCGTAGTCTCCCACTGGGCACACGAGGACCCTCGAAAAGACTGGATCCATTTCTGACTCCCAGAACCCCCGAACCCCCTTCCCCAACCCCCGCGGACCGAAGGCTATAGCCCACCGGCGTCGGTGACTATTTCGCGCGGTTCGCCGCTGGGCATTTCTTGCCATTTTAGGGCAGGTCCCTGCCCGTAGTCTCCCACTGGGCACACAAGAACCCTCGAAAACACTGGACCCATTTCCGACGGCTAGAGCCCCATAACCCCCCTCCCTAACCCCGGGACAAGGCTAAAGCCCACCAGCCACGGCTATTTCACGCCTTTGCGCGCTGAGCTTTTCTTGCCGGTTTAGGAAGGCCTCGACCGTAGCCTCAACCCAGGCACAGGCGGCCCCTTGAAAGGACTGGACCCATTTCCGGCCCAGGCCTGAACCACCCTCCCCCCCAGCGGACCAAAGGCTATAGCCCGGCCTCGGCGAATATTTCGCTGCGCTTGTTGGGTATTTCTTGCCATTTAGGGCGACCTCTGACCGTAGCCTCCCACTGGGCACACGAGGCCCCTCGAAAAGACTGGACCCATTTCCGACGCCCAGAGCCCCCGAACCCCCCTCCCCAACCCCCGCGGACCAAAGGCTATAGCCCACCGACCTCGGCGACTATTTCGCGCGCTGCGCCGCTGGGCATTTCTTGCCATTTTAGGGCAGGCCTCTAACCGTAGCCTCCCACTGGGCACACAAGGACCCTCGAAATGACTACGCATATTTTCGACGCCCAGAGCCCTGGAACCCCTTTCTCCAAACCCCGCGGACCAAAGGCGATGGCCCACCGGCCTCGGCGACAATTTCGCGCGCTGCGCCGCTGGGCATTTCTTGCATTTTAATGTAGGCCTCTGTCCGTAACATCCCACTGGGCACACGAGGACCCTCGAAAAGACTGGACACATTTTCGAAGGCCAGAGCCCCCGAACCACCCTCCGTAACCCCCGCGGACCAAAGGCTATAGCCCACCAGCGTCGGCTACTATTTTGCGCGCTTCGCCGATGGTATTTCTTGCCATTTTAGGGCAGGCCTCTGACCGTAGTCTCCCACTGGGCACACGAGGACCCTCGAAGAGACTGCACCCATTTCAGAGGCCCAAAGCCCCCGAACCCCCCTCACCAACCCCTGCGTACCAAAGGCTATATCCCACCAACCTCGTAGACTATTTCGTGCGCTGCGCCGCTGGCCATTTCTCGCCATTTTAGGGCAGGCCTCTGACCGTAGCCTCCCACTGGGCACGCGAGGACCCTCAAAAAGACTGTACCCATTTCGGATGCCCAGAGCCCCCGAACCCCCCTCCCCAACCCTCGCAGACCAAAGGCTATAGCCCACCGGCATCGACGACTAATTCGCGCGCTGCGCCACAGGTATTTCTTGCCATTTTAGGACAGGCCACTGACCGTAGCCTCCCACTAGGCACACAAGGACCCTCGAAAAGACTGGACCCATTTCCGACGCCCAGAGCCCCATAACCCCCCTCCCCAACCCCCACGGGCCAAAGGCTAAAGCCCACCGGCCATGGCGACTATTTCACGCGCTGCGCCGCTGGGTATTTCTTGCCATTTTGGGGTAGGCCTCTGACCGTAGCCTCCAACTGGGCACATGAGGCCGCTCGAAAAAACTGGGCGAATTTTCGATGCCCAGAGCCCCTGAACCTCATCCCCAACCCCCGCGGACCAAAGGCTATAGCCCACCAGCCTCGGCGACTATTTCGCGCGCTGCGCCGCTGGGCTTTTCTTATCATTTTACGGTAGGCCCCTGCCCGTAGTCTCCCAATGGGCACACCAGGACCCTCGAAGAGACTGTACCCATTTCGGACGCCCAGAGCCCAGAACCCCCCTCCCCAACCCATGCAGACCAAAGGCTATAGCCCACCGGCCTCAGCGACTAATTCGCGCGCTGCGCCGCAGGGTATTTCTTGCCATTTAAGGGCAGGCCTCTGACCGTAGCCTCCCACTGGGCACAAGAGGACCCTCAAAAAGACTGGACCCATTTCCGACGCCCAGAGCCCCCGAACCTCCCTCCCCAACCCCCACGGACCAAAGGCTATAGCCCAACGGCCTCGGCGACTTTTTCGCGCGCTGCGCCGCTGGGTATTTCTTGACATTTTAGGGCAGGCCTCTGACCGTAGCCTCCCACTGGGCGCACGAGGACCTCGAAAAGACTGGATCCATTTCTGACTCCCAGAACCCCCGAACCCCCTTCCCCAACCCCCGCTGACCGAAGGCTATAGCCCACCGGCGTCGGTGACTATTTCGCGCGGTTCGCCGCTGGGCATTTCTTGCCATTTTAGGGCAGGTCCCTGCCCGTAGTCTCCCACTGGGCACACAAGAACCCTCGAAAACACTGGACCCATTTCCGAGCCCCGCCCCCTCCCAACCCCAGCGGACCAAGGCTAAAGCCCACCAGCCACGGCGGACTATTTCACGCCTTTGCGCGCTGAGCTTTTCTTGCCATTTAGGGAAGGCCTCGACCGTAGCCTCCAGCCCAGGCACAGGCGGCCTGAAAGGACTGGACCCATTTCCGGCCAGGCCCTGAACCACCCTCCCGACCCCGCGGACCAGGCTATAGCCCTCCGGCCTCGGCAAATATTTCGGCTGCGCGCTGGGTATTTCTTGCCATTTAGGCGGGCCTCGACCGTAGCCTCCCAGGCACATGGGGCCCTCGAAAGAATGGACCCATTTTCGGCCCAGGCCCCGAACCCCCTCCCCGGCCCCAGCGGACCAAGGCTATAGCCCACCGACCTCGGCGACTATTTGTGGCTCTTGCCATTTTAGGGCAGGCCTCTAACCGTAGCCTCCCAGGCACACAGGACCCTCGAAATGACTCATATTTTCGGCGCTTGAGCCCCCGAACCCCCCTCTCCAAACCCCGCGGACCAAAGGCGATGGCCCACCGGCCTCGGCGACTATTTCGCGCGCTGCGCCGCTGGGCATTTCTTGCATTTTAATGTAGGCCTCTGTCCGTAACCTCCCACTGGGCACACGAGGACCCTCGAAAAGACTGGACCCATTTTCGTAGGCCAGAGCCCCCGAACCACCCTCCGCAACCCCCGCGGACCAAAGGCTATAGCCCACCAGCGTCGGCTACTATTTTGCGCGCTTCGCCGATGGTATTTCTTGCCATTTTAGGGCAGGCCTCTGACCGTAGTCTCCCACTGGGCACACGAGGACCCTCGAAGAGACTGCACCCATTTCAGAGGCCCAAAGCCCCCGAACCCCCCTCACCAACCCCCGCGGACCAAAGGCTATATCCCACCAGCCTCGTCGACTATTTCGTGCGCTGCGCCGCTGGGCATTTCTCGCCATTTTAGGGCAGGCCTCTGACCGTAGCCTCCCACTGGGCACGCGAGGACCCTCAAAAAGACTGTACCCATTTCGGATGCCCAGAGCCCCCGAACCCCCCTCCCCAACCCTCGCAGACCAAAGGCTATAGCCCACCGGCATCGACGACTAATTCGCGCGCTGCGCCGCGGGTATTTCTTGCCATTTTAGGACAGGCCCCGGGCCGGAGCCACCCACTAGGCACACAAGGACCCGCGAAAACTGGACCCATTTCCGGCCTTGAGCCCCGCCCCCTCCCAACCCCAGGCCAGGCTAAAGCCCACCGGCCATGGCGACTATTTCCCGCGCTGCGCCGGGTATTTCTTGCCATTTTGGGGTGAGGCCTCGACCGTAGCCTCCAGCCCAGGCACATGAGGCCGCTCGAAAAAGGCGGGTAATTTTCGATGCCCAGAGCCCCTGACCCACATCCCCAACCCCCGCTGACCAAAGGCTATAGCCCACCAGCCTCGGCGACAATTTCGCGCGCTGCCCCGCTGGCCTTTTCTTATCATTTCTGGTAGGCCCCTGCCCAGTCTCCCAATGGGCACACCAGGACCCTCGAAGAGGCTGTACCCATTTCGGACGCCCAGGCCAGAACCCCCTCCCCGACCCACATGAGCCAGGCTATGGCCCACGGCCTCGGCTGACTAATTCGCGCTGCGCGCGGTATTTCTTGCCATTTAAGGCGGGCCTCGATCGTAGCCTCCCATGGGCACGAGGACCCTCAAAAGTGGACCCATTTCGGCCCAGGCCCCGAACCTCCTCCCCAGCCCCCACGGACCAAAGGCTATAGCCCAGCCTCGGCGACTTTTGTGCGCGCTGGGTATTCTTGACATTTAGGGCAGGCCTCTGACCGTAGCCTCCTCCCAGGCTGCAGGACTCTCGAAAAGACTGGACCCTTTTCTGACTCCCAGAGCCCCCGAACCTCCCTCCCCAAGCCCCGCGGACCAAAGGCTATAGCCCACCGGCCTCGGCGACTATTTTGTGCGCTGCGCAGCGGGGCATTTCTTGCATTTTTAGGGCAGGCCTCTGACCGTAGCCTCCCACTGGGTACACGAGGACCCTCAGAAAGACTGGACCCATTTCGGACGCCCAGAGCCCCCGAACCTCCCTCCCCAACCCCCGCGGACCAAAGGCTATAGCCCACCGGCCTCGACAACTTTTTCGCGCGCTGCGCCGCTGGGCATTTCTTGACATTTTAGGGCAGGCTTCTGACCGTAGCCTCCCACTGGGCACACGAGGACTCTCGAAAAGACTGGACCCATTTCCGACTCCCAGAGCCCCCGAACCTCCCTCCCCAAGCCCCGCGGACCAAAGGCTATAGCCCACCGGCCACGGAGACCATTTCGCGCGCTGAGCTGCTTGGCATTTCTTGCCATTTTAGGGCAGGCCTCAGACAATAGCCTCCAACTGGGCAAATGAGGCCCCTCGAAAAGACTGTACCCATTTCCGACGCCCAGAGCCCCCGAACACCCCTCCCCAACCCCCGCAGACCAAAGGTTATAGCACACCGGCCTCGCCGACTATTTCGAGCGCTGGGCCGCTGGGTATTTCTTGCATTATAGGGTAGGCCTCTGACCGTAACTTCCCACTGGGCACACGAGGACCCTCGAAAAGACTGGACCCATTTTTGAAGGCCAGAGCCCCCGAAACACCCTCCGCAACCCCCGCGGACCAAAGGCTATAGCCCACCGCCCTCGGCGGTTATTTCGCGCGCTTCGCCGCTGGGAATTTGTTGCCATTTTAGGGCAGGCCTCTGACTGTAGCCTCCCACTGGGCACACGAGGACCCTCGAAATGACTGTACCCATTTCCGACGCCCAGAGCCCTCGAACCCCCCTCCCCAACCCTCGCAGACCAAAGGCTATAGGCCACCGTCCTCGGTGACTATTTCGCGCGCTGCGCCGCGGGGCATTTCTTGGTATTTTAGGGCAGCCCACAGACCGTAGCCTCCCACAGGGAACACGAGGTCTCTCGAAAAGGCTGTACCCATTTCCGATGCCCAGAGGCCCGGAACCCCCTTCCCCAACCCAGCGGACCACTATAGCCCGCGACCTCGGCGACTATTTTGCCATTTTAGGGCAGGCTTCCGACCGTAGCCTCCCACTGGGCACACGAGGGCCCTCGAAAAGACTGTACCCATTTCCGATGACCAGAGCCCCCGAACCCCCCTCCCCAACCCCCGCGGACCAAAGGCTATAGCCCACCGGCCTCGGCGACAATTTCACGCGCTTCGCCGTTGGGTATTTCTTGTCATTTTAGGGCAGGCTTCTGACCGTAGCCTCCCACTGGGTACACGAGGACCCTCGAAAAGACTGTACCCATTTCAGACGCCCAGAGCCCCAGAACTCCCCTCCCCAACCCCCGCGGACCAAAGGCTATAGCCCACCGGCCTCGGCGACAATTTCGCGCGCTGCGCCGCTGGGCATTTCTTGCCATTTTAGGGCAGGCCTCTGACCGTAGCCTCCCACTGGGCACACGAGGAGCCTCGAAAAGACTGTACCCATTTCCGACGACCAGAGCCCCCTAAACCCTCCCCCCAACCCCCGCGGAACAAAGGCTATAGCCCACCGGCCTCGGTGACTATTTCACGCGATGCGCTGCTGGACATTTCTTGCCATTTTAGGGCAGGCTTCTGACCGTAGCCTCCCACCGGGCACACGAGGACCCTCGAAAAGACTGTACCGATTTTCAATGACCAGAGCCCCCGAAACCCCCTCCCCAACCCCCGCGGCCCAAAGGCTATAGCCCACCGGCCTCGGCGACTATTTCACGCGCTGCGCCGCTGGGCATTTCTTGCCATTTTAGGGCAGGCCTCTGACCGTAGCCTCCCACTGGGCACACGAGGACCGTCGAAAAGACTGTACCCATTTCCCACGATCAGAGCCCCCGAACCCCCCTCCCCAACCCCCGCGGACCAAAGGCAATAACCCACCGGCCTCGGCGACTATTTCACACGCTGCGCCGCTGGACATTTCTTGCCATTTTAGTGCAGGCTTCTGACCGTAGCCTCCCACCGGGCACACGAGGACCCTCAAAAAGACTGTACCGATTTTCAAAGACCAGAGCCCCCGAACCCCCCTCCCCAACCCCCGCGGACCAAAGGCTATAGCCCACCGGCCTCGGCGACTATTTCACGCGCTGCGCAGCTGGGCATTTCATGCCATTTTTGGGCAGCCTTCTGACCGTAGCCTCCCACTGGACACACGAGGACCCTCGAACAGACTGTACCCATTTTCGATGACCAGAGCCCCCGAACCCCCCTCCCCAACTCCCGCGGACCAAAGGCTATAGCCCACCGGCCTCGGCGACTATTTCACGCGCTGCGCCGCTGGGCATTTCTTGCCATTTAAGGGCAGGCCTCTGACCGTAGCCTCCCACTGGGCACACGAGGACCGTCGAAAAGACTGTACCCCTTTCCCACGATCAGAGCCCCCGAATCCCCTCCCCAACCCCTGCGGACCAAAGGCTATAGCCCACGGGCCTCGGCGACTATTTCACGCGATGCGCCGCGGGGCATTTCTTGCCATTTTAGGGCAGGCTTCTGACCGTAGCCTCCCACCGGGCACACGAGGGCCCTCGAAAAGACTGTACCGATTTTCGATGACCAGAGCCCCCGAACCCCCCTCCCCAACCCCCGCGGACCAAAGGCTATAGCCCACCGGCCTCGGCGACTATTTCACGCGCTGCGCCGCTGGGCATTTCTTGCCATTTTTGGGCAGCCTTCTGACCGTAGCCTCCCACTGGACACACGAGGACCCTCGAACAGACTGTACCCATTTTCGATGACCAGAGCCCCCGAACCACCCTCCCCAACTCCCGCGGACCAAAGGCTATAACCCACCGGCCTCGGCGACTATTTCACGCGCTGCGCCGCTGGGCATTTCTTGCCATTTTAGGCGAGCCTCGTAGCCTCCCAGCTGGGCACCACGAGGACCGTCGAAAAGACTGTACCCAATTCCCACGATCAGAGACTCAGAGCCCCCCTCCCCATCACCCGAGGACCAAAGGCTATAGCCCACCGGCCTCGGCGACTATTTCACGCGCTGCGCCGCTGGGCATTTCTTGCCATTTTAGGGCAGGCCTCTGACCGTAGCCTCCCACCGGGCACACGAGGGCCCTCGAAAAGACTGTACCGATTTTCGATGACCAGAGCCCCCGAACCCCCCTCCCCAACCCCCGCGGACCAAAGGCTATAGCCCACCGGCCTCGGCGACTATTTCACGTATTTCTTGCCATTTTAGGGCAGGCTTCTGACCGTAGCCTCTCACCGGGCACACGAGGACCCTCGAAAAGACTGTACCGATTTTCAATGACCAGAGCCCCCGAACCCCCCTCCCCAACCCCCGGGGACCAAAGGCTATAGCCCACCGGCCTCGGCTACTATTTCACGCGCTGCGCCGCTGGGCATTTCTTGCCATTTTTGGGCAGCCTTCTGACCGTAGCCTCCCACTGGACACACGAGCACCCTCGAAAAGACGGTACCCATTTCAGACGCCCAGAGCCCCAGAACTACCCTCCCCAACCCCCGCGGACCAAAGGCTATAGCCCACGGGCCTCGGTGACTATTTCACGCGCTGCGCTCTTGCCATTTAGGGCAGGCCTCGACCGTAGCCTCCCAGCTGCGAGGCCCTCGAAAAGACTGTGGAGATTTTCGATGACGAGCCCCAGAACCCCCTCCCGGCCCCAGCGGACCAAAGGCTATAGCCCACCGGCCTCGGCGACTATTTCCAGCGCGTTGGGTATTTCTTGCCATTTTATGGCAGCCTTCTGACCGTAGCCCCCCACTGGGCACACGAGGACCCTCGAAAAGACTGTACCGATTTTCAATGACCAGAGCCCCCGAAACCCCCTCCCCAACCCCCGCAGACCAAAGGCTATAGCCCACCGGCCTCAGTGACTATTTCCCGCGCTGCGCCGCTGGGAATTTTTTGCCATTTTAGGGCAGGCTTCTGACCGTAGCCTCCCACCGGGCACACGAGGGCCCTCGAAAAGACTGTACCAATTTTCGATGACCAGAGCCCCCGAACCCCCCTCCCCAACCCCCGCGGACCAAAGGCTATAGCCCACCGGCCTCGGCGACAATTTCACGCGCTTCGCCGTTGGGTATTTCATGCCATTTTATGGCAGGCTTCTGACCGTAGCCCCCCACTGGGCACACGAGGACCCTCGTAAAGACTGTACCGATTTTCGATGACCAGAGCCCCGAACCCCCCGCCCCAACCCCCGCGGACCAAAGGCTATAGCCCGCCGGCCTCGGCTACTATTTCACGCGCTGCGCCGCTGGGCATTTCTTGCCATTTTAGGGCAGGCCTCTGACCGTAGCGTCCCACTGGGTACACAAGGACCCTCGAAAAGACTGTACCTATTTCCGACGCCCAGAACCCCCGAACGTCCCTCCCCAACCCGCGCGGACCAAAGGCTATAGCCCACCGGCCTCGGCGACTATTTCACGCGCTGCGCGCTGGGCATGTCTTGCCATTTTAGGGCAGGCTTGTGACCGTAGCCTCACACTGGGTACACGAGGACCCTTGAAAAGACTGTACCCATTTCCGACACCCAGAGCCCCCGAACCCCCCTCCCCAACCCCCGCGGAGCAAAGACTATAGCCCACCGGCCTCGGCGACTATTTCACGCGCTGCGCCGCTGGGCATTTCTTGCCATTTTAGGGCAGGCTTCTGACCGTAGCCTCCCACTGGGTACACGAGGACCCTCGAAAAGACTGTACCCATTTCAGACGCCAGGCCCGAAACCCCTCCCCAACCCGCGCGGACCAAAGGCTATAGCCCACCGGCCTCGATGACTATTTCCAGCGCTGCGCTGGGCATTTCTTTCCATTTTAGGGCAGGCCTCTGACCGTAGCGTCCCACTGGGTACACAAGGACCCTCGAAAAGACTGTACCTATTTCCGACGCCCAGAACCCCCGAACGTCCCTCCCCAACCCGCGCGGACCAAAGGCTATAGCCCACCGGCTTCGGCGACTATTTCACGCGCTGCGCCGCTGGGCATGTCTTGCCATTTTAGGGCAGGCTTGTGACCGTAGCCTCCCACTGGGCACACGAGGACCCTCGAAAAGACTGTACCGATTTCCGACGCCCAGAGCCCCCGAACCCCCCTCGCCAACCAACGCGGAGCAAAGACTATAGCCCACCGGCCTCGGCGACTATTTCACGCGCTGTACCGCTGGGCATTTCTTGCCATTTTAGGGCAGGCTTCTGACCGTAGCCTCCCCAGGTACGAGGACCCTCGAAAAGGCTGTACCCATTTCAGGGCGTCGAGCCCCGAACTTCCCTCCCCAACCCCCGCGGACCAAAGGCTATAGCCCACCGGCCTCGGCGACCGTTTCACGCGCTACGCCGCTGGGCATTTCTTGCCATTTTAGGGCAGGCCTCTGACCGTAGCCTCCCACTGGGCACACGAGGACCCTCGAAAAGACTGTACCCATTTCCGACGCCCAGTGCCCAAAAAACTTCCCTCCCCAACCCCCGCGGAGCAAAGACTATAGCCCACCGTCCTCGGCAACTATTTCACGCGCTGCGCCGCTGGGCATTTCTTGCCATTTTAGGGCAGGCTTCTGACCGTAGCCTCCATGGGTACGAGACCCTCGAAAAAGGTATCGCATTTCAGACCCCAGCCCCGAACTTCCCTCCCAGCCCCAGCGGACCAAGGCTATAGCCCACCGGCCTCGGCGACCGTTTCAGCTGCGCGCTGGGCATTTCTTGCCATTTATGGCGGGCCTATGACCGTAGCCTCCCAGGGCACACGAGGACCCTCGAAAGGGACTGTACCCATTTCGATGACGAGCCCCAAAACCCTCCCCAACCCCGCGGACCAAAGGCTATAGCCCACGGCCTCGGTGACTATTTCACGATGCGCGCTGGGTATTTCTTGCCATTTAGGGCAGGCTTGGCGGTAGCCTCCCCTTTGGGCTACGAGGACCTTGAAAGACTGTACCCATTTCCGGCCTTGAGCCCCGAACCCCCTCCCGACCCAGCGGGCAAAGGCCTATAGCCCACGGCCTCGGCGACTATTTCCGCAGCGCTTTCTTGCCATTTTAGGGCAGGCTTCTGACCGTAGCCTCCCACTGGGTACACGAGGACCCTCGAAAAGACTGTACCCATTTCAGACGCCCAGAGCCCCAGAACTTCCCTCCCCAACCCCCGCGGACCAAAGGCTATAGCCCACGGGCCTCGGTGACAATTTCACGCGCTGCGCCGCTGGGTATTTCTTGCCATTTTATGGCAGGCTTCTGACCGTAGCCTCCCACTGGGCACACGAGCACCCTCGAAAAGACGGTACCCATTTCCGACGAGCAGAGCCCCCGAAACCCCCTCCCCAACCCCCGCGGACCAAAGGCTATAGCCCACCGGCCTCAGTGACTATTTCCCGCGCTGCGCCGCTGGGCATTTCTTTCCATTTTAGGGCAGGCCTCTGACCGTAGCGTCCCACTGGGTACACAAGGACCCTCGAAAAGACTGTACCTATTTCCGATGCGGAACCCTGAGCGTCCCTCCCAGACCCAGCGCGGACCAAAAGCTATAGCCCGGCCGGCGACTATTTCACCTTGCTGCGCGGCTGGGCATGTCTTGCCATTTAGGGCGGGCTTGTGACCGTAGCCTCACTGGGCACGAGGGATCTCAAAAGACTGTACCCATTTCCGGCGCCCGAGCCGAACCCCTCGCCAACCCCCCGGGGCTAAAGACTATAGCCCACCGGCCTCGGCGACTATTTCGCATGCTGCGCCGCTGGGCATTTTTTACCATTTTAGGGCGGGCTTCGACCGTAGCCTCCCAGGTACCGAGGACCCTCGAAAAATGTACCCATTTCCGGCGCCCGAGCCCCGAACTTCACTCCCCAACCCCAGCGGACCAAAGGCAATAGCCCACGGCCTCGGCGACGTTTCCGCAGCTGCGCGGCTGGGCATTTCTTACCATTTAGGCAGGCCTCGACCGTAGCCTCCACTGGGCACACGAGGACCCTCGAAAAGGCTGTACCCATTTCCGGCGGCAGCCCCTAAACCCCTCCCCAACCCCGCGGACCCTATAGCCCACCGGCCTCGGTGACTATTTCACGATGCGCGATTCTTGCCATTTAGGGCGGGCTTGTGACCGTAGCCTCCCCGGGCACCACGAGGACCCTCGTAAAGACTGTACCCATTTCCGGCGAGCCCCGAACCCCCTCCCCAACCCCCGCGGAGCAAAGACTATAGCCCACCGGCCTCGGCGACTACTTCACGCGCTGCGCCGCTGGGCATTTTTTGCCATTTTAGGGTAGGCTTCTCACCGTAGCCTCCCACTGGGTACACGAGGACCCTCGAAAATACTATACCCATTTCAGCCGAGCCCCGAACTTCCTCCCGGCCCAGCGGACCAAAGGCTATAGCCCACGGGCCTCGGTGACTATTTCACGCGCTGCGCCGCTGGGCATTTCTTGCCATTTTATGGCAGGCTTCTGACCGTCGCCTCCCACTGGGCACACGAGCACCCTCGAAAAGACGGTACCCATTTTCGACGACCAGAGCCCCCGAAACCCCCTCCCCAACCCCCGCGGACCAAAGGCTATAGCCCACCGGCCTCAGTGACTATTTCCCGCGCTGCGCCGCTGGGCATTTCTTTCCATTTTAGGGCAGGCCTCTGACCGTAGCGTCCCACTGGGTACACAAGGACCCTCGAAAAGACTGTACCTATTTCCGACGCCCAGAACCCCCGAACGTCCCTCCCCAACCCGCGCGGACCAAAGGCTATAGCCCACCGGCTTCGGCGACTATTTCACGCGCTGCGCCGCTGGGCATGTCTTGCCATTTTAGGGCAGGCTTGTGACCGTAGCCTCCCACTGGGCACACGAGGACCCTCGAAAAGACTGTACCCATTTCCGACGCCCAGAGCCCCCGAACCCCCCTCGCCAACCCCCGCGGAGCAAAGACTATAGCCCACCGGCCTCGGCGACTATTTCACGCGCTGCGCCGCTGGGCATTTCTTGCCATTTTAGGGCAGGCTTCTGACCGTAGCCTCCCACTGGGCACACGAGGACCCTCGAAAAGACTGTACCCATTTCAGACGTCCAGAGCCCCAGAACTTCCCTCCCCAACCCCCGCGGACCAAAGGCTATAGCCCACCGGCCTCGGCGACCGTTTCACGCGCTGCGCCGCTGGGCATTTCTTGCCATTTTAGGGCAGGCCTCTGACCGTAGCCTCCCACTGGGCACACGAGGACCCTCGAAAAGACTGTACCCATTTCCGACGCCCAGTGCCCCAGAACTTCCCTCCCCAACCCCCGCGGAGCAAAGACTATAGCCCACCGGCCTCGGCAACTATTTCACGCGCTGCGCCGCTGGGTATTTCTTGCCATTTTAGGGCAGGCTTCTGACCATAGCCTCCCACGGGGAACACGAGGACCCTCGAAAAGACTGTACCCATTTCCGACGACCAGAGCCCCCTAAACCCTCCCCCCAACCCCCGCGGACCAAAGGCTATAGCCCACCGGCCTCGGTGACTATTTCACGCGCTGCGCCGCTGGGTGTTTCTTTCCATTTTAGGGCAGGCTTCTGACAGTAGCCTCCCACTGGGCACACAAGGACCCTCGAAAAGACTGTACCCATTTCCGAGGACCAGAGCCCCCGAAACACCCTCGCCAACCCCTGCGGACCAAAGGCTATAGCCCACCGGCCTCGGGGACTATTTCCCGCGCTGCGCCGCTGGGTATTTCTTGCCATTTTAGGGCAGGCTTCTGACCGTAGCATCCCACTGGGCACACGAGGACCCTCGAAAAGACTGTACCTATTTCCGACGCCCAGATCCCCCGAACGCCCCTCCCCAACCCCGGCGGACCAAAGGCTATAGCCCACCGGCCTCAGTGACTATTTCCCGCGCTGCGCCGCTAGGCATTTCTTTCCATTTTAGGGCAGGCCTCTGACCGTAGCCTCCCACTGGGTACACGAGGACCGTCGAAAAGACTGTACCCATTTCCGACGCTCAGAGCTCCAAAACTTCCCTCCCCAACCCCCGCGGACGAAAGGCTATAGCCCACCGGACTCGGCGACCGTTTCACGCGCTGCGCCGCTGGACATTTCTGGCCATTTTAGGGCAGGCTTCTGACCGTACCGTTCCACTGGGTACACGAGGACCCTCGTAAATACTGTACCCATTTCCGACGACCAGAGCCCCCGAAACCCCCTCCCCAACCCCCGCGGACCAAAGGCTATAGCCCACCGGCCTCGGTGACTATTTCACTCGCTGCGCCGCTGGGTATTTCTTGCCATTTTAGGGCAGACTTCTGACAGTAGCCTCCCACTTTGGGCTGCGAGGACCCTCGAAAGGCTGCCATTTCCGATGACGAGCCCGAAACCCCTCCCGACCCCAGCGGACCAGGCTATAGCCCACCGGCCTCGGTGACTATTTCACGCGCTGCGCCGCTGGGCATTTCTTGCCATTTTAGGGCAGGCTTCTGACCATAGCCTCCCACTGGGCACGCAAGGACCCTCGGAAAGGCCGTACCCATTTCCGACGCCCAGAGTCCCGAGCGCCCTCCCCCCAGCGGACCGAAGGCTATAGCCCACCCACCTCGGCGACTATTTCAGGCGTTGCGCCGCTAGGCCTGTCTTGCCATTTTAGGGCCGGCTTGTGACCGTAGCCTCCCACTGGGCACCACGAGGACCCTCGAAAAGGCTGTTCCCATTTCCGGCGCCCGAGCCCCGAACCCCCTCCCGGCCCCAGCGGACCAAAGGCTATAGCCCACCGGCCTCGGCGACTATTTCACGCGCTGCGCCGCTGGGCATTTCTTGCCATTTTAGGGCAGGCTTCTGACCGTAGCCTCCCACTTGGCACACGAGGACCCTCGAAAAGACTGTACCCATTTCCGACGCCCAGAGCCCCAGAACTTCCCTCCCCAACCCCTGCGGACCAAAGGCTATAGCCCACCGGCCTCGGCGACCGTTTCACGCGCTGCGCCGCTGGATATTTCTTGCCATTTAAGTGCAGGCCTCTGACCGTAGCCTCCCACTGGGCACAGGAGAACCCTCGAAAAGACTGTACCCATTTCCGACGAAAAGAGCCCCCTAAACCCTCCCCCCAACCCCCGCGGACCAAAGGCTATAGCCCACCGGCCTCGGTGACTATTTCACGCGCTGCGCCGCTGGGTGTTTCTTTCCATTTTAGGGCAGGCTTCTGACAGTAGCCTCCCACTGGGCACACAAGGACCCTCGAAAAGACTGTACCCATTTCCGAGGACCAGAGCCCAAAACCCCCTCGCCAACCCCTGCGGACCAAAGGCTATAGCCCACCGGCCTCGGGGACTATTTCCCGCGCTGCGCCGCTGGGTATTTCTTGCCATTTTAGGGCAGGCTTCTGACCGTAGCCTCCCACTGGGCACACGAGGACCCTCGAAAAGACTGTACCTATTTCCGACGCCCAGATCCCCCGAACGCCCCTCCCCAACCCGCGCGGACCAAAGGCTATAGGCCAACGGCCTCGGCGACTATTTCACGCGCTGCGCCGCTGGGCATGTCTTGCCATTTTAGGGCAGGCTTGTGACCGTAGCCTCCCCCTGGGAACACGAGGACCCTCGAAAAGACTGTACCCATTTCCGGCCAGGCCCCGAACCCCCTCCCGGCCCCAGCGGGCAAGGGCTATAGCCCACCGGCCTCGGCGACTATTTCACGCGCTGCGCCGCTGGGCATTTCTTGCCATTTTAGGGCAGGCTTCTGACCGTAGCCTCCCACTGGGCACACGAGGACCCTCAAAAAGACTGTACCCATTTCCGACGCCCAGAGCCCCAGAACTTCCCCCCCCAACCCCCGCGGACCAAAGGCTATAGCCCACCGGCCTCGGCGACCGTTTCACGCGCTGCGCCGCTAGGCATTTCTTGTCATTTTAGGGCAGGCCTCTGACCGTAGCCTCCAACGGGGCACACGAGGACCCTCGAAAAGGCGTACCCATTCCGACAGCGAGACCCTAAACCTCCCCGGCCCAGCGGACCAAAGGCTATAGCCCACCGGCCTCGGTGACTATTTCACGCGCTGCGCCGCTGGGTGTTTCTTTCCATTTTAGGGCAGGCTTCTGACAGTAGCCTCCCACTGGGCACACGAGGACCCTCGAAAAGACTGTACCCATTTCCGAGGACCAGAGCCCCCGAAACCCCCTCGCCAACCCCCGCGGACCAAAGGCTATAGCCCACCGGCCTCGGTGACTATTTCCCGCGCTGAGATTTCTTTCCATTTAGGGCGGGGCTTCTGACCGTAGCCTCCAGCTGGGCACGAGCACCCTCGAAAGACTGCCCATTTCCAATGACGGAGCCCCGAAACCCCTCCCCAACCCCGCGGACCAGGCTATAGCCCACGGCCTCAGTGACTATTTCCCATGCTGCGCGGCTGTGAATTTCTTGCCATTTTGGGGCAGGCCTCGACCGTAGCCTACTGCCCAGGCACGAGGACCCTCGAAAAGACTGTACTCATTTCGTGATCAGAGCCCCAATCCCCGCCCGAACCCCCGGACCAAAGGCTATAGCCCGGCCTCGGTGACTATTTCAGCGCTGCGCGCTGGATATTTCTTGCCATTTAAGTGCGGGCCTCTGACCGTAGCCTCACTGCGCTACGAGGACCCTCGAAAAACGTACCCATTTCCGGCCTCCCCAGCCCCGTGGACCAAAGGCTATAGCCCGCGGCCTCGGCGACTATTTCACTTTGCGCTGGGAATTTCTTGCCATTTTAGGGCGGGCCTCGACCGTAGCCTTCCACTGGGCACACGAGGAACCTTGAACATATTGTACCCATTTCCGGACGAGCCCTAACCCCTCCCGACCCCGCGGACCAAAAGCTATAGCCCACCGGCCTCGGCGACTATTTCACGCGCTTCGCCGCTGGACATTTCTTGCCATTTTAGGGCAGGCTTCTGACCGTAGCCTCCCACTGGGCACACGAGGACCCTCGTAAAGACTGTACCCATTTCCGTCGACCAGAGCCCCCGAAACCCCCACCCCAACCCCCGCAGACCAAAGGCTATAGCCCACCGGCCTCAGTGACTATTTCCCGCACTGCGCCGCTGGGCATTTCTTGCCATTTTACGGTAGGCCTCTGACCGTAGCCTCCCAATGGGCACACGAGGACCCTCGAAAAGACTGTACCCAAATCCGACGCCCAGAGCCCCCGAACGCCCCTCCCCAACCCCCGAGGACCAAAGGCTATAGCCCACCGGCCTTGGAGACTATTTCACGCGCTGCGCCGCTGGGCATGTCTTGCCATTTTAGGGCAGGCTTCTGACCGTAGCCTACCACTGGGATCAGAGGACCCTCGAAAAGACTGTACCCATTTGAGCAACCAGGCCCCGAAACTCCCACCCCAGCGGACGAGGCTATAGCCACGGCTGGCGACTATTTCAAGCGCCGCTGGACATTTCTTGCCATTTTAGGGCAGGCTTCTGACCGTAGCCTCCCACTAGGAACACGAGGACCCTCGAAAAGACTGTACCCATTTTTGATGCCCAGAGCCCCAGAACTTCCCTCCCAACGCCCGCGGACCAAAGGCTGTAGCCCACCGGCCTCGGTGACTATTTCCTGCAGCTGCACGGCTGGGCATTTCTTGCCATTTAGGGCGGGCCTCGGCCGTAGCCTCCCCACTGGGCTACGAGGACACTCGAAAAGACTGTACCATTTCCGGCGGCGAACCCCCCACCCCAACCCCCGTAGACCAAAGGCTATAGAACACCGGACTCAGCGACTATTTCACGCGATGCGCCGCTGGGTATTTCTTGCCATTTTAGGGCAGGCTTCTGACCGTAGCCTCTCACTGGGCACGACGAGGACCCTCGAAAAGACTGTACCCATTTCCGACCCCAAGAGCCCCAGAACTTCCCTCCCCAACCCCCGCGGACCAAAGGCTATAGCCCACCGGCCTCGGTGAATATTTCCCTCGCTGCGCCGCTGGGCATTTCTTGCCATTTTAGGGCAGGCCTCTGACCGTAGCCTACCACTGGGCACACGAGGACCCTCGAAAAGACTGTACTCATTTTCGACGTCCAGAGCCCCCTAAACCCCCGCCCAAACCCCCGTGGACCAAAGGCTATAGCCCACCGGCCTCGGCGACTATTTCCCGCGCTGCGCCGCGGGGCATGTCTTTCCATTTTAGGGCAGGCTTCTGACCGTAGCCTCCCACTGGGCACACGAGGACCCTCGAAAAGACTGTACCCATTTCCGACGCCCCTCCCCAAACCCCGTGGACCAAAGGCTATAGCCCACCGGCCTCGGCGACTATTTCACTCGCTGCGCCGCTGGGAATTTCTTGCCATTTTAGGGCAGGCCTCTGACCGTAGCCTTCCCTTGAGGCACCGAGGACCCTTGAAAAGGTGTACCCATTTCCGGCGACCAGGCCCCAGACCCCCTCCCCAACCCCGCGGACCAGCTATAGCCCACCGGCCTCGGCGACTATTTCCTGCAGCGCTGGACATTTCTTGCCATTTAGGGCAGGCTTGACCGTAGCCTCCACTGGGCA
The DNA here is from genome assembly GCA_030449925.1 of Citropsis articulata. NCBI lineage: Eukaryota > Viridiplantae > Streptophyta > Magnoliopsida > Sapindales > Rutaceae > Citropsis > Citropsis articulata. The sequence continues at coordinate 348,322 of JASUUH010000017.1, read as the reverse complement.
CGAGGACCCTCGAAAAATGTACCCATTTCCGGCGGCAGGCCGAAACCCCTCCCAACCCCGCGGACCAAGGCTATAGCCCACCGGCCTCGGCGGACCTTTCACGCTGCGCTGGGCATATCTTGCCATTTAGGGCGGGGCCTCGGACCGTAGCCTCCCACTGGGCACGAGGACCCTTGAAAGACTGTACCCATTTCCGACGACGGAACCCTAAACCCTCCCCAGCCCCGCGGACCAAAGGCTATAGCCCACCACCGGCCTCGGTGACTATTTCACGTGCTGCGCGCTTGGTATTTCTTGCCATTTTAGGGCGGGCTTCGTGATAGCTTCACTGGGCACAGAAGGACCCTCGAAAAGACTGTACCCATTTCCGATGACCAGAGTCCCCGAACCCCCTTCCCCAACTCCCGCCGACCAAAGGCTATATCCCACCGGCCTCGGTGACAATTTCCAGCGCTCGCGCTGGCATTTCTTGCCATTTTAGGGCAGGCTTCTGACCGTAGCCTCCCCTGGGCACGAGGACCATAAAAAACCACGGTACCCATTTCGATGACGAGCCCTAAGCCCCTCCACCAACCCCACGGCCTCGGTGACTATTTCACGCTGCGCTGGGTATTTTGCATTTAGGGCAGGCCTCGTGGTAGCCTCCATGGGCACGAGGACCCTCGAAAAGACTGTACCCATTTCCGGCAGCCCGAAACACCTTCCCCAACCCGGCGGACCAAAGGCTATAGCCCACGGCCTCGGCGACTATTTGTGGCGCTGCGCGCTGGGCATTTCTTCCTATTTTAGGGCGGGCTTCTGATCGTAGCCTCCCAGGCACGAGGATCCTCGAAAAGGCTGTATCCATTCCGGCGCGAGCCTAAAACTTCCCTCCCAACCCAGCGGACCAAAGGCTATAGCCCACCGGCCTCGGTGACCATTTCACGCAGCGCGCGCTGGGCTTTTCTTGCCATTTTAAGCGCGGAGCCTCTGACCGTAGCCTCCCACTGAGCACCGAGGACCCTCGAAAACGTACCCATTTCCGGCGCCCTCCCCAACCCCGCGGACCAAAGGCTATAGCCCACGGCCTCGGCGACTATTTCACGAGCTGCGCGCTGGGTATTTCTTGCCATTTAGGGCAGGCCTGACCGTAGCCTCCCCAGGCGCGAGGACCCTCGAAAGACTGTACCCATTTCCGGCGACCAGCCCCGAAACCCCTCCCGGCCCAGCGGACCAAGGCTATAGCCCACCAGCCTCGATGACTATTTCACGCGCTGCTGCGCGCTGGGTATTTTTGGCATTTAGGGCAGGCCTCGACCGTAGCCTCCCAGGCACGAGGACCCTTGAAAAGGCTGTGCCCATTTCCGGCGAGCCCCGCACCTTCCCAGCCCGGCGGACCAAAGGCTATAGCCCACCGGCCTCGGCGACTATTTGACGCGCTGCGCCGCTAGGCATTTCTTCCTATTTTAGGGCAGGCTTCTGATCGTAGCCTCCCACTGGGCACACGAGGATCCTCGAAAAGACTGTATCCATTTCCGACGCCCAGAGCCCTAAAACTTCCCTCCCCAACCCCCGCGGACCAAAGGCTATAGCCCACCGGCCTCGGTGACCATTTCACGCGCTGCGCCGCTGGGCTTTTCTTGCCATTTTAGCGCAGGCCTCTGACCGTAGCCTCCCACTGGGCACACGAGGACCCTCGAAAAGACTGTACCCATTTCCGACGCCCCTCCCCAACCCCCGCGGACCAAAGGCTATAGCCCACCGGCCTCGGCGACTATTTCACGAGCTGCGCCGCTGGGTATTTCTTGCCATTTTAGGGCAGGCCCTGACCGTAGCCTCCCACTGGGCACGCGAGGACCCTCGAAAAGACTGTACCCATTTCCGACACCCAGAGCCCCCGAAAGCCCCTCCCCAACCCCCGCCGGCCCAAGGCGATAGCCCACCGCCTCGGCCACTATTTCATCGCTGCGCGCTGGACATTTCTTGCCATTTTAGGGCAGGCTTCTGGCAAGCCTCCCTAAGCCACACGAGGACCCTCAAAAGACTGTACCCATTTCGGCGCCCGAACCCCGACGCCCTCCCCCCCCCGGACCAGGCTATAGCCCACCTGCCTCGGCGACTATTTCTCGAGCTGCGCCGCTGGGCATGTCTTGCCATTTTAGGGCAGGCTTCTGACCGTAGCCTCCCACTGGGCACACGAGGACCCTCGACAAGACTGTACCCATTTCCGACGACCAGAGCCCCCGAAACCCCCTCCCCAACCCCCGTGGACCAAAGGCTATAGCCCACCGGCCTCGGTGACTATTTCACGCGCTGCGCCGCTGGGCATTTCTTGCTATTTTAGGGCAGGCTTCTGATCGTAGCCTCCCCAGGCTACGAGATCCTCGAAAAGACTGTATCCATTTCCGACGCCCAGAGCCCTAAAACTTCCCTCCCCAACCCCCGCGGACCAAAGGTTGTAGCCCACCGGCCTCGGTGACCATTTCACGCGCTGCGCCGCTGGGCATTTCTTGCCATTTTAGCGCAGGCCTCTCACTGTAGCCTCCCACTGGGCACACGAGGACACTCGAAAAGACTGTACCCATTTCCGACGACCAGAACCCCCGAACCCCCTCCCCAACCCCCGCGGACCAAAGGCTATAGACCACCGGCCTCGGCGACTGTTTCACGCGATGCGCCGCTGGGTATTTCTCTCCATTTTAGGGCAGGCTTCTGATCGTAGCCCCCGACTGGGCACACGAGGACCCTCGAAAAGACTGTACCCATTTCCGACGCCCAGAGCCCTAGAACTTCCCTCCCCAACCCCCGCGGACCAAAGGCTATAGCCCACCGGCCTCGGTGACCATTTCAGCAGCGCTGCGCTGGGCATTTCTTGCCATTTTAGCGCGGGCCTCGGACCGTAGCCTCCTTTGGGCAAGAGGACACTCGAAAAGACTGTACCCATTTCCGGCGACCGAACCCCGAACCCCTCCCAACCCCGCGGACCAGGCTATAGACCACCGGTCTCGGCGGCTATTTCCGCGATCGCCTATGGGTATTTCTCTCCATTTAGGGCAGGCTTCTGACCGTAGCCATGCCCAGGCACCGAGGACCCTTGAAAGGCTGCCCATTTCCGATGCGAGCCCCGAACCCCCTCCCAGTCAGCGGACCAAGGCTATAGCCCACCGGCCTCGGCGAGTATTTCACGCACTGCGCGCTGGGCATTTCTTATCGATTTAGGGCGAGGCTTTTGCGTAGCCTCCCAGGCACCGAGGACCCTCGAAAGACTGTACCATTTCCGACACCCAGGCCCCGACGCCCTCCTCAACCCGGCGGACCAACGGCTATAGCGCACCGGCCTCGGCGACTATTTCAGCGCTGCGCGCTGGGCATGTCTTGCCATTTAGGGCAGGCTTCGACCGTAGCCTCCCAGGCACAAGTGGACCCTCGAAAGACTATACCCATTTCCGGCGGAGGCCCCGAAACCCCTCCCGGCCCCGCGGACCAAAGCTATAGCCCACCGGCCTCGGCGACTATTTCACGTCATGCGCCGCTGGGCATTTCGTACGATCTTAGGGCAGGCTTCTGACCGTAGCCTCCACGCCTGCGAGGACCCTCGAAAAGACTGTACATATTTCCGGCGACGAGCCCCGAAACCCCTCCCACCCCCGCGGACCAAAGGCTATAGCCCACCGGCCTCGGCGACTATTTCACGCGCTGCGCCGCTGGGCATTTCTTGCCCTTTTAGGGCAGGCCTCTGACCGTAGCTTCCCACTGGGCACACTAGGACCTCTGAAAAGACTGTACCCATTTCCGACGACCAGAGCCCCAGAAACACCCTCCCCGACCCCCGCGGACCAAAGGCTATAGCCCACCGGCCTCGTTGACTAATTCACGCGCTGCGCCGCTGGGTATTTCTTGCCATTTTAGGGCAGGCCTCTGACCGTAGCCTCCCACTGGGCACACGAGGGCCCTCGAAAAGAATGTACCCATTTTCGACGACCAGAGCCCCCTAAACCCCCTCCTCAACCCCCGCGGACCAAAGGCTATAGCCCACCGGCCTCGGTGACTATTTCACGCGCTGCGCCGCTGGGCATTTCTTTCTATTTTAGGGCAGGCTTCTGATCGTAGCCTCCCACTGGGCACACGAGGACCCTCGAAAAGACTGTACCCATTTCCGACGCCCAGAGCCCTAGAACTTCCCTCCCCAACCCCTGCGGACCAAAGGCTATAGCCCACCGGCCTCGGAGACCATTTCACGCGCTGCGCCGCTGGGCATTTATTGCCATTTTACCGCAGGCCTCTGACCGTGGGCCTCCCACTGGGCACACGAGGACACTCGAAAAGACTGTACCCATTTCCGACGACCAGAACCCCCCTCCCCAACCCCCGCGGACCAAAGGCTATAGCCCACCGGCCTCGGCGACCGTTTCAGCTGCGCGCGGTATTTCTTGCCATTTTAGGGTAGGCTTCTGACCGTAGCCTCCCACCCAGGCACCGGGACCCTCGAAAAGGCTGTACCCATTTCCGGCGCCCCGAACTTCCCTCCCAACCCAGCGGACCAAAGGCTATAGCCCACCGGCCTCGGCGACCATTTCACTCGCTGCGCTTGGCATTTCTTGACATTTTAGGTCAGGCCACTGACCGTAGCCTCCCACTAAGCACCACGAGGACCCTCGAAAAGCTGCCATTTCGGACGGATCGCCTTAAACCCCTCGCCAACCCCCGCGGACCAAAGGCTATAGCCCACCGGCCTCGTTGACTATTTCACGCGCTGCGCCGCTGGGTATTTCTTGCCATTTTAGGGTAGGCTTCTGACCGTAGCCTCCCACTGGGCACACGAGGACCCTCGAAAAGACTGTACCCATTTTCGACGACCAGAGCCCCTTAAACCCCGTCGCCAACCCCCGCGGACCAAAGGCTATAGCCCACCGGCCTCGTTGACTATTTCACGCGCTGCGCCGCTGGGTATTTCCTGCCATTTTAGGGCAGGCTTCTGACCGTAGCCTGCCACTGGGCACACGAGGACCCTCGAAAAGACTGTACCCATTTCCGACACCCAGAGCCCCCGAACGCCCTCCTCAACCCCCGCGGACCAAAGGCTATAGCCCACCGGCCTCAGCAACTATTTCACGCGCTGCGCCGCTGGGCATGTCTTGCTATTTTAGGGAAGGCTTCTGACCGTAGCCTCCCACTGGGCACACGAGGACCCTCGAAAAGACTGTACCCATTTCTGATGCCCAGAGCCCCAGAACTTCCCTCCCCAACCCCCGCGGACCAAAGGCTATAGCCCACCGGCCTCGGTGAAAATTTCACGCGATGCGCCGCTGGGCATGTCTTGGCATTTTAGGGCAGGCTTCTGACCGTAGCCTCCCACTGGGCACACGAGGACCCTCGAAATGACTGTACCCATTTCCGACGACCAGAGCCCCCAAAACCCCCTCCGCAACCCCCGCGGTCCAAAGGCTATAGCCCACCGGCCTCGGTGACCGTTTCACGCGCTGCGCCGCAGGGTATTTCTTGCCATTTTAGGGCAGGCTTCTGACCGTAGCTTCCCACTGGGCACACGAGGACCCTTGAAAAGACTTTACCCATTTCCGACGCCCAGAGCCCCAGAACTTCCCTCGCCAACCCCCGCGGACCAAAGGCTATAGCCCACCGGCCTCGGCGATCGTTTCACGCGCTGCGCCGCTGGGTATTTCTTGCCATTTTAGGGCAGGCCTCTAACCGGACCCTCCCACTGGGCACACTAGGACCCTCGAAAAGACTGTACCCATTTCTGACGACCAGAGCCCCCGAAACCGCCTCCCCAACCCCCGTGGACCAAAGGCTATAGCCCACCGGCCTCGGCGACTATTTCATGCGCTGCGCCGCTGGGCATTTCTTGCCATTTTAGGGCAGGCTTCTGACCGTAGCCTCCCACTGGGCACACGAGGACCCTCGAAAAGACTGTACCCATTTCCGACGCCCAGAGACCCCGAACGCCCTCCCCGGCCCCAGCGGACCAAAGGCTATAGCCCACCGGCCTCGGCGACGATTTCGCGCGCTCTTGCCATTTTAGGGCAGGCCTCTGACCGTAGCCTCACCCAGCTGGGCACACGGGGACCCTCGAAAAGCATGCCGATTTACGGCGACCGGGCCCGCCAAACCCCTCGCCAACGCCAACCCGCGGACCAAGGCTATAGCCCACGGCCTCGTTGACTATTTCACGCGCTGCGCGCTGGGTATTTCTTGCCATTTTAAGGCGGGCTTCGACCGTAGCCTCCCGCTGGGCACCACGAGGACCTCGAAAGACTGTACCCGTTTTCGGCGGGCCCTTAAACCCCTCGCCAGCCCCAGCGGACCAAAGGCTATAGCCCACGGCCTCGGTGACTATTTCAGCAGCGCTGGGCATTCTTGCCATTTGAGGGCGAGCTTCTGGCGGAGCCTCCCACTCGGGCTACGAGGACCCTCGAAAGGCCTGTACCATTCCGGCGCGAGCCAGAACTTTCCCTCCCGACCCCAGCGGACCAAGGCTATAGCCACCCGGCCTCGGCGGCGATTTCACGCTCGCGCGCTGGGCATTTCTTGCCATTTTAGGGCAGGCCTCTAGTAGCCTCACTGGGCACGAGGACCCTCGAAAAGACTGTACCCGCTACGGCGGCGAGGCCCTTAAACCCCTCGCCCCCGCGGACCCAAAGGCTATAGCCCACCGGCCTCGTTGACTATTTCGCACGCTTCGCCGCTGTGTATTTCTTACCATTTTTGGGCAGGCTTCGGCCGTAGCCTCCACTGGGCACCGAGGACCCTCGAAACCACTGTACCCATTTCCGACGACCCGAGCCCCATACACCCCCCCGCCAACCCCCCCGGACCAAAGGCTATAGCCCACCGGCCTCGTTGACTATTTCCCGCGCTGCGCCGCTGGGTATTTCTTGCCATTTTAGGGCAGGCTTCTGACCGTAGCCTCCCACTGGGCACCGAGGACCCTTGAAAAGACTGTGCCATTTTTCGACTACGAGGCCCTAAACCCCTCCTCGACCCCCGGACCAAGGCTATAGCCCACCGGCCTCGGTGACTATTTCGCAGCTGCGCGCTTGCGGTATTTCTTGCCATTTAGGGTAGGCTTCTGACCGTAGCCTTCCACTGTGCCTACGAGGACCCTCGAAAAGGCGGTACCCGATTTCCGACACCCAGCCCCGACGCCCTCCCAGCCCCACGGACCAAAGGCTATGGCCCGGCCTCGACAGCAATTTCACAGCTGCGCCACTGGGCATGTCTTGCCATTTTGGGGCGAGTTCGTACCGTAGCCTCCCCACTTGAGGCGCGAGGACCCTCGAAAAGCTGTACCCATTCCGACGACCCGAGCCCCGAAACCCTCCCCAACCCCCTTGGACCCAAAGGCTGGCCCACCGGCCTCGGCGACCGTTTCCGCTGCGCGCGGTATTTCTTGCCATTTAGGGCGGGCTTGAGTAGCTTCCAGGCACGAGGACCCTTGAAAGACTTTACCCATTTCCGGCCGGGCCCCGAACTTCCCTCGCCAACCCCGCGGACCAAAAGGCTATAGCCCACCCGGCCTCGGCGATCGTTTCCGCGCTGCGCGCTGGGTATTTCTTGCCATTTAGGGCAGGCCTCTAACGGACCCTCCCTTTGGGCACACTAGGACCCTCGAAAAGGCATGTACCCATTTCGCTGACCAGGCCCCGGCCGCCTCCCCAACCCCGTGGACCAGGCTATAGCCCACCGGCCTCGGCGACTATTTCATCGCTGCGCGCTGGGCATTTCTTGCCATTTTGGCAGGCTTCGACCGTGTAGCCTCCCCCAGGCACGAGGACCCTCGAAAAAGGCGTACCCATTTCCGGCGAGCCCCGAACTTCCCTCCCAGCCCCAGCGGACCAAAGGCTATAGCCCACCGGCCTCGGCGGCGATTTCCGCGCGCTGCGCTGGCATTTCTTGCCATTTAGGGCAGGCCTCGACGACGTAACCTCCCCCAGGCACCACGAGGACCCTCGAAAGACTGTACCCATTTCGGCGGCCAGCCCGCCCTTAAACCGCTCATGCCCAGCGGACCGAGCTATAGCCCACCGGCCTCGTTGACTATTTCACGCGCTGCGCTGGGTATTTCTTGCCATTTTAGGGCAGGCTTCTGACCGTGGCCTCCCATTGGGCACACGAGGACCTCGAAAAACTGTACCCATTTTCGTGACGAGCCCGCCACCCCTCGCCAACCCCGCGGACCAAAAGGCTAGCCCACGGCCTCGTTGACTATTTCACGCTGCGCGCTGGTATTTCTTGCCATTTTAGGGCAGGCTTCGACCGTAGCCTCCCCCAGGCACCACGAGGACCCTTGAAAGACTGCGTACCCATTTTTGACTACGAGCCCCTAAACCCCTCCTCAACCCGCGGACCAAGGCTAGCCACCGGCCTCGGTGACTATTTCGCAGCTGCTGCGCTGGGCATTTCTTGCCATTTTGGGCAGGCTTCGTAAGCCTTCCTGTGCACATGAGGACCCTCGAAAGGCGGTACCGATTTCCGGCGCCCGAGCCCCGAGCGCCCTCCCAACCCCACGGACCAAAGGCTATAGCCCACCGGCCAACTATTTCCTTGCGCTGCGCGCTGGGCATGTCTTGCCATTTAGAGGGCGAGTTCTGACCGTAGCCTCCCAGGCCGCGAGGACCCTCGAAAAGACTGTACCCATTTCCGGCAGGCCCCGAAACCGCCTCCCGGCCCCCTTGGACCAAAAGGCTATAGCCCACCGGCCTCGGCGACCGTTTCACGCTGCGCGCGGTATTTCTTGCAATTTTAGGGCAGGCTTCTGACGTAGCCTCCCAGGCACACGAGGACCCTCGAAAAGACTGTACCCATTTCCGACGCCCCTCCCCAACCCGGGCGGACCAAAGGCTATAGCCCACCGGCCTCGGTGACTATTTCACGCGCTGCGCCGCTGGGCATTTCTTGCCATTTTAGGGCAGGCATCTGACCGTAGCCTCCCCCTGGGCCCACGAGGACCCTCGAAAAGACTGTACCCGTGTGCGAGGCCCAGGAACTTCCCTGGCCAACCCCCACGGACCAAGGCTATAGCCCACCACGGCCTCGGCGATCGTTTCACGCAGCTGCGCGCTGGTATTTCTTGCCATTTAGGGCAGGCGCATCTGATCGTAGCCTCAGCGGGCACGAGGACCCTCGAAAAGGCTGTACCCATTTCCAGCGACAGAGCACCGACCCCTTCCCGACCCCAGCGGACCAAAGGCTATAGCCCACCGGCCTGGTTGAATATTTCACGCGCGATCGCGCTGGGCATTTTGCCATTTAGGCGGGCCTCGACCGTAACCTCCCAGGCACACGAGGACCCTCGAAAAGACTGTACTCATTTCTGACGTCCAGAGCCCCTTAAACCCCCTCGCCAACCCCCGCGGACCAAAGGCTATAGCCCACCGGCCTCGTTGACTATTTCACGCGCTGCGCCGCTGGGTATTTCTTGCCATTTTAGGGCAGGCTTCTGACCGTAGCCTCCCCTTTGAGCGCGAGGACCCTCGAAAAGGCTGTACCCATTTTCGTGACGGAGCCCCTAAACCCCTCCTCGGCCCCGCGGACCAAAGGCTATAGCCCACCGGCCTCGGGGACTATTTCACGCGCTGCGCCGCTGGGCATTTTTTGCCATTTTAGGGCAGGCTTCTGACCGTAGCCTCCCACTGGGCACACGAGGACCCTCGAAAAGACTGTACCCATTTCCGATGCCCAGAGCCCCAGAACTTCCCTCCCCAACCCCCGCGGACCAAAGGCTATAGCCCACCGGCCTCGGCGACCATTTCACGCGCTGCGCCGCTGGGCATTTCTTGCCATTTTAGGGCAGGCCTCTGACCGTAGCCTCCCACTGGGCACACGAGGACCCTCGAAGGGTGTACCCATTTCCGGCCGGGCCCCAACATCCCTCCCAGGCCCCCAGCGGACCACAGGCTATATCCCCCCGGCCTCGGCGACGATTTCATGCGCTGCGCTGCTGGGCATTTCTTGCCATTTAGGGCAGGCCTCGACCGTAGCCTCACCCCAGGCACACGAGGACCCTCGAAAAGGCGTACCCATTTCGGCGACGGGCCCCTTAAACCCCTCGCCAACCCCAGCGGACCGAGGCTATAGCCCACCGGCCTGGTTGTCTCTTTCTCGCGCTTCGCCGCTGGGTATTTCTTGCCATTTAGGGCGGGGCTTCTGGCCGTAGCCTCCCAGCTGAGCGCGAGGACCCTCGAAAAACTGTACCCATTTTGGCGACCGAGCCCCTAAACCCCTCCTCAACCCCAGCGGACCAAGGCTATAGCCACGGCCTCGGTGACTATTTCAGCCTTGCGCGCTGGGCATTTTTGCCATTTTAGGGGCAGGCTTCTGACCGTAGCCTCCCCCAGGCACGAGGACCCTCGAAAAGACTGTACCATTTCCGATGCAGGCCCCAGAACTTCCCTCCCCGGCCCCAGCGGACCAAGGCTATAGCCCACCCGGCCTCGGCGACCATTTCCTGCGCTGCGCGCTGGGCATTTCTTGCCATTTTAGGGCAGGCCTCTGACCGTAGCCTCCCAGGCACCACGAGGACCCTCAGAAGAGCTGTACCCATTTCCGGCGCCCGAGCCCCGGAACATCCCTCCCAACCCCCGCGGACCAAAGGCTATAGCCCACGGCCTCGGCGGCGATTTCATGCGCTGCTGCTGGGCATTTCTTGCCATTTTAGGGCGGGCCTCGGACCGTAGCCTCCCACCCAGGCACGAGGACCCTCGAAAAGGCTGTACCCATTTCGTGACGAGCCGCCCTTAAACCCCCTCGCCACCCCAGCGGACCAAAGGCTATAGCCCACCGGCCTCGTTGACTATTTCACGCGCTGCGCGCTGGGTATTTCTTGCCATTTTGGGGCGGGCTTCTGACCGTAAGCCTCACCCAGGCTGCGAGGACCCTCGAAAAAGGCGTACCCATTTTCGTGACCGAGCCCCTTAACCCCTCGCCAACCCCAGCGGACCAAAGGCTATAGCCCACCGGCCTCGTTGACTATTTCACGCTGCGCGCTGGGTATTTCTTGCCATTTAGGGCGGGCTTCTGACCGTAGCCTCCCCCAGGCACCGAGGACCCTTGAAAAGACTGTACCCATTTTCGACTACGAGCCCTAAACCCCTCCCTCGGCCCAGCGGACCAGGCTATAGCCCACGGCCTCGGTGACTATTTCACAGCTGCGCGCGGTATTTCTTGCCATTTTAGGGTGAGGCTTCTGACGTAGCCTTCACTGTGCACCACGAGGACCCTCGAAAAAGCGGTGCCGATTTCCGACACCGAGCCCCGACGCCCCTCCCGGCCCCACGGACCAGGCTATAGCCCACGGCCTCGGCAACAATTTCACGCAGCTGCGCCACTGGGCATGTCTTGCCATTTAGAGACGGGGTTCTGACCGTAGCCTCCCAGCGGGCGCGAGGACCCTCGAAAAGACTGTACCCATTTCCGACGACCAGAGCCCCCGAAACCGCCTCCCCAACCCCCTTGGACCAAAGGCTATAGCCCACCGGCCTCGGCGACCGTTTCACGCGCTGCGCCGCAGGGTATTTCTTGCCATTTTAGGGCAGGCTTCTGACCGTAGCCTCCCACTGGGCACACGAGGACCCTCGAAAAGACTGTACCCATTTCCGACGCCCAGAGCCCCAGAACTTCCCTCGCCAACCCCCGCGGACCAAAGGCTATAGCCCACCGGCCTCGGCGATCGTTTCACGCGCTGCGCCGCTGGGTATTTCTTGCCATTTTAGGGCAGGTCTCTAACCGGACCCTCCCACTGGGCACACTAGGACCCTCGAAAAGGCATGCCATTTCGTGACCAGGCCCCGAAACCGCCTCCCAGCCCCGTGGACCAAGGCTATAGCCCACCGGCCTCGGCGACTATTTCATGCTGCGGCTGGGCATTTCTTGCCATTTAGGGCAGGCTTCGGACCGTAGCCTCCCAGGCACGAGGACCCTCGAAAGACTGTGCCATTTCCGGCCGAGCCCCAGAACTTCCTCCCAGCCCCAGCGGACCAAAGGCTATAGCCCACCGGCCTCGGCGGCGATTTCACGCGCTGCGCCGCTGGGCATTTCTTGCCATTTAGGCGGGCCTCGGACCGTAGCCTCCCAGCAGGCACCACGAGGACCCTCGAAAGACTGTACCCATTTCTGACGACCAGAGCCCCTTAAACCCGCTCGCCAACCCCCGCGGACCAAAGGCTATAGCCCACCGGCCTCGTTGACTATTTCCTGCAGCGCTGCGCGCTGGTATTTCTTGCCATTTAGGGCAGGCTTCTGACCGTAGCCTCCCAGGCTACGAGGACCCTCGAAAAGGCTGTACCCATTTTCGGCGACGAGCCGCCATAAACCCCTCGCCAACCCCCCGCGGACCAGAGGCTATAGCCCACCGGCCTCGTTGACTATTTCACGCAGCGCTGCGCGCTGGGTATTTCTTGCCATTTAGGGCGGGCTTGACCGTAGCCTCCCAGGCACCACGAGGACCCTTGAAAAGGCTGTGCCCATTTTGACTACGAGCCCTAAACCCCTCCTCGGACCCCAGCGGACCAAGGCTATAGCCCACGGCCTCGGTGACTATTTCCTGTGGATTCTTGCCATTTTGGGCAGGCTTCTAACACGTAGCCTTCCCTTTGTGCACATGAGGACCCTCGAAAAGGCGGTACCGATTTCCGGCCCAGGCCCCGACGCCCTCCCCAACCCCCACGGACCAAGGCTATAGCCCGGCCTCGGCAACTATTTCCGCGCTGCGCGCTGGGCATGTCTTGCCATTTAGGGCAGGTTCTGACCGTAGCCTCCCAGCTGACGCGAGGACCCTCGAAAAGACTGTACCCATTTCCGGCGGCCAGGCCCCGAGCCGCCTCCCGGCCCCTTGGACCAAAAGGCTATAGCCCACCGGCCTCGGCGACCGTTTCACGCTGCGCGCGGTATTTCTTGCCATTTAGGGCAGGCCTCGGACCGTGGCCTCCCACGGGCACCACGAGGACCCTCGAAAGACTGTACCATTTCCGGCGCCCAGGCCCCGAGGCGCCCTCCCAGCCCGGCGGACCAAAGGCTATAGCCCACCGGCCTCGGTGACTATTTCACGCGCTGCGCCGCTGGGCATTTCTTGCCATTTTAGGGCAGGCTTCTGACCGGAGCCTCCCACTGGGCACACGAGGACCCTCAAAAAGACTGTACCCATTTCCGACGCCCAGAGCCCCAGAACTTCCCTCGCCAACCCCCACGGACCAAAGGCTATAGCCCACCGGCCTCGGCGATCGTTTCACGCGCTGCGCCGCTGGGTATTTCTTGCCATTTTAGGGCAGGCATCTGATCGTAGCCTCCCACTGGGCACACGAGGACCCTCGAAAAGACTGTACCCATTTCCAACGACCAGAGCACCTTAAACCCCTTCCCCGACCCCCGCGGACCAAAGGCTATAGCCCACCGGCCTCGTTGACTATTTCACGCGATGCGCCGCTGGGCATTTTTTGCCATTTTAGGGCAGGCCTCTGACCGTAGCCTCCCACTGGGCACACGAGGACCCTCGAAAATACTGTACCCATTTCTGACGACCAGAGCCCCTTAAACCCCTCGCCAACCCCCGCGGACCAAAGGCTATAGCCCACCGGCCTCGTTGACTATTTCACGCACTGCGCCGCTGGGTATTTCTTGCCATTTTAGGGCAGGCTTCTGACCGTAGCCTCCCACTGGGCACGCGAGGACCCTCGAAAAGACTGTGCCATTTTCGGCGAGCCCCCTAAACCCCTCCTCGGCCCCGCGGACCAACGGCTATAGCCCACCGGCCTCGGGGACTATTTCACACGCTGCGCGCTGGGCACGTTTTGCCATTTTAGGGCAGGCTTCTGACCGTAGCCTCCCACCCCAGGCACCGAGGACCCTCGAAAAGCTGTACCCATTTCCGATGCGAGCCCCAGAACTTCCCTCCCCAGCCCCGCGGACCAAGGCTATAGCCCACCGGCCTCGGAGACCATTTCACTTGCTGCGCCGCTGGGCATTTCTTGCCATTTTAGGGCAGGGCCTCGACCGTAGCCTCCCACACCAGGCTACGAGGACCCTCGGAAAAGGCTGTACCCATTTCCGACGCCCAGATCCCCAGAACATCCCTCCCAACCCCCGCGGACCAAAGGCTATAGCCACCGGCCTCGGCGACGATTTCATGCTGCTGCTGCTGGGCATTTCTTGCCATTTTAGGGCGGGGCCTCGACCGTAGCCTCCCCTTGCACCACGAGGACCCTCGAAAGACTGTACCCATTTCGGCGGACCGAGCCCGCCCGGCCCCTCGCCCCAGCGGACCAAAGGCTATAGCCCACCGGCCTCGTTGACTATTTCACGCGCTGCGCCGCTGGGTATTTCTTGCCAATTTCAGGCAGGCTTCTGACCGTAGCCTCCGCCTGGGCGAGGACCCTCGAAAAGACTGTACCCATTTTGTGACGAGCCCCTAAACCCCTCCTCAACCCCAGCGGACCAAAACTATAGCCCACCGGCCTCGGTGACTATTTCCGCAGCTGCGCGCTGGGCATTTTGCCATTTTAGGGCGGGCTTCTGACCGTAGCCTCACTTGGGCACGAGGACCCTCGAAAAGGCTGTACCCATTTCCGGCGCCCGAGCCCCGAACTTCCCTCCCCAACCCCGCGGACCAAAGGCTATAGCCCACGGCCTCGGCGACCATTTCGCAGCTGCGCGCTGGGCATTTCTTGCCATTTAGGGGCAGGCCTCGACCGTAGCCTCCCACCCAGGCACGAGGACCCTCAAAGACTGTGCCATTTCCGGCGCCCGAGCCCCAGGCGTCCCTCCCGACCCCAGCGGACCAAAGGCTATAGCCCCACCGGCCTCGGCGACCATTTCCGCGCTGCGCGCTGGGCATTTCTTGCCATTTCGGGCGGGGCCTCGTACCGTAGCCTCCCCAGGCACGAGGACCCTCAAAAGGCTGTACCCATTTCGTGCGGCGAACCCTTAAGCCCCCTTGCCAACCCCGCGGACCAGGCTATAGCCCACCGGCCTCGGTGATTATTTCCAGCAGCTGCGCGCTGGGCATTTTTGCCATTTAGGGCAGCCTCTCGGCTGTAGCCTTCCACTTTGGGCACACGAGGACCCTCGAAAAGACTGTACCCATTTTTGGCGACGAGCCCCTAAACCCCTCCTCGACCCCGCGGACCAGGCTATAGCCCACGGCCTCGGTGACTATTTCCGCAGCTGCGCCAGGGCATTTTGCCATTTTAGGGCGGGCTTGACCGTAGCCTCCCGCTGGGCACCGAGGACCCTCGAAAAGGCATGCCATTTCCGGCGAGCCCCGAACTTCCCTCCCGACCCCCGCGGACCAAGGCTATAGCCCACCGGCCTCGGCGACCATTTCACAGCGCGCTGGGCATTCTTGCCATTTTAGGGCGGGGCCTCGACCGTAGCCTCCCAGGCACCGAGGACCCTCGAAAAGGCTGTACCCATTTCGGCGACGAGCCCTTAAACCCCTCGCCAACCCCGCGGACCAGGCTATAGCCACCGGCCTCGTTGACTATTTCACGCTTTCTGCGCGCTGGGTATTTCTTGCCATTTAGGGCGGGCTTCTGACCGTGGCCTCCCAGAGCGCGGGGACCCTCGAAAAGACTGTACCCATTTTCGTGACGAGCCCCTAAACCCCTCCTCGACCCCAGCGGACCAAGGCTATAGCCCACCGGCCTCGGGGACTATTTCACGCTGCGCGGCTGGGCATTTTACCATTTTAGGCGGGGCTTCTGACCGTGGCCTCCCAGGCACCACGGACCCTCGAAAGACTGTACCCATTTCCGATGCCCAGGCCCCGAACTTCCCTCCCCGGCCCGCGGACCAAAGGCTATAGCCCACGGCCTCGGCGACCATTTCAGCGCTGCGCGCTGGGCATTTCTTGCCATTTAGGGCAGGCCTCGACCGTAGCCTCCCAGGCACACGAGGACCCTCAGAAAGGCTGTGCCCATTTCCGGCAGGCCCCGGAACTTCCTCCCGGCCCCAGCGGACCAGGCTATAGCCCACCGGCCTCGGCGACGATTTCATGCGCTGCGCTGCTGGGCATTTCTTGCCATTTAGGCGGGCCTCGACCGTAGCCTCCAGGCACCACGAGGACCCTCGAAAAGGCATGCCATTTCGTGCGGCCAGCCCGCTTAAACCCCCTCGCCAACCCCGCGGACCAAAGCTATAGCCCACCGGCCTCGGTGACTATTTCACGCTGCGCGCTGGGTATTTCTTGCCATTTTGGGCGAGCTTGACCGTAGCCTCCCCGCAGCGAGGACCCTCGAAAAGACTGTACCCATTTTGGCGACGAGCCCTAACCCCTCCTCGGCCCAGCGGACCAAAGGCTATAGCCCACCGGCCTCGGTGACTATTTCACGCGCTGCGCCGCTGGGCATTTTTTGCCATTTTAGGGCAGGCTTCTGACCGTAGCCTCCCACTGGGCACACGAGGACCCTCGAAAAGACTGTACCCATTTCCGACGCCCAGAGCCCCAGAACTTCCCTCCCCAACCCCCGCGGACCAAAGGCTATAGCCCACCGGCCTCGGCGACCATTTCACGCGCTGCGCCGCTGGGCATTTCTTGCCATTTTAGGGCAGGCCTCTGACCGTAGCCTCCTTTGGGCACGAGGACCCTCAAAAGCGTACCCATTTCCGGCGCAGGCCCAGGCGTCCCTCCCCGGCCCAGCGGACCAAAGGCTATAGCCCACCGGCCTCGGCGACCATTTCACAGCGGCTGCGCTGGGCATTTCTTGCCATTTTGGGCAGCCTCGACCGTAGCCTCCCAGGCACCGAGGACCCTCAAAAGGCATGCCCATTTCGGCGGAACCCTTAAACCCCTTGCCGCCCAGCGGACCAGGCTATAGCCCACCGGCCTCGGTGACTATTTCCTGTGACTGCGCTGGGCATTTTGCCATTTTAGGGCAGCCTCAATGTAGCCTCCACTGGGCTGCGAGGACCCTCGAAAAGACTGTGCCATTTTGTGACGAGCCCCTAAACCCCTCCTCGGCCCCAGCGGACCAAGGCTATAGCCACGGCCTCGGTGACTATTTCACAGCTGCGCGCTGGGCATTTTGCCATTTTAGGGCAGGCTTCTGACCGTAGCCTCCCCACGGGCACGAGGACCCTCGAAAAGGGCTGTACCCATTTCCGGCGCCCGAGCCCCGGAACTTCCTCCCACCCCAGCGGACCAGGCTGGCCACGGCCTCGGCGACCATTTCACGGCAGCTGCGCGCTGGGCATTTCTTGCGATTTTAGGGCAGGCCTCTGACCGTAGCCTCCCCTTGGGCACCGAGGACCCTCAAAAGACTGTACCCATTTCCGGCGCGAGCCCAGGCGTCCCTCCCCAGCCCCAGCGGACCAAGGCTATAGCCCACCGGCCTCGGTGACCGTTTCACGCGCTTCGCCGCTGGGTATTTCTTGCCATTTTAGGGCAGGCCTCTGAGCGTAGCCTCCCCTGGGCACACGCGAACCCTCGAAAAGGCATGTACCCATTTCGGACGGCGAACCCTTAAACCCCTTGCCAACCCCGCGGACCAAAGGCTATAGCCCACCGGCCTCGTTGACTATTTCACGCGCTGCGCCGCTGGGTATTTCGTGCCATGTTAGGGCAGGCTTCTGACCGTAGCCTCCCATTGCGCACACGAGGACCCTTGAAAAGACTGTGCCATTTTAAACTACGGGCCCCTAAACCCCTCCTCAACCCCAGCGGACCGGGCTATAGCCCACCGGCCTCGGTGACTATTTCACAGCTGCGCGCTGGGCATTTTGCCATTTAGGGTAGGCTTCTGACCGTAGCCTCCCCAGGGCACGAGGACCCTCGAAAAGACTGTACCCATTTCCGGCCTTGAGCCCAGAACTTCCTGGAGCTTCCTCCCGACCCGCGGACCAAGGCTATAGCCCACGGCCTCGGCGACCATTTCCATAGCGCTGGGCATTTCTTGCCATTTTAAGGCGAACCTCTGTATAACCTCCAGGCTGGGCACGAGGAGACCCTCACTGTACCCATTTAGGCGCGGAGCTGAAAACTTCCCTCCCGACCCCCGCGGACCAAAAGGCTATAGCCCCACGGCCTCGTTGACTATTTCACCTTGTTGCCTTGTGAGGGTGATTTTCTTGCCATTTTAAGGCGGAGCCTCTGATACGTAGCCTCCCACTGGGCACCGAGGACCCTTGAAAGGACTGTACCCATTTCGACTACGAGCCTAGCCCCTCCTCGGCCCCAGCGGACCGAGGCTATAGCCCCGGCCTCGGTGACTATTTCGCTGTGCGCTGGGCATTTCTTGCCATTTTAGGGGCAGGCCTCGTGACCCGTAGCCTCACCCCAGGCCCTGAGGGACCCTCGAAAAGGCATGCCATTTTCGGCTTGAGCCCACCAAACTCCTCCTCGGCCCAGCGGACGAAGGCTATAGCCCACGGCCTCGGTGACTATTTCACAGCTGCGTCGCTGACCAAAGGCATTTTTGCCATTTAGGGCAGGCCTCGACAGTAAGCCTCAGCTGGGCACCGAGGACCCTCGGAAAGACTGTACCATTTCCGGCCAGAGCCCCAGAACTTCCCTCCCCACCCCCCGCGGTCCAAATGCTATAGCCCACCGGCCTCGGCGACCATTTCACGCGCTGCGCCGCTGGGCATTTCTTGCCATTTTAGGGCAGGCCTCTGACCGTAGCCTCCCACTGGGCACACGAGGACCCTCAAAAGGCATGCCATTTCCAGCGAGCCCCAGAACCCTCCCAGCCCCAGCGGACCAAAGGCTATAGCCCACCCGGCCTCGGCGACCATTTCAGCGCTACGCCCTGGGCGTTTCTTGCCATTTTGCGGGCCTCGACGTAGCCTCCCATGGGCACCACGAGGACCTCGAAAGGCTGTACCCATTTTCGGCGAGCGGCGCCCCTTCCTCGGCCCCGCGGACAAAAGGCTATAGCCCACCTGCCTCGGCGACCATTTCAGCTGCGCGCTGGGCATTTCTTGCCATTTAGGGCAGGCTTGACCGTGGCCTCCCAGGCTGCAGCGAGGACCCTCGAAAAGACTGTACCCATTTCCGGCGACCCGTAAACCCCTCCCTGACCCGCGGACCCAAGGCTATAGCCCACCCGGCCTCGGCGACCATTTCACCTTCTGCGCGGCGGGCATTTTTGCCATTTGAGCAGGCTTGCGTAGCCTCCCCACAGGCACTGCACGAGGACCCTCGAAAAGACTGTACCCATTTCGGCCCAGGCCCAGGCTTCCTCCCAGCCCCGCGGACCAAAGGCATAGCCCACCGGCCCCGGCGACTATTTCCAGCCTTGCGCGGCTGGGTATTTCTTGCCATTTAGGGCAGGCCGTGGTAGCCTACCCATTGGGCACGAGGACCCTCGAAAAGTCTGTACCATTTCGGCGGCGAGCCCAGAACTTCCTCCCAAGCCCCAGCGGACCAAAGGCTATAGCCCGGCCTCGGCGACCATTTCACGCTGCGCGCGCTGGGCATTTCTTGCCATTTAGGGGCAGGCCTCGACCGTAGCCTCCAGCTGGGCACCACGAGGACCCTCAAAAGGCATACCCATTCGACCGGAACCCTTGACCCCTTGCCCAACCCCGGCGGACCAAAGGCTATAGCCACCGGCCTCGTTGACTATTTCTGGCGCTGCGCGCTGGGTATTTCTTGCCATTTTAGGGCGGGCTTCTGACCGTAACTCCCACGAGCTACGAGGACCCTTGAAAAGGCGCATTTTTCGACTACAAGGCCCCCCTCCTCGACCCCGGCGGACCCAGAAGGCTATAGCCCACCGGCCTCGATTGACTATTTCACAGCTGCGCTGGGTATTTTTCCATTTCGGCGGGCCTCATTGTAGCCTCCCCAGCTTTGAGCACCACGAGGACCCTCGAAAAGACTGCCCATTTTGGCCGACCGAGCCCTAAACCCCTCCCCAGACCCCAGCGGACCAAAGGCTATACACCGGCCTCGGTGACTATTTCCGCAGCGCTGGCCGCTGGGCATTTTGTCATTTTAGGGCAGGCCTCGACCGTAGCCTCCCCTGGGCTGCGAGGACCCTCGAAAGACTGTACCCATTTTCGGCGCCTGAGCCCGAACTTCCATCCCAACCCCAGCGGACCAAAAGGCTATAGCCACCGGCCTCGGCGACCATTTCACAGCGTTGCGCGCTGGGCATTTCTTGCCATTTAGGGCAGGCCTCGACCGTAGCCTCCCATGGGCACCGAGGACCCTCAAAATCTGTACCCATTCCGGCGCCGAGCCCCGAACTTCCCTCCCAACCCCCGGACCAAAGGCTATAGCCCACCGGCCTCGGCGACCATTTCACCATTTGCAGCTGCGCTGAGCATTTCTTGCCATTTTAAGGCAGAGCCTCGGCCGTAGCCTCCACCCAGGCTACGAGGACCCTCAAAGCTGTCACCATTTCGTGACCCAGGACCCCTTAAACCCCTTGCCAACCCCGCGGACCAAAGGCTATTAGCCAAGCCTTGTGACTATTTCACCTGCCTTGTTGCGGGTATTTCTTGCCATTTGTGAGGCTTGACCGTAGCCTCCCAGGCACCGAGGACCCTTGAAAGACTGTACCCATTTCGACTACGGGCCCCTAAACCCCCCTCGGCCCCAGCGGACCAGGCTATAGCCCACGGCCTCGGTGACTATTTCATGACTGCGCTTGTTGGGCATTTTGCCATTTAGGGTAGGTCTCATTGTAGCCTCCATGGGCACCACGAGGACCCTCGAAAGACTGTACCCATTTTGTGACGAGGCCCTAAACCCCTCCCAGCCCCCAGCGGACCAAAGGCTATAGCCTGACCGGCCTCGTGACTATTTCCAGCAGCTGCGCCACTGGGCATTTTTGCCATTTTAGGTGCAGGCCTCGGCCGTAGCACACCTTGCCCAGGCACCACGGGGACCCTCGAAGGCATGCCCATTTCCGGCGGTGCCCCGAAAGCCTCCTCCCGGCCCCAGCGGACCCAAAGGCTATAGCCACGGCCTCGGCGACTATTTCCGCAGCGGTGCGCGCTGGGCATTTCTTACCATTTTGGGGTAGGCTTCTGACCGTAGCCTCCTGGGCACATGAGGGACCCTCGAAAAGACTGTGCCATTTCCGGCCCGAGGCCCCAGGCGCCCTCCTCAAGCCCCAGCGGACCGAGGCTATGGCCACCGGCCTCGGAGTATTTCACGCAGCTGCGGCGCTGGGCATTCTTGCCATTTTAGGGCGGGCTTCTGGCCGTAGCCTCACTGTGCACCACGAGGACCCTCGAAAGACTGTACCCATTTCCGGCGCGGGCCCCGACGCCCTCCCAGCCCCAGGACCAGGCTATAGCCCACCCGGCCTCGGCAACTATTTCAGCGCTGCGCGCTGGGCATGTCTTGCCATTTAGAGACGGGTTACGTAGCCTCTCCTTTGAGCACGCGAGGACCCTCGAAAAAACTGTACCCATTTCCAACGACGGGCCCCGAAACCCTCGGCCCAACCCCCCTGGACCCAAAGCTATAGCCCACCCGCCTCGGCGACCGTTTCACCGCGCTGCGCGCGGTATTTCTTGCCATTTAGCGGGCCTCTGACCATAGCCTCCGAGGCTGCGAGATACCTCGAAAGGACTGTACCCATTTCCGGCGCCCAGGCCCCAGCCCTCCCGACCCCGCGCACCGAGGCTGGCCCACCGGCCTCGGTGACTATTTCACGCGCTGCGCCGCTGGGTATTTCTTGCCATTTTAGGGCAGGCCTCTGACCGTAGCCTCCCACTAGGCACACGAGGACCCTCCAAAAGACTGTACCCATTTCCGACGACCAGAGCCCCTTAAACCCCATCCCCAACCCCCGCGGACCAAAGGCTATAGCCCACCGGCCTCGTTGACTAATTCACGCGCTGCGCCGCTGGGTATTTCTTGCCATTTTAGGGCAGGCTTCTGACCGTAGCCTCCCACTGGGCACACGAGGACCCTCGAAAAGACTGTACCCATTTTCGATGACCAGAGCCCCCTAAACCCCCTCCTCAACCCCCGCGGACCAAAGGCTATAGCCCACCGGCCTCGGTGACTATTTCACGCGCTGCGCCGCTAGGCATTTTTTGCCATTTTAGGGCAGGCCTCTGACCCGTGCCTCCTCCATTGGCTACACGAGGACCAACTGTGCCATTCGACAACGAACCCTTGCCAACCCCTCGCCAGCCCCGGCGGCCAAAGGCTAGAGCCGCGGCCTCGGTGACTATTTCCAGCTGCGCGCTGGGCATTTTGCCACTTTGGGCGGGGCCTCTGAATGTAGCCTCCCCTGGGCACGAGGACCTTGAAAGACTGTACCCATTTTTGTGACAAGGCCCCTGAAACCCCTCCCAGCCCCGGACCAGGCTATCCCACCGGCCTCGGTGACTATTTCACCCAGCTGCGCGCTGGTCATTTTGCCATTTTAGGGCAGGCCTCTGACCGTAGCCTGCCCAGGCTGCGAGGACCCTCGAAAGACTGTACCCATTTCCGGCCAGGCCCGAAACCTCCTCCCCAACCCCAGCGGACCCAAAGGCTATAGCCCCACCGGCCTCGGCGACTATTTCAGCGGTGCGCGCTGGGCATTCTTACCATTTTAGGGCAGGCTTCGTACGTAGCCTCCCGCTGGGCACCACGAGACCCTCGAAAAGACTGTGCCATTTCCGGCCGAGCCCGAGCGCCCCTCCCTAACCCCAGCGGACCGAGGCTGGCCCACCAGCCTCGTGAGTATTTCCGCAGCAGCTGCGGCCTTGCCATTTTAGGGCAGCCTTCTGACCGTAGCCTCCCACTGTGCACACGAAGACCCTTGAAAAGACTGTACCCATTTCCGACTCCCAGAGCCCCCGAACGCCCCTCCCCAACCCCCACGGACCAAAGGCTATAGCCCACCGGCCTCGGTAACTATTTCACGCGCTGCGCCGCTGGGCATGTCTAGCCATTTTAGGACAGGGTTCTGACCGTAGCCTCCCACTGGCCACGCGAGGACCCTCGAAAAGACTGTACCCATTTCCGATGACCAGAGGCCCCCCAAACCCCTCTGACCCCTTGCAAGGCTATAGCCCACCGGCCTCGGCGACCGTTTCCGCAGCTGCGCGCAGGTATTTCTTGCCATTTAGGGCGGGCCTCGACCGTAGCCTCCCCACTGGGCACGAGATCCCTCGAAAAGACTGTACCCATTTCCGATGACCAGAGCCCCTTAAACCCCATCCCCCACCCCCGCGGACCCACGGCTATAGCCCACCGGCCTCGGTGACTAATTCACGCGCTGCGCCGCTGGGTATTTCTTGCCATTTTAGGGCAGGCTTCTGACCGTAGCCTCCCACTGGGCACACGAGGACCCTCGAAAGGCGTACCCATTTTCGATGACCCAGGCCCCTAAACCCCTCCTCGACCCCAGCGGACCGGCCTATAGCCCACGGCCTCGGTGACTATTTCACCGATCGCCCGCTAAGTTTTGCCATTTTAGGGCAGGCCTCGACCGTACCCTGGGCAGGCACGAGGACCCTCGAAAAGGCGTATTCATTTCGACAGCAGAACCCTTAAACCCCTCGCCAACCCCCGCGGAAAAAAGGCTATTGCTCTCCGGCCTCGGTGACTATTTCACTGTGACTGCGCGCTGGGCATTTTACCCTTTTAGGGCGGGCCTCTGTTGTAGCCTCCCACTGGGCACCGAGGACCCTCGAAAAGGCTGCCCATTTTTGACGGCCAGGCCCTAAGCCTCCCCAGCCCCGGACCAAAGGCTATAGCCCACCGGCCTCGGTGACTATTTCCGCAGCTGCGCGCTGGTCATTTTTGCCATTTAGGGCAGGCCTCTAACCGTAGCCTGCCCTTTGGGCAGACCCTCGAAAAGACTGTACCCAATTCGGCGGCAAGAGCCCCGAAACCTCCTCCCGGCCCCGGACCGAGGCTATAGCCCACCGGCCTCGGCGACTATTTCGCGCGGTACGCCGCAGGGCATTTCTAGCCATTTTAGGGCGGGCTTCTGACCGTAGCCTCCCAGGCACGAGGACCCTCGAAAGACTGTACCCGTTTCCGGCGCGGGCCCGAGCGCCCTCCCAACCCCAGCGGACCAAAGGCTATAGCCCACCGGCCTCGGCGGAGTATTTCACGCAGCGGCTGCGCTGGGCATTTCTTGCCATTTAGGGCAGGCCTCTGACCGTAGCCTCCCAGGCACATGAGGACCCTCGAAAAAGGCATGTACCCATTTCCGGCCAGGCCCAGGCGCCCTCCTCGACCCCAGCGGACCGAGGCTATAGCCCACCGGCCTCGGCGAGTATTTCGCGCGCTGCGGCGCTGGGCATTTCTTGCCATTTTTGGGCAGGCTTCTGGCCGTAGCCTCCTTGTGCACGAGGACCCTCGAAAAAGGCTGTACCCATTTCCGGCCCGAGCCCCGACGCCTCCCCAACCCCCAAGGACCAAAGGCTATAGCCCACCGGCCTCGGCAACTATTTCACGCGCTGCGCCGCTGGGCATGTCTTGCCATTTTAGGACAGTGTTCTGACCGTAGCCTCCCACTGGGCACGCGAGGACCCTCGAAAAGACTGTACCCATTTCCGACGACCAGAGCCCCCGAAACCCCCTCCCCAACCCCCTTGGACCAAAGGCTATAGCCCACCGGCCTCGGCGACCGTTTCACGCGCTGCGCCGCAGGGTATTTCTTGCCATTTTAGGGCAGGCCTCTGACCGTAGCCTCCCACTGGGCACACGAGATCCCTCGAAAAGACTGTACCCATTTCCGACGCCCAGAGCCCCCGAACGGCCCTCCCGACCCTGGCACCAGGCTATAGCCCACGGCCTCGGTGACTATTTCACAGCTGCGCGCTGGGTATTTCTTGCCATTTAGGGCAGGCCTCGACCGTAGCCTCCCGTAGGCACCACGAGGACCCTCAAAACTGTACCCATTTCCGGCGACCAGGCGGCAACCCCCTCCCCAACCCCCGCGGACCAAAGGCTATAGCCCACCGGCCTCGGTGACTATTTCAGGCGCTGCGCCGCTGGGTATTTCTTGCCATTTTAGGGCAGGCTTCTGACCGTAGCCTCCCACTGGGCACACGAGGACCCTCGAAAAGACTGTACCCATTTTCGACGACCAGAGCCCCCTAAACCCCCTCCCCAACCCCCGCGGACCAAAGGCTATAGCCCACCGGCCTCGGTGACTATTTCCTGCGCTGTGCAGCTGGGCATTTCTTGCCATTTTAGGGCAGCCCTCTGACCGTAGCCTCCCACTGGGCACACGAGGACCCTCGAAAAGGCATGCCCATTTCGACAGCAGAACCCTTAACCCTCGCCAACCCCAGTGACCAAAGGCTGAGCCCGGCCTCGGTGACTATTTCCTTGTTGCGCGCTGGGCATTTTACCCGCACAGGCGGGCCTACGGCGTAGCCTCCCCAGGCGAGGACCTTGAAAAGTACCCATTTTGTGACGAGCCCCTAAGCCCCCCTCCCCAACCCCCGCGGACCAAAGGCTATAGCCCACCGGCCTCGGTGACTATTTCACGCGCTTCGCCGCTGGGTATTCTTTGCCATTTTAGGTCAGGCCTCTGACTGTAGCCTCCCACTGGGCACACGAGGACCCTCGAAAAAACTGTACCCATTTCCGACGACAAGGCCCCGAAACCTCCTCCCCGACCCAGCGGACCAAGGCTATAGCCCACCGGCCTCGGCGACTATTTCCGCAGTGCGCGCTGGGCATTTCTTACCATTTTAGGGCGAGCTTCTGACGTAGCCTCAGCCGGCGAGGACCCTCGAAAAGACTGTACCCATTTCCGGCCCAGGCCGACGCCTCCCGGCCCCAGCGGACCAAAGGCTATAGCCCACCGGCCTCGGCGAGTATTTCACGCGCTGCGACGCTGGGCATTCTTGCCATGTTTCGGCAGCCTTCTGACCGTAGCCTCCTTTGTGCACACGAAGACCCCGAAAGACTGTGCCATTTCCGACTCCAGGCCCCGACGCCCTCCCCAGGCCCCCACGGACCAAGGCTATAGCCCACCGGCCTCGTAACTATTTCCGCAGCTGCGCGGCATATCTAGCCATTTTGGGGACAGGGTTCTGGCCGTAGCCTCCCAGCCGCGAGGACCCTCGAAAAGACTTTACCCATTTCCGATGACGAGCCCCGAAACCCTCTCGACCCCCTTGCACCAAAGGCTATAGCCCACCGGCCTCGGCTACCGTTTCACGCGCTGCGCCGCAGGGTATTTCTTGCCATTTTAGGGCAGGCCTCTGACCGTAGCCTCCCACTGGGCACACGAGATCCCTCGAAAAGACTGTACCCATTTCCGACGACCAGAGCCCCTTAAACCCCATCCCCAACCCCCGCGGACCAAAGGCTATAGCCCACCGGCCTCGTTGACTAATTCACTGGGTATTTCTTGCCATTTTAGGGCAGGCTTCTGACCGTAGCCTCCCACTGGGCACACGAGGACCCTCGAAAAGACTGTACCCATTTTCGATGACCAGAGCCCCCTAAACCCCCTCCTCAACCCCCGCGGACCAAAGGCTATAGCCCACCGGCCTCGGTGACTATTTCACGCGATGCGCCGTTAGGCATTTTTTGCCATTTTAGGGCAGGCCTCTGACCGTACCCTCCCCGGGCACCACGAGGACCCTCGAAAAGGCGTACCCATTTCGACAACGAACCCTTAACCCCTCGCCAACCCCGCGGACCAAAGGCTATAGCCCACGGCCTCGGTGACTATTTCCGCAGCGCTGCGCGCTGGGCATTTTGCCGCGGGCGAGCCTCGACTGTAGCCTCCCACTGGGCACACGAGGACCCTCGAAAAGACTGTACCCATTTTGTGACGAGCCCTAAACCCCCTCCCCAACCCCCGCGGACCAAAGGCTATAGCCCACCGGCCTCGGTGACTATTTCACGCGCTGCGCCGCTGGTCATTTTTTGCCATTTTAGGGCAGGCCTCTAACCGTAGCCTGCCACTGGGCACACGAGGACCCTCGAAAAGACTGTACCCATTTCCGACGACCAGAGCCCCCGAAACCTCCTCCCCAACCCCCGCGGACCAAAGGCTATAGCCCACCGGCCTCGGCGACTATTTCACGCGGTGCGCCGCTGGGCATTTCTTACCATTTTAGGGCAGGCTTCTGACCGTAGCCTCCCACTGGGCACACGAGGACCCTCGAAAAGACTGTACCCGTTTCCGACGCCCAGAGGCCCCGAACGCCCCTCCCCAACCCCCGCGGACCAAAGGCTATAGCCCACCGGCCTCGGCGAGTATTTCACGCGCTGCGACGCTGGGCATTTCTTGCCATTTTAGGGCAGCCTTCTGACCGTAGCCTCCCTTGGTACGCAGGGACCCTCGAAAAGGCTGTACCCATTTCCGGCCCGAGGCCCGACGCCCTCCTCGGCCCAGCGGACCAAAGGCTATAGCCCACCGGCCTCGGCGGTATTTCACAGCTGCGGCGCTGGGCATTTCTTGCCATTTAGGGCGGGCTTCGGCCGTAGCCTCCCAGCTGTGCACGAGGACCCCCGCAAAGACTGTACCCATTTCCGGCCTTGAGCCCCGACGCCCTCCCCAACCCCAAGGACCAGGCTATAGCCCACCGGCCTCGGCAACTATTTCCGCGCTGCGCGCTGGGCATGTCTTGCCATTTAGGGCGAGTGTTCTGACCGTAGCCTCCCAGCGCGCGAGGACCCTCGAAAAGACTGTACCCATTTCCGGCGAGGCCCGAAACCCCCTCGGCCCCCTTGGACCCAAAGGCTATAGCCCACCGGCCTCGGCGACCGTTTCCGCAGCTGCGCGCGGTATTTCTTGCCATTTTAGGGCAGACCTCACGACCGTAGCCTCCAGCAGGCTGCGAGATCCCTCGAAAGACTGTACCCATTTCCGGCGCCCGAGCCCCGAGCGGCCCTCCCCGGCCCCGCACCAGGCTATAGCCCACGGCCTCGGTGACTATTTCACAGCGCTGCGCGCTGGGTATTCTTGCCATTTAGGGCAGGCCTCTGACCGTAACCTGCCACGCTGGGCACACGAGACCCTCGAAAAGCTGTACCCATTTCCGGCGACAAGGCCCCGAAACCTCCTCCCAGCCCCAGCGGACCAAGGCTATAGCCCACCGGCCTCGGCGACTATTTCACCGTGCGCGCTGGGCATTCTTACCATTTTAGGGCAGGCTTCTGACCGTAGCCTCCCAGCTGGGCACCACGAGGACCCTCGAAAAGGCATGTACCCGTTTCCGGCGCGAGGCCCCGACGCCCTCCCCGACCCCCGGACCAAAAGGCTATAGCCCACCGGCCTCGGCGGTATTTCCGCAGCGCTGCGGCGCTGGGCATTTCTTGCCATTTAGGGCAGGCCTCGACCGTAGCCTCCCCAGGCACACGAGGACCCTCCAGCTGCCCATTTCCGGCGACCGGAGCCCCCCATCCCCGGCCCCAGCGGACCAGGCTATAGCCCACCGGCCTCGTTGACTAATTCACGCGCTGCGCGGGTATTTCTTGCCATTTTAAGGGCGGGCTTACGTAGCCTCCCCCTTTGGGCACCACGAGGACCCTCGAAAGACTGTACCCATTTTCGATGACGAGCCCTAAACCCCTCCTCGACCCAGCGGACGAGGCTATAGCCCACGGCCTCGGTGACTATTTCGCAGCGCTGCGCGCTGGGCATTTTTGCCATTTTGGGCGAGGCCTCGGCCGTACCCTCCCCAGGCACACGAGGACCCTCGAAAAGACTGTACCCATTTCCGACGACCAGAGCCCCCGAAACCTCCTCCCCAACCCCCGCGGACCAAAGGCTATAGCCCACCGGCCTCGGCGACTATTTCACGCGGTGCGCCGCTGGGCATTTCTTACCATTTTAGGGCAGGCTTCTGACCGTAGCCTCCCACTGGGAACACGAGGACCCTCGAAAAGACTGTACCCATTTCCGACGCCCAGCGAGGCCCGAGCGCCTCCTCGGCCCCAGCGGACCAAGGCTATAGCCCACCGGCCTCGGCGGTATTTCCAGCTGCGGCGCTGGGCATTCTTGCCATTTAGGGCAGCCTTCGGCCGTAGCCTCCCACTGCTGCGAGGACCCTCGAAAAGCTGTACCCATTTCCAGCGCCCGGATCCCGACGCCTCCCCAGCCCCACGGACCAAAGTCTATATCCCACCGGCCTCGGCAACTATTTCCGCAGCAGCTGCGCGCTGGGCATGTCTTGACATTTGAGACGGCAGTTCTGACCAGCCTCCCAGGCGCGAGGACCCTCGAAAAAAGCTGTACCCATTTCCGGACCCGAGCCCCGAAACCCCTCCCGGCCCCTTGGACCAAAGGCTATAGCCCACCGGCATCGGCGACCGTTTCACGCGCTGCGCCGCATGGTATTTCTTGCCATTTTAGGGCAGGCCTCTGACCGTAGCCTCCCACTGGGCACACGAGATCCCTCGAAAAGACTGTACCCATTTCCGACGCCCAGAGCCCCCGAACGCCCCTCCCCAACCCCCGCGCACCAATGGCTATAGCCCACCGGCCTCGGTGACTATTTCACGCGCTGCGCCGCTGGGTATTTCTTGCCATTTTAGGGCAGGCCTCTGACCATAGCCTCCCACTAGGCACACGAGGACCCTCCAAAAGACTGTACCCATTTCGGCGAGCCGAGCCCACCCCATCCCGACCCCGGACCAAAGGCTATAGCCCGCGGCCTCGTTGACTAATTCACGCGCTGCGCTGGGTATTTCTTGCCATTTAGGGCAGGCTTACTGACCGTAGCCTCCCGCTGAGCTACCGAGGACCCTCGAAAAGACTGCCCATTTTCGATGACGGGCCCCTAAACCCCTCCTCAACTCCCAGCGGACCAAGGCTATAGCCCACCGGCCTCGGTGACTATTTCCTGCAGCTGCGCGCTAGGCATTTTTGCCATTTTAGGGCAGGCCTCTGACCGTACCCTCCCAGGCTACGAGGACCCTCGAAAAGACTGTACCACGTTTACGTGACGGAACCCCGAAACCGCCTCCCGACCCCGTGGACCAAGGCTATAGCCCACCGGCCTCGGCAACTATTTCACACCTGCGCGCTGGGCATTTCTTGCCATTTTAGGGTGAGCCGACCGTAGCCTCCACTGGACACCACGAGGACCCTCGAAAAGACTGTACCCATTTCCGGCGGCGGGAACTTCCCTCCCGACCCCGCGGACCAACGGCTTTAGCCCAACGGCCTCGGCGACCATTTCACGCAGCTGCGCGCGCCGCTGGGCATTTCTTGCCATTTAGGGCAGGCCTCGACCGTAGCCTCCCCGGGCACCACGAGGACCCTCGAAAAGGCTGTACTCATTTACGGCGTCGAGCCCTTAAACCCCTTGCCAACCCAGCGGACCAAAGGCTGCCCACCGGCCTCGTTGACTATTTCACGCGCTGCGCTGCTGGGTATTTCTTGCCATTTAGGGCAGGCTTCTGACGTAGCCTCCCCTGGGCACCGAGGACCCTCGAAAATGTACCCATTTTCGATGCGAGCCCCCTAAACCCCTCCTCGGCCCCAGCGGACCAGGCTATAGCCACGGCCTCGGTGACTATTTCAGCTGCGCGCGCTGAGCATTTTTGCCATTTTAGGGCAGGCCTCGACCGTGCCCTCCCCCGCTGGGCACGAGGACCCTCGAAAAGACTGTACCCATTTCTGACGACCAGAACCCCCGAAACCGCCTCCCCAACCCCCGTGGACCAAAGGCTATAGCCCACCGGCCTCGGCAACTATTTCACACACTGCGCCGCTGGGCATTTCTTGCCATTTTAGGGCAGGCTTCTGACCGTAGCCTCCCACTGGACACACGAGGACCCTCGAAAAGACTGTACCCATTTCCGACGCCCAGAGCCCCAGAACTTCCCTCCCGGCCCCGCGGACCAGGCTATAGCCCACCGGCCTCGGCGACAAATTACCGCGCTGCCCGGCGCCGCTGGGCATTTCTTGCCATTTAGGGCAGGCCTCGACCGTAGCCTCCCAGGCACCACGAGGACCCTCGAAAAGGCATACTCATTTCGCGTCGAGGCCCCTTAAACCCCTTGCCAACCCCGCGGACCAGGCTATAGCCCACGGCCTCGTTGACTATTTCACGCGCTGAGCTGCTGGTATTTCTTGCCATTTTAGGGGCGGGCTTCGACGTAGCCTCCCAGGCACGAGGACCCTCGAAAAGGCATGCCATTTTTCGATGACGAGCCCCCCTAACCCCTCCTCGGCCCCGCGGACCGAGGCTATAGCCACGGCCTCGGTGACTATTTCCTTGCTGCGCGCTGGGCATTTTTGCCATTTTAGGGCGGGGCCTCGGCCGTACCCTCACTGGGCACCGAGGACCCTCGAAAACTGTACCCATTTAAAGCCGGGAACCCCGAGCCGCCTCCCCAGCCCCGTGGACCAAAGGCTATAGCCCACCGGCCTCGGGAACTATTTCACACACTGCTGCGCTGGAGCATTTCTTGCCATTTTAGGGCGGGCTTCTGACCGTAGCCTCCCCTTTGGACACCACGAGGACCCTCGAAAAGACTGTACCCATTCCGGCGCCCGGGCCCGAACTTCCCTCCCAACCCCAGCGGACCAAGGCTATAGCCCCGGCCTCGGCGACCATTTCACGCAGCTGCGCGCGCCAGCTGGGCATTCTTGCCATTTTAGGGGCAGGCCTCGACCGTAGCCTCCCCCAGGCTGCAGGACCCTCGAAAAGGCATACTCATTTCGGCGTCGAGGCCCCTTAAACCCCTTGCCAGCCCCAGCGGACCAAGGCTATAGCCCACCGGCCTCGTTGACTATTTCCTGCGCGCTGGGTATTTCTTGCCATTTTAGGGCGGGCTTGACCGTAGCCTCCCACCCAGGCTGCGAGGACCCTCGAAAAGGCTGTACCCATTTTCGATTACGAGCCCTAAACCCCTCCTCGGCCCGGACCAAAGGCTAGCCCACCGGCCTCGGTGACTATTTCACCTTGTGCGCGCTAGGCATTTTGCCATTTTAGGGCAGGCCTCTGCCGTACCCTCCCCAGGCACACGAGACCCTCGAAAAAGGCACCCATTTCGGCGGCAGAACCCCGAAACCGCCTCCCGGCCCCGTGGACCCAGGCTATAGCCCACCGGCCTCGGCAACTATTTCACACAGCTGCGCGCTGGGCATTTCTTGCCATT
Organism: Citropsis articulata; assembly: GCA_030449925.1. NCBI lineage: Eukaryota > Viridiplantae > Streptophyta > Magnoliopsida > Sapindales > Rutaceae > Citropsis > Citropsis articulata. The sequence goes on along the minus strand of JASUUH010000017.1, from coordinate 316,347 downwards.
TAGGGCAGGCTTCTGACCGTAGCCTCCACTGGACACCGAGGACCCTCGAAAAGGCGTACCCATTCCGGCAGGCCCCGAACTTCCTCCCGACCCCGCGGACCAAGGCTATAGCCCGGCCTCGGCGACCATTTCACGCTGCGCGCGCCGCTGGGCATTCTTGCCATTTAGGGCAGGCCTCGACCGTAGCCTCACCCAGGCACCGAGGACCCTCGAAAAGACTGTACTCATTTCTGGCGTCGAGCCCGCCCCACCCGACCCCAGCGGACCAAAGGCTATAGCCCACGGCCTCGTTGACTATTTCACGCGCGCTGCGCTGGGTATTCTTGCCATTTTAAGGGCAGGCTTCTGACCGTAGCCTCCACTGGGCTGCGAGGACCCTCGAAAACTGTACCCATTTTCGATGACGAGCCCTAAACCCCTCCTCAACCCCAGCGGACCAAGGCTATAGCCCACCGGCCTCGGTGACTATTTCACCAGCGCTGCGCGCTAGGCATTTTTGCCATTTTGGGGCAGGCCTCGACCGTACCCTCCCACCAGGCACCGAGGACCCTCGAAAAACTGTACCCATTTCGGCGGCGGGCGAAACCGCCTCCCCAACCCCCGTGGACCAAAGGCTATAGCCCACCGGCCTCGGCAACTATTTCACACACTGCGCCGCTGGGCATTTCTTGCCATTTTAGGGCAGGCTTCTGACCGTAGCCTCCCACTGGACACACGAGGACCCTCGAAAAGACTGTACCCATTTCCGACGCCCAGAGCCCCAGAACTTCCCTCCCCAACCCCCGCGGACCAAAGGCTATAGCCCACCGGCCTCGGCGACCATTTCACGCGCTGCGCCGCGCCGCTGGGCATTTCTTGCCATTTTAGGGCAGGCCTCTGACCGTAGCCTCCCACTGGGCACACGAGGACCCTCGAAAAGACTGTACTCATTTCTGACGTCCAGAGCCCCTTAAACCCCCTCGCCAACCCCCGCGGACCAAAGGCTATAGCCCACCGGCCTCGTTGACTATTTCACGCGCTGCGCCGCTGGGTATTTCTTGCCATTTTAGGGCAGGCTTCTGACCGTAGCCTCCCACTGGGCACACGAGGACCCTCGAAAAGACTGTACCCATTTCCGACGCCCAGAACCCCCGAACTCCCTGCCCCAACCCCGGAGGACCAAAGGCTATAGCTCACCGGCCTCAGCGACTATTTCGCGCGCTGCGATGCCGGGTATTTCTTGCCATTTTAGGGCAGGCCTCTGACCATAGCCTCCCACTGGGCACACGAGGAGCCTCGAAAAGACTGTACCCATTTCGATGACAGAGCCCGAAACCCCTCCCCAGCCCCCGGACCAGGCTATAGCCACCGGCCTCGGTGACTATTTCAGCTGCGCGCTAGGCATTTTTGCCATTTTAGGGCAGGCCTCTGACCGTAGCCTCCCCAGGCACACGAGGACCCTCGAAAGACTGTACCCATTTCCGGCCGGGAACCCGAAACCCCCTCCCCAACCCCCGCGGACCAAAGGCTATAGCCCACCGGCCTCGTTGACTATTTCACGCGCTGCGGCGCTGGGTATTTCTTCCCATTTTAGGGCAGGCTTCTGACCGTAGCCTCCGACTGGGCACACGAGGACCCTCGAAAAGACTGTACCCATTTTTGACGACCAGAACCCCCTAAACCCCCTCCTCAACCCCGCGGACCAAAGGCTATAGCCCACCGGCCTCGGTGACTATTTCACGCACTGCGCCGCTGGGCATTTTTTTCCATTTTAGGGCAGGCCTCTGACCGTACCCTCCCACTGGGCACACGAGGACCCTCGAAAAGATTGTACCCATTTCGGCGGCAGCCCGAAACCGCCTCCCAACCCCGTGGACCAAGGCTATAGCCCACGGCCTCGGCAACTATTTCACACCTGCGCTGGGCATTTCTTGCCATTTTAGGGCAGGCTTCTGACCGTAGCCTCCCACTGGACACACGAGTACCCTCGAAAGACTGCCATTTCCGGCGAGGCCCGGAACTTCCCTCCCGGCCCCCGGACCGAGGCTATAGCCCACGGCCTCGGCGACCATTTCACGCGCTGCGCGCGCGCGCCATTTCTTGCCATTTTAGGGCGGGCCTCGACCGTAGCCTCCCACGGGCACCGAGGACCCTCGAAAGGCGTACTCATTTCGGCGTCGAGCCGCCGGCCTGCCCCCCCCCCCAGGACCAAGGCTATAGCCCACCGGCCTCGTTGACTATTTCACGCGCTGCGCCGCTGGGTATTTCTTACCATTTTAGGGCAGGCTTCTGACCGTAGCCTCCAGGCTACGAGGACCCTCGAAAAGACTGCCATTTTGATGACGAGCCCTAAACCCCTCCTCGGCCCCCGGACCAAGGCTATAGCCACGGCCTCGGTGACTATTTCGCAGCGCTGCGCGCTGAGCATTTTTTTCCCATTTTAAGGCGGGCCTCTGACCGTACCCTCCTGCCCAGGCACTGCGAGGACCCTCGAAAGAGGCTGTACATTTCGTGACGGAACCCCGAAACCGCCTCCCCGACCCCGTGGACCGAGGCTATAGCCCACCGGCCTCGACCTATTTCACACACTGCGGCGGTGGGCATTTCGTGCCATTTTAGGGCACGCTTCTGACCGTATACTCCCACTGCGGACACGAGGACCCTCGAAAAGACTGTACCCATTTCCGGCGCAGGCCCGAACTTCCTCCCCGGCCCAGCGGACCAGGCTATAGCCCGCGGCCTCGGCGACCATTTCGCAGCGCTGCGCCGCCAGCTGGGCATTTCTTGCCATTTAGGGCAGGCCTCGACCGTAGCCTCCCAGGCACACGAGGACCCTCGAAAGGCGTACTCATTTCGGCGTCCGAGCCCTTAAACCCCCCTTGCCCCGCGGACCAAGGCTATAGCCCACGGCCTCGTTGACTATTTCGCAGCTGCGCGCTGGGTATTTCTTGCCATTTTAGGGGCAGGCTTCTGACCGTAGCCTCCCACTGGGCTACGAGGACCCTCGAAAGGTACCCATTTTCGGTGGCCGAGCCCTAAACCCCTCCTCGGCCCCAGCGGACCAGGCTATAGCCCACCGGCCTCGGTGACTATTTCACAGCTGCGCGCTAGGCATTTTTGCCATTTTAGGGCGGGCCTCGGCCCGTACCCTCCCAGGCACGAGGACCCTCGAAAAGGCATGCCCATTTCGGCGGCGGAACCCCGAAACCGCCTCCCGACCCCGTGGACCAGGCTATAGCCCACCGGCCTCGGCAACTATTTCACACCTGCGCGCATTTTTTGCCATTTTAGGGCAGGCTTCTGACCGTAGCCTCCCACTGGACACACGAGGACCCTCGAAAAGACTGTACCCATTTCCGACGCCCAGAGCCCCAGAACTTCCCTCCCCAACCCCCGCGGACCAAAGGCTATAGCCCACCGGCCTCGGCGACCATTTCACGCGCTGCGCCGCGCCGCTGGGCATTTCTTGCCATTTTAGGGCAGGCCTCTGACCGTAGCCTCCCACTGGGCACACGAGGACCCTCGAAAAGACTGTACTCATTTCTGACGTCCAGAGCCCCTTAAACCCCCTTGCCAACCCCCGCGGACCAAAGGCTATAGCCCACCGGCCTCGTTGACTATTTCACGCGCTGCGCCGCTGGGTATTTCTTGCCATTTTAGGGCAGGCTTCTGACCGTAGCCTCCCACTGGGCACACGAGGACCCTCGAAAAGACTGTACCCATTTCCGACGAACCCGAACTTCCCTCCCGGCCCCAGCGGACCAAAGGCTATAGCCCACCGGCCTCGGTGACTATTTCAGCGCCGCGCCGCTGGGTATTTCTTGCCATTTTAGGGCAGGCTTCTGACCGTAGCCTCGCACTGGCACACGAGGACCCTCGAAAAGGCTGTACCCATTTCTGATGACCAGAGCCCCCGAAACCCCTCCCCAACCCCCGCGGACTAAAGGCTATAGCCCACCTGCCTCGGTGACTATTTCACGCGCCGCGCCGCTGGGCATTTCTTGTCATTTTAGGGCAGGCCTCTGACCGTAGCCTCCAACGGGGAACACGAGGACCCTCGAAAAGACTGTACCCATTTCCGACGCCCCTCCCCAACCCGCGCGGACCAAAGGCTATAGCCCACCGGCCTCGGCGACTATTTCACGCGCTGCGCCGCAGGGCATTTCTTGCCATTTTAGGGCAGGCCTCTGACCGTAGCCTCCCACTGGGCACACGAGGACCCTCGAAAAGACTGTACCCATTTCCGACGACCAGAGCCCCCGAAATCCCCTCCCCAACCCCCGCGGACCAAAGGCTGCAGCCCACCGGCCTCGGTGACTATTTCCCGCGCTGCGCCGCTGGGCATTTCTTGCCATTTTAGGGCAGGCCTCTGACCGTAGCCTCCCACTGGGTACACGAGGACCCTCGAAAAGACTGTACCCATTTTCGACGACCAGAGCCCCCTAAACCCCCTCCCCAACCCCCGCGGACCAAAGGCTGCAGCCCACCGGCCTTGTCGACTATTTCACGCGCTGCGCCGCAGTGCATTTCTTGCCATTTTAGGGCAGGCCTCTGACCGTAGCCTCCCACTGGGCACACGAGGACCCTCGAAAAGACTGTACCCGTTTCCGGCGAGGCCCGAGCGCCCTCCCGGCCCCAGCGGACCAAGGCTATAGCCCACCGGCCTCGGCGATTATTTCCAGCGCTGCGGGCTGGGCATTCTTGCCATTTAGGGCGGGGCCTCGACGTAAGCCTCCCAGGGCACACGAGGACCCTCAGCGTACCCATTTCCGGCGATGAAGCCCCTTAAACCCCATCCCAACCCGCGGACCAGGCTATAGCCCACCGGCCTCGTTGACTAATTCACGCTCTGCGCAGCTGGGTATTTCTTGCCATTTTAGGGCGGGGCTCTGACCGTAAGCCTCCCCGGGCACCACGAGGACCCTCGAAAGGCTGTGCCATTTTCGATGACGAGGCCCCTAAACCCCTCCTCAACCCCGCGGACCAAAAGGCTATAGCCCACCGGCCTCGGTGACTATTTCAGCGCTGCGCCACTAGGCATTTTGCCATTTAGGGCAGGCCTCGGCCGTACCCTCCCAGGTACGAGGACCCTCGAAAAGGCTGTACCCATTTCCGGACCAGGCCCCGAAACCTCCTCCCCGGCCCCAGCGGACCAAGGCTATAGCCCACCGGCCTCGGCGACTATTTCACCGCTGCGCGGCTGGGTATTTCTTGCCATTTTAGGGCGGGCTTGACCGTAGCCTCCATGGGCTGCGAGGACCCTTGAAAGGACTGTACCCATTTCGACTACAGGCCTAAGCCCCTCCTCAACCCCGCGGACCAAAGGCTATAGCCACAGCCTCGGTGACTATTTCCTGTGCTGTGCGAGGCATTTTGCCATTTTAGGGCGGGGCCTCATTGTAGCCTCCCATGGGCACACGAGGACCCTCGAAAAAGGCAGTACCCATTTTCGGCCCAGGCCCTAAACCCCTCCTCGGCCCCGCGGACCCAAGGCTATGGCCCACCGGCCTCGGTGACTATTTCACCCAGCTGCGCGCTGGGCATTTTGCCATTTTAGGGCGGGCTTCTGACCGTAGCCTCCCTTTGGGCACCACGAGGACCCTCGAAAGGCTGTGCCATTTCCGGCGCCCAGGCCCCGGAACTTCCCTCCCAACCCCGCGGAGCAACGGCTATAGCACTCAGGCCTCGGCGACCATTTCACGCTGCGTCGCTGGGCATTTCTTGCCATTTTAGGGCAGGCCCTCGACCGTAGCCTCCCAGGCACGAGGACCCTCAAAAGGCTGTACGATTTCCGGCCGAGCCCCAGAACTTCCTCCCAACCCCCGGACCACGAGGCTATAGCCCACCCGGCCTCGGCGACCATTTCAGCCCGCGCTGGGCATTTCTTGCCATTTTAGGCGAGCCTCGGCCGTAGCCTCCAGCTGGGCACGAGGACCCTCGAAAAGGCTGTACCCATTTACGGCGGCAGGAACCCTTAAACCCCCTTGCCCAACCCCGCGGACCAAAGGCTATAGCCCAGCCGGCCTCGTTGACTATTTCCGCCTTTGCGCGCTGGGTATTTCTTGCCATTTTAGGGCAGGCTTCTGACCGTAGCCTCCCCAGGCACGCGAGGACCCTCGAAAAAGGCTGTGCCCATTTTACGACCGAGCCCCTAAGCCCCTCCTCGGCCCGCGGACCAAAAGGCTATAGCCCACCGGCCTCGGCGACTATTTCACGCACTGCGCCGCTGGGCATTTCTTGCCATTTTAGGCGCAGGCTTGACCGTAGCCTCCCAGCTGAGCGAGGACCCTCGAAAGAGCTGTACCCATTTTGAGCCCGAGCCCCTAAACCCCCTCCCCAACCCCCGCGGACCAAAGGCTATAGCCCACCGGCCTCGGCGACCATTTCACGCTCTGCGCCGCTGGGCATTTCTTGCCATTTTAGGGCAGGCTTCTGACCGTAGCCTACCCAGGCACCACGAGGACCCTCGAAAGACTGTACCCATTTCGGCGCCCAGGCCCAGAACTTCCCTCCCAGCCCAGCGGACCAAAGGCTATAGCCCACCGGCCTCGGCGACCATTTCACGCAGCTGCGCGGGCATTTCTTGCCATTTTAGGGCGGGGCCTCGACCGTAGTAGCCTGCCCCAGGCACCACGAGGACCCTCAAAAGCTGTACCCATTTCGGCGAGCCCCGAACTTCCCTTCCCAACCCCGCGGACCAAAGGCTATAGCCCACCGGCCTCGGCGACTATTTCACGCGCTGCGCGCTGGGTATTTCTTGCCATTTTAGGGCAGGCCCTGACCGTAACCTCCCACCCAGGCTACGAGGACCCTGAAAACATGCCCATTTCGACGGCCGGGCCCCTTAAACCCCTTGCCAACCCCAGCGGACCGAGGCTATAGCCCACCGGCCTCGTTGACTATTTCACGGCAGCTGCGCGCTGGGTATTTCTTGCCATTTTAGGGCGGGCTTCGTAGTAGCCTCCCAGCCCAGGCGAGGACCCTCGAAAAGAGCATGCCCATTTTTGGCGGACGAGCCCTAACCCCTCCCAGCCCCCGGACCAAAGGCTATAGCCCACCGGCCTCGGTGACTATTTCACCTTGCGCGCTGGGCATTTTGCCATTTTAGGGCAGGCTTCTGGCCGTAGCCTCCACCCAGGCACACGAGGACCCTCGAAAAGACTGTACCCATTTTCCGGCGCCTGAGGCCCCGGAACTTCCATCCCCAACCCCGCGGACCAGGCTATAGCCCACGGCCTCGGCGACCATTTCACCAGCGTTGCGCGCTGGGCATTTCTTGCCATTTAGGGCAGGCCTCTGACCGTAACCTCCCCAGCAGGCACGAGGACCCTCAAAAAGGCTGTACCCATTTCCGGCGCGAGCCCAGGAACTTCCCTCCCGGCCCCGCGGACCAAAGGCTATATAGCCCGGCGACCATTTCGCAGCGCTGCGCCCGGAGCATTTCTTGCCATTTTAGGGCGGGGCCTCGGCCGTAGCCTCCCCTTGAGCACAGGACCCTCAAAGACTGTACCCATTTCGGCGGCCCGGAACCCTTAAAGCCCCTTGCCAACCCCAGCGGACCAAAGGCTATAGCCAGCGGCCTTGTTGACTATTTCACTTGCTGCATTTCTGGGTATTTCTTGCCATTTTAGGGGGCTTGACCGTAGCCTCCCCCTGGTCACACGAGGACCCTTGAAAAGACTGTACCCATGACCATTGCCCAGAGCCCCCGAACCCCCCTCCCCAACCCCCGCGGACCACAGGCTATAGCCCACCGGCCTCTGTGACTATTTCAGCTGCGCTGGGCATTTTGCCATTTAGGGTAGGCCTCATTGAGCCTCCCAGGCTACGAGGACCCTCGAAAAAGACTGTACCCATTTTTGTGACAGGCCCCTAAGCCCCTCCCGACCCCAGCGGACCAGGCTATAGCCCACGGCCTCGGTGACTATTTGCAGTGCGCGCTGGGCATTTTGCCATTTAGGCGGGCCTCGTACCGTAGCCTGCCCAGGCACCGCGATGACCCTCGAAAGACTGTGCCATTTCCGGCGACCAGGCCCCGACCTCCTCCCCAACCCCCGCGGACCAAAGGCTATAGCCCACCGGCCTCGACGACTATTTCACGCGGTGCGCCGCTGGGCATTTCTTACCATTTTAGGGTAGGCTTCTGACCGTAGCCTCCCACTGGGCACATGAGGACCCTCGAAAAGACTGTACCCATTTCCGACGCCCAGGCGCCTCGACGCCCTCCTCAGCCCAGCGGACCAAGGCTATAGCCCACCGGCCTCGGCGAGTATTTCCAGCTGCGACGCTGGGCATTTCTTGCCATTTTTAGGCTGGCTTCTGACCGTAGCCTCCCATGCTGCACGAGGACCCTCGAAAAGCTGTACCCATTTCCGGCCAGCCCCGAGCGCCCTCCCGGCCCCCGGACCAAAGGCTATAGCCCACCGGCCTCGGCAACTATTTCACGCGCTGCGCCGCTGGGCATGTCTTGCCATTTTAGGACAGGGTTCTGACCGTAGCCTCCCACTGGGCACGCGAGGACCCTCGAAAAGACTGTACCCATTTCCGACGGCAGGCCCCGAGACCCCTCCCAGCCCCCTTGGACCAAAGGCTATAGCCCACCGGCCTCGGCGACCGTTTCGCAGCTGCGCGCGGTATTTCTTGCCATTTTAAGCGGGCCTCGACCGTAGCCTCCAGCTGGGCTGCGAGATCCTCGAAAAGACTGTACCCATTTCCGGCGAGCCCCAGGCTGCCCTCCCGGCCCCGCGCACCGGGGCCGCCTCGGTGACTATTTCACGCGCTGCGCGCTGGGTATTTCTTGCCATTTTAGGGCGGGGCCTCGGACCGTAGCCTCCCGTTAGGCTGCGAGGACCCTCAAAGACTGTACCCATTTCCGGCGACGGGCCGCAACCCCATCCCAACCCCAGCGGACCAGGCTATAGCCCACCGGCCTCGTTGACTAATTCACGCGCTGCGCCGGTGGGTATTTCTTGCCATTTTAGGGCAGGCTTCTGACCGTAGCCTCCCAGGCACCGAGGACCTCGAAAAGACTGTACCCATTTTCGATGACCAGAGCCCCCTAAACCCCCTCCTCAACCCCCGCGGACCAAAGGCTAGCCCACCGGCCTCGGCTACTATTTCACGCTGCGCCGCTGGGCATTTTTGCCCATTTTAGGGCAGGCCTCTGCCCGTAGCCTCCCTGGGCACCGAGGACCTTGAAAAACTGTACCCATTTTTGACGGCGAGCCCTAAACCCCTCCCGGCCCCGGACCAAAGGCTATAGCCCACCGGCCTCGGTGACTATTTCAGCGCTGCGCGCTGGTCATTTTGCCATTTTAGGGCAGGCCTCGACCGTAGCCTGCCGCGGGCTGCGAGGACCCTCGAAAAGACTGTACCCATTTCCGGCGACAGGCCCCGAAACCTCCTCCCGGCCCCAGCGGACCAAAGCCTATAGCCCACCGGCCTCGGCGACTATTTCAACGCCGCGCCGCTGGGTCAGTCGTGCCCTTTTAGGGCAGGCTTCTGACCGTACCCTCCAACTGGGCAGCCGAGGACCCTCGAAAAGACTGTACCCATTTCCGACGCCCAGAGGCCCCGAACGCCCCTCCCCAACCCCCGCGGACCAAAGGCTATAGCCCACCGGCCTCGGCGAGTATTTCACGCGCTGCGCCGCAGGGCATTTCTTGCCATTTTAGGGCAGGGGTCTGACCGTAGCCTCCTGTGCTGCGAGACCCTCGAAAAACTGTACCCATTTCCGACTCCAGGCCTCGAGCGCCCCTGCCCCCCGCGGACCAAAGGCTATGGCCCACCGGCCTCGGCAACTATTTCGCGCAGCTGCGCGCTGGGCATGTCTAGCCATTTAGGGCAGGGTTCGACGTAGCCACCCACGCGAGGACCCTCGAAAAGACTGTACCCATTTCCGACGACCAGAGCCCCCGAAACCCCCTCCCCAACCCCCTTGGACCAAAGGCTATAGCCCACCGGCCTCGGCGACCGTTTCACGCGCTGCGCCGCAGGGTATTTCTTGCCATTTTAGGGCAGGCCTCTGACCGTAGCCTCCCACTGGGCACACGAGATCCCTCGAAAAGACTGTACCCATTTCCGACGACCAGAGCCCCTTAAACCCCATCCCCAACCCCCGCGGACCAAAGGCTATAGCCCACCGGCCTCGTTGACTAATTCACGCGCTGCGCCGCTGGGTATTTCTTGCCATTTTAGGGCAGGCTTCTGACCGTAGCCTCCCACTGGGCACACGAGGACCCTCGAAAAGACTGTACCCATTTTCGATGACCAGAGCCCCCTAAACCCCCTCCTCAACCCCCGCGGACCAAAGGCTATAGCCCACCGGCCTCGGTGACTATTTCACGCGCTGCGCCGCTGGGCATTTTTTGCCATTTTAGGGCAGGCCTCTGACCGTACCCTCCCACTGGGCACACGAGGACCCTCGAAAAGACTGTACCCATTTCTGACGGAACCCGCCCCTAAACCCCTCGCCAACCCCGCGGACCAAAGGCTATAGCCCACGGCCTCGGTGACTATTTCACATGCGCCGCTGGGCATTTTGCCCTTTTAGGGCGGAGCCTCTGTTGTAGCCTCCCCGGGCACCGAGGACCCTCGAAAAGACTGTACCCATTTTGTGACGAGCCCCCTAAACCCCTCCCAACCCCAGCGGACCAGGCTAGCCACGGCCTCGGTGACTATTTCACGCGCTGGCTCATTTTGCCATTTAGGGCAGGCCTCTAGCACGTAGCCTGCCCACTGGGCACCACGAGACCCTCGAAAGACTGTACCCATTTCCGGCGACCAGAGCCCCTAAACCTCCTCCCCAACCCCAGCGGACCAAAGGCTATAGCCCACCGGCCTCGGCGACTATTTCAGCAGTGCGCGCTGGGCATTTCTTACCATTTAGGGCAGGCTTCTGGCCGTAGCCTCCCCACCCAGGCTACGAGGACCCTCGAAAAGCATGTACCGTTTCCGGCGCCCGAGGCCTGACGCCCCTCCCGGACCCAGCGGACCAAGGCTATAGCCACCGGCCTCGGCGAGTATTTCCGCAGCTGCGACGCTGGGCATTTCTTGCCATGTTAGGGCAGGCCTCTGACCGTAGCCTCCCCAGGCACATGAGGGACCCTCGAAAACTGTACCCATTTCCGGCCCAGGCCCCGAACCCCCCTCCTCAACCCCAGCGGACCAAAGGCTATAGCCCACCGGCCTCGGCGGTATTTCCGCAGCTGCGCTGGTCATTTCTTGCCATTTTAGGGTCGGCCTCTGACCGTAGCCTCCCACTGGGAATACGAGGGCCCTCGAAAAGATTGTTCCCATTTCCGGCCCAGAGCCCCGACGCCTCCCAACCCCGAGGACCAAAGGCTATAGCCCACGGCCTCGGCAACTATTTCCAGCTGCGCGCTGGGCATGTCTTGCCATTTTGGGGACGTGTTCTGACCGTAGCCTCCCCTTGGGCACGAGGACCCTCGAAAGACTCTACCCATTTCCGGCGACCCGGGCCCGAAACCCCTCCCAGCCCCTTGGACCAAGGCTATAGCCCACGGCCTCGGCGACCGTTTCACAGCTGCGCGCGGTATTTCTTGCCATTTTAGGGCAGGCCTCTGACCGTAACCTCCCACAGGCACGAGATCCTCGAAAAGACTGTGCCATTTCCGGCCTTGAGCCCCAGGCGGCCTCCCAACCCCGCGCACCAAGGCTATAGCCCACCGGCCTCGGTGACTATTTCACTGCGCTTGCTGGTATTTCTTGCCATTTCGGCGGGCCTCTGACCGTAGCCTCCCATTAGGCTACGAGGACCCTCAAAGACTGTACCCATTTCCGGCGACGGGCAGCAACCCAATCCCCAACCCCGCGGACCAGGCTATAGCCCACCGGCCTCGTTGACTAATTCACGCTGCGCGCTGGGTATTTCTTGTCATTTAGGGCGGGCCTCGACCGTAGCCTCCCACTGGGCACGAGATCCCTCGAAAAGGCTGTACCCATTTCCGGCGGACCGGGCCCCTAAACCCTCCTCAACCCCGTGGACCAAAGGCTATAGCCCACCGGCCTCGGTGACTATTTCCAGCGCTGCGCCGCTAGGCATTTTTGCCATTTAGAGCGGGGCCTCGACCGTACCCTCCCAGGCACCGAGGACCCTCGAAAGAGGCTGTGCCCATTTCGACAACCGGAACCCTTAAACCCCTCGCCCCCCTGACCAAAGGCTGGAGCCCACCGGCCTCGGTGACTATTTCCTGTATTGCGCGCTGGGCATTTTGCCCTTTTAAGGCGGGCCTCATTGTAGCCTCCCATGGGCACACAGGACCTTCAAAAACATACCCATTTTGTGACCGAGCCCCTAAACCCCTCCCGGCCCCAGCGGACCAAGGCTATAGCCCACCGGCCTCGGTGACTATTTCACCTGCGCGCTGGTCATTTTGGCCATTTGAGGCGAGCCTCGACCGTAGCCTGCCACTGGCTGCGAGGACCCTCGAAAAGACTGTACCCATTTCCGACGACAAGAGCCCCAGAAAGCCCCTCCCCAACCCCCGCGGACCAAAGGCTATAGCCCACCGGCCTCGGCGACTATTTCACGCGGAGCGCGCTGGGCATTCTTACCATTTTAGGGCGACTTCTGACCGTAGCCTCCCAGGCACGAGGACCCTCGAAAAAGACTGTACCCATTTCCGGCCCGAGGCCCGGCGCCCCTCCCGGCCCCGCGGACCAAAGGCTATAGCCCACCGGCCTCGGCGAGTATTTCACGCGCTGCGACGCTGGGCATTTCTTGCCATTTTAGGGCAGCCTTCTGACCGTAGCCTCCCACTGTGCACACGAAGACCCTCGAAAAGACTGTACCCATTTCCGACTCCCAGAGCCCCCGAACGCCCCTCCCCAACCCCCACGGACCAAAGGCTATAGCCCACCGGCCTCGGCAACTATTTCACGCGCTGCGCCGCTGGGCATGTCTAGCCATTTTAGGACAGGGTTCTGACCGTAGCCTCCCACTGGCCACGCGAGGACCCTCGAAAAGACTGTACCCATTTCCGATGACCAGAGCCCCCGAACCCCCCTCCCTAACCCCCCCTTGGACCCAGGCTATAGCCCACGGCCTCGGCCTCGGCGACCGTTTCAGCGCTGCGCGCGGTATTTCTTGCCATTTAGGGCGGGGCCTCGACCGTAGCCTCCCAGCGGGCACGAGATCCTCGAAAAGGCGTACCCATTTCCGGCGACGGCCCCTTAAACCCCATCCCCAACCCCCGCGGACCAAAGGCTATAGCCCACCGGCCTCGGTGACTATTTCACGCGCTGCGCCGCTGGGTATTTCTTGCCATTTTGGGCAGGCTTCTGACCGTAGCCTCCCACTGGGCACACGAGGACCCTCGAAAAGACTGTACCCATTTTCGATGACCAGAGCCCCCTAAACCCCCTCCCCAACCCCCGCGGACCAAAGGCTATAGCCCACCGGCCTCGGTGACTATTTCACGCGATCGCGCTAGGCATTTTTGCCATTTAGGGCAGGCCTCTGACCGTACCCTCCCAGGCACGAGGACCCTCGAAAAGACTGTACCATTTCGACAGCAGAACCCTTAAACCCCTCGCCAACCCGGCGGACTAAAGGCTATAGCCCACGGCCTCGGTGACTATTTCCAGCTGCGCGCTGGGCATTTTGCCCTTTTAGGGCAGGCCTCATTGTAGCCTCCCCAGGCTACGAGGACCCTCGAAAAGACTGTACCCATTTCCGACGACCAGAGCCCCCGAAACCTCCTCCCCAACCCCCGCGGACCAAAGGCTATAGCCCACCGGCCTCGGCGACTATTTCACGCGGTGCGCCGCTGGGCATTTCTTACCATTTTAGGGCAGGCTTCTGACCGTAGCCTCCCACTGGGCACACGAGGACCCTCGAAAAGACTGTACCCATTTCCGACGCCCAGAGGCCCCGAACGCCCCTCCCAACCCCACGGACCAAAGGCTGGCCCACCGGCCTCGGCAACTATTTCGCACGCTGTGCTGCTGGGCATTTCTTACCATTTTAGGGCGGGGCTTCGACCGTAGCCTCCCAGGCACGAGGACCCTCGAAAAGGCATACCCATTTCGATGACGAGCCCCTAAACCCCTCCTCAACCCCGGACCAGGCTATAGCCCACCGGCCTCGGTGACTATTTCAGCGATGCGCCCGCTAGGCATTTTTGCCATTTTAGGGCAGGCCTCTGTGCCCATTACCCTCAGCCCTTGGGCACACGAGGACCCTCGAAAGCTGTACCCATTCGTGCTGACGGAACCCTTAAGCCTCGTAGCCCTCAGACCCCTGCGGACTAAAGGCTATAGCCCACCGGCCTCGGTGAATATTTCACGCTGCGCTTGTTGGGCATTTTGCCCTTTTGCAAGGCAGGCCTCGACCCGTAGCCTCCAGCTGGGCTACGGGGACCCTTGAAAAGACTGTACCCATTTTTGATGACGAGCCCTCCCAACCCCCAGCCCCAGCGGACCCGGCGCGCTGCCCACCGGCCTCGGTGGCTATTTCACCAGCTGCGCGCGCTAGTCATTTTGCCATTTAGGGCAGGCCTCTAACCGTAGCCTGCCCGCTGGCACGAGGACCCTCGAAAGGCATGCCATTTCCGGCGGCGGGCCCGAAACCTCCTCCCGGCCCCGCGGACCAAGGCTATAGCCCACCGGCCTCGGCGACTATTTCCGCAGTGCGCGCTGGGCATTTCTTACCATTTTAGGGCGGGCTTGACCGTAGCCTCCCAGCCCAGGCACGAGGACCCTCGAAAAGCCTGCCGTTTTCCGGCGGGCCGAGCCCCGCCGGACCCATCCCAGCCCGCGGACCAAAGGCTATAGCCCACGGCCTCGTTGACTAATTCACAGCTGCGCGCTGGGTATTTCTTACCATTTTGGGCGGGCTTCTGACCGTAGCCTTCCCAGGCACGAGGACCCTCGAAAAACATGCCATTTTCGACGAACAGAGCCCCCTAAACCCCCTCCCCAACCCCCGCGGACCAGTGGCTATAGCCCACCGTCCTCGGTGACTATTTCACGCGCTGCGCCGCTGGGCATTTTTGCCATTTTAGGGCTGGCCTCTGACCTTAGCCTCCGCGGGCACCACGAGAACCCTCGAAAAGGCATGTACCCATTTCCGGCGCCCGGATCCCCGAGCGCCCTCCCGGCCCACGGACTAAAGGCTATAGCCCACCGGCCTCGGCAACTATTTCACGCACTGCGTCGTTAGGCATTTCTTGCCATTTTAGGACAGGCCTCTGACCGTAGCCTCCCACTGGGCACACGAGAACCCTCGGCTGTACCCATTTCCGGCCCAGATCCCGAGCGCCTCCCTCCCCCCCCACGGACCAAAGGCTATAGCCCACCGGCCTCGGCAACTATTTCACGCTGCGCGCTAGGCATTTTTGCCATTTAGGGCAGGCCTCTGACCGTAGCCTCCCACTTGGGCACCACGAGAACCCTCGAAAAGGCATGCCATTTCGGCCGGATCCCCGAGCGCCTCCCCCCCCCGGACCCAAAGGCTATAGCCCACCGGCCTCGGCAACTATTTCACGCAGCTGCGGCGCTGGGCATTCTTGCCATTTTAGGGCAGGCCTCGACCGTAGCCTCCCAGCTGGGCTGCGAGGACCCTCAAAGGCATGCCATTTCCGGCGGCCCGGGCCCGCCGGCCCATCCCAACCCCGCGGACCAAGGCTATAGCCCACCGGCCTCGTTGACTAATTCACGCGCTGCGCTGGGTATTTCTTACCATTTTAGGGCAGGCTTGACCGTAGCCTTCCCAGGCACACGAGGACCCTCGAAAAAATGTACCCATTTTCGATGACGAGCCCCTAAACCCCTCCTCGACCCCAGCGGACCGAGATATAGCCCACCGGCCTCGGTGACTATTTCACTGCGCGCGCTAGGCATTTTGCCATTTTAGGGCGGGCCTCGGACCGTAGCCTCCCGCTGGGCTGCGAGAACCCTCGAAAAGGCGTACCCATTTCCGGCGCCCGGATCCCCGACGCCTCCCCAGCCCCACGGACCAAGGCTATATCCACGGCCTCGGCAACTATTTCCAGCGCTGCGCTGGGCATGTCTTGCCATTTTAGGGCGAGGGTTCTGACCGTAGCCTCTCCCACTTTGAGGCGCGAGGACCCTCGAAAAGCTGCCATTTCCGGCGAGGCCCGAAACCCCTCCCCAACCCCTTGGACCCAAGGCTATAGCCCACGGCATCGGCGACCGTTTCACGCTGCGCGCATGGTATTTCTTGCCATTTAGGGCAGGCCTCGACCGTAACCTCCCACAGGCTGCGAGATCCTCGAAAGACTGTACCCATTTCCGGCCGGGCCCCGAGCGCCTCCCCAACCCCGCGCACCAGTGGCTATAGCCCACGGCCTCGGTGACTATTTCGCAGCTGCGCTGGGTATTTCTTGCCATTTTAGGGCAGGCCTCGACCATAACCTCCCACTAGGCACCACGAGGACCCTCAGGCATACCCATTCCGGCGGCGAGCCCGCCGACCCATCCCGTCCCAGCGGACCAAGGATATAGCCCACGGCCTCGTTGGCTAATTCACGCGCTGCGCGCTGGGTATTTCTTGCCATTTTAGGGCAGGCTTCTGACCGTAGCCTCAGCTGCGAGGACCCTCGAAAAAGACTGTACCCATTTTCGATGACCAGAGCCCCCTAAACCCCCTCCTCAACCCCCGCGGACCAAACGCTATAGCCCACCGGCCTCGGTGACAAATTAAAGCGCAGCGCCGCGCTGGGCATTTCTTGCCATTTTAGGGCAGGCCTCTGACCGTAGCCTCCCACTGGGCACACGAGGACCCTCGAAAAGATTGTACCCATTTCCGACGCCTAGAGCCCCAGAACTTCCCTCCCCAACCCCCGCGGACCAAAGGCTATAGCCCACCGGCCTCGGCGACCATTTCACGCGCTGCGCCGCGCCGCTGGGCATTTCTTGCCATTTTAGGGCAGGCCTCTGACCGTAGCCTCCCACTGGGCACACGAGGACCCTCGAAAAGACTGTACCCATTTCGGCGTCAGGCCCCTTAAACCCCTCCCCAACCCCCGCGGACCAAAGGCTATAGCCCACCGGCCTCGGTGACTATTTGACGCGCTACGCCGCTGGGCATTTCTTGCCATTTTAGGGCAGACTTCTGACCGTAGCCTCCCACTGGGCACACGAGGACCTTCGAAAAGACTGTACCCATTTCCGACGAACCCCAGAACTTCCTCTGACCCCGCGGACCAAGGCTGTGCCCACGGCCTCGGTGAATATTTCACGCAGCGCCCGGCGCTGGGTATTTCTTGCCATTTTAGGGCAGGCTTCTGACCGTAGCCTCCCACTGGGAACACGAGGACCCTCGAAAAGACTGTACCCATTTCCGATGACCAGAGCCCCCGAAACCCCCTCCTCAACCCCCGCGGACCAAAGGCTATAGCCCACCGGCCTCGGCGACTATTTCACGCGGTGCGCCGCTGGGCATTTCTTGCCATTTTAGGGCAGGCCTCTGACCGTAGCCTCCCACTGGGCACACGAGGACCCTCGAAAAGGCATTACCCAGTTCGGGCGCCCGGAGGCCCGAGCGCCCCTCCCAACCCCAGCGGACCAGGCTATAGCCCACGGCCTCGGCGAGTATTTCACGCGCTGCGGCTGGGCATTTCTTGCCATTTTAGGGCAGGCCTCTGACAGTAGCCTCCCAGCTTTGGGCACGAGGACCCTCGTAAAGACTGTACCCATTTCCGATGACCAGAGCCCCCCAAAACCCCACCCCAACCCCCGCGGACCAAAGGCTATAGCCCACCGGCCTCGTTGACTAATTCACGCGCTGCGCCGCTGGGTATTTCTTGCCATTTTAGGGCAGGCTTCTGACCGTAGCCTCCCACTGGGCACACGAGGACCCTCGAAAAGACTGTACCCATTTTCGACGACCAGAGCCCCCTAAACCCCCTCCTCAACCCCCGCGGACCAAAGGCTATAGCCCACCGGCCTCGGTGACTATTTCACGCGCTGCGCCGCTGGGCATTTTTTGCCATTTTAGGGCAGGCCTCTGACCGTACCCTCCCACTGGGCACACGAGGACCCTCGAAAAGACTGTACCCATTTCCGACGACCAGAGCCCCCGAAACCCCCTCCCCAACCCCCGCGGACCAAAGGCTATAGCCCACCGGCCTCGGCGACTATTTCACGCGCTGCGCCGCTGGGCATTTCTTACCATTTTAGGGCAGGCTTCTGACCGTAGCCTCCCACTGGGCACAGGAGGACCCTCGAAAAGACTGTACCCATTTCCGACGCCCAGAGGCCCCGAACGCCCCTCCCCAACCCCCGCGGACCAAAGGCTATAGCCCACCGGCCTCGGCGAGTATTTCACGCGCTGCGACGCTGGGTATTTCTTTCCATTTTAGGGCAGGCTTCTGACCGTAGCCTCCCACTGGGCACACGAGGACCCTCGAAAAGACTGTACCCATTTTCGATGACCAGAGCCCCCTAAACCCCCTCCTCAACCCCCGCGGACCAAAGGCTATAGCCCACCGGCCTCGGTGACTATTTCACGCGCTGCGCCGCTAGGCATTTTTTGCCATTTTAGGGCAGGCCTCTGACCGTACCCTCCCACTGGGCACACGAGGACCCTCGAAAAGACTGTACCCATTTCTGACGACCAGAGCCCCCGAAACCGCCTCCCCAACCCCCGTGGACCAAAGGCTATAGCCCACCGGCCTCGGCAACTATTTCACGCGCTGCGCCGCTGGGCATTTCTTGCCATTTTAGGGCAGGCTTCTGACCGTAGCCTCCCACTGGGCACACGAGGACCCTCGAAAAGACTGTACCCATTTCCGACGCCCAGAGCCCCAGAACTTCCCTCCCCAACCCCCGCGGACCAAAGGCTATAGCCCACCGGCCTCGGCAACTATTTCACACGCTGCGCCGCTGGGCATTTCTTGCCATTTTAGGGCAGGCTTCTGACCGTAGCCTCCCACTGGACACACGAGGACCCTCGAAAAGACTGTACTCATTTCTGACGTCCAGAGCCCCTTAAACCCCCTTGCCAACCCCCGCGGACCAAAGGCTATAGCCCACCGGCCTCGTTGACTATTTTACGCGCTGCGCCGCTGGGTATTTCTTGCCATTTTAGGGCAGGCTTCTGACCGTAGCCTCCCACTGGGCACACGAGGACCCTCGAAAAGGCATGCCCATTTCCGGCGCCCGGAACCCCGAACTTCCTCCCCGACCCCAGCGGACCAAGGCTATAGCCACCGGCCTCGTTGACTATTTCTGCGCTGCTTCGCTTGGTATTTCTTGCCATTTTAGGGCAGGCTTCTGACCGTAGCCTCCCCACGTGCAAACGAGGACCCTCGAAAAGACTGTACCCATTTCCGACGCCCAGAGCCCCAGAACTTCCCTCCCCAACCCGCGCGGACCAAAGGCTATAGCCCACCGGCCTCGGCGACTATTTCACGCGCTGCGCCGCAGTGCATTTCTTGCCATTTTAGGGCAGGCCTCTGACCGTAGCCTCCCACTGGGCACACGAGGACCCTCGAAAAGACTGTACCCATTTCCGACGACCAGAGCCCCCGAAATCCCCTCCCCAACCCCCGCGGACCAAAGGCTGCAGCCCACCGGCCTCGGTGACTATTTCCCGCGCTGCGCCGCTGGGCATTTCTTGCCATTTTAGGGCAGGCCTCTGACCGTAGCCTCCCACTGGGTACACGAGGACCCTCGAAAAGACTGTACCCATTTTCGACGACCAGAGCCCCTTAACCTCCTCCCCGGACCAAAGGCTGCAGCCCACCCGGCCTCGGCGACTATTTCACGCAGCTGCGCGCGGTGCATTTCTTGCCATTTAGGGCGGGCCTCTGACCGTAGCCTCCCACTGGGCACGAGGACCCTCGAAAAGGCGTACCCGTTTCCGGCGAGGCCCGAGCGCCCCTCCCAGCGCGGACCAAAGGCTATAGCCCCACGGCCTCGGCGAGTATTTCCGCAGCGCTGCGGCTGGGCATTTCTTGCCATTTTAGGCGGGCCTCTGACCGTAGCCTCCCAGGCACCACGAGGACCCTCAAAAGGCATGCCATTTCCGACTGACGAGCCCTTAAACCCCATCCCGAACCCCGCGGACCAAAGCTACCCACCGGCCTCGTTGGCTAATTCACGCTGCGCGCTGGGTATTTCTTGCCATTTTAGGGCGGGCTTCTGACCGTAGTCTCCCAGGCACGAGGACCCTCGAAAGACTGTACCCATTTTCGATGACGAGCCCTAAACCCCCACCTCGGCCCCGCGGACCAAGGCTATAGCCCACCGGCCTCGGTGACTATTTCACCAGCTGCGCCACTGGGCATTTTTGCCATTTTAGGGCGAGCCTCGGCCGTACCCTCCCAGGCACCACGAGGACCCTCGAAAAGGCTGCCATTTCCGACGACGGGCCCGAAACCTCCTCCCCCAACCCCGCGGACCAACGGCTATAGCCCACGGCCTCGGCGACTATTTCACTGCGCCGCTGGGCATTTCTTACCATTTTAGGGCAGGCTTCTGACCGTAGCCTCCCACTGGGCACAGGAGGGCCCTCGAAAAAGGCTGTACCCATTTCCGGCAGGCCCCGAGCGCCCCTCCCGGCCCCGCGGACCAAAGGCTGTAGCCCACCGGCCTCGGCGAGTATTTCCTGCGCTGCACTGCTGGGTATTTCTGGCCATTTTAGGAAGCCTTGACCGTAGCCTCCCAGGCACGAGGACCCTCGAAGAGGCTGTACCCATTTTCGATGACGAGCCCCTAAACCCCTCCTCAACCCCAGCGGACCAAGGCTATAGCCCACGGCCTCGGTGACTATTTCCAGCTGCGCGCTGGGCATTTTGCCATTTTAGGGCAGGCCTCTGACCGTACCTCTGCCCAGGCACCGAGGACCCTCGAAAAGGCATGCCATTTCGGCGACGGAACCCGAAACCGCCTCCCGGCCCCGTGGACCAAAGGCTATAGCCACGGCCTCGGCAACCTATTTCCTGCAGCTGCGCCCTTGGGCATTTCTTGCCATTTAGGGCGGGGCTTCGACCGTACCTCCCCGGACACACGAGGACCCTCGAAAA
This sequence comes from Citropsis articulata, assembly GCA_030449925.1. Classification (NCBI taxonomy): domain Eukaryota; kingdom Viridiplantae; phylum Streptophyta; class Magnoliopsida; order Sapindales; family Rutaceae; genus Citropsis; species Citropsis articulata. The sequence continues at coordinate 295,354 of JASUUH010000017.1, read as the reverse complement.
GCTGTACCCATTTCCGGCCGAGCCCCGAACCCCCCTCCCCATCCCCCGCGGACCAAATGCTTTAGCCCACCGGCCTCGGCGACTATTTCGCACGCTGCGCCGCTGGGTATTTCTTGCCATTTTAGGGCAGGCCTCTGAACGTAGCCTCCCACTGCGCACACGAGGCCCCTCGAAAGACTGGACCCATTTCGGCGTCAGGCCCTCCCTTGCCAACCCAGCGGACCAGGCTATAGCCCACCGGCCTCGTTGACTATTTCTGCGCTGCGCTGGGTATTTCTTGCCATTTTAGGGCGGGCTTCTGACCGTAGCCTCCCCAGGCACGAGGACCCTCGAAAAGGCTGTACCCATTTCCGCGCCCGGAACCCCGAACTTCCCTCCCAGCCCCAGCGGACCAAGGCTATAGCCCACCGGCCTCGGTGACTATTTCACCGCGCGCGCTGGGTATTTCTTGCCATTTAGGGCGGGCTTCTGACCGTAGCCTCCCACTTTGGGCACGAGGACCCTCGAAAAGCATACCCATTTGATGACAAAGCCCCGAAACCCCTCCCGACCCCAGCGGACCAAGGCTATAGCCACGCCTCGGTGACTATTTCCCGCGCCGCACCGCTGGGCATTTCTTGTCATTTAGGGCAGGCCTCGATCGTAGCCTCAGCAGGGAACACGAGGACCCTCGTAAAGTCTGTACCCATTTCCTACGCCCCTTCCCAACCCGCGCGGACCAAAGGCTATAGCCCACGGCCTCGGCGACTATTTCCACGCTGCGCGCCTGCATTTCTTGCCATTTAGGGCAGGCCTCGGCCGTAGCCTCCCACTGGGCACTGCGAGGACCCTCGAAAAGACTGTACCCATTTCCGGCGACCGGGCCCCGAAATCCCTCCCCAACCCCAGCGGACCAAGGCTGCAGCCCACGGCCTCGATGACTATTTCCCGCTGCGCGGCTGTTGGGCATTTCTTGCCATTTTAGGGCGGGCCTCGACCGTAACCTCCCAGCAGGTACGCGAGGACCCTCGAAAGACTGTACCATTTTGACGACGAACCCCCTAAACCCCTCCCAGCCCCAGCGGACCAAGGCTATAGCCCAGCCTCGGCGACTATTTGTGACTGCGCGCTTAGCATTTCTTGCCATTTTAGGGCAGGCTTCTGACCGGAGCCTCCCCTTTGGGCACCACGAGGACCCTCGAAAAACTGTACCCATTTCCGGCGCCCAGAACCCCAGAACTTCCCTCCCCAACCCCCGCGGACCAAAGGCTATAGCCCACCTGCCTCGGTGACTATTTCACGCGCCGCACCGCTGGGCATTTCTTGTCATTTTAGGGCAGGCCTCTGACCGTAGCCTCCCACTGGGCACACGAGGACCCTCGAAAAGACTGTACTCATTTCTGACGTCCAGAGCCCCTTAAACCCCCTTGCCAACCCCCGCGGACCAAAGGCTATAGCCCACCGGCCTCGGTGACTATTTCCCGCGCTGCGCCGCTGGGCATTTCAGGCCATTTTAGGGCAGACCTCTGATCGTAGCCTCCCACTGGGCACACGAGGGCCCTTGAAAAGACTTTACCCATTTCCGACGACCAGAGCCCCCGAAACACCTTCCCCAACCCACGCGGACCAAAGGCTATAGCCCACCGGCCTCGGCGACTATTTGATCTTGCGGTGGCATTTCTTGCCATTTAGGGGCTTGACCGTAGCCTCCACAGCCACGAGGACCCTCGAAATAGCGTACCCATTTTGAGGACCCGGAACCCCGGAACCCCTCGACCCCCGCACAAAGGCTATAGCCCACCGGCCTCGTTGGACTAATTCACGCGCTGCGCTGGGTATTTCTTGCCATTTTAGGGCGGGCTTGACCGTAGCCTCCCCCTTTGGGCACCGAGGACCCTCGAAAAGGCATGCCATTTTCGATGACGAGCCCTAAACCCCTCCTCAGCCCCGGACCAAAGGCTATAGCCCACCGGCCTCGGTGACTATTTCCTGGCTGCGCGCTGGGCATTTTTACCATTTTAGGCGGGCCTCGGCCGTACCCTCATTGAGCACTGCGAGGACCCTCGAAAAGGCATACACATTTCGGCGGCCAGACCCCGAAACCGCCTCCCGGCCCGTGGGCGAAGGCTATAGCCCACCGGCCTCGGTGACTATTCCGCAGCGCTGCGCGCATTCTTGCCATTTTAGGGCAGGCTTCTGACCGTAGCCTCCCGCCCAGGCACGAGGACCCTCGAAAAGACTGCCATTTCCGGCGAGCCCGGGAACTTCCCTCCCGGCCAGCGCGGACCAAAGGCTATAGCCCACCGGCCTCGGCGACCATTTCCTGGCAGCTTCGCGCGCCGCTGGGCATTCTTGCCATTTTGGGCAGGCCTCGACCGTAGCCTCCCCCCAGGCACACGAGGACCCTCGAAAAGACTGTACTCATTTCTGACGTCCAGAGCCCCTTTACCCCCTCGCCAACCCCCGCGGACCAAAGGCTATAGCCCACCGGCCTCGTTGACTATTTCACGCGCTGCGCCGCTGGGTATTTCTTGCCATTTTAGGGCAGGCTTCTGACCGTAGCCTCCCACTGGGTACGAGACCCTCGAAAAAGCTGTACCCATTTCCGACGCCCAGAACCCCGAACTTCCCTCCCACCCCCCGGACCAAGGCTATAGCCCACCGGCCTCGGTGACTATTTCACCTTGGCGCGCTGGGTATTTCTTGCCATTTAGGGCAGGCTTGACCGTAGCCTCCAGGCACGAGGACCCTCGAAAAAGTACCCATTTCTGATGACAGAGCCCCGAAACCCCCACCCCAACCCCCCGGACCAAAAGCAAAATACCACCCGCCACGGTGACTATTTCACAGCCACGCGCTGGGCATTTCTTGTCATTTTAGGGCAGGCCTCGACCGTAGCCTCAGCAGGGGAACGAGACCCTCTAAAACTGTGCCATTTCGGCGCCTCCCCAACCCGCGCGGACCAAATGCTATAGCCCACCGGCCTTGGCGGCTATTTCGCGCGCTGCGCCGCAGTGCATTTCTTGCCATTTTAGGGCAAGCCTCTGACCGTAAGCCTCCCATGGGCACACGAGGACCCTCGAAAAGCGTACCCATTTCCGGACGGGCCGAAATCCCTCCCGGCCCAGCGGACCAAAGGCTACAGCCCACCGGCCTCGGTGACTATTTCCCGCGCTGCGCCACTGGGCATTTCTTGCCATTTTAGGGCAGGCCTCTGACCGTAGCCTCCCACTTGGTACACGAGGACCCTCGAAAAGACTGTACCCATTTTCGACGACCAGAGCCCCCTAAACCTCCTCCCCAACCCCCGCGGACCAAAGGCTATAGCCCACCGGCCTCGGCGACTATTTGTCGCGCTGCGCCGCTTGGCATTTCTTGCCATTTTAGGGCAGGCTTCTGACCGTACCCTCCCACTGGGCACACGAGGACCCTCGAAAAGACTGTACCCATTTCTGATGACAAGAGCCCCCGAAACCCCCTCCCCAACCCCCGCGGACCAAAGGCTATAGCCCACCTGCCTCGGTGACTATTTCACGCGCCGCGCCGCTGGGCATTTCTTGTCATTTTAGGGCAGGCCTCTGACCGTAGCCTCCAACGGGGAACACGAGGACCCTCTAAAAGACTGTACCCATTTCGGCGCCCTCCCAACCCGCGGACCAGGCTATAGCCCACCGGCCTCGGCGACTATTTCACGCCCTGCGCGCGATGCATTTCTTGCCATTTAGGGCAGGCCTCGACCGTAGCCTCCCAGGCACCACGAGGACCCTCGAAAAGGCGTACCCATTTCCGACGCCCAGAGCCCCAGAACTTCCCTCCCCAACCCGCGCGGACCAAAGGCTATAGCCCACCGGCCTCGGCGACCATTTCACGCGCTGCGCCGCGCCGCTGGGCATTTCTTGCCATTTTCGGGCAGGCCTCTGACCGTAGCCTCCCACTGGGCACACGAGGACCCTCGAAAAGACTGTACTCATTTCTGACGTCCAAAGCCCCTTAAATCCCCTCGCCAACCCCCGCGAACCAAAGGCTATAGCCCACCGGCCTCGTTGACTATTTCACGCGCTGCGCCGCTGGGCATTTCTTGCCATTTTAGGGCAGGCTTCTGACCGTAGCCTCCCACTGGGCACACGAGGACCCTCGAAAAGACTGTAGCCATTTCAGCCCGAACCCGAACTTCCTCCCGGACCCCAGCGGACCAAAAGGCATTAGCCCACGGCCTCGGTGACTATTTCCGCGCCCGGCGCGCTGGGTATTTCTTGCCATTTAGGGCGGGCTTGACCGTAGCCTCCCCGCTGGGCACACGAGGACCCTCGAAAGTCTGTAACCATTTCTGATGACAAAGCCCCGGAACCCCCTCCCGGCCCGCGGACCAAGGCTATAGCCCACCTGCCTCGTTGACTATTTGCGCGCGCGCTGGGCATTCTTGTCATTTTAGGCGAGCCTCTGACCGTAGCCTCAACAGGGGAACGAGGACCCTCGAAAGACTGTACCCATTTCAGCGTCCCTCCCAACCCCGCGGACCAAAGGCTATAGCCACGCGACCTCGCGACTATTTCATCGCTGCGCGTTTCTTGCCATTTAGGGCGGGCCTCGACCGTAGCCTCGGCAGGCACGAGGACCCTCGAAAAGACATGCCCATTTCCGGACGGGCCCCAAAATCGCTTCCCAGCCCCGCGGACCAAAGGTTGCAGCCACCGGCCTCGGTGACTATTTCCCAGCTGCGCCCGCTGGGCATTTCTTGTCATTTTAGGGCGGGCCTCGACCGTAGCCTCCAGGTACCGAGGACCCTCGAAAGACTGTACCCATTTCGACGACCAGGCCCTAAACCCCTCCCCCCGCGGACCAAAGGCTATAGCCCACCGGCCTCGGCGACTATTTGACGCTGCGCCGCATGGCATTTCTTGCCATTTTAGGGCAGGCTTCTGACCGGAGACTCCCACTGGGCACACGAGGACCCTCGAAAAAGGCATGCCATTTCCGGCGGAGCCCCAGAACTTCCCTCCCCAACCCCCGCGGACCACAGGCTATAGCCCACCGGCCTCGGCGACCGTTTCACGCGCTGCGCCGCTGGGTATTTCTTGCCATTTTAGGGCAGGCCTCTGACCGTAGCCTCCCAGCTGGCACGAGGACCCTCAGGCTGTGCCATTTCCGGCGGACGGCCCTTAAACCCCATCCCCAACCCCCGCGGACCAAAGGCTATAGCCCACCGGCCTCGTTGACTAATTCACGCGCTGCGCCGCTGGGTGTTTCTTGCCATTTTAGGGCGAGGCTTGACGTAGCCTCCCCTTTGGGTACACAAGGACCCTCGAAAAGACTGTACCCATTTTCGGCGGACGAGCCCGAAACCCCTTCCCAGCCCGTGGACCAAAGGCTATAGCCCACCGGCCTCGGCGACTATTGGCGCTGCGGCTGGGCATTCTTGCCATTTAGGGCGAGCCTCGACCGTAGCCTCCCACTGGGCACCAGCGACCCTCGAAAAGACTGTACCCAATTCGGCGGCAGGCCCCGAAACCCCTCCCCAACCACCCGCGGACCGGCTATAGCCCACCGGCCTCGGTGACTATTTCTGTGATCGCGCTGGGCATTCTTGTCATTTAGGCGGGACTCGGACCGTAGCCTCCCACTTTGGGTACGAGGACCCTCGAAAAGACTGTACCCATTTCCGAAGCAGAACCCCGAAACCTCCTCCCAGCCCCCGGACCAAAGGCTATAGCCCCACCGGCCTCGGTGACTATTTCCAGCTGCACGCTGGCGTTTCTTGCCATTCGGCGGGCTTACCGTAGCCTCCCAGGTACGAGGACCCTTGAAATGACTGTACACATTTCGGACCTTGAGGCCCCGAGGCCCCGACCCAGCGGACCAAAGGCTATAGCCCACCGGCCTCTTTGACTATTTCACGCATTGCGCCGCTGGGCATGTCTTGCCATTTTAGGGCAGGCTTCTGACCGTAGCCTCCCACTGGGCACACGACGACCCTCGAAAAGACTGTACCAATTTCGGCCGGGCCCGAAACACCTTCCCGACCAGCGCGGACCAAAGGCTATAGCCCACGGCCTCGGCGACTATTTCCTGCGCTGCGCGCAGTGCATTTCTTGCCATTTGGGGCAGGCCTCGGCGCCTCCCACTGGGCACACGAGGACCTTCGAAAAGACTGTACCCATTTCCGACGCCCAGAGCCCCAGAACTTCCCTCCCCAACCCGCGCGGACCAAAGGCTATAGCCCACCGGCCTCGGCGACAATTTCACGCGCTGCGCCGCGCCGCTGGGCATTTCTTACCATTTTCGGGCAGGCCTCTGACCGTAGCCTCCCACTGGGCACACGAGGACCCTCGAAAAGACTGTACTCATTTCTGACGTCCAGAGCCCCTTAAACCCCCTCGCCAACCCCCGCGGACCAAAGGCTATAGCCCACCGGCCTCGTTGACTATTTCACGCTGCGCCGCTTGGCATTTCTTGCCATTTAGGGCGGGGCTTGACCGTAGCCTCCGCAGGCACCGAGGACCCTCGAAAAGGCGTAACCATTTCGATGACAGAGCCCGAAACCCCTCCCGGCCCCAGCGGACCGAGGCTATAGCCCACTGCCTCGGCGACTATTTGTCGCTGCGCGCTGGCATTTCTTGCCATTTTAGGGCAGGCTTCTGACGAGCCTCCCCATGGGCACGAGGACCCTCGAAAAGGCATGCCATTTCCGGCGAGCCCCAGAACTTCCCTCCCCAACCCCCGTGGACCAAAGGCTATAGCCCACCGGCCTCGGCGACCGTTTCACGCGCTGCGCCGCTGGGTATTTTTTGCCATTTTAGGGCAGGCCTCTGACCGTAGCCTCCCACTGGGCGCACGAGGACCCTCGAAAAGACTGTACCCATTTTCGATGACCAGCCCGTTCGGCCCATCCCAACCCCCGGACCAAGGCTATAGCCCACCGGCCTCGTTGACTAATTCACGCGCTGCGCCTGGGTATTTCTTGCCATTTTAGGGCGAGCTTCGGCCGTAGCCTCCCAGGTACACAAGGACCCTCGAAAAGACTGTACCCATTTTCGTGACGGGCCCCGAAACCCCTTCCAACCCCGTGGACCAAAGGCTATAGCCCACCGGCCTCGGCGACTATTTGACGGCTGCGTACTGGGCATTCTTGCCATTTAGGGCGAGCCTCGACCGTAGCCTCCCATGGGCACACGGCGATCCTCGAAAAGGCGCAATTCGGCGACAGGCCCGAAACCCCTCCCCGACCACCGCGGACCAAAGGCTATAGCCCACCGGCCTCGGTGACTATTTTCTGTGATCGCGCTGGGCATTTCTTGTCATTTTAGCGGACTCGGACCGTAGCCTCCCAGGTACGAGGACCCTCGAAAAGACTGTACCCATTTCCGAAGACCAGAACCCCCGAAACCTCCTCCCCAACCCCCGCGGACCAAAGGCTATAGCCCACCGGCCTCGGTGACTATTTCCCGCGCTGCACCGCTGGGCGTTTCTTGCCATTCGGGCGGGCTTGACCGTAGCCTCCCCCAGGTACCACGAGGACCCTTGAAATGGCCATGCATTTCGGACGCCCAGGGCCCCCGAAGGCCCCTCCCTAACCCCCGCGGACCAAAGGCTATAGCCCACCGGCCTCTTTGACTATTTCACGCATTGCGCCGCTGGGCATGTCTGGCCATTTTAGGGCGGGGCTTGACCGTAGCCTCCCCGCGGGCTACGAGGACCCTCGAAAGACTGTACCCATTTCCGGCGGCGGAACCCCGAAACACCTTCCCCGCGGACCAGGCTATAGCCCACCGGCCTCGGCGACTATTTCACCGCTGCGCGATGCATTTCTTGCCATTTTAGGGTAGGCCTCGACCGTAGCCTCCCGCTGGGCACCACGAGGACCTTGAAAGGTACCCATTTCCGGCGCGAGCCCCAGAACTTCCCTCCCGACCAGCGGACCAAAGGCTATAGCCCCGGCCTCGGCGACAATTTCACCGCAGCGCTGCGCCCCGCGCGATTTCTTACCATTTTCGGGCAGGCCTCGACCGTAGCCTCTGCCCCAGGCACGAGGACCCTCGAAAGGCGTACTCATTTCGGCGTCGAGGCCTTAAACCCCCTCCCCAACCCCCGCGGACCAAAGGCTATAGCCCACCGGCCTCGTTGACTATTTCACGCGCTGCGCCTTTGGGTATTTCTTGCCATTTTAGGGCAGGCTTCTGACCGTAGCCTCCCACTGGGTACGAGGACCCTCGAAAAGACTATACCCATTTCCGGCGCTTGAACCCCGAACTTCCCTCCCCAACCCCGCGGACCAAGGCTATAGCCCACGGCCTCGGTGACTATTTCAGGCGCTTGCGCGCTGGGTATTCTTGCCATTTTAGGCGGGCTTCTGACCGTAGCCTCCCATGGCTGCGAGGACCCTCGAAAAGCTGTAACCATTTCGATGACAGAGCCCCGAAACCCCTCCCAACCCCGCGGACAAAATGCTATAGCCCACCTGCCTCGTTGACTATTTCACGCGCGCGCGCTGCATTTCTTGTCATTTAGGGCAGGCCTCGGCCGTAGCCTCCCACTGGGCACGAGGACCCTCGAAAAAGGCATACCCATTTCCGGCCGAGCCCAGGCGAACTTCCCTCCCAGCCCAGCGGACCAAAGGCTATAGCCCACCGGCCGGTGACTATTTCCCGCAGCGCCCGCGCGCTGGTATTTCTTGCCATTTTAGGGCGGGCTTCTGACCGTAGCCGCAGGCACGAGGACCCTCGAAAAGACTGTAACCATTTCTGATGACAAGAGCCCCCGAAACACCTTCCCCAACCCGCGCGGACCAAAGGCTATAGCCCACCGGCCTCGTCGACTATTTCACGCGCTGCGCCGCAGTGCATTTCTTGCCATTTTAGGGCAGGCCTCTGACCGTAGCCTCCCACTGGGTACACAAGGACCCTCGAAAAGACTGTACCCATTTCCGGCGAGCCCAGAACTTCCGTCCCAACCAGCGGAACAAGGCTATAGCCCACGGCCTCGGCGACCATTTCGCAGCTGCGCCGCTGGGTATTTTTTGTCATTTTAGGGCAGGCCTCTGACCGTAGCCTCCCACTGGGCACACGAGGACCCTCCAAAAGACTGTACCCATTTCCGACGACCAGAGCCCCTTAAACCCCATCCCCAACCCCCGCGGACCAAAGGCTATAGCCCACCGGCCTCGGTGACTAATTCACACGCTGCGCCGCTGGGTGTTTCTTGCCATTTTAGGGCAGGCCTCTGACCGTAGCCTCCCCCAGGTACACGGGACCCTCGAAAAGACTGTACCCATTTTCGGCGACGGGCCCCGAAACCGCTCCCCGACCCCGTGGACCAAAGGCTATAGCCCACGGCCTCGGCGACTATTTAATTTCTGTGCTGGGCATTCTTGCCATTTTAGGGCAGGCCTCGACCGTAGCCTCCCCAGGCACCACGGCGACCCTCGAAAGACCCAATTCGGCGGCCAGGCCCCGAAACCCCTCCCAGCCCCAGCGGACCAAGGCTATAGCCCACCAGCCTCGGTGACTATTTTCTGCGATGCGCGCTGGGCATTCTTGTCATTCTGGCGGGACTCGGACCGTAGCCTCCCAGGTACGAGGACCCTCGAAAAGACTGTACCCATTTCGAGACCAGGCCCAAAACCTCCTCCCCACCCCCGGACCAAAGGCTATAGCCACCGGCCTCGGTGACTATTTCCGAGCTGCAGCTGGGCGTTTCTTGCCATTCAGGGCGAGGCTTCTGGACCGTAGCCTCCCACTTGGGTACGAGACCCTCGAAATGACTGTACACATTTCGGACGCCCAGGCCCGACGCCCCTCCCCCCCCCAGCGGACCAGTACGGCCTGACTATTTCACGCATTGCGCCGCTGGGCATGTCTTGCCATTGTAGGGCAGGCTTCTGACCGTAGCCTCCCACTGGGCACACGAGGACCCTCGAAAAGACTGTAACCATTTCTGATGACAAGAGCCCCCGAAACACCTTCCCCAACCCGCGCGGACCAAAGGCTATAGCCCACCGGCCTCGGCGACTATTTCACGCGCTGCGCCGGCATTTCTTGCCATTTTAGGGCGGGCCTCGACCGTAGCCTCCCACTGGGCACCACGAGGACCCTCGAAAAGGCTGCCCATTTCCGGCGCGAGGCCCGGGAACTTCCCTCCCAACCAGCGGAACAAAGGCTATAGCCCACCGGCCTAGGCGACCGTTTCCGCAGCTGCTGCGGCTGGTATTTCTTGCCATTTTAGGCAGGCCTCGACCGTAGCCTCCCCAGGCACGAGGACCCTCGAAAAGACTGTACCCATTTCCGAAGACCAGAGCCCCCGAAACCTCCTCCCCAACCCCCGCGGACCAAAGGCTATAGCCCACCGGCCTCGGTGACTATTTCCCGAGCTGCACCGCAGGGCGTTTCTTGCCATTCAGGCGGGCTTCTGACCGTAGCCTCCCACTGGGTACACGAGGACCCTCGAAATGACTGTACACATTTCGGACGCCCAGGGCCCCCGAACGCCCCTCCCCAACCCCCGCGGACCAAAGGCTATAGCCCACCGGCCTCGTTGACTATTTCACGCATTGCGCCGCTGGGCATGTCTTGCCATTTTAGGGCAGGCTTCTGACCGTAGCCTCCCACGGGGCACACGAGGAACCTCGAAAAGGCGTAACCATTTCTGATGACAGAGCCCCGAAACACCTTCCCCTGACCAGCGGACCAAGGCTATAGCCCACCGGCCTCGGCGACTATTTGCGCTGCGCGCGGTCATTCTTGCCATTTTAGGGCAGGCCTCTGACCGTAGCCTCCCACTGGGCACACGAGGACCCTCGAAAAGACTGTACCCATTTCCGACGCCCAGAGCCCCAGAACTTCCCTCCCCAACCCGCGCGGAACAAAGGCTATAGCCCACCGGCCTCGGCGACCGTTTCACGCGCTGCGCCGCTGGGTATTTCTTGCCATTTTAGGGCAGGCCTCTGACCGTAGCCTCCCGCCCAGGCACCGAGGACCCTCAAAAAGCTGTACCCATTTCCGGCGACGAGCCCCGCCCCATCCCCAACCCCCGCGGACCAAAGGCTATAGCCCACCGGCCTCGTTGACTAATTCACGCGCTGCGCCGCTGGGTATTTCTTGCCATTTTAGGGCAGGCTTCTGACCGTAGCCTCCCACTGGGTACACGAGGACCCTCGAAAAGACTGTAACCATTTCTGATGACAAGAGCCCACGAAACACCTTCCCCACCAGCGGCGGACCGAGGCTATAGCCCACGGCCTCGGCGACTATTTCCGCAGCTGCGCGCGATGCATTTCTTGCCATTTTAGGGCAGGCCTCTGACCGTAGCCTCCCACTGGGCACACGAGGACCCTCGAAAAGACTGTACCCATTTCCGACGCCCAGAGCCCCAGAACTTCCCTCCCCAACCCGCGCGGACCAAAGGCTATAGCCCACCGGCCTCGGCGACCGTTTGCAGCTGCGCGCTGGGTATTTCTTGCCATTTTAGGGCGAGCCTCGACCGTAGCCTCCCAGGCGTCGAGGACCCTCAAAGACTGTACCCATTTCCGGCGACCAGGCCGCCCCATCCCCAACCCCGCGGACCAAAGGCTAGCCCACCGGCCTCGTTGACTAATTCGCAGCTGCGCGCTGGGTATTTCTTGCCATTTAGGCGGGCTTCTGACCGTAACCTCCCCCAGGTACAAGGACCCTCGAAAAGACTGTACCCATTTTCGACGACCAGAGCCCCGAAACCCGCTCCCCGGCCCCGTGGACCAAGGCTATAGCCCACCCGGCCTCGGCGACTGTTTGGCTGCAGCGCTGGGCATTCTTGCCATTTTAGGCGGGCCTCGACCGTAGCCTCCCCCGGGCACAGCGACCCTCGAAAAGGCGTACCCAATTCGGCGGCGGGCCCGAAACCCCTCCCGGCCCCGCGGACCAAAGGCTATAGCCCACCGGCCTCGGTGACTATTTTACGCGATGCGCCGCTGGGCATTTCTTGTCATTTTAGGGCAGGACTCAGACCGTAGCCTCCCACTGGGTACACGAGGACCCTCGAAAAGACTGTACCCATTTCCGAAGACCAGAGCCCCCGAAACCTCCTCCCCAACCCCCGCGGACCAAAGGCTATAGCCCACCGGCCTCGGTGACTATTTCCCGCGCTGCACCGCTGGGCGTTTCTTGCCATTTCAGGGCAGGCTTCTGACCGTAGCCTCCCACTGGGTACACGAGGACCCTCGAAATGACTGTACACATTTCGGACGCCCAGGGCCCCCGAACGCCCCTCCCCAACCCCCGCGGACCAAAGGCTATAGCCCACCGGCCTCTTTGACTATTTCACGCATTGCGCCGCTGGGCATGTCTTGCCATTTTAGGGCAGGCTTCTGACCGTAGCCTCCCACTGGGCACACGAGGACCCTCGAAAAGACTGTACCCATTTCCGACGACCAGAACCCCCGAAACACCTTCCCCAACCCGCGCGGACCAAAGGCTATAGCCCACCGGCCTCGGCGACTATTTCACGCTGCGCGCGATGCATTTCTTGCCATTTAGGCGGGCCTCGGCCGTAGCCTCCCAGCTGGGCACCGAGGACCCTCGAAAAGGCATACCCATTTCCGGCGCCCAGGCCCGAACTTCCCTCCCGACCAGCGCGGACCAGGCTATAGCCCGGCCTCGGCGACAATTTCACGCGCTGCGCGCGCTGAGCATTTCTTGCCATTTCCGGGCGGGCCTCGGCCGTAGCCTCCCCAGGCACGAGGACCCTCGAAAAGACTGTACTCATTTCTGACGTCCAGAGCCCCTTAAACCCCCTCGCCAACCCCCGCGGACCAAAGGCTATAGCCCACCGGCCTCGTTGACTATTTCACGCTGCGCGCTTTGGGTATTTCTTGCCATTTTGGCGGGGCTTCTGACCGTAGCCTCCCACTGGGCACACGAGGACCCTCGAAAAGACTGTACCCATTTCCGACGCCTAGAACCCCAGAACTTCCCTCCCCAACCCCCGCGGACCAAAGGCTATTGCCCACCGGCCTCGGTGACTATTTCAGGCGCCGCGCCGCTGGGTATTTCTTGCCATTTTAGGGCAGGCTTCTGACCGTAGCCTCCCAGGCTGCGAGGACCCTCGAAAGACTGTAACCATTTCTGATGACAGAGCCCCGAAACCCCTCCCGACCCCAGCGGACCAAAAGGCTATAGCCCACGCCTCGTTGACTATTTCCTGCGCCCGCGCGGCATTCTTGTCATTTTAGGGCAGGCCTCGGCCGTAGCCTCCACAGGCACATGAGGACCCTCGAAAAGACTGTACCCATTTCCGGCGCCCGAGCCCAGAACTTCCCTCCCAACCCAGCGCGGACCAAGGCTATAGCCCCACGGCCTCGGCGACTATTTCCAGCGCTGCGCGCAGTGCATTTCTTGCCATTTTAGGGCAGGCCTCGGCCGTAGCCTCCCTTGGGCACGAGGACCCTCGAAAAGGCCTGCCCATTTCCGGCGAGCCCAGAACTTCCCTCCCAACCAGCGGAACAAAGGCTATAGCCCACCGGCCTCGGCGACCGTTTCACCGCAGCTGCGCTGTTCTTGCCATTTAGGGCAGGCCTCGACCGTAACCTCCCACTGGGCTACGAGACCCTCAAAGGCTGTACCCATTTCCGCGACGAGGCCCTTAAACCCCATCCCCAACCCAGCGGACCAGGCTATAGCCCACCGGCCTCGTTGACTAATTCACGCTGCGCTGCGCTGGGTATTTCTTGCCATTTTAAGGCGGGCTTCTGACCGTAGCCTCCCAGCTGGGTACACAGGACCCTCGAAAAGACTGTACCCATTTTCGTGACGAGCCCCGAAACCCGCTCCCCAACCCCGTGGACCAAAGGCTGTAGCCACCGGCCTCGGCGACTATTTGTACGCTGCGGCTGGCCATTCTTGCCATTTAGGGCGGGCCTCGTGATAGCCTCCCAGCTGGGCACAGCGACCCTCGAAAAGACTGTACCCAATTCTGCCGGCCAGGCCGACCCCTCCCGACCCCCGGACCAAAGGCTATGGCCCACCGGCCTCGGTGACTATGTTCTGTGATCGCGCTGGGCATTTCTTGTCATTTAGGGCGGGACTCGGACCGTAGCCTCCACTTTGGGTACGAGGACCCTCGAAAAGACTGTACCCATTTCCGAAGACCAGAGCCCCCGAAACCTCCTCCCCAACCCCCGCGGACCAAAGGCTATAGCCCACCGGCCTCGGTGACTATTTCCCGCGCTGCACCGCTGGGCGTTTCTTGCCATTTCAGGGCAGGCTTCTGACCGTAGCCTCCCACTGGGTACACGAGGACCCTCGAAATGACTGTACACATTTCGGACGCCCAGGGCCCCCGAAGGCCCCTCCCCAACCCCCGCGGACCAAAGGCTATAGCCCACCGGCCTCTTTGACTATTTCACGCATTGCGCCGCTGGGCATGTCTTGCCATTTTAGGGCAGGCTTCTGACCGTAGCCTCCCACTGGGCACACGAGGACCCTCGAAAAGACTGTACCCATTTCCGACGACCAGAACCCCCGAAACACCTTCCCCAACCCGCGCGGACCAAAGGCTATAGCCCACCGGCCTCGGCGACTATTTCACGCGCTGCGCCGCAGTGCATTTCTTGCCATTTTAGGGCAGGCCTCTGACCGTAGCCTCCCACTGGGCACACGAGGACCCTCAGGCTGTGCCCATTTCCGGCGCCCGGGCGAACTTCCCTCCCCAGCCAGCGGACAAAGGCTATAGCCCACGGCCTCGGCGACAATTTCACCCAGCGCTGCGCGCGCCGCTGGGCATTCTTGTCATTTTGGGCAGGCCTGACGTAGCCTCCCCAGGCTGCGAGGACCCTCGAAAGCTGTACTCATTTAAGCGTCGAGCCCCTTAAACCCCCTCGCCAACCCCCGCGGACCAAAGGCTATAGCCCACCGGCCTCGTTGACTATTTCACGCGCTGCGCCGCTGGGTATTTCTTGCCATTTTAGGGCAGGCTTCTGACCGTAGCCTCCCACTGGGCACACGAGGACCCTCGAAAAGACTGTACCCATTTCCGACGCCCAGAACCCCAGAACTTCCCTCCCCAACCCCCGCGGACCAAAGGCTATAGCCCACCGGCCTCGGTGACTATTTCACGCGCCGCGCCGCTGGGTATTTCTTGCCATTTTAGGGCAGGCTTCTGACCGTAGCCTCCCACTGGGCACACGAGGACCCTCGAAAAGACTGTAACCATTTCTGATGACAAGAGCCCCCGAAACCCCCTCCCCAACCCCCGCGGACCAAAGGCTATAGCCCACCTGCCTCGTTGACTATTTCACGCGCCGCGCCGCTGGGCATTTCTTGTCATTTTAGGGCAGGCCTCTGACCGTAGCCTCCCACTGGGCACATGAGGACCCTCGAAAAGACTGTACCCATTTCCGACGCCCAGAGCCCCAGAACTTCCCTCCCCAACCCGCGCGGACCAAAGGCTATAGCCCACCGGCCTCGGTGACTATTTCACGCGCCGCGCCGCTGGGTATTTCTTGCCATTTTAGGGCAGGCTTCTGACCGTAGCCACCCACTGGGCACACGAGGACCCTCGAAAAGACTGTAACCATTTCTGATGACAAGAGCCCCCGAAACACCTTCCCCAACCCGCGCGGACCAAAGGCTATAGCCCACCGGCCTCGGCGACTATTTCACGCGCTGCGCCGCAGTGCATTTCTTGCCATTTTAGGGCAGGCCTCTGACCGTAGCCTCCCACTGGGCACACGAGGACCCTCGAAAAGACTGTACCCATTTCCGACGCCCAGAGCCCCAGAACTTCCCTCCCCAACCCGCGCGGACCAAAGGCTATAGCCCACCGGCCTCGGCGACCATTTCACGCGCTGCGCCGCGCCGCTGGGCATTTCTTGCCATTTTCGGGCAGGCCTCTGACCGTAGCCTCCCACTGGGCACACGAGGACCCTCGAAAAGACTGTA
Source organism: Citropsis articulata (assembly GCA_030449925.1). Classification (NCBI taxonomy): domain Eukaryota; kingdom Viridiplantae; phylum Streptophyta; class Magnoliopsida; order Sapindales; family Rutaceae; genus Citropsis; species Citropsis articulata. The sequence goes on along the minus strand of JASUUH010000017.1, from coordinate 279,470 downwards.
CTCATTTCTGACGTCCAGAGCCCCTTAAACCCCCTCCCCAACCCCCGCGGACCAAAGGTTGCAGCCCACCGGCCTCGGTGACTATTTCCCGCGCTGCGCCGCTGGGCATTTCTTGCCATTTTAGGGCAGGCCTCTGACCGTAGCCTCCCCGTACGAGGACCCTCGAAAGACTCTACCCATTTCGGCGGACGAGGCCCCTAAACCCCCTCCCCAACCCCCGCGGACCAAAGGCTATAGCCCACCGGCCTCGGCGACTATTTGTCGCGCTGCGCCGCTTGGCATTTCTTGCCATTTTAGGGCAGGCTTCTGACCGGAGCCTCCCACTGGGCACACGAGGACCCTCGAAAAGACTGTACCCATTTCCGACACCCAGAGCCCCAGAACTTCCCTCCCGGCCCTGCGGACCAAAGGCTAGCCCACGGCCTCGGCGACCGTTTCACCACGCTGCGCTGGGTATTTTTGCCATTTAGGGCGGGGCCTCGACCGTGGCCTCACTGGGCACCGAGGACCCTCAAAACTGTGCCATTTCCGTGACGAGCCCCGCCAAACCCCATCCCGGCCCAGCGGACCAAAGGCTATAGCCCACCGGCCTCGTTGGCTAATTCGCAGCGCTGCGCGCTGGGTATTTCTTGCCATTTTAGGGCGGGCTTCGTAGCCTCCCCGCTGGGTACGAGGACCCTCGAAAGACTATGCCATTTTGAAGACCAGGCCTCGAAACCCCCTCCCCAACCCCCGTGGACCAAAGGCTATAGCCCACCGGCCTCGGCGACTATTTGACGCGCTGCGGCGCTGGGCATTTCTTGCCATTTTAGGGCAGGCCTCTGACCGTAGCCTCCCACTGGGCACACGACGACCCTCGAAAAGACTGTACCCAATTCTGACGACCAGAGCCCCCGAAACCCCCTCCCCAACCCCCGCGGACCAAAGGCTATAGCCCACCGGCCTCGGTGACTATTTTACGCGATGCGCCGCTGGGCATTTCTTGTCATTTTAGGGCAGGACTCAGACCGTAGCCTCCCACTGGGTACACGAGGACCCTCGAAAAGACTGTACCCATTTCCGAAGACCAGAGCCCCCGAAACCTCCTCCCCAACCCCCGCGGACCAAAGGCTATAGCCCACCGGCCTCGGTGACTATTTCCCGCGCTGCACTGGCGTTTCTTGCCATTTGAGGCGGGCCTCGACCGTAGCCTCCCACTGGGTACACGAGGACCCTCGAAATGACTGTACACATTTCGGACGCCCAGGGCCCCCGAACGCCCCTCCCCAACCCCCGCGGACCAAAGGCTATAGCCCACCGGCCTCTTTGACTATTTCACGCATTGCGCCGCTGGGCATGTCTTGCCATTTTAGGGCAGGCTTGACCGTAGCCTCCCGCTGGGCACCACGAGGACCCTCGAAAAGGCTGCCATTTCCGGCGGCCGGAACCCCGGAACCCCTCCCCAACCCCGTGGACCAGGCTATAGCCCACGGCCTCGGTGACTATTTCACCGCTGCGCGCTGGGCATTTCTTGCCATTTAGGGCAGGCCTCTGGCCGTAGCCTCCCAGGCAAGCGAGGACCCTCGAAAAGGCGTATCCATTTTCGGCGGCCAGGCCCGAAACCTCCCGGCCCCGCGGACCAGGCTACAGCCCACCGGCCTCGGTGACTATTTCAGCGCTGCGCGCTGGGCATATCTTGCCATTTTAGGGGCGACTTCGACCGTAAGCCTCAGCTGGGCACGAGGACCCTCGGAAAGACTGGACCCATTTCCGACGACCGGAACCCCGAAACCCCCACAACCCCCGTGGACCCAAAAGCTATAGCCACGGCCTCGGTGACTATTGGCAACCGCCGCTGGGCATTTCTTGCCATCTTGGGGCTTGACCGTAGCCTCCCGCAGGCTGCGAGGGACCCTCGAAAAGGCTGTACCCATTTCGACTGACCAGCACCCGAGCCTCCAAAACCCGTGGACCCAGGCTCAGCCACCGGCCTCGGTGACTATTTCAGCGCTGCGCGCCCAGGGCATGTCTTGCCATTTTAGGGGGGCTTCTGACCGTAGCCTCCCCTTTGGGTACGAGGGACCCTCGAAAGACTGTGCCCATTTCCGACGGCGGAACCCCGAAACCCCTCCCCCCGTGGACCAAGGCTATAGCCACCGGCCTCGGTGATATTTCCACAGCGCTGCGCGCTGTGCATTTCTTGCCATTTTAGGGCAGGCTTCGTGTGTATCCTTCCGCGGGCACACGAGGAACCTCGAAGACTGTACCCATTTTGAAGACGAGCCCTAACCCCTCCCGGCCCCGCGGACCAAGGCCTATAGCCCACCGGCCTAGGCGACTAATTGAGGCGGTGCGCAGCGTGGTATGTCTTGCCATTTTAAGGCGGGGTTCTGACCGTAACCTCCCAGGCACGAGGACCCTTGAAAGACTGTACCAATTTCCGGCGAGCCCGAGCCCATCCCAACCCCGCGGACCGAGGCTATAGCCCACGGCCTCGGTGACTATTTACCGCGCTGACGCTGGGCATTTCATGCCATTTGGGGCAGACCTCGATCGTAGCCTCACAGCTACGTGGGCCCTTGAAAAGACTTTACCCATTTCCGGCGATTAGGCCCGAAACACCTTCCCCGACCCAGCGGACGAGGCTGTAGCCTACCGGCCTCGGCGACTATTTGATCTTGTTGCTGCCATTGGCATTTCTTGCCATTTGGGGCTTCGACCGTAGCCTCCCACCCAGGCACAAGAGGACCCTCGAAATGGTAGCCGATTTCGAGGACCGGAACCCGGAACCCCTCCCCCCTGTGGACCCAGGCTATAGCCACGGCCTCGGTGACTATTTCACGCGCTGCGCTGTGCATTTCTTGCCATTTTGGGGAAGGCCTCGACCGTAGCCTGCCAGGCAAGCGAGGACCCTCGAAAAGGCGTATCCATTTCGGCGGCCAGGCCGAAACCCCCTCCCAGCCCCGCGGACCAAAGGCTACAGCCCACCGGCCTCGGTGACTATTTCTCGCGCTGCGCCGCTGGGCATGTCTTGCCATTATACGGCAGGCTTCTGACAGTAGCATACCACTGGGCACACTATGACTCTCGAAAAGACTGGACCCATTTCAGACGACCAGAACCCCCGAAACCACCCTAACCCCCGTGGACCAAAGGCGATAGCCCACGGCCTCGGTGACTATTGGCAACCGCGCTGGGCATTTCTTGCCATCTTAGGGGCTTCTGACCGTAGCCTCCCACTGGGCACACGAGGACCCTCGAAAAGACTGTACCCATTTCCGACGACCAGCACCCCCGAAACCCCCTCCCAAACCCCCGTGGACCAAAGGCTACAGCCCACCGGCCTCGGTGACTATTTCACGCGCTGCGCCGCTGGGCATGTCTTGCCATTTTAGGGCAGGCTTCTGACCGTAGCCTCCCACTGGGTACACGAGGACCCTCGAAAAGACTGTACCCATTTCCGACGACCAGAACCCCCGAAACCCCCTCCCTAACCCCCGTGGACCAAAGGCTATAGCCCACCGGCCTCGGTGATATTTCACGCGCTGCGCCGCTGTGCATTTCTTGCCATTTTAGGGCAGGCTTCTGACCGTATCCTTCCACTGGGCACACGAGGAACCTCGAAGAGACTGTACCCATTTTTGAAGACCAGAGCCCCCTAAACCCCCTCCCCAACCCCCGCGGACCAAAGGCTATAGCCCACCGGCCTCGGCGACTATTTGTGCGCTGTGAGGAATGTCTTGCCATTTAGGGCGGGCTTCGACCGTAGCCTCCCCTGGGCTACGAGGACCCTTGAAAAGGCACCCTTTTCCGGCAGGCCCCTAAACCCCCTCCCCAACCCCCGCGGACCAAAGGCTATAGCCCACCGGCCTCGGTGACTATTTACCGCGCTGCGACGCTGGGCATTTCATGCCATTTTAGAGCAGACCTCTGATCGTAGCCTCCCGCAGGCTACGTGGGCCCTTGAAAAGACTTTACCCATTTCCGTGATTAGAGCCCGAAACGCTTCCCCAACCCACGCGGACGAAGGCTATAGCCACCGGCCTCGGCGACTATTTGATCTGCTGCGCGCTGGGCATTTCTTGCCATTTAGGGGCTTGACCGTAGCCTCCCAGGGCACAGAGGACCCTCGAAATAGCTGTACCAATTTCGAGACCAGAACCCGGAACCCCTCCCCAACCCTCGCGGACCAAAGGCTATAGCCTACCGGCCTCGGTGACTATTTTACGCGCTGTGCCGCTGGGCATGTCTTGCCATTTTAGGGCAGGCTTCTGACCATAGCCTCCCACTGGGCACACGACGACCCTCGAAAAGACTGTACCCATTTCCGGACGGCGAACCCCGAAACCCCCACAACCCCCGTGGACGAAGGCTATAGCCCACGGCCTCGGTGACTATTGAACCGCGCGCTGGGCATTTCTTGCCATATTGGGGCTTCGACCGTAGCCTCCCACCCAGGCACTGCGAGGACCTCGAAAAGGCATGCCCATTTCCGGCGACCAGCACCCCGAAACCCCTCCCAAACACCCGTGGACGAAGGCTATAGCCCACGGCCTCGGTGACTATTTCACCGCTGCGCGCTGTGCATTTCTTGCCATTTAGGGTAGGCTTCTGACCGTAGCCTCCACGGGCACACGAGGAACCTCGAAGAGCTGCCATTTTAAAGGGCCAGGCCCTAAGCCCCCTCCCAACCCAGCGGACCAAGGCTGTGCCCACCGGCCTCGGCGACTATTTGGCGGCTGCGCGGCTGGGAATGTCTTGCCATTTAGGCGAGCTCGACGTAGCCTCCCACTGGGCACACGAGGACCCTTGAAAAGACTGTACCCATTTCCGACGACCAGAGCCCCCGAAACCCCATCCCCAACCCCCGCGGACCAAAGGCTATAGCCCACCGGCCTCGGTGACTATTTACCGCGCTGCGACGCTGGGCATTTCATGCCATTTTAGGGCAGACCTCTGATCGTAGCCTCCCACTGGGCACACGTGGGCCCTTGAAAAGACTTTACCCATTTCCGACGATTAGAGCCCCCGAAACACCTTCCCCAACCCACGCGGACGAAAGGCTATAGCCCACCGGCCTCGGCGACTATTTGATCTTGACTGGCGTGGGCATTTCTTGCCATTTAGGGGCTTGACCGTAGCCTCACTTTGGGCACAAGAGGACCCTCGAGAATGGCTGTACCAATTTCAGGGACCGGAACCCGGAACCCCTCCCAACCCCGTGGACCAGGCTATAGCCCACCGGCCTCGGTGACTATTTCACAGCTGCGCTGGGCATGTCTTGCCATTTTAGGGGCGACTTTGACCGTAGCCTCAGGGCACGGCGACCCTCGAAAAGACTGGACCCATTTCCGGCGGCAGAACCCCGAAACCCCCCAACCCCGTGGACCAAAAGGCTATAGCCCACGGCCTCGGTGACTTCTTGCCATCTTGGGGCTTGACCGTAGCCTCCCACTGGGCACACGAGGACCCTCGAAAAGACTGTACCTATTTCCGCCGACCAGCACCCCGAAACCCCCCCAAAACCCCGTGGACCAAAGGCTATAGCCCACCGGCCGCGGTGACTATTTCCTTGCGCTTGGCATTTCTTGCCATTTAGGGCAGGCTTCTGACCGTAGCCTCCCACTGGGCACACGAGGAACCTCGAAGAGACTGTACCCATTTTTGAAGACCAGAGCCCCCGAAACCCCGTCCCCAACCCCCGCGGACCAAAGGCTATAGCCCACCGGCCGCGGGGACTATTGATTGCAGCCATTGGAATGTCTTGCCATTTTAAAGGGGCGCTCGACGTAGCCTCCCCTTTGAGCTGCGAGGACCCTCGAAAAGACTGTACCCATTCGTGCGGCCAGCACCCCGAAACCCCTCCCAAACCCCGTGGACCAAAGGCTACAGCCCACGGCCTCGGTGACTATTTCACAGCTTGCGCTGCGCTGGGCATGTCTTGCCATTTAGGGCGGGGCTTGACCGTAGCCTCCCCTTTGGGTACCACGAGGACCCTCGAAAAAGGCTGTACCCATTTCCGGCGGCAGAACCCCGAAACCCCTCCACAACCCCGTGGACCAGAGGCTATAGCCCACCGGCCTCGGTGATATTTCCTGTATTTGCGCTTGTTGTGCATTGCATTTTACCATTTAGGGCGGGGCTTCTGACCGTATCCTTCCGCCCAGGCACCACGAGGAACCTCGAAGACTGTGCCATTTTGAAGACGAGCCCTAAACCCCTACCCAACCCCGCGGACCATAGGCTATAGCCCACCGGCCTCGGCGACTATTTATTGTTGCGCTAGGAATGTCTTGGCATTTTAAGCGGGCTTGACCGTAGCCTCCCATGGGCTACGAGGACCCTTGAAAAGGCTGTACCCATTTCCGGCCACGGGCCCAAAACCCCATCCCGACCCAGCGGACCCAAGGCTATAGCCCACCGGCCTCGGTGACTATTTCACCGACTGCGCTGGGCATGTCTTGCCATTTAGGGCGGGCTTGACCGTAGCCTCCCCAGGCACCGACGACCCTCGAAAAGACTGGACCCATTTCCGGCTGGCAGAACCCCACAACCCCACCCGTGGACGAGGCTATAGCCCACGGCCTCGGTGACTATTAACCGCCGCTGGGCATTTCTTGCCATCTTAGGGGCTTCTGACCGTAGCCTCCCACTGGGCACACGAGGACCCTCGAAAAGACTGTACCCATTTCCGACGACCAGCACCCCCGAAACCCCCTCCCAAACACCCGTGGACCAAAGGCTATAGCCCACCGGCCTCGGTGACTATTTCACGCGCTGCGCCGCTGTGCATTTCTTGCCATTTTAGGGCAGGCTTCTGACCGTAGCCTCCCACTGGGCACACGAGGAACCTCGAAGAGACTGTACCCATTTTTAAAGACCAGAGCCCCCTAAACCCCCTCCCCAAACCCCGCGGACCAAAGGCTATAGCCCACCGGCCTCGGCGACTATTTGACGCGCCTGGGAATGTCTTGCCATTTAGGGCGAGCTCGGCCGTAGCCTCCCCTGGGCTACGAGGACCCTTGAAAAGCATGCCCTTTTCCGGCGACGGGCCCGAAACCCCATCCCCAACCCCCGCGGACCAAAGGCTATAGCCCACCGGCCTCGGTGACTATTTACCGCGCTGCGACGCTGGGCATTTCATGCCATTTTAGGGCAGACCTCTGATCGTAGCCTCCCACTGGGCACACGTGGGCCCTTGAAAAGACTTTACCCATTTCCGACGATTAGAGCCCCCGAAACACCTTCCCCAACCCACGCGGACGAAAGGCTATAGCCCACCGGCCTCGGCGACTATTTGATGCGCTGCGCCGCTGGGCATTTCTTGCCATTTTAGGGGCTTCTGACCGTAGCCTCCCACTGGGCACAAGAGGACCCTCGAAATGACTGTACCAATTTCCGAGGACCAGAACCCCCGGAACCCCCTCCCCAACCCCCGTGGACCAAAGGCTATAGCCCACCGGCCTCGGTGACTATTTCCGGGGGTGCGCGGCTGGGCATGTCTTGCCATTTAGGGCGAGCTTCTGACCGTAGCCTCCCAGCTTGGGCACCGACGACCCTCGAAAGACTGGACCCATTTCGGCGACCGGAACCCCGAAACCCCCCCTAACCCCCGTGGACCAAAGGCTATAGCCCACCGGCCTCGGTGACTATTGACGCGCTTCGCCGCTGGGCATTTCTTGCCATCTTAGGGGCTTCTGACCGTAGCCTCCCACTGGGCACACGAGGACCCTCGAAAAGACTGTACCCATTTCCGACGACCAGCACCCCCGAAACCCCCTCCCAAACCCCCGTGGACCAAAGGCTATAGCCCACCGGCCTCGGTGACTATTTCACGCGCTGCGCCGCTGTGCATTTCTTGCCATTTTAGGGCAGGCTTCTGACCGTAGCCTCCCACTGGGCACACGAGGAACCTCGAAGAGACTGTACCCATTTTTAAAGACCAGCCCCTAAACCCCTCCCCAACCCAGTCGGACTAAAGGCTATAGCCAACCGTCGTCGGCGACTATTTGTGCTGTGCGCTGAGAATGTCTTGCCATTTTGGGCGACTCGACCGTAGCCTCCCCTTTGGGCACACGAGGACCCTTGAAAGACTGCCTTTTCCGACGACCAGAGCCCCCGAAACCCCATCCCCAACCCCCGCGGACCAAAGGCTATAGCCCACCGGCCTCGGTGACTATTTCCAGCTGCGGCCTTTGGGCATTCATGCCATTTGGGCAGCCCTCTGAACGTAGCCTCCCACTGGGCACACGAGGCCCCTTGAAAAGACTTTACCCATTTCCGACGACCAGAGCCCCCGAAACACCTTCCCCAACCCCCGCGGACCAAAGGCTATAGCCCACCGGCCTCGGCGACTATTTGATCTGACTGCGCGTTGGGCATTTCTTGCCATTTAGGGGCTTACGCCCGTAGCCTCCCAGCCCACGAGGACCCTCGAAATGGTACCCATTTCAGGGACGGGAACCCCGGAACCCCTCCCCGGCCCGTGGTCAGGCTATAGCCCACGGCCTCGGTGACTATTTCACAGCGTTGCGCGCTAGGCATTTCTTGCCATTTTAAGGCGGGCTTCGACCGTAGCCTCACTTTGGGAACACGAGGTCCTCGAAAAATGTACCCATTTTGTGACGGAGCCCTGGCCTCCCCGACCCAGCGGACCGAGGCTACACCTACGGCCTCGGTGACTATTTCCAGCTGCGCGCTGGCGGGCATTTCTTACCATTTAGGGCGGGCTTGTGACCGTAGCCTCTCCTTTGGCACGGAGGACCCTCAAAAGCGTACCCATTTCCGATGACGAGCCCCGAAACCCCCTCCCGACCAGCGCGGACCAGGCTATAGCCCACCGGCCTCGGTGACTATTTCACGCTGCGCTGTGCATTTCTTGCCATTTAGGGCAGGCTTGACCGTAGCCTCCCACTGGGCACCACGAGGAACCTCGAAGGCTGTACCCATTTTGAAGACGAGGCCTAAACCCCCTCCCGACCCAGCGGACCAAGGCTATAGCCCACCGGCCTCGGTGACTATTTCACCTGTGTGCGCGCTGGCCATTCTTGCCATTTTTAAGGCGGGCTTCTGACCGTAGCCTGCCGCTGGGCTATGAGGTCCCTCGAAAAGGCTGTACCCATTTTGTGACGGCCGAGCCCTAAGCCCCTCCCGGACCCCGCGGACCAAAGGCTAGCCAGCCTCGGCCTCGGTGACTATTTCCAGCAGCTGCGCGCTGGGCATTTCTTGCTATTTTAGGGTAGGCCTCGACCGTAGCCTCCCAGCCCAGGTACACGAGGACCATCGAAATCATGTACCCATTTACGGCGCCGAGCCCCGACGCCCTCCCGGCCCCACGGACCGAAGGCTATAGCCCACCGGCATCGGCGACTATTTCACGCGCTGCGCCGCTGGGCATTTCTTGCCATTTTAGGGCAGACTTCTGACCGTAGCCTCCCACTGCGCAGACGAGGACCCTCGAAAAGACTGTACCCATTTTCGACGACCAGAGCCCCCTAAACCCCCCCCCTCAACCCCCGCGGACCAAAGGCTATAGCCCACCGGGCTCGGTGACTATTTCACGCGCTGCGCCGCTGGGCATTTTTTGCCATTTTAGGGCAGGCCTCTGACCGTAGCCTCCCACTGGGCACACGAGGACCCTCGAAAAGACTGTATCCATTTCGGAGGACCCAGGCCCAAAACCCCTCCCGACCCCCAGGGCTATACACCACCGGCCTCGTTGACTATTTCATCGCTGGGTATTGCTTGCCATTTTAGGGCAGGCTTGTGACCGTAGCCTCCACCGGGCTGCGAGGACCCTCGAAAGACTGTACCCATTTTGAGACAGGCCCTAAAACCCCTCCCCAACCCCAGCGGACCAAGGCTATAGCCCACGGCCTCGGTGACTATTTCACAGCTGTGTTTGCGCATTTTTGCCATTTAGGCAGGCCTCGACCGTAGCCTCCCAGGCACACTAGGACCCTCGAAAAGATTGTATCCATTTCTAACGACCAGGCCCGAAACCCCTCCCAACCCCGCGGACCAAGGCTATACACCACCGGCCTCGGTGACTATTTCCTGTAGCTGCTGCGCTGGGTATTTCTTGCCATTTAGGGCGGGCTTGTGACCGTAGCCTCCCACCGGGCACGAGACCCTCGAAAAGACTGTACCCATTTTGAAGACGAGCCCTAAGCCCCTCCCAGCCCCCGGACCAAAGGCTATAGTCCACCGGCCTCGGCGACTATTTGATGCGCTGCGCCGCTGGGCATTTCTTGCCATCTTAGGGGCTTCTGACCGTAGCCTCCCACTGGGCACAAGAGGACCCTCGAAATGACTGTACCAATTTCGAGGACGAACCCCGGAACCCCTCCCAGACCCCGTGGACCAAAAGGCTATAGCCCACCGGCCTCGGTGACTATTTCCTTGAGCTGCGCGGCCAGGCATTTCTTGCCATTTAGGGCGGGGCCTCGACCGTAGCCTCCCAGCGGGCAAGCGAGGACCCTCGAAAAGGCTGTATCCATTTACGGCCAGGCCCAAACCCCTCCCGGCCCCGCGGACCAAAGGCTGCAGCCCACCGGCCTCGGTGACTATTTCGCGCGCTGCGCCGCTGGGCATTTCTTGCCATTTTAGGGCAGGCCTCGGACAGTAGCCTCCCCAGGCAAGCGAGGACCCTCGAAAAGGCGTATCCATTTCGGCGGCAGGCCCCGAAACCCCTCCCAACCCCGCGGACCAGGCTGCAGCCCACCGGCCTCGGTGACTATTTCCTGCGCTGCGCGCTGGGCATGTCTTGCCATTTAGGCGGGGCTTCGTACCGTAGCCTCCCATGGGCACGAGGACCCTCGAAAGGACTGGACCCATTTCCGGCGGCCAGAACCCCGAAACCCCCCTGCGCCCGTGGACGAGGCTATAGCCCACCGGCCTCGGTGACTATTGGCCAGCGCGGGCATTTCTTGCCATCTTAGGGGCTTCGACCGTAGCCTCCCAGGCTACGAGGACCCTCGAAAGACTGCCATTTCCGACGACCAGCACCCCGAAACCCCTCGAAACTCCCGTGGACCAAGGCTATTGCCCACCGGCCTCGGTGACTATTTCACCTGTGCATTCTTGCCATTTTAGGGCAGGCTTCGGCCGTAGCCTCCCAGCTGGGCACCGAGGAACCTCGAAGAGCTGTACCCATTTTTGAAGACGAGGCCCTAACCCCTCCCCAGCCCCCGCGGACCAGAGGCTATAGCCCACCGGCCTCGGCGACTATTATTTATTGACGCTGCGCTGGGAATGTCTTGCCATTTAGGCGAGCTCGACCGTAACCTCCAGGCACCGAGGACCCTTGAAAAAGGCTGTACCCTTTTCCGACGAGCCCCGAAACCCCATCCCGGCCCCAGCGGACCAAGGCTATAGCCCACGGCCTCGGTGACTATTTCCAGCTGCGGCCTGGGCATTTCATGCCATTTTAGGCGGACCTCGGATCGTAGCTTCCCACTGGGTACACGTGGTCCCTTGAAAAGACTTTACTCATTTCCGACGACCAGAGCCCCCGAAACACCTTCCCCAACCCACGCGGACCACAGGCTATAGCCCACCGGCCTCGGCGACTATTTGATCTTGCGCTGGGCATTCTTGCCATTTAAAGGCGGGGCTTCGACCGTAGCCTCCCACAGGAACACGAGGTCCCTCGAAAATGTACCCATTTTGTGACTAGAGCCCTAAACCCCTCCCAACCCCAGCGGACCAAGGCTACACCTCTAGGCCTCGGTGACTATTTCCCTTGACTGCGCTGGGCAGGCATTTCTTACCATTTTAGGGCAGGCTTGTGACCGTAGCCTCTCACTGGGCACACGAGGACCCTCCAAAAGACTGTACCCATTTCCGATGACCAGAGCCCCCGAAACCCCCTCCCCAACCCGCGCGGACCAAAGGCTATAGCCCACCGGCCTCGGTGACTATTTCCTGTGTTGCGCTGTGCATTTCTTGCCATTTTAGGGCAGGCTTCTGACCGTAGCCTCCCACTGGGCACACGAGGAACCTCGAAGAGACTGTACCCATTTTTGAAGACCAGAGGCCCCTAAACCCCCTCCCCAACCCCCGCGGACCAAAGGCTATAGCCCACCGGCCTCGGTGACTATTTCACGCGCTGCGCCGCTGGCCATTTCTTGCCATTTTAAGGCAGGCTTCTGACCGTAGCCTGCCACTGGGAACACGAGGTCCCTCGAAAAGACTGTACCCATTTTTGACGACCAGAGCCCCCTAAACCCCCTCCCCAACCCCCGCGGACCAAAGGCTATAGCCTACCGGCCTCGGTGACTATTTCCCGCGCTGCGCCGCTGGGCATTTCTTGCTATTTTAGGGTAGGCCTCTGACCGTAGCCTCCCACTGGGCACACGAGGACCATCGAAAATACTGTACCCATTTCTGACGCCACGAGCCCCCGAACGCCCCTCCCCAACCCCCGCGGACCGAAGGCTATAGCCCACCGGCATCGGCGACTATTTCACGCACTGCGCCGCTGGGCATTTCTTGCCATTTTAGGGCAGACTTCTGACCGTAGCCTCCCACTGCGCAGACGAGGACCCTCGAAAAGACTGTACCCATTTTCGTGACGAGCCCTAAACCCCCCCAACCCCCGCGGACCAAAGGCTATAGCCCACCGGGCTCGGTGACTATTTCACGCGCTGCGCCGCTGGGCATTTTTTGCCATTTTAGGGCAGGCCTCTGACCGTAGCCTCCCACTGGGCACACGAGGACCCTCGAAAAGATTGTATCCATTTCTGACGACCAGAGCCCCCGAAACCCCCTGCCCAACCCCCGCGGACCAAAGGCTATAGCCCACCGGCCTCGGTGACTATTTCCAGCCTTGCGCGCTGGGTATTTCTTGCCATTTTAGGGCGGGGCTTGTGACCGTAGCCTCCCACTGGGCACACGAGGACCCTAGAAAAGACTGTACCCATTTTGAAGACGAGCCTAAACCCCTCCCAGCCCCAGCGGACCAAAGGCTAGCCCACGGCCTCGGTGACTATTTCCGCAGCCTGCGCTGCGCATTTTACCATTTAAGGGAGGCCTCGACCGTAGCCTCCCAGCAGGCACGAGGACCCTCGAAAAGACTGTACCCATTTGGACGACCCGAGCCCCAGGCGTCCCTCCCCAACCCCCGCGGACGAAAGGCTATAGCCCACCGGCCTCGGCGACTATTTGACGCGCTGCGCCGCTTGGCATTTCTTGCCATTTTAGGGCAAGCTTCTGACCGTAGCCTCCCACTGGGTGCACGAGGACCCTCGAAAAGCCTGTACCCATTTCCGATGACCAGAGCCCCCGAAACCCCTCCCCAACCCCCGTGGACGAAAGGTTATAGCCCACCGGCCTCGGGGACTATTTGACGCGCTGCGCCGCTGGGCATTTCTTACCATTTTAGGGGCTTCTGACCGTAGCCTCCCACTGGGCACACGAGGACCCTCGAAAAGACTGTACCCATTTCTGAGGACCAGAGCCCCCGGAACCCCCTCCCCAACCCGCGTGGACAAAAGGCTACAGCCCACCGGCCTCGGTGACTATTTCACGCGCTGCGCCGCTGGGTATTTCTTGCCATTTTAGGGCAGGCTTGTGACCGTAGCCTCCCACTGGGTACACGAGGACCCTCGAAAAGACTGTACCCATTTTGAGGCAGAACCTAAACCCCTCCCAGCCCCGGACCAAAGGCTATAGCCCACCGGCCTTGGTGACTATTTCCCGCAGCTGCGCGCTGGGCATTTCTTGCCATTTTTGGCGGGCTTCTGACCGTAGCCTCCCCTTTGGGCACACGAGGACCCTCGAAAAGGCATGTACCATTTGACGACCGGGCGCCCGAACGTCCCTCCCCAACCCCCGCGGACCAAAGGCTATAGCCCACCGGCCTCAGTGACTATTTCCCGCGCTACGCCGCTGGGCATTTCTTGTCATTTTAGGGCAAGCCTCTGACCGTAGCCTCCCACTGGGTACACGAGGACCCTCGAAAAGACTGTACCCATTTCCGACGCCCAGAGCCCCAGAACTTCCCTCCCCAACCCCCGCGGACCAAAGGCTATGCCCACCGGCCTCGGCGACTATTTCACGGGCTGCGCCGCTGGGCATGTCTTGTCATTTTAGGGCAGGCTTGTGACCGTAGCCTCCCACTGGGCACACGAGGACCCTCGAAAAGACTGTACCCATTTCTGACAACTAGAGCCCCCGACACCCCCTCCCCAACCCCCGCGGACCAAAGGCTATAGCCCACCGGCCTCGGTGACTATTTTACGCGCTGCGCCGCTTGGCATTTCTTGTCATTTTAGGGCAGGCCTCTGACCGTAGCCTCCCACAGGCTACGAGGACCCTCGAAAAGACTGTACACATAACCGACGCGCCTCCCCAACCCCCGCGGACCAAAGGCTATAGCCCACCTGCCTCGGCGACTATTTCGCGCACTGAGCCGCTGGGCATTTCTTGCCATTTTAGGGCAGGCCTCTGATCGTAGCCTTCCACTGGGCACACGAGGACCCTCGAAAAGACTGTACCCATTTCTGACACCCAGAGCCCCCGAACCCCCCTCCCCAACCCCCGCGGACCAAAGGCTATAGCCCACCGGCCTCGGCGACTATTTCACGCGCTGCGCCGCTGGGCATTTCTTGCCATTTTAGGGCAGGCTTATGACCGTAGCCTCCCACTGGGCACACGAGGACCGTCGTAAAGATTGTACCCATTTCCGACGACCACAGGCCCCAAAACCCCTCCCGGCCCCAGCGGACCAAAGGCTATAGCCGACCGGCCTCGGGGACTATTTCACGCGCTGCGCCGCTGGGCATGTCTTGCCATTTTAGGGCAGGCTTGTGACCGTAGCCTCCAACTGGGCACACAAGGACCCTCGAAAAGACTTTACCCATTTCCGACACCCAGAGCCCCCGAACGCCCCTCCCCAACCCCCACGGACCGAAGGCTATAGCCCACCGGCATCGGCGACTATTTCACGCGCTGCGCCGCTGGTTATTTCTTGCCATTTTAGGGCATACTTCTGACCGTAGCCTCCCACTGCGCAGACGAGGACCCTCGAAAAGACTGTACCCATTTTCGACGAGCTAAACCCCCTCAACCCCGCGGACCCAAATTGCCATTTAGGGTAGGCCTCGACCGTAGCCTCCCAGGCACACTAGGACCCTCGAAAAGGTGTATCCATTCGGCGACCAGGCCCGAAGCCCTCACCAAGCCCAGCGGACCAAAGGCTATACACATCGGCCTCAGTGACTATTTCCGCGCTGCGCTGGGTATTTCTTGCCATTTAGGCGGGGCTTGTGACCGTAGCCTCCCACGGGCACGAGGTCCCTCGAAAAGACTGTACTCATTTTTTGAAGACCAGGCCCTAAACCCCTCCCCCAACCCGGACCAGGCTATAGCCCACCGGCCTCGGTGACTATTTCAGCTGTGCTGCGCTGGGCATTTTTGCCATTTTAGGGCAGGCCTCGACCGTAGCCTCCAGGCACACTAGGACCCTCGAAAGATTGTATCCATTTCTAACGACCAGGCCCGAAACCCCTCCCAACCCCAGCGGACCAAAGGCTATCACCACGGCCTCGGTGACTATTTCCTGTGCGCCTGGGTATTTCTTGCCATTTAGGGCGGGGCTTGTGACCGTAGCCTCCACACGAACACGAGGACCCTCGAAAGACTGTACCCATTTTGAAGACCGAGCCCCCTAAACCTCCCGACCCCAGCGGACCAAGGCTATAGTCCACCGGCCTCGGCGACTATTTGATCGCTGCGCTGGGCATTTCTTGCCATTTTAGGGGCTTCTGACCGTAGCCTCCCACTGGCCACACGAGGACCCTCGAAATGACTGTACCAATTTCCGAGGACCAGAACCCTCGGAACCCCCTCCCCAACCCCCGTGGACCAAAGGCTATAGCCCACCGGCCTCGGTGACTATTTCAGCAGTTGCGCGGCCATTTCTTGCCATTTTAGGGGCAGGCCTCGACCGTAGCCTCCCCGGGCAAGCGAGGACCCTCGAAAAGGCGTATCCATTTCGGCGACGGGCCCAGAAACCCCCTCCCGGCCCAGCGGACCGGGCTACAGCCCACGGCCTCGGTGACTATTTCCTGCTGCGCGCTGTGCATTTCTTGCCATTTAGGGCAGGCCTCGGCCGTAGCCTCCCAGGCAAGCGAGGACCCTCGAAAGGCGTATCCATTTCGTGACCAGGCCCCGAAACCCCTCCCGGCCCGCGGACCAGGCTGACCCGGCCTCGGTGACTATTTCACGCGCTGCGCCGCTGGGCATGTCTTGCCATTTTAGGGCAGGCTTCTGACCGTAGCCTCCCACTGGGCACACGAGGACCCTCGAAAAGACTGGACCCATTTCCGACGACCAGAACCCCCGAAACCCCCCCTAACGCCCGTGGACCAAAGGCTATAGCCCACCGGCCTCGGTGACTATTGACGCGCTTCGCCGCTGGGCATTTCTTGCCATCTTAGGGGCTTCTGACCGTAGCCTCCCACTGGGCACACGAGGACCCTCGAAAAGACTGTACCCATTTCCGACGACCAGCACCCCCGAAACCCCCTCCCAAACTCCCGTGGACCAAAGGCTATTGCCCACCGGCCTCGGTGACTATTTCACGCGCTGCGCCGCTGTGCATTTCTTGCCATTTTAGGGCAGGCTTCTGACCGTAGCCTCCCACTGGGCACACGAGGAACCTCGAAGAGACTGTACCCATTTTTGAAGACCAGAGCCCCCTAAACCCCCTCCCCAACCCCCGCGGACCAAAGGCTATAGCCCACCGGCCTCGGCGACTATTTGACGCGCTGCGCCGCTGGGAATGTCTTGCCATTTTAGGGCAGGCTCTGACCGTAGCCTCCCACTGGGCACACGAGGACCCTTGAAAAGACTGTACCCTTTTCCGACGACCAGAGCCCCCGAAACCCCATCCCCAACCCCCGCGGACCAAAGGCTATAGCCCACCGGCCTCGGTGACTATTTCCCGCGCTGCGACGCTGGGCATTTCATGCCATTTTAGGGCAGACCTCAGATCGTAGCCTCCCACTGGGCACACGTGGGCCCTTGAAAAGACTTTACCCATTTCCGACGACCAGAGCCCCCGAAACACCTTCCCCAACCCACGCGGACCAAAGGCTATAGCCCACCGGCCTCGGCGACTATTTGATGCGCTGCGCCGCTGGGCATTTCTTGCCATTTTAAGGCAGGCTTCTGACCGTAGCCTCCCACTGGGAACACGAGGTCCCTCGAAAAGACTGTACCCATTTTTGACGACCAGAGCCCCCTAAACCCCCTCCCCAACCCCCGCGGACCAAAGGCTACACCCTACCGGCCTCGGTGACTATTTCCCGCGCTGCGCCGCTGGGCAGGCATTTCTTACCATTTTAGGGCAGGCTTGTGACCGTAGCCTCTCACTGGGCACACGAGAACCCTCCAAAAGACTGTACCCATTTCCGATGACGGGCCCGAAACCCCTCCCCGGCCCAGCGGACCAAAGGCTATAGCCCTCCGGCCTCGGTGACTATTTCACTTGCTGCGCGCTGTGCATTTCTTGCCATTTTAAGGCGGGGCTTGACCGTAGCCTCCCCCCAGGCACGAGGAACCTCGAAGAGCTGCCATTTTGAAGACGAGGCCCTAAGCCCCTCCCAGCCCCAGCGGACCAAGGCTATGGCCCACGGCCTCGGTGACTATTTCCTGTGGCTGCGCTGGGCATTTCTTGCCATTTAAGCGGGCTTCTGACCGTAGCCTGCTGAACTGAGGTCCTCGAAAAGACTGTACCCATTTTTGACGCCCAGAGCCCCCTAACCCCCCCCCCCTCCCCCGCGGACCAAAGGCTATAGCCTACCGGCCTCGGTGACTATTTCCCGCGCTGCGCCGCTGGGCATTTCTTGCTATTTTAGGGTAGGCCTCTGACCGTAGCCTCCCACTGGGCACACGAGGACCCTCGAAAATACTGTACCCATTTCCGACGACACGAGCCCCGACGCCCCTCCCAGGCCCCAGCGGACCGAAGGCTATAGCCCACCGGCATCGGCGGCTATTTCACGCCCTGCGCTGAGGCATTTCTTGCCATTTAGGCGGACTTGACCGTAGCCTCCCGCGACGAGGACCCTCGAAAAATGTACCCATTTTCGGCGACGAGCCCTAAACCCCCCCCTCGGCCCCGCGGACCAAGGCTATAGCCCACGGGCTCGGTGACTATTTCACTGACTGCGCGCTGGGCATTTTGCCATTTAGGGCGGGCCTCGACCGTAGCCTCCCAGGCACACTAGGACCCTCGAAAGATTGTATCCATTTCGGCGACCAGGCCCCGAAACCCCCTCCCCACCCCAGCGGACCAAGGCTATACACCACCGGCCTCGGTGACTATTTCCGCAGCGCTGCGCTGGGTATTTCTTGCCATTTAGGCGGGCTTGTGACCGTAGCCTCCCACGGGCACACGAGGACCCTCGAAAAGTACCCATTTTGAAGACCGAGCCCCCAAGCCCCTCCCAACCCCAGCGGACCAAAGGCTATAGCCCACGGCCTCGGTGACTATTTCACCGCTGCGCGGCTCGCATTTTTACCATTTAAGGGAGGCCTCGGACCGTAGCCTCCCAGGCTGCACGAGGACCCTCGAAAGACTGCCCATTTCGGACGACCGAGCCCCGAGCGTCCTCCCCAACCCCAGCGGACGAAGGCTATAGCCACCGGCCTCGGCGACTATTTGCGCTGCGCGGCAGCATTTCTTGCCATTTTAGGGCAAGCTTCTGACCGTAGCCTCCAGCTGGGTGCGAGGACCCTCGAAAAGCCTGTACCATTTCCGATGACGAGCCCGAAACCTCCCGGCCCCGTGGGCGAGGTTATAGCCCTGGCCTCGGGGACTATTTAACGCTGCTTTCTTGTGGCGGGCATTTAACACCATTTTAGGGGCTTGACCGTAGCCTCTTGGGCACCGAGGACCCTCGAAAGACTGTACCCGTTTACGAGGACCCAGGCCGGAACCCCTCCCCAACCAGCGGCGTGGACAAAAAGGCTACGGCCAGTGACTCGGTGACTATTTCACGCATGCGCGCTCTGCGCCATTGGGTATTTCTTGCCATTTTAGGGCGGGCTTGTGACCGTAGCCTCCCGGCTGGGTACCACGAGGACCCTCGAAAAATGCCATTTTGAAGACGGAACCCCCTAAACCCCTCCCAGCCCCAGCGGACCAAAGGCTATAGCCCACGGCCTTGGTGACTATTTCACGCTGCGCGCTGGGCATTTCTTGCCATTTTTTGGCGGGGCTTCTACCGTAGTAGCCTCCCACTTTGGGCTACGAGGACCCTCGAAAAGGCATGCCCATTTTCGATGTTGAGCCCCTAAACCCCTCCCGGCCCCGAGACCAAGGATATATCCATCCGGCCTCGAGGACTATTTCACGCGCTGCGCCGCTTGGCATTTCTTGCCATTTTAGGGCAGGCTTCTGACCGTAGCCTCCCACTGGGCACACGAAGACCCTCGAAAAGACTGTACCCATTTTTGACGCCCAGAGCCCCAGAACTTCCCTCCCCAACCCCCGCGGACCAAAGGTTATAGCCCACCGGCCGCGGCGACCGTTTCCTGCGCGCTGGACATTTCTTGTCATTTTAGGGCAGGCCTCGTACGTAACCTCCCAGGCTACGAGGACCCTCGAAAGACATGTACCCATTTCGCGGCAGGCCCGAAACACCTTCCCTGACCCGTGGACCGAGCTTCCAGCCCACCGGCCTCGGCGACTATTTGACGTGCTGCGCCGCTTGGCATTTCTTGCCATTTTAGGGCAGGCTTCTGACCGTAACCTCCCACTGGGCACACGAAGACCCTCGAAAAGACTGTACCCATTTTTGACGCCCAGAGCCCCAGAACTTCCCTCCCCAACCCCCGCGGACCAAAGGCTATAGCCCACCGGCCTCGGCGACCGTTTCACGCGCTGCGCCGCTGGACATTTCTTGTCATTTTAGGGCAGGCCTCTGACCGTAGCCTCCCACTGGGCACACGAGGACCCTCGAAAAGACTGTACCCATTTCCGACGACCAGAGACCACGAAACACCTGACCGAACTTCAGTGGACCAAAGGCTATAGCCCACCGGCCTCGGCGACTATTTGACGTGCTGCGCCGCTTGGGATTTCTTACCATTTTAGGGCAGGCTTCTGACCGTAGCCTCCCACTGGGCACACGAGGACCCTCGAAAAGACTGTGCCCATTTTCGATGACCAAAGCACCCTAAACCCCGTCCCCAACCCCCGCGGACAAAAGGCTATAGCCCACCGGCCTCGGCGACCGTTTCACGCGCTGCGCCGCTGGACATTTCTTGTCATTTTAGGGCAGGCCTCTGACCGTAGCCTCCCACTGGGCACACGAGGACCCTCGAAAAGACTGTACCCATTTTCGGCGGCCAGGCCCTGAAACACCTTCCCCAACCCCGTGGACCAAAGGCTATAAGCCCCACGGCCTCGGCGACTATTTGACGTGCTGCGCCGCTTGGGATTTCTTACCATTTTAGGGCAGGCTTCTGACCGTAGCCTCCCACTGGGCACACGAGGACCCTCGAAAAGACTGTGCCCATTTTCGATGACCAAAGCACCCTAAACCCCGTCCCCAACCCCCGCGGACAAAAGGCTATAGCCCACCGGCCTCGGTGACTATTTCACGCGCTGCGCCGCTGGGTATTTCTTGCCATTATAGGGCAGGCTTGGCCGTAGCCTCCCCAGGCACCACGAGGACCCTCGAAAAGACTGTACCCATTTTCGATGACCAGAACCCCCTAAACCCCCTCCCCAACCCCCGCGAACCAAAGGATATATCCATCCGGCCTCGAGGACTATTTCACGCGCTGCGCCGCTTGGCATTTCTTGCCATTTTAGGGCAGGCTTCTGACCGTAGCCTCCCACTGGGCACACGAAGACCCTCGAAAAGACTGTACCCATTTTGGCGCGGTGAACTTCCTCCCAGCCCCGCGGACCAAGGCTATAGCCCACCGGCCTCGGCGACCGTTTCCGCAGCTGCGCGCTGGACATTTCTTGTCATTTAGGGCAGGCCTCGTACGTAACCTCCCAGGCCTGACGAGGACCCTCGAAAAGGCATACCCATTTCCGGCGAGCCGAGGCCCCGCACCTTCCCAGCCCCGTGGACCAAGGCTATGGCCACGGCCTCGGCGACTATTTGACGCGCTACGCCGGTTGGCATTTCTTGCCATTTTAAGACGACTTCTGACCGTAACCTCCTGGGCACCACGAAGACCCTCGAAAGACTGTACCCATTTTGGCCTTGAGCCCGAACTTCCCTCCCCAACCCCCGCGGACCAAAGGCTATAGCCCACCGGCCTCGGCGACCGTTTCACGCGCTGCGCCGCTGGACATTTCTTGTCATTTTAGGGCAGGCCTCTGACCGTAGCCTCCCCAGCACCGAGGACCCTCGAAAAGGCACTGCCATTTCCGGCGACCGAGCCCCGAAACACCTTCAAAGGCTATAGCCCACCGGCCTCGGCGACTATTTGGCGTGCTGCGCCGCTTGGCATTTCTTCCCATTTTTGGGCAGGCCTCTGACCGTATCCTCCCACTGGGCACACGAGGCCCCTCAAAAAGACTGTACCCATTTTGGCGCCCCCGAACTTCCCTCCCCGGACCAAAGGCTATAGCCCACCGGCCTCGGCGACCGTTTCCACGCGCTGCGCGCTGGACATTCTTGTCATTTAGGGCGAGGCCTCGACCGTAGCCTCCCAGGCACGCAGGACCCTCGAAAGGCTGTACCCATTTTGGCGCGAGCCCCAGAACTTCCCTCCCAACCCCAGCGGACCAAAGGCTATGGCCCACAGCCTCGGCGACCGTTTCAGCTGCGCGCTGGGCATTTCTTGTCATTTTAGGACAGGCCTCAGACCGTAGCCTCCCACGGGGCACCACGAGGACCCTCGAAAGACTGCCCATTTCGGCGCCTCCCCAACCCCGTGGACCAAGGCTAGCCACCACCGGCCTCGGCGACTATTTCACGCAGCGCTGCGCATTTCTTGCCATTTTAGGGCAGCCCTCTGACCCATTAACCTCGCAATGGGCACCACGAGTACCCTCGAAAAGACTATGCCATTTCCAGCGCCCCGAGCGTCCCTCCCAACCCCAGCGGACGAAGGCTATAGCTCACGGCCTCGGCGACTATTTCCGCGCTGCGCGCGGACATTTCTTGCCATTTTAGGGCGGGCTTCGGATAGCCTCCCATGGGCACCACGAGGACCCTCGTAAAGACTGTGCACCCATTCGTGACCCGGAACCCCGAAACCCCTCCCAACCCCAGCGGACCCGAGAGGCTAGCCCACCGGCCTCGGTGACTATTTCCGCTGCGCCGCTGGGCATTGCTTGTCATTTTGGGCAAGCCTCTGACCGTAACCTCCACAGGGCACGAGGACCCTCGAAAGGTACCCATTCCATTTCCAGCGCCTCCCCAACCCCGTGGACCAGGCTATAGCCCACGGCCTCGGCGACTATTTCAGCGCTGGGCATTTCTTGCCATTTTAGGGCAGGCCTCTGACCGTAGCCTCCCAATGGGCACACGAGGACCCTCGAAAAGACTGTACCCATTTCCGACACCCAGAGCCCCCGAACGCCCCTCCCCAACCCCCGCGGACCAAAGTCTATAGCCCACCGGCCTCGGCGACTATTTCACGCGCTGCGCCGCTGGGCATGTCTTGCCATTTTAGGGCAGGTTTGTGACCGTAGCCTCACACTGGGCACACGAGGACCCTCGAAAAGACTGTACCCATTTCTGACAATCAGAGCCCCCGAAACCCCCTCCCCAACCCCCGCGGACCAAAGGCTATAGCCACCGGCCTCGGTGACTATTTCACGCGCTGCGCCGCTTGGCATTTCTTGTCATTTTAGGGTAGGCCTCTGACCGTAGCCTCCACAGAGGGCACGAGGATCCTCGAAAAAGCTGTACCCATTTCATGCGCCTCCCCAGCCCGTGGACCAAGGCTATAGCCCACGGCCTCGGCGACTATTTCGCAGCGCTGCGCGCTGGGCATTTCTTGCCATTTAGGGCAGGCCTCTGACGTAGCCTCCCAATGGGCACCACGAGGACCCTCGAAAAATGTACCATTTGACACAGGCCCCAACGCCCCTCCCCCCCCCGTGGACCCAAGTCTATAGCCCAGCGGCCTCGGCGACTATTTCAGCAGCTGCGCGCTGGGCATGTCTTGCCATTTAAGGGCAGGTTTGTGACCGTAGCCTCCTGCTGGGCACGAGGACCCTCGAAAAAAGACTGTACCCATTTCGACAATCAGGCCCCGAAACCCCTCCCGGCCCCAGCGGACCAAGGCTATAGCCACCGGCCTCGGTGACTATTTCGCAGCGCTCGCGCTTGGCATTTCTTGTCATTTTGGGTGAGCCTCTGACCGTAGCCTCCCACAGGGGCACGAGGATCCTCGAAAAGGCGTACCCATTTCCGGCCGCGCCTCCCCACCCCCGTGGACCAAAGGCTATAGCCCCCCGGCCTCGGAGACTATTTCACTGCGCGCTGGGCATTCTTTCCATTTAGGGCAAGCCTCTGACCGTAGCCTCCACTGGGCACGAGGACCCTCGGCATGCCCATTTTCGTGACGGGCCCCAGGCCCCCTCCCAACCCCGCGGACACAAGGCTATAGCCCACCGGCCTCAGTGACTATTTCCCGCGTTGCGCCGCTGGGCATTTCTTGCCATTTTAGGGCAAGCCTCGACCGTAGCGTCCGCTGGGCACGAGGACCCTCGAAAGGACTGTAACCATTTCCGGCGACGAGCCCCGGCCTTGACCCCCATGGACCCAAAGGCTATAGCCCATCGGCCTCGGCGACTATTTGGCGTGCTGCGCGCAGGATTTCTTACCATTTTAGGGCAAGCCTCGACCGTAGCCTCCCCAAGCTGAAGACCCTCGAAAAAGCTGTACCCATTTGGACGAGCCCAGGCGTCCCACCCCAACCCGCGGACCAAGGCTATAGCCCACCGGCCTCGGCGACCGTGTCCTGTGTTGCGCGTTGGGTATTTCTTGTCATTTAGGCGGGCCTCTGACCGTAGCCTCCCCAGGCACCACGAGGACCCTCGAAAAGACTGTACCCATTTTGGCGCTTGAGCCCCAGACTTGCCTCCCAGCCCCCGCGGACCAAGGCATAGCCCACCGGCCTCGGCAACCGTTTCCTGCGCTGCGCGCTGGGCATTTCTTGTCATTTAGGGCAGGCCTCGACCCGTAGCCTCCCAGGCACGAGGGACCCTCGAAAAGAATGTACCAATTTCCAACGACCAGAGCCCCCTAAAACCGCTCCCAACCCCGGCCAAACCTATAGCCCACCGGCCTCGGTGACTATTTCCCCATGCTGCCGCTTGTTGAGCATTTCTTGCCATTTTAGGGCCGCCTCGGCCGTAGCCTCCACTGGGTACCGAGGACCCTCGAAAGATTGTACCCATTTGGGCAGGCCCCGAGCAGCCTTCCCAGCCCCGGACCAAAGGCTATAGCCCACCGGCCTCAGCGACTATTTAACGCGCTGGGCATGTCTTGCCATTTTAGGGCAGGCTTCTGACCGTAGCCTTCCACTGGGCACACGAGGACCCTCGAAAAGACTGTACCCATTTCCGACGACCAGAGCCCCCGAAACAGCTTCCCCAACCCCCGCGGGACAAAGGCTATAGCCCACCGGCCTCAGCGACGATGTGGCCTTGCGCCCAGCTTGGCATTTCTTGCTATTTTAGGGCGGGCTTATGACCGTAGCCTTCCCTTTGGGCACCGAGGACCCTCGAGTGCCCATTTCCGTGCGACCAGGCCCCAGAAACACCTTCCCAACCCCGTGGACCAATGGCTACGCCAGCCCGCTCGGCGACTATTTAGCGTGCTCCGCCGCTTGGGATTTGTTACCATTTGGGCAGGCTTCTTACCGTAGCCTCCTTTGAGGCACGAAGACCCTCGAAAAAGCTGTACCCATTCGGACGCCCAGGCCCAGCGTCCCTGACCCCGCGGACCGAGGCTGTGCCCACGGCCTCGGCGACTATTTCTGCGCTGCGCGCTGGGCATGTCTGGCCATTTTAGGGCGAGCTTCTGCCCGTAACCTTCCAGGCTGCGAGGACCCTCGAAAAGGCTGTACACATTTCCGGCGGCAGGCCCGAAACACCTTCCCGACCCAGCGGACCAAAGGCTATAGCCCGCCGGCCTCGGTGACTATTTCGTGAGCTGCGCCGCTGGGCATTTCTTGCCATTTTAGGGCACGCCTCGACCGTTGCCTCCACTTTGGGTACGAGGACCCTCGAAAGACTGTACCCATTTGGACGCCAGGCCCCAGACATCCTTCCCCAACCCCGCGGACCGAAAGGCTATAGCCCACGGGCCACGCGCTGCGCCGCTGGGCATGTCTTGCCATTCTAGAGCTTGAATAGTAGCCTTCACTGGGCACGAGGACCCTCGAAATACTGTGCCATTTCCGGACGAGCCCGGCAGCTTCCCCAACCCCCAGCGGGACAAAGGCTATAGCCCACGGCCTCGGCGACTATTTGGCCCAGCTGCGCGCTTGGCATTCTTGCTATTTTAGGGCGGGCTTATGACCTGGCCTCCCACTGGGCACACGAGGACCCTCGAAAAGCTGTACCATTTGGACGCCCAGGCCCCAGAACATCCTTCCCCAACCCGCGGACCGAGGCTAGCCCACGGGCTCGGCTGACTATTTCACCTGCTGCGCTGGGCATGTCTTGCCATTTTAGGGCAGGCTTCGGCCGTAGCCTTGCTGGGCACACGAGGACCCTCGAAAAGATTGTACCCATTTCGGACGCCCAGAGCCCCCGAACATCCTTCCCCAACCCCCGCGGACCAAAGGCTATAGCCCACCGGCCTCGTCGACTATTTCACGCGCTGCGCCGATGGGCATGTCTTGCCATTTTAGGGCAGGCTTCTGACCGTAGCCTCCCCTGGGCTACGAGGACCCTCGAAAAGACTGTACCATTTCCGGCGACAGTAGCCCCCTAAACCCCTCCCAACCCCGCGGACCAGGCTATAGCCCACGGCCTCGGTGTCTATTTCCACCTTGCGCGCTGGGCATTTTTGCCATTTAGGGCAGGCCTCGACCTAGCCTCCAGCAGGAACCGAGGACCCTTGAAAAGACTGTCTGTTCCGGCGGAGCCCAGACTTCCCGACCCGGACAAAGGCTATAGCCCACCGGCCTCGGCGACCGTTTCACCTTGCTGCGTACCAGCATTCTTGCCATTTTAGGGCGAGCCTCGACCGTAAGCCTCAGCCCACGAGGACCCTCGAAAAGACTGTACCCATTTTCGATGACGAGCCCTAAACCCCCTCCCAGCCCAGCGGACCAGGCTATAGCCCACCGGCCTCGAGGACTATTTCCTGTGACTGTCTGGGCATTTTGCCATTTTAGGGCAGGCCTCTGGCCGTAGCCTCAGCTGGGCACCACGAGGACCCTCGAAAAGATATGCCATTCTGACTGACCCAGGCCCCGAAACCCCATCCCCAACCCCGCGGACCAAAGGCTATAGCCCACGGCCTCGGTGACTATTTACCAGCTGCGGCCTTTGGGCATTCATGCCATTTAGGGCGAGACCTCTGATCGTAGCCTCCGGCTGGGCACACGTGGGCCCTTGAAGAACTTTACCCATTTCCGGCGATTAGGCCCCGAAACTGCCCCGACCCATGCGGACGAGGCTATAGCCGCCAAGCCTCGGCGACTATTTGTCGCGCTGGGCATTTCTTGCCATTTAGGGCTTGACCGAAGCCTCCAGGCTGAGGACCCTCGAAATGGCTGTACCAATTTCCGAGGACGAACCCCGGAACCTCCCCACCCCGTGGACCCGAGGCTATAGCCCACGGCCTCGGTGGTGACTATTTGCTTGCTGCGCCCAGCGGGCATGTCTTGCCATTTTAGGGCGGGCTTCGACCGTAGCCTCCCGGCACAGGCTGACGACCCTCGAAAAGACTGGACCCATTTCCGGCGGCCAGGCAGAAACCCCCCCCAACCCCCGTGGACGGCTATAGCCACGGCCTCGGTGACTGATGTGTGGCAGCCGCGTGGGCATTTCTTGCCATCTTAGGGGCTTGACCGTAGCCTCCCACGGGCTACGAGGACCCTCGAAAAGACTGTACCCATTTCCGACGACCAGCACCCCGAACCCCTCCAGCCCCGTGGACCGAGGCTATAGCCCACGGCCTCGGTGACTATTTCACCTTTGCGCGCTGTGCATTTCTTGCCATTTTAGGGCAGGCTTGACCGTAGCCTCCCCTTGGGCACACGAGGAACCTCGAAGAGGCTGTACCCATTTTTAAGAGCCAGGCCCCTAAACCCCTCCCAGCCCAGCGGACCAAAGGCTATAGCCCACGGCCTCGGCGACTATTTGCAGCGCGGCTGGGAATGTCTTGCCATTTTAGGGGCGAGCTCGTAGTAGCCTCCCACCCAGGCACGAGGACCCTCGAAAAGGCTGCCATTTCGATGACCAGCACCCCGAAACCCCTCCCCCCCGTGGACCAAAGGCTACAGCCACGGCCTCGGTGACTATTTCACCAGCTGCGCTGGGCATGTCTTGCCATTTAGGGCGGGCTTCGACCGTAGCCTCCCTTTGGGTACGAGGACCCTCGAAGACTGTACCCATTTCCGACGACCAGAACCCCCGAAACCGCCTCCCTAACCCCCGTGGACCAAAGGCTATAGCCCACCGGCCTCGGTGATATTTCAGCAGCGCTGCGCATTTGTGCCATTTTAGGGCGGGCTTGACCGTATCCTTCCGCGGGCACGAGGAACCTCGAAGAGACTGTACCCATTTTGAAGACGAGCCCACCCCCTCCCAACCCCAGCGGTCCAAGGCTATAGCCCACCGGCCTCGGCGACTATTTGTGTAGCGCTTGTTGAATGTCTTGCCATTTGGCGAGGCTTGACCGTAGCCTCCCTTTGGGCACCGAGGACCCTTGAAAAGGCTGTACCCATTTCCGACGACAGGCCGAAACCCCATCCCAACCCCAGCGGACCAAAGGCTATAGCCCACGGCCTCGGTGACTATTTACCGGCAGCTGCGACCAGCTGGGCATTTCATGCCATTTAGGCGAGACCTCGATCGTAGCCTCCACTTTGAGCACCGTGGGCCCTTGAAAAGACGTTACCCATTTCCCGATTAGAGCCCCGAAACACCTTCCCAACCCACGGACGAAGGCTATAGCCCACCGGCCTCGGCGACTATTGATGCTGCGCTTGGGCATTTCTTGCCATTTTAGGGCTTGACCGTAGGCTCCCACTGGGCACAAGAGGACCCTCGAAATGACTATACCAATTTCGAGGACCGAACCCCCGGAACCCCTCCCCGACCCCGTGGACCGAGGCTATAGCCCACGGCCTCGGTGACTATTTCCTTGTGCGCAGCTGGGCATGTCTTGCCATTTTAGGGCGGGCTTGACCGTAGCCTCTGGGCTGCGGCGACCCTCGAAAAACTGGACCCATTTCGGCGACGGAACCCCGAAACCCCCACAACCCCGTGGACCAAGGCTATAGCCCACCGGCCTCGGTGACTATTAACCAGCGCTTCTTGCCATCTTGGGGCTTCGACGTAGCCTCCCAGGGCTACGAGGACCCTCGAAAAGACTGTACCCATTTCCGACGACCAGCACCCGAAACCCCTCCCGAACACCCGTGGACCAGGCTATAGCCACCGGCCTCGGTGACTATTTCACCTTGCGCTTGTTGTGCATTCTTGCCATTTAGGGCGGGCTTGACCGTAGCCTCCCAGCTGGGCACGAGGAACCTCGAAGACTGTACCCATTTTAAAGGGCAGAGCCCTAAACCCCCTCCCCGAACCCAGCGGACCAAGGCTATAGCCCACCGGCCTCGGCGACTATTTGTGCTGCGCGCTGGGAATGTCTTGCCATTTTAAGGGCGCTCGGCCGTAGCCTCCCAGGCACACTAGGACCCTTGAAAAGACTGTACCCTTTTCCGACGGGCCGAGCCCCGAGCCCCATCCCAACCCCGCGGACCGAGGCTATAGCCCACGGCCTCGGTGACTATTTACCGTACTGCGGTATTTGGGCATTTCATGCCATTTTAGGGCAGACCTCGATCGTAGCCTCACTGGGCACCGTGGGCCCTTGAAAAAGACTTTACCCATTTCCGGCGATTAGAGCCCCGAAACACCTTCCCGACCCACGCGGACGGGCTATAGCCCACGGCCTCGGCGACTATTTGATCTGCTGCGCGCTGGGCATTTCTTGCCATTTAGGGGCTTGACCGTAGCCTCACTTTGGGCACAATAGGACCCTCGAAATGACTGCCAATTTCGAGGACAGAACCCGGAACCCCTCCCAACCCCGTGGACCCAGGCTATAGCCACCGGCCTCGGTGACTATTTCACGCAGCTGCGCGCAGGCATGTCTTGCCATTTAGGCGGGGCTTGACCGTAGCCTCGCCTTGGGCACCACGGCGACCCTCGAAAAAGGCGGACCCATTTCGTGACCAGAACCCCGAAACCCCCCACAACCCCGTGGACGAGGCTATAGCCCGGCCTCGGTGACTATTGGCAACCGCGCTGGGCATTTCTTGCCATCTTGGGGCTTGACCGTAGCCTCCCCAGGCACGAGGACCCTCGAAAAGGCTGTACCCATTTCCGGCGACCAGCACCCGAAACCCCTCCCGAGCCCCGTGGACCCAGGCTATAGCCCACCGGCCTCGGTGACTATTTCACCTGTGACTGCGCGCTGTGCATTTCTTGCCATTTAGGGCAGGCTTCGGCCGTAGCCTCCCCAGGCACCACGAGGAACCTCGAAGAGACTGTACCCATTTTTAAGACGAGCCCTGACCCCTCCCGAACCCAGCGGACCAAGGCTGTAGCCCACGGCCTCGGCGACTATTTGTGACTGCGCTGGAATGTCTTGCCATTTTAGGGCAGGCTCTGACCGTAGCCTCCCACTGGGCACACGAGGACCCTTGAAAAGACTGTACCCTTTTCCGACGACCAGAGCCCCCGAAACCCCATCCCCAACCCCCGCGGACCAAAGGCTATAGCCCACCGGCCTCGGTGACTATTTCCCGCGCTGCGACGCTGGGCATTTCATGCCATTTTAGGGCAGACCTCAGATCGTAGCCTCCCACTGGGCACACGTGGGCCCTTGAAAAGACTTTACCCATTTCCGACGACCAGAGCCCCCGAAACACCTTCCCCAACCCACGCGGACCAAAGGCTATAGCCCACCGGCCTCGGCGACTATTTGATGCGCTGCGCCGCTGGGCATTTCTTGCCATTTTAGGGGCTTCTGCCCGTAGCCTCCCCGCAGCCACGAGGACCCTCGAAATGGCGTACCCATTTCAGGACGAACCCCGGAACCCCTCCCCGGCCCCGTGGACGAAAGGCTATAGCCACCGGCCTCGGTGACTATTTCACTGCGCCGCTAGGCATTTCTTGCCATTTTAAAGCGGGCTTGACCGTAG
Organism: Citropsis articulata; assembly: GCA_030449925.1. Classification (NCBI taxonomy): domain Eukaryota; kingdom Viridiplantae; phylum Streptophyta; class Magnoliopsida; order Sapindales; family Rutaceae; genus Citropsis; species Citropsis articulata. The sequence continues at coordinate 249,113 of JASUUH010000017.1, read as the reverse complement.
CCTCCACAGGAACACGGTCCCTCGAAAATCTGTACCCATTTTGGACGGGCCCTAAACCCCTCCCCCGCGGACCAAAGTCTACATCCTACCGGCCTCGGTGACTATTTACCGCGCTGCGCCGCTGGGCAGGCATTTCTTACCATTTTAGGGCAGGCTTGTGACCGTAGCCCCTCCCTGGGCACCACGAGGACCCTCAGACTGTGCCATTTCCGATGACAGGCCCGAAACCCCTCCCAGCGGACCAAAGGCTATAGCCCACGGCCTCGGTGACTATTTCACCTTTGCGCGTGCATTTCTTGCCATTTAGGGCGGGCTTGACCGTAGCCTCCCAGGCTACCGAGGAACCTCGAAGACTGTACCCATTTTTGAAGACGAGGCCCCTAAACCCCTCCCAGCCCCAGCGGACCAAGGCTATAGCCACCGGCCTCGGTGACTATTTCCTGCTGCGCTGGCCATTTCTTGCCATTTTAAGGCGGGCTTGACCGTAGCCTGCCACTTTGGGCTGAGGTCCTCGAAAAGACTGTACCCATTTTGGCGGCGAGCCCCTAAACCCCTCCCGGCCCCGCGGACCAAAGGCTATAGCCTACGGCCTCGGTGACTATTTCCAGCAGCTGCGCGGCTGGGCATTTCTTGCTATTTTGGTGAGCCTCGACCGTAGCCTCCCACTTGGGCACGAGGACCATCGAAAATCTGTACCCATTTTCGGCGCCACGAGCCCCGACGCCCCTCCCGACCCCGCGGACCGAAGGCTATAGCCCACCGGCATCGGCGACTATTTCTCGCCCTGCGCGGCAGGCATTTCTTGCCATTTAGGGCGGACTTCTGACCGTAGCCTCCCCGCTGTGAGCGAGGACCCTTGAAAAGACTGTGCCCATTTTCGGCGACGACCGAGCCCCTAAACCCCCACCGGCCCCAGCGGACCAAAGGCTATAGCCCACCGGGCCTCGGTGACTATTTCCTTGCGCGGCTGGGCATTTTTGCCATTTAGGGTGAGCCTCGGCCGTAGCCTCCCCGGGCACACTAGGACCCTCGAAAGATTGTATCCATTTCGTGACGAGCCCCGAAACCCCTCCCGACCCAGCGGACCAAAGGCTATACACCACCGGCCTCGGTGACTATTTCACCTGTGACTGCGCCTTGGGTATTTCTTGCCATTTTAGGGCAGGCTTGTGACCGTAGCCTCCACCGGGCACGAGACCCTCGAAAGACTGTACCCATTTTGAAGACAGGCCCCTAAACCCCCTCCCGGCCCCGGACCCAAGGCTATAGCCCACGGCCTCGGTGACTATTTCACTGCGCTGGGCATTTTTTGCCATTTAGGGCGGGGCCTCGACCGTAGCCTCCCAGGCACACTAGGACCCTCGAAAGACAGGTGTATCCATTTCTAACGACGAGCCCCGAAACCCCTCCCGACCCCGCGGACCACCGGCTATACCCCACCGGCCTCGGTGACTATTTCACGCGCTGCGCCGCTGGGTATTTCTTGCCATTTTAGGGCAGGCTTGTGACCGTAGCCTCCCACCGGGCACACGAGGACCCTCGAAAAGACTGTACCCAGTTTGAAGACGAGCCCTCCACAAACCCCTCCCACCCGCGGACCAAAGGCTATAGCCACCGGCCTCGGCGACTATTTGATCTTGCTGCGCTGGGCATTTCTTGCCATTTGAGGCTTCGGCGTAGCCTCCACTTGGGCACAGAGGACCCTCGAAATGGCTGTACCAATTTCCGAGGACGGAACCCCGGAACCCCTCCCCGGACCCCGTGGACCAAGGCTATAGCCCACCGGCCTCGGTGACTATTTCCAGCGCTGCGCGCTGGGCATGTCTTGCCATTTAGGGCGGGCCTCGACCGTAGCCTCCCAGGCACCGACGACCCTCGAAAAGGCGGACCCATTTCCGGCGACGGAACCCGAAACCCCCACAACCCCGTGGACCAAGGCTATAGCCACCGGCCTCGGTGACTATTGAGCTGCGCTGGGCATTTCTTGCCATCTTAGGGGCTTGACCGTAGCCTCCCACCCAGGCTGCGAGGACCCTCGAAAAGGCTGTACCCATTTCCGACGACCAGCGCCCCGAAACCCCTCCCCACCCCGTGGACCAAAAGGCTATAGCCCACCGGCCTCGGTGAGTATTTCCAGCTGCGCTGCGCTGTGCATTTCTTGCCATTTAGGCGGGCTTCTGACCGTAGCCTCCCAGCTGGGCTGCGAGGAACCTCGAAAGACTGTACCCATTTTAAGACCGAGCCCCCTGGCCCCTCCCAGCCCGCGGACCGAGGCTATTGCCCACCGGTCTCGGAGACTATTTGGCCTTGCGCTGAGCATGTCTTGCCATTTAGGCGAGCTCGACCGTAGCCTCCCAGGCACCACGAGGACCCTCGAAAAGGCATGCCCTTTTCCGGCGACCGAGCCCCGAAACCCTCCCCGCTGACCCAAGGCTATCTCCCACCGGCCTCGGTGACTCTTTCCCGCGCTGCGCCGCTGGGCATTTCATGCCATTTTAGGGCAGACCTCTGATCGTAGCCTCCCACTGGGCACTCGAGGGCCATTGAAAAGACTTTAACCATTTTTCCGGCGAGCCCCGACACACCTTCCCGACCCACGCGGACCAAAGGCTATAGCCCACCAAGCATCGGCGACTATTTGATGCGCTGAGCCGCTGGGCATTTCTTGACATTTTAGGGAACCGCCGTAGCCTCCCAGCCACCACGAGGACCCTCGAAATGGCTGCCCATTTCCGAGGACGGCCCCGGAACCCCCTCCCGACCCCGTGGACGAAGGCTATAGCCCACGCGGCCTCGGTGACTATTTCCGCAGCGCTGCGGCTAGGCATTTCTTGCCATTTTAAAGGCGGGCTTGACCGTAGCCTCCCCAGGAACACGAGGTCCTCGAAAATCTTGTACCATTTTTGTGACGAGGCCCCCAACCCCCTCCCCAACCCCCGCGGACCAAAGGCTACATCCTACCGGCCTCGGTGACTATTTCCCGCGCTGCGCCGCTGGGCAGGCATTTCTTACCATTTTAGGGCAGGCTTGTGACCGTAGCCTCTCACTGGGCACACGAGGACCCTCCAAAAGACTGTACCCATTTCCGATGACCAGAGCCCCGAAACCCCTCCCCGACCAGCGGACCGAGGCTATGGCCACGGCCTCGGTGACTATTTCCGCAGCGCTTGCGCTGTGCATTTCTTGCCATTTTAGAGGCTTCTGACCGTAGCCTCCCAGGCACACGAGGAACCTCGAAGACTGTACCCATTTTTGAAGACCGAGGCCCTAAACCCCTCCCAGCCCAGCGGACCAAAGGCTAGCCCACCGGCCTCGGTGACTATTTCACGCAGCTGCGCGCTGGCCATTTCTTGCCATTTTAAGCGGGCTTGGCCGTAGCCTGCCAGGCACTGAGGTCCCTCGAAAAGGCGTACCCATTTTGTGACGAGGCCCTAAACCCCCTCCCCAACCCCCGCGGACCAAAGGCTATAGCCCCTAGGCCTCGGTGACTATTTCAGCTGCTGCGCGCTGGGCATTTCTTGCTATTTTAGGGTGGGCTTCGACCGTAGCCTCCCCAGGCACGAGGACCGCCAATCATGTACCCATTTCGCGCCACGAGCCCCGAGCCCCTCCCGGCCCCGCGGACCGAGGCTATAGCCCACGGCATCGGCGACTATTTCACGCCTTGCGCGCTGGGCATTTCTTGCCATTTAGGGCAGACTTCGGCCGTAGCCTCCAGGCGCACGAGGACCCTTGAAAAGGCGTACCCATTTTTGTGACGAGCCCCTAAACCCCCTCAACCCCAGCGGACCAGGCTATAGCCCAGCCCACGGGCTCGGTGACTATTTCGCAGCTGCGCGCTGGGCATTTTTGCCATTTTAGGGTGAGGCCTCTGACCGTAGCCTCCCACTGGGCACACGAGGACCCTCGAAAAGATTGTATCCATTTCTGACGACCAGAGCCCCCGAAACCCCCTGCCCAACCCCCGCGGACCAAAGGCTATAGCCCACCGGCCTCGGTGACTATTTCACGCGCTGCGCCGCTGTGTATTTCTTGCCATTTTAGGGCAGGCTTGTGACCGTAGCCTCCCACTGGGCACACGAGGACCCTCGAAAAGACTGTACCCATTTTTGACGACCAGAACCCCCGCGGACCAAAGGCTATAGCCCACCGGCCTCGGTGACTATTTCACGCGCTGCGCCGCTGGGCATTTTTTGCCATTTTAGGGCAGGCCTCTGACCGTAGCCTCCCACTGGGCACACTAGGACCCTCGAAAAGATTGTATCCATTTCTAACGACCAGAGCCCCCGAAACCCCCTCCCCAACCCCCGCGGACCAAAGGCTATACACCACCGGCCTCGGTGACTATTTCACGCGCTGCGCCGCTGGGTATTTCTTGCCATTTTAGGGCAGGCTTGTGACCGTAGCCTCCCACCGGGCACACGAGGACCCTCGAAAAGACTGTACCCATTTTTGAAGACCAGAGCCCCCTAAACCCCCTCCCCAACCCCCGCGGACCAAAGGCTATAGTCCACCGGCCTCGGCGACTATTTGATGCGCTGCGCCGCTGGGCATTTCTTGCCATTTTAGGGGCTTCTGACCGTAGCCTCCCACTGGGCACAAGAGGACCCTCGAAATGACTGTACCAATTTCCGAGGACCAGAACCCCCGGAACCCCCTCCCCAACCCCCGTGGACCAAAGGCTATAGCCCACCGGCCTCGGTGACTATTTCACGCGCTGCGCCGCTGGGCATTTCTTGCCATTTTAGGGCAGGCCTCTGACCGTAGCCTCCCACTGGGCAAACGAGGACCCTCGAAAAGACTGTATCCATTTCTGACGGGCCGAAACCCCTCCCGGCCCCAGCGGACCAAGGCTACAGCCCACCGGCCTCGGTGACTATTTCACCAGCTGCGCTGCGCTGGGCATTTCTTGCCATTTTAGGGCAGGCCTCGACCGTAGCCTCCCAGGCAAGCGAGGACCCTCGAAAAGGCGTATCCATTTCGGACGGGCCCGGAAACCCCCTCCCGACCCCGCGGACCAAAAGGCTACAGCCCACCGGCCTCGGTGACTATTTCACGCAGCTGCGCGCTGGGCATGTCTTGCCATTTTAGGGCGGGGCTTCGGACCGTAGCCTCACTGGGCACGAGGACCCTCGAAAATGGACCCATTTCCGGCGACCAGAACCCCAAAACCCCCTGCGCCCGTGGACGGCTATAGCCCACGGCCTCGGTGACTATTGTCCAGCAACCGCGTGGGCATTTCTTGCCATCTTAGGGGCCTTGACCGTAGCCTCCCAGGCACACGAGGACCCTCGAAAGACTGTACCCATTTCGACGACCAGCACCCCGAAACCCCTCCCAACTCCGTGGACCGAGGCTGTGCCCACCGGCCTCGGTGACTATTTCACGCGCTGCGCCGCTGGGCATTTCTTGCCATTTTAGGGCAGGCTTCTGACCGTAGCCTCCCTGGGCACACGAGGACCCTCGAAAGTACCCATTTTGAAGACCGAGCCCCCTAAACCCCTCCCCGACCCACGGACCAAGGCTATAGCCCACCGGCCTCGGCGACTATTTGACGCGCTGCGCCGCTGGGAATGTCTTGCCATTTTAGGGCAGGCTCTGACCGTAGCCTCCCACTGGGCACACGAGGACCCTTGAAAAGACTGTACCCTTTTCCGACGACCAGAGCCCCCGAAACCCCATCCCCAACCCCCGCGGACCAAAGGCTATAGCCCACCGGCCTCGGGGACTATTTCCGGCCTGCGGCCTGGGCATTTCATGCCATTTTAGGGCAGACCTCAGATCGTAGCCTCCCACTGGGCACACGTGGGCCCTTGAAAAGACTTTACCCATTTCCGACGACCAGAGCCCCCGAAACACCTTCCCCAACCCACGCGGACCAAAGGCTATAGCCCACCGGCCTCGGCGACTATTTGATGCGCTGCGCCGCTGGGCATTTCTTGCCATTTTAAGGCAGGCTTCTGACCGTAGCCTCCCACTGGGAACACGAGGTCCCTCGAAAAGACTGTACCCATTTTTGACGACTAGAGCCCCCGAAACCCCCTCCCCAACCCCCGCGGACCAAAGGCTACACCCTACCGGCCTCGGTGACTATTTCCCGCGCTGCGCCGCTGGGCAGGCATTTCTTACCATTTTAGGGCAGGCTTGTGACCGTAGCCTCTCACTGGGCACACGAGGACCCTCCAAAAGACTGTACCCATTTCCGATGACCAGAGCCCCCGAAACCCCCTCCCCAACCCCCGCGGACCAAAGGCTATAGCCCACCGGCCTCGGTGACTATTTCACGCGCTGCGCCGCTGTGCATTTCTTGCCATTTTAGGGCAGGCTTCTGACCGTAGCCTCCCACTGGGCACACGAGGAACCTCGAAGGCATGCCATTTTTGAAGACCCGAGGCCCCTAAACCCCCCCTCAGCCCCAGCGGACCAAGGCTATAGCCCACCGGCCTCGGTGACTATTTCCAGCCTGCGCGCTGGGCATTTCTTGCCATTTTAAGGCGGGCTTCGGCCGTAGCCTGCCCTTTGGGCACTGAGGTCCTCGAAAGACTGCCATTTTTGACGAGCCCCTAAACCCCTCCCCAAACGCCGCGGGCCAAAGGCTATAGCCTTCTGGCCTCGGCGACTATTTCGTGCGCTGTGCAGCTGTGCATTTCTTTCCATTTTAGGGTGAGCCTCTGACCGTAGCCTCGCAGGCACGAGGACCATCGAAAATACTGTACACATTTCGGCCACGAGCCCCAAACGCCCCTCCCGACCCCCGCGGACGAAGGCTATAGCCCACCGGCATCGGCGACTATTTCACACGTGCGCGGCTGGGCATTTCTTGCCATTTTAGGGGGCAGACTTACTGACCGTAGCCTCCCCTTGCGAGCGAGGACCCTCGAAAAGACTGTACCCATTTTCGACGACCGAGCCCCTAAACCCCCACCGGACCCCAGCGGACCAAAGGCTATAGCCACGGGCTCGGTGACTATTTCACAGCTGCGCGCTGGGCATTTTTGCCATTTAGGGCGGGCCTCGGACCGTAGCCTCCCCCAGGCACTAGGACCCTCGAAAGATTGTATCCATTTCGGCGGCAGGCCCCGAGCCCCTCCCGGCCCCAGCGGACCAAAGGCTATACACCACCGGCCTCGGTGACTATTTCACGCGCTGCGCCGCTGGGTATTTCTTGCCATTTTAGGGCAGGCTTGTGACCGTAGCCTCCCACCGGGCACACGAGGACCCTCGAAAAGACTGTACCCATTTTTGAAGACCAGAGCCCCCTAAACCCCCTCCCCAACCCCCGCGGACCAAAGGCTATAGCCCACCGGCCTCGGTGACTATTTCACGCGCTGCGCCGCTGCGCATTTTTTACCATTTAAGGGAGGCCTCTGACCGTAGCCTCCCACTGGGCACACGAGGACCCTCGAAAAGACTGTACCCATTTCGGACGACCAGCCCCGACGTCCTCCCGGCCCCAGACGAAGGCTATAGCCCACGGCCTCGGCGACTATTTGACTGCGCGCTTGGCATTTCTTGTCATTTTAGGGCGGGCCTCGACCGTAGCCTCCCAGGGCACGAGGACCCTCGAAAGACTGTACCATTTCCGACGGCGCCTCCCACCCCGTGGACCGAGGCTATAGCCCACCGGCCTCGGCGACTATTTCACCAGCGCTGCGCGGTACTGGGCATTTCTTGCCGTTTTGGGGCAGGCCTCGACCGTGGCCTCCCAATGGGCTGCGAGGACCCTCGAAAGACATGCCACTTCGACACCAGGCCTCGAGCGCCCCTCCCAGCCCCAGCGGACCGAAAGCTATAGCCCACGGCCTCGGCGACTATTTCCGCAGCGCTGCGCTGGGCGTTTCTTGCCATTTTAGGCGGGCTTATGACCGTAACCTCCCTAAACTACGAGGACCCTCGGCTGTACCCATTACAGGCGGCAGGAACCCCGGAAACCCCTCCCAGACCCCAGCGGACCAAAAGGCTATAGCCGACCGGCCTCGAGGGACTATTTCCTCCAGCTGCGCCCGATGGGCATGTCTTGCCATTTAGGGCGGGCTTGTGACCGTAACCTCAGCTGGGCACGAGGACCCTCGAAAGACTTTACCATTTCCGACACCCAGGCCCCGAGCGCCCTCCCCAGCCCCGCGGACCAAGGCTATAGCCCGGCCTCGGCGACTATTTCACGTGCTGCGCTGAGCATTTCTTGCCATTTTGGCGAGCTTCTGGACCGTAACCTCCCACTGGGCACCACGAGACCCTCGAAAAGGCTGTACCCATTTGGACGACCAGGCGCCCGACGTCCCTCCCAACCCCAGCGGACCAAGGCTGATAGCCCACCGGCCTCGATGACTATTTCCCGCGCTCGCGCTGGGCATTTCTTGTCATTTAGGGCAAGCCTCTGACCGTAGCCTCCCCTTTGGGTACCGAGGACCCTCGAAAAGACTGTACCCATTTCCGGCGCCCAGGCCCCGAACTTCCCTCGACCCCAGCGGACCAGGCTATGCCCACCGGCCTCGGCGACTATTTCACCAGGCTGCGCGCTGGGCATATCTTGTCATTTAGGGCAGGCTTGTGACCGTAGCCTCCCCTGGGCACCACGAGGACCCTCGAAAAGACTGTACCCATTTCGACAACTTCGAGCCCGACACCCCTCCCAGCCCAGCGGACCAAGGCTATAGCCCACCGGCCTCGGTGACTATTTCTGGCAGCTGCGCCCGCTGGCATTTCTTGTCATTTAGGGCAGGCCTCTGACCGTAGCCTCCCAGCAGGGCACACGAGGACCCTCGAAAAGACTGTACCATTTCAGCGCGCCTCCCAACCCCGTGGACCAAAAGGCTATAGCCCGCGGCCTCGGCGACTATTTCGCGCAGTGCGTCGCTGGGCATTTCTTGCCGTTTTAGGGCAGGCCTCTAACCGTAGCCTCGCACTAGGCACACGAGGAGCCTCGAAAAGACTGTACCCGCTTCAGGCACCGAGCCCTCGAGCGCCCTCCCCGGCCCAGCGGACCGAGGCTATAGCCCACCGGCCTCGGCGGACTATTTCGCAGCGCTGCGCCGCTGGGCATTCTTGCCGTTTAGGGCAGGCCTCTGACCGTAAGCCTCCCAATGGGCTACGAGGACCCTCGAAAAGACTGTACCCTTCCGGCACAGGCCCTCGAGCGCCCCTCCCGGCCCCAGCGGACCAAAGGCTATAGCCCACGGCCTCGGCGACTATTTCACGTGCTCGCCGCTGGGCATGTCTTGCCATTTTAGGGCAGGCTAGTGACCCGTAGCCTCACTCGGCTGCAGGGCTCGAAAAAGCTGTGCCATTGCGACACCCAGGCCCGAGCGCGGACCAAGCTGCCAGCCGGCCTCGGTAACTATTTCAGCGCTCGCTCGGCATTCTTGCCATTTTAGGGCAGGCTTTTGACCGTAGCCTCCAGCTGGGCACTGCGAGGACCCTCGAAAAGTCTGTACCTATTTCTGACAATCGAGCCCGAAACCCCCTCCCAGACCCCAGCGGACCAAGGCTATAACCCACCGGCCTCGGTGACTATTTCCTGCGCTGCGGCCTTGGCATTTCTTGTCATTTGGTGAGGCCTCGGCCGTAGCCTCCCACAGGCACGAGGACCCTCGAAAGACTGTGCCATTTCCGACGACGAGCCCCAAACACCTTCCCCAACCCCGTGGACCAAGGCTATAGCCACCGGCCTCGGCGACTATTTGGCGATGCTGCGCCGGCAGATTTCTTACCATTTTAGGGCGAGCTTCTGACCGTAGCCTCCATTGGGCACGAAGACCCTCGAAAAGGACTGTACCCATTTCGGACGCCAGCTGAGCCCCAGGCGTCCCCAACCCCCGCGGACCAAAGGCTATAGCCCACCGGCCTCGGAGACTATTTCACGCGCTGCGCCGCTGGGCATGTCTAGCCATTTTAGGGCAGGCTTCTGACCGTAGCCTTCCACTGGGCACACAAGGACCCTCGAAAAGACTGTACCCATTTCCGACGACCAGAGCCCCTGAAACACCTTCCCCAACCCCCGCAGACCAAAGGCTATAGCGCACCGGCCTCGGCGACTATTTGACGCGCTGCGCCGCTTTGCATTTCTTGCCATTTTAGGGCAGGCTTTTGACCGTAGCCTCCCACTGGGCACACGAGGACCCTCGAAAAGACTGTACCCATTTTTGACGCCCAGAGCCCCAGAACTTCCCTCCCGGCCCCGCGGACCAGGCTATAGCCCACGGCCTCGGCGACGTTTCAGCGCTGCGCGCTGGACATTTCTTGTCATTTAGGGCAGGCCTCGACCGTAGCCTCCCAGGCACACGAGGACCCTCGAAAAGCTGCCCATTTCCGGCGACGAGCCCCGAAACACCTTCCCCCAACCCCGTGGACCAGGCTATAGCCCACCGGCCTCGGCGACTATTTGGCGTGCTGCGCCCGCTTGGGTTCTTGCCATTTTAGGGCAGGCTTCTGACCGTAGCCTCCCACTGGGCACACGAGGACCCTCGAAAAGACTGTGCCCATTTTCGATGACCAAAGCACCCTAAACCCCGTCCCCAACCCCCGCGGACAAAAGGCTATAGCCCACCGGCCTCGGTGACTATTTCACGCGCTGCGCCGCTGGGTATTTCTTGCCATTATAGGGCAGGCTTCTGACCGTAGCCTCCCACTGGGCACACGAGGACCCTCGAAAAGACTGTACCCATTTTCGATGACCAGAACCCCCTAAACCCCTCCCGGCCCAGCGAACCAAAGGATATATCCATCCGACCTCGAGGACTATTTCCGCGCTGCGCCGCATTTCTTGCCATTTTAGGGCAGGCTTCGACCGTAACCTCCCAGCGGCACCACGAACCCTCGAAAAGACTGTACCCATTTTTAACGCCCAGAGCCCCAGAACTTCCCTCCCCAACCCCGCGGACCAAAGGCTATAGCCCACCGGCCTCGCCGACCGTTTCACGCGCTGCGCCGCTGGGCATTTCTTGCCATTTTAAGGTAGGCCTCTGACCGTAGCCTCCCACTAGGCACACGAGGACCCTCAAAAAGACTCTACCCATTTCCGACGACCAGAGCCCCCTAAACCCCTCCCCAACCCCCGCGGACCAAAGGCTATAGCCCACCGGCCTCGGTGACTATTTCACGCACTGCGCCGCTGGGCATTTCTTGCCATTTTAGGGCAGGCTTCTGACCGTAGCCTCATGGGCTGCAGACCCTCGAAAAGACTGTACCCATTTTGTGGCGAGCCCAGAACTTCCCTCCCAACCCCGCGGACCAAGGCTATAGCCCACGGCCTCGGCGACCGTTTCCGCGCTGCGCTGGGGATTCTTGTCATTTAGGGCAGGCCTCGGCCGTAGCCTCACCCAGGTACGAGGACCCTTGAAAAGCATGCCATTTCCGGCGAGCCCGAAACACCTTCCCAACCCGGTGGACCAAAGGCTATAGCCACGGCCTCGGCGACTATTTGGCGTGCTGCGCGCTTGGCATTTCTTGCCATTTTAGGCAGGCTTGACCGTAACCTCCCACTGGGCACGAAGACCCTCGAAAAACTGTACCCATTTTGGCGGAGCCCCAGAACTTCCCTCCCAACCCGCGGACCAAGGTTATAGCCCACCGGCCTCGGCGACCGTTTCCAGCTGCGCGCTGGACATTCTTGTCATTTTAGGGCAGGCCTCGACCGTAGCCTCCAGGCACGAGGACCCTCGAAAAGACTGTACCCATTTTTGACGCCCAGAGCCCCAGAACTTCCCTCCCCAACCCCCGCGGACCAAAGGCTATAGCCCACCGGCCTCGGCGACCGTTTCACGCGCTGCGCCGCTGGGCATTTCTTGTCATTTTAGGACAGGCCTCAGACCGTAGCCTCCCACGGGGCACACGAGGACCCTCGAAAAGACTGTACCCATTTCCGACGCGCCTCCCCAACCCCCGTGGACCAAAGGCTATAGCCCACCGGCCTCGGCGACTATTTCACGCGCTGCGCCGCTGGGCATTTCTTGCCATTTTAGGGCAGCCCTCTGACCGTAGCCTCGCAATGGGCACACGAGGACCCTCGAAAAGACTGTACCCATTTCCAACGCCCAGAGCCCCCGAACGTCCCTCCCTAACCCCCGCGGACCGAAGGCTATAGCTCACCGGCCTCGGCGACTATTTCACGCGCTGCGCACTTGGACATTTCTTGCCATTTTAGGGCAGGCTTCTGACCGTAGCCTCCCACTGGGCACACGAGGACCCTCGAAAAGACTGTACCCATTTCTGACGCCCAAAGCCCCAGAACTTCCCTCCCCAACCCCCGCGGACCAAAGGCTATGCCCACCGGCCTCGGCGACTATTTCACGGGCTGCGCCGCTGGGCATGTCTTGTCATTTTAGGGCAGGCTTGTGACCGTAGCCTCCCACTGGGCACACGAGGACCCTCGAAAAGACTGTACCCATTTCTGACAACCAGAGCCCCCGAAACCCCCTCCCCAACCCCCGCGGACCAAAGGCTATAGCCCACCGGCCTCGGTGACTATTTCACGCGCTGCGCCGCTTGGCATTTCTTGTCATTTTAGGGCATTCCTCTGACCGTAGCCTCCCACGGGGCACACGAGGACCCTCGAAAAGACTGTACCCATTTCCGACGCGCCTCCCCAACCCCCGTGGACCAAAGGCTATAGCCCACCGGCCTCGGCGACTATTTCACGCGCTGCGCCGCTGGGCATTTCTTGCCATTTTAGGGCAGGCCTCTGACCGTAGCCTCCCAATGGGCACACGAGGACCCTCGAAAAGACTGTACCCATTTCCGACACCCAGAGCCCCGAGCGCCTCCCGGCCCCAGCGGACCAAAGTCTATAGCCCACCGGCCTCGGCGACTATTTCACGCGCTGCGCCGCTGGGCATGTCTTGCCATTTTAGGGCAGGTTTGTGACCGTAGCCTCTGCCCAGGCTACGAGGACCCTCGAAAGACTGTACCCATTCGACAATCGGAGCCCCGAAACCCCTCCCCCCCAGCGGACCAAGGCTATAGCCACGGCCTCGGTGACTATTTCACGCGCTGCGCGCTTAGGCATTTCTTGTCATTTAGGGTGAGCCTCTGACGTAGCCTCCACAGGGCTACGAGGATCCTCGAAAAGACTGTACCCATTTCAGCGCCTCCCCAACCCCGTGGACCAAGGCTATAGCCCGCGGCCTCGACGACTATTTCACGCGCTGCGCCGCTGACCATTTCTTGGTATTTAGGGCAGGCCTCTGACCGTAGCCTCCCAATGGGCACGAGGACCCTCGAAAGACTGTGCCATTTCCGACACCAGGCCCCGACGCCCTCCCCAACCCCCGCGGACCAAAGTCTATAGCCCACCGGCCTCGGCGACTATTTCACGCGCTGCGCCGCTGGGCATGTCTTGCCATTTTAGGGCAGGTTTGTGACCGTAGCCTCACACTGGGCACACGAGGACCCTCGAAAAGACTGTACCCATTTCTGACAATGAGGCCCAAAACCCCTCGACCCCCGCGGACCAAAGGCTATAGCCACCGGCCTCGGTGACTATTTCACGCGCTGCGCCGCTTGGCATTTCTTGTCATTTTAGGGTAGGCCTCTGACCGTAGCCTCCCACGGGGCACACGAGGATCCTCGAAAAGACTGTACCCATTTCCGACGCGCCTCCCCAACCCCCGTGGACCAAAGGCTATAGCCCACCGGCCTCGGCGACTATTTCACGCGCTGCGCCGCTGGGCATTTCTTTCCATTTTAGGGCAAGCCTCTGACCGTAGCCTCCCACTGGGCACACGAGGACCCTCGAAAAGACTGTACCCATTTCGGCGAGCAGGCCCCAGCCCCTCCCGGCCCCAGCGGACCCAAGGCTATAGCCCACCGGCCTCGGTGACTATTTCAGCTGCGCTGGGCATTTCTTGCCATTTTAGGGCAAGCCTCTGACCGTAGCGTCCCACTGGGCACACGAGGACCCTCGAAAGGACTGTACCCATTTCCGACGACCAGAGCCCCCGAAACACCTTCCCCAACCCCCGTGGACCAAAGGCTATAGCCCATCGGCCTCGGCGACTATTTGACGTGCTGCGCCGCTTGGGATTTCTTACCATTTTAGGGCAAGCCTCTGACCGTAGCCTCCCACTGGGCACACGAAGACCCTCGAAAAGACTGTACCCATTTCGGACGCCCAGAGCCCCCGAACGTCCCACCCCAACCCCCGCGGACCAAAGGCTATAGCCCACCGGCCTCGGCGACCGTTTCACGCGCTGCGCCGCTGGGTATTTCTTGTCATTTTAGGGCAGGCCTCTGACCGTAGCCTCCCACTGGGCACACGAGGACCCTCGAAAAGAATGTACCCATTTTGGCGAGCCCCGAACTTGCCTCCCCAACCCCCGCGGACCAACGGCTACAGACCACCGGCCTCGGCAACCGTTTCCGCAGCTGCGCGCTGGGCATTTCTTGTCATTTAGGGCAGGCCTCGACCGTAGCCTCCCAGGCAGGCTGCGAGGACCCTCGAAAGAATGTACCCATTTCCAGCGACGAGCCCTAAACCCGCTCCCCGGCCCCACGGACCAAAAGCCAGCCACCGCGGTGACTATTTCACGCTGCGCCGCTGGGCACTTCTTGCCATTTTAGGGCACGCCTCTGACCGTAGCCTCCTACTTGGGTGCACGAGGACCCTCGAAAGAGCTGCCATTTGGCGCCAGGCCCCGAGCGAGCCTTCCCGGACCCCGCGGACCAAAGGCTATATCCCCGGCCTCGGCGACTATTTCACGCTGCGCGCTGGGTATGTCTTGCCATTTAGGGCAGGCTTGACCGTAGCCTTCCGGGCACGAGGACCCTCGAAAAAGCTGTACCCATTTCCGGCGGACCGAACCCCGAAGCGGCTTTGACCCCGCGGGACAAAGGCTATAGCCCACCGGCCTCAGCGACTATTTGACGCGCTGCGCCGCTTGGGATTTGTTACGATTTTAGGGCAGGCTTATTACCGTAGCCTACCACTGGGCACACGAAGACCCTCGAAAAGACTGTACCATTCCGGCGACCCAGGCCGAAACACCTTCCCCAACCCCCGTGGACCAATGGCTATAGCCCACCGGCCTCGGCGACTATTTGACGTGCTCCGCCGCTTGGGATTTGTTACCATTTTAGGGCAGGCTTCTTACCGTAGCCTCCCACTGGGCACACGAAGACCCTCGAAAATGCCCATTTGGACGCGAGCCCCGGCGTCCCACCCGGACCCCCGGACCAAAGGCTGTGCCCACCGGCCTCGGCGACTATTTCTGCGCTGCGCTGAAATGTCTGGCCATTTAGGCGAGCTTCTGCGTAACTCACTGGGCACGAGGACCCTCGAAAAGGCTGCCACATTTCCGGCGGACGAGCCCCGAAACACCTTCCCCAACCCCCGCGGACCAAAGGCTATAGCCCATCGGCCTCGGTGACTATTTCCCACGCTGCGCCGCTGGGCATTTCTTGCCATTTTAGGGCACGCCTCTGACCGTTGCCTCCCACTGGGTACACGAGGACCCTCGAAAAGACTGTACCCATTTCGGACGCCCAGAGCCCCCGAACATCCTTCCCCAACCCCCGCGGACCAAAGGCTATAGCCCACCGGGCTCGGCGACTATTTCACGCGCTGCGCCGCTGGGCATGTCTTGCCATTCTAGGGCAGGCTTCAGACCGTAGCCTTCCACTGGGCACACGAGGACCCTCGAAAAGACTGTACCCATTTCCGACGACCAGAGCCCCCGAAACAGCTTCCCCAACCCCCGCGGGACAAAGGCTATAGCCCACCGGCCTCAGCGACTATTTGACGCGCTGTGCCGCTTGGCATTTCTTGCTATTTTAGGGCAGGCTTATGACCGTAGCCTCCCACTGGGCACACGAGGACCCTCGAAAAGACTGTACCCATTTCTGACGCCGAGAGCCCCAGAACATCCTTCCCCAACCCCCGCGGACCAAAGGCTATAGCCCACCGGCCTCGGCGACTATTTCACGCGCTGCGCCGCTGGGCATGTCTTGCCATTTTAGGGCAGGCTTCTGACCGTAGCCTTCCACTGGGCACACGAGGACCCTCGAAAAGACTGTACCCATTTCGGACGCCCAGAGCCCCCGAACATCCTTCCCCAACCCCCGCGGACCAAAGGCTATAGCCCACCGGCCTCGTCGACTATTTCACGCGCTGCGCCGCTGGGCATGTCTTGCCATTTTAGGGCAGGCTTCTGACCGTAGCCTCCCACTGGGCACACGAGGACCCTCGAAAAGACTGTACCCATTTCCGACGACCAGAGCCCCCTAAACCCCTCCCCAACCCCCGCGGACCAAAGGCTATAGCCCACCGGCCTCGGTGTCTATTTCACGCGCTGCGCCGCTGGGCATTTCTTGCCATTTTAGGGCAGGCCTCTGACCGTAGCCTCCCACTGGGCACACGAGGACCCGTAAAAAGACTGTACCCATTTCCGTGACGAGGCCCCGAAACCCCTCCCAACCTCCATGCGGACCAAGGCTATAGCCCACCGGCCTCGGCGACTGTTTTCCACCTGCGCGGCTGGGCATTTCTTGCCATTTAGGGCAGGCTTCTGACCATAAGCCTCACTGGAACGAGGACCCTTGAAAAGACTGTACAAATTTCCGGCCGAGCCCCAGAACTTCTGCCCCGACCCGCGGACCAAGGCTATAGCCCACGGCCTCGGCGACCGTTTCCAGCGCTGCAGTACCAGGTATTCTTGCCATTTTAGGGCAGGCCTCGACCGTAGCCTCCCAGCTGGGCACCACGAGGACCCTCGAAAACTGTACCCATTTTCGATGACAGGCCCTAAACCCCTCTGACCCCCCGCGGACCAAGGCTATAGCCCACCGGCCTCGAGGACTATTTCACTGTGGCTGCGCTCTTTGGGCATTTCTTGCCATTTTAGGGCAGGCCTCTGACCGTAGCCTCCCACTGGGCACACGAGGACCCTCGAAAAGAATGTACCCATTTCCGACGACCAGAGCCCCTAAACCCCCTCCCCAACCCCCGCGGACCAAAGGCTATAGCCCACCGACCTCGGTGAATATTTCACGCGCTGCGCCGCTCGGTATTTCTTGCCATTTTAGGGCAGGTTTCTGACCGTAGCCTCCCACTGGGCACACGAGGACCCTCGAAAAGACTGTACCCATTTTTGATGACCAGAGCCCCCTAAACCCCCTCCCCAACCCCCGGACCAAGGCTATAGCCCACGGCCTCGGCGACTATTTTCTGCGCGCTGGCTGACTTGCCATTTTAGGGCAGGCTTGGACCGTAGCCTCCCAGGCACACGAGGACCCTCGAAAAGACTGCCATTTCCGGCGGCAGAGCCCTAAGCCCCTCCCGGCCCCGGACCAAAGGCTATAGCCCACCGGCCTCGGTGACTATTTCGCAGCAGCTGCGCTGCGGCCCATGTCTTGCCATTTTGGGCGAGCTTGACCGTAACCTCAGCTGCGCACCGAGGACCCTCGGCCTGTGCCATTTCCGACACGGAACCCAGAACTTCCTCCCAGCCCCAGCGGACCAAGGCTATAGCCACCGGCCTCGGTGACTATTTCTTGTATTGTGCCGCTTGGCATTTTACCATTTTAGGGCAGGCCTCGACCGTAGCCTCCCAGCTGGGCACGAGGACTCTCGAAAGAATGTCGCATTTCCGACTACGAGCCCCGAAACCCCTCCCGACCCCTCGCGGACCAGGCTATAGCCCACCGGCCTCGGTGACTATTTCCGCAGCGCTGCGCGCTGGGTATTTCTTGCCATTTTAGGCGGGCTTGACCGTAGCCTCCCAGGCTCACGAGGACCCTCGAAAAAGGCGTACCCATTTCCGACGACCAGGCCCTAAACCCCTCCCCAACCCCTGCGGACCAAAGGCTATAGCCCACCGGCCTCGGTGACTATTTCCCGTGCTGCGCCGCTGGGCATTTCTTGCCATTTTAGGACAGGCTTCTGACCGTAGCCTCCCACTGGGCACACGAGGACCCTCGAAAAGACCGTACCCATTTTCGATAAACAGAGCCCCCGAAACCCCCACCCCAGCGGACCGCGCTATAGCCCCACGGCCTCGGCGACTATTTCCACGCTGCGCGGCTGGGCATGTCTTGCCATTTGGGCGGGCTTGACCGTAGCCTCCTGCGCTGAGGACCCTCGAAAAGCCTGTACCCATTTCCGACACCCAGAGCCCCAGAACTTCCCTCCCCAACCCCCGCGGACCAAAGGCTATAGCCCACCGGCCTCGGTGACTATTTCACGCGCTGTGCCGCTTGGCATTTTTTACCATTTTAGGGCAGGCCTCTGACCGTAGCCTCCCACTGGGCACACGAGGACTCTCGAAAAGAATGTACGCATTTCCGACTACCAGAGCCCCCGAAACCCCCTCCCCAACCCCTCGCGGACCAAAGGCTATAGCCCACCGGCCTCGGTGACTATTTCCTTGTACGCTCTTGCCATTTTGGGGCAGGCTTCTGACCGTAGCCTCCCACTGCGCACACGAGGACCCTCGAAAAGCCTGTACCCATTTCCGACACCCAGAACCCCAGAACTTCCCTCCCCAACCCCCGCGGACCAAAGGCTATAGCCCACCGGCCTCGGTGACTATTTCCTTGTTGTGCGCTTGGCATTTTACCATTTTAGGGCGGGCCTCGACCGTAGCCTCCCAGGCTACGAGGACTCTCGAAAAGAATGTCGCATTTCCGACTACGAGCCCCGAAACCCCTCCCCGACCCTCGCGGACCAGGCTATAGCCCGCGGCCTCGGTGACTATTTCAGCAGCTGCGCTGTTGGGTATTTCTTGCCATTTAGGGCGGGCTTGACCGTAGCCTCCCAGCTGGGCTCACGAGGACCCTCGAAAGACTGTACCATTTCCGGACGAGGCCCCCTAAGCCTCCCAACCCCGCGGACCAAAGGCTATAGCCCACGGCCTCGGTGACTATTTCACCCAGCGCTGCGAGCATTTCTTGCCATTTTAGGGCGGGCTTGACCGTAGCCTCCCACTAGGCACCGAGGACCCTCGAAAGTCTGTACCCATTTTCGATCGAGCCCTAAGCCCCACCCTGACCCCAGCGGACCGCAGCTATAGCCCACCGGCCTCGGCGACTATTTCACCTTGCTGCGCGGCTGGGCATGTCTTGCCATTTTGGGCGGGCCTTGATAGCCTCCCACTGCGCACGAGGACCCTCGAAAGCCTGTACCCATTTCCGACACCCAGGCCCCGAACTTCCTCCCGGCCCCAGCGGACCGAGGCTATAGCCAGCACGGCCTCGGTGGCTATTTCCTGTGTTGTGCCGCTTGGCATTTTTACCATTTTAGGGCGGGCCTCGACCGTAGCCTCCCAGGCTGCAGGGACTCTCGCGAAAGAATGTCGCATTTCCGACTACGGGCCCGAAACCCCTCCCCGACCCCTCGCGGACCGAGGCTATAGCCCACCGGCCTCGGTGACTATTTCACGTATTGCGCGGCTGGGTATTTCTTGCCATTTTAGGCGGGCTTCTGACCGTAGCCTCCCGCAGGCTCACGAGGACCCTCGATAAAATGTACCCATTCCGTGACGAGCCTAAAGCCTCCCGACCCCAGCGGACCAAGGCTATAGCCACCGGCCTCGGTGACTATTTCACCAGCTGCGCGCTGGGTATTTCTTGCCATTTTGGGCGGGCTTGACCGTAGCCTCCTCGGGCACAGTACCTTGAAAAGGCTGTACCCATTTTCGTGACGAGCCTAAACCCCTCCCCAACCCCAGCGGACCAGGCTATAGCCCCACGGCCTCGGTGACTATTTCCGCAGCGCTGCGCGCTGGTCATTTCTTGCCATTTTAAGGCGAGCTCTGGACCGTAGCCTCCCTTCTTGCGAGGACCCTCGAAAAAGGCGTACCCATTTTCGATGACGGGCACCTAAACCCCTCCCGGCCCAGCGGACCAGGCTAGCCACCGGCCTCGGTGACTATTTCACGCGCTGTGCCGCTGGGCATTTTTTACCATTTTAGGGCAGGCCTCTGACCGTAGCCTCCCACTGGGCACACGAGGACTCTCGAAAAGAATGTACCCATTTCCGACGACCAGAGCCCCCGAAATTCCCTCCCCAACCCCTCGCGGACCAAAGGCTATAGCCCACCGGCCTCGGTGACTATTTCACGCGCAGCGCCGCTGGGTATTTCTTGCCATTTTAGGGCAGGCTTCTGACCGTAGCCTCCCACTGGGCACAGTACCTTGAAAATTGTACCCATTTCGGCGACGGGCCCCGTAACCCCTCCCAGCCCCGCGGACTAAAGGCTATAGCCACCGGCCGCGGTGACTATTCACCTGCGCTGTGGGTATTTCTTGCCATTTTAGGGCGGGGCTTCGACCCGTAGCCTCTCTCTTGGGCACCACAGTACCTTGAAAAATGTACCCATTTTCGGCGACGAGCCTAAACCCCTCCCAACCCCCGGACCAAGGCTAGCCCACGGCCTCGGTGACTATTTCACTGCGCGCTGGTCATTTCTTGCCATTTAGGGCGGGCTTGACGTAGCCTCCCGCTACTTGCGAGGACCCTCGAAAACTGCCATTTTCGATGGCCGAGCACCTAAACCCCTCCCGACCCCGCGGACCAAAGGCTATAGCCCACGGCCTCGGTGACTATTTCACCTTATTTGTGCGCTGGGCATTTTACCATTTTAGGTCGGGCCTCGACCGTAGCCTCCCAGGCACGAGGACTCTCGAAAGAATGTACCCATTTCCGACGACGGGCCCGAAACTCCCTCCCAGCCCCTCGCGGACGAGGCTATAGCCCACCGGCCTCGGTGACTATTTCCGCAGCGCGCTGACATTTCTTACCATTTAGGGCGGGGCTTACGGGTAGCCTCCCGGCTGGGCACCGAGGACCCTCGAAAGACATTACCATTTCCGACACCCAGGCGAGCTTCCCTCCCAGCCCCAGCGGACCAAAGGCTATAGCCACGGCCTCGGCGACCGTTTCACCTTGTTGCGCCGCTGAGCATTCTTGCCATTTAGGGCGGGCTTGACCGTAGCCTCCCAGCGGGCAGCACTCTCGAAAAGACTGTACCCATTTCGGGGACGGGCCCGAAACCCCTCTGACCCCGGACTAAAGGCTATGGCCACCGGCCGCGGTGACTATTTCCTTGCAGCTGCGCTTGTTGGGTATTTCTTGCCATTTAGGGCGGGGCTTGACCGTAGCCTCCCGCTGGGCACCACGAGGACCCTCGAAAAGGCATGCCATTTTCGATGACCAGAGCCCCCGAAACCCCCTCCCCAACCCCCGCGGACCAAAGGCTATAGCCCACCGGCCTCGGTGACTATTTCACGCGCTGCGCTGCTGGGCATTTTTTGCCATTTTAGGGCAGGCCTCTGACCGTAGCCTCCCACTGGGCACACGAGGACCCTAGAAAAGAATGTACCCATTTCCGACGACCAGAGCCCCTAAACCCCCTCCCCAACCCCCGCAGACCAAAGGCTATAGCCCACCGGCCTCGGTGAATATTTCACGCGCTGCATCGCTCGGCATTTCTTGCCATTTTAGGGCAGGTTTCTGACCGTAGCCTCCCACTGGGCACACGAGTCCCAGAACTTCCCTCCCCAACTCCCGCGGACCAAAGGCTATAGCCCACCGGCCTCGGCGCCCGTTTCACGCGCTACGCCGCTGGGCATTTCTTGCTATTTTAGGGAAGGCCTCTGACCGTAGCCTCCCACCGGGCACACGAGGACCCTCGAAAAGAATGTACCCATTTCCGACGGCGGATCCTAAACCCCTCCCAGCCCCAGCGGACCAAGGCTATAGCCACCGGCTTGACCGTTTCGCAGCTGCGGCTGAGCATTTCTTGCCATTTAGGGCGAGGCCTCGACCGTAGCCTCCCATGGGCACCGAGAACCCTCGAAAAGTGTACCCATTTCCGGCGACCAGCCCTAAGCCCCTCCCCCAGCCCCGGGACCAAAGGCTATAGCCCACCGACCTCGTTGACTATTTCACGCGCGCTGGGCATTTCTTGCCATTTAGGCGGGCTTCTGACCGTAACCTCCCCTTTGGGCACCGAGGACCCTCGAAAAGACTGTACCATTTTTTGATGACCAGAGCCCCTAAACCCCTCCCCAACCCCCGCGGACCAAAGGCTATAGCCACCGGCCTCGGTGACTATTTCAGCGGCTGCGCGCTGGGCATTTCTTGCCATTTTAGGCGGGCTTGACCGTAGCCTCCCAGCTGGGCACACGAGGACTCTCGAAAAGGCATGCCATTTACGGCGGCCAGGCCCCGAGCCCCTCCCGGCCCCGCGGACTAAAGGCTATAGCCCACGGCCTCGGTGACTATTTCCAGCAGCTGCGCGCTGGGTATTTCTTGCCATTTAGGGCGGGCTTCTGACCGTAGCCTCCCCAGGCTACAGGACCCTCGAAAGACTGTGCCATTTTCGATGACGGGCCCCTAAACCCCTCTGACCCAGCGGACCAAAGGCTATAGCCCACCGGCCTCGAGGACTTTTTCACTGCGCGCTTGTTGAGATTTTTGCCATTTTAGGGCAGGCCTCGGCCCGTATCCTCCCCTTGGGCACCAGGGGCGCTCGAAAAGAATGTACCCATTTCCGACGACTAGAGCCCCCTTAACCCCCAGCCCAACCCCCCCGGACCAAAGGCAATAGCCCACCGGCCTCGGTGACTATTTAACGCCCTGCGCCGCTGGGGATTTCTTGCCATTTTAGGGCAGGCTTCTGACCGTAGCCTCCCACAAGGCACACGAGGACCCTCGAAAAGACTGTACCCATTTCGGCGGCGGGCCGAGCCTCTCCCCAACACCCGCGGACCAAAGGCTATAGCCCACCGGCCTCGGTGACTATTTCCCGCGCTGTGCCGCTGGGCATTTCTTGCCATTTTAGGGCAGGCCTCTGACCGTAGCCTCCCACTAGGCACACGAGGACCCTCGAAAAGACTGTACCCATTTCTGATGACCAGAGCCCCCGAAACCCCTCCCCAACCACCGCGGACCAAAGGCTATAGCCCACCGGCCTCGGTGACTATTTCACGCACTGCGCCGCTAGGTATTTCTTGCCATTTTAGGGCAGGCTTCTGACCGTAGCCTCCCACTGGGCACACGAGGACCCTTGAAAAGACTGTACCCATTTCGGCCAGGCCGAAACCTCCCAACCCCATTGCGGACCGGACCAAAGGCTATAGCCCACCGGCCTCGGCGACCATTTAACGCGCTGCGCCGCTGAGCATTTCTTGCCATTTTAGGGCAGGCCTCTGACCGTAGCCTCCCACTGGGCACACGAGAACCCTCGAAAAGAATGTACCCATTTCCGACGACGGGCCCTAAACCCCTCCCAACCCCAGCGGACCAAAGGCAATAGCCCACGACCTCGGTGACTATTTCCTGACAGCGCGCTGAGCATTTCTTGCCATTTAGGGCAGGCTTGACCGTAGCCTCCCAGGCACACGAGGACCCTCGAAAGACTGTACCCATTTTCGATGACTGAGCACCTAAACCCCTCCCCATTGCGGACCAAAGGCTATAGCCCACCGACCTCGGTGACTATTTCACGCGCTGCGCCGCTGGGCATTTCTTGCCATTTTAGGGCAGGCTTCTGACCGTAGCCTCCCACTGGGCACACGAGGACTCTCGAAAAGACTGTACCCATTTCTGATGACCAGAGCCCCCGAAACCCCTCCCCAACCACCGCGGACCAAAGGCTATAGCCCACCGGCCTCGGTGACTATTTCACGCACTGCGCCGCTAGGTATTTCTTGCCATTTTAGGGCAGGCTTCTGACCGTAGCCTCCCACTGGGCACACGAGGACCCTCGAAAAGGCATGCCATTTCGGCCGAGCCCCGAAACCCCTCCCACCGCGGACCAAAGGCTATAGCCCACCAGCATCGGCGACCATTGCTGCGCGCTGAGCATTTCTTGCCATTTAGGGCGGGCCTCGACGTAACCTCCCAGGCACCACGAGAACCCCCGAAACGAAGGTACCCATTTCCGACGACCAAGGCCCTAAACCCCCTCCCCAACCCCCGCGGACCAAAGGCTATAGCCCACCGACCTCGGTGACTATTTCCTGTGCCAGCGCTTGAGCATTCTTGCCATTTTAGGGCGGGCTTCGTACGTAGCCTCCCAGGCACCACGAGGACCCTCGAAAGACGTACCATTTCCGACACAGGCCAAACTTCCCTCCCAGCCCCCGGACCAAAGGCTATAGCCCGCGGCCTCGGCGGCCGTTTCCGCGCTGCGCCTTTGAGCATTTCTTGCCATTTAGGGCGGGCTTCGACCGTAGCCTCCCAGGCACCGAGCACTCTCGAAAAGTACCCATTTCGGGGACAGGCCCCGAAACCCCTCCCAACCCCCCGGACCAAAGGCTATAGCCCACCGGCCGCGGTGACTATTTCACGCGCTGCGCCGCTGGGTATTTCTTGCCATTTTAGGGCAGGCTTCTGACCGTAGCCTCCCACTGGGCACACGAGGACCCTCGAAAAGACTGTACCCATTTTCGACGCCCAGAGCCCGAAACCCCCCTCCCCAACCCTCGCGGAACAAATGCTAAAGCCCACCGGCCTCGGTGAATATTTCACAGCGCTTCTTATTCTTTGGGGCATTTTTGCCATTTAGGCGGGCCTCGGACCGTAGCCTCCCAGGCACACGAGGACCCTAGAAAGAATGTACCCATTTCCGGACGAGCCCCTAAACCCCTCCCAGCGGACCAAAGGCTATAGCCCACCGGCCTCGGTGAATATTTCACGCGCTGCACCGCTCGGCATTTCTTGCCATTTTAGGGCAGGTTTCTGACCGTAGCCTCCCACTGGGCACACGAGTCCCAGAACTTCCCTCCCCAACTCCCGCGGACCAAAGGCTATAGCCCACCGGCCTCGGCGCCCGTGTCCTGCTACTTGCTATTTTAGGGAAGGCCTCTGACCGTAGCCTCCCACCGGGCACACGAGGACCCTCGAAAAGAATGTACCCATTTCCGACGACCAGATCCCCCTAAACCCCCTCCCCAACCCCCGCGGACCAAAGGCTATAGCCCACCGGCTTCGGCGACCGTTTCACGCGCTGCGCCGCTGAGCATTTCTTGCCATTTTAGGGCAGGCCTCTGACCGTAGCCTCCCACTGGGCACACGAGAACCCTCGAAAAGAGTGTACCCATTTCCGACGACCAGAGCCCCTAAACCCCCTCCCCAACCCCCACGGACCAAAGGCTATAGCCCACCGACCTCGTTGACTATTTCACGCGCAGCGCCGCTGGGCATTTCTTGCCATTTTAGGGCAGGCTTCTGACCGTAGCCTCCAGGCTGCGAGGACCCTCGAAAAGGCTGTACCCATTTCGATGACTAGGCACCTAAACCCCTCCCACCCCAGCGGACCAATGGCTATAGCCCACGGCCTCGGTGACTATTTCACTGTGCTGCGCGCTGGGCATTTCTTGCCATTTTAGGGCGGGCTTGACCGTAGCCTCCCAGGCTACGAGGACTCTCGAAAAGACTGTACCCATTTCGGCGGCAGGCCCGAAACCCCTCCCGACCCCAGCGGACTAAAGGCTGCCCACCGGCCTCGGTGACTATTTCACCAGCTGGCGCTGGGTATTTCTTGCCATTTTAGGCGGGCTTCGACCGTAGCCTCCCCAGGGCACACGAGGACCCTCGAAAGACTGCCATTTTGATGACGAACCCTAAACCCCCTCCCCAACCCCCGCGGACCAAAGGCTATAGCCCACCGGCCTCGAGGACTATTTCACGCGCTGCGCCGCTGGGGATTTTTTGCCATTTTAGGGCAGGCCTCTGACCGTAGCCTCCCACTGGGCACACGAGGACGCTCGAAAAGAATGTACCCATTTCCGACGACTAGAGCCCCCTAAACCCCCTGCCCAACCCCCGCGGACCAAAGGCTATAGCCCACCGGCCTCGGTGACTATTTCACGCGCTGCGCCGCTGGGCATTTCTTGCCATTTTAGGCGAGCTTGGCCGTAGCCTCCACTAGGCACGAGGACCCTCGAAAGACTGTACCCATTTCGGCGACCGGCCCCCTAAACCCCCTCCCCAACCCCCGCGGACCAAAGGCTATAGCCCACCGGCCTCGGTGACTATTTCACGCGCTGCGCCGCTGGGCATTTCTTGCCATTTTAGGGCAGGCTTCTGACCGTAGCCTCCCACTAGGCACACGAGGACCCTCGAAAAGACTGTACCCATTTCTGACGACCAGAGCCCCCGAAACCCCTCCCCAACCACCGCGGACCAAAGGCTATAGCCCACCGGCCTCGGCGCCCGTTTCACGCGCTACGCCGCTGGGCATTTCTTGCTATTTTAGGGAAGGCCTCTGACCGTAGCCTCCCACCGGGCACAAGAGGACCCTCGAAAAGAATGTACCCATTTCCGACCGGATCCCCTAAACCCCTCCCAACCCCAGCGGACCAAAGGCTATAGCCCACCGGCGACCGTTTCACGCGCTGCGCCGCTGAGCATTTCTTGCCATTTTAGGGCAGGCCTCTGACCGTAGCCTCCCACTGGGCACACGAGAACCCTCGAAAAGAGTGTACCCATTTCCGACGACCAGAGCCCCTAAACCACCTCCCCAACCCCCACGGACCAAAGGCTATAGCCCACCGACCTCGTTGACTATTTCACGCGCAGCGCCGCTGGGCATTTCTTGCCATTTTAGGGCAGGCTTCTGACCGTAGCCTCCCACTGGGCACACGAGGACCCTCGAAAAGACTGTACCCATTTTCGAAGACTAGAGCACTAAACTCCTCCCCAGCCCCAGCGGACCATGGTATAGCCCACCGGCCTCGGTGACTATTTCAGCAGCTGCGCGCTGAGCATTTCTTGCCATTTTAGGCGGGCTTCTGAGTAGCCTCCCCTTTGGGCACGAGGGACTCTCGAAAAGGCATGCCATTTACGGCGGCAGGCCCCGAAAGCCTCCCAGACCCCGCGGACCAAAGGCTATAGCCCACCGGCTTCGGCGACCGTTTCACGCGCTGCGCCGCTGATCATTTCTTGCCATTTTAGGGCAGGCTTCTGACCGTAGCCTCCCACTGGGCACACGAGGACCCTCGAAAAGACTGTACCCATTTTCGATGACTAGAGCACCCTAAACCCCCTTCCCAACCCCCGCGGACCAAAGGCTATAGCCCACCGGCCTCGAGGACTATTTCACGCGCTGCGCCGCTAGGATTTTTGCCATTTAGGCAGGCCTCGACCGTATCCTCCCACTTGGAGCTGCGAGGGCTCGAAAAAAGAATGTACCCATTTCCGACTGACTAGGAGCCCTAAACCCACATGACCCCAGCGGACCAGGCTATAGCCACCGTACCGAGTGACTATTTCACGGCTATTGGCTGAGCATTTCTTGCCATTTTAAGGGCAGGCTTCTGACGTAGCCTCCCACTAGGCTGAGAGAGACCCTCGAAAAGGCCTGTGCCATTCGGCGACCAAGAAAAAGGCCCCGCCTCCCAAAACCACCCGCGGACCAAAGGCTATAGCCCCACCGGCCTCGGTGACTATTTCAGCTGTTGCGCGCTGGGCATTCTTGCCATTTTGGTAGGGCTTCTGACGTAAGCCTCATTAAGCACCACGAGGACCCTCGAAAAGACGTACCAATTTCTGATGACGAGCCCCGAAACCCCTCCCCGACCACCCCAGCGGACCAAAAGGCTCTGGCCCACCGGCCTCGGTGGCTGACTCACTTCCCTCACGCACTAGCGCTGTATTCTTGCCATTTAGGGCAGGCTTCTGACCGTAGCCTCCCAGGCACACGAGGACCCTTGAAAAGGCATACCCATTTCGGCGCCAGGCCCCGAAACCCCTCCCCACACCGGACCAAAGGCTATAGCCCTGCCGGCCTCGGCGACCATTTAACCTTGCTGCGCGCTGAAGCATTTCTTGCCATTTAAGGCCTCGGCCGTAGCCTCCACGGGCACCGAGACCCTCGAAAGAATGTACCCATTTCCGGCTGACGAGCCCTAACCCTCCCGGCCCCGCGGACCCAAGGCTATAGCCCAGGCCTCGGTGACTATTTCCTGACTGCAGCGGCGCGCTGACATTTCTTGCCATTTTAGGGGCGGGCCGTACGTAGCCTCCCAGGCTGCGAGGACTCTCGAAAGGCCATGCCATTTACGTGACCAGGCCCGAAACCCCTCCCCAACCCCGCGGACTAAAGGCTATAGCCCGCGACCTCGTGACTATTTCCTGTTCGCGCTTGCTGAGTATTCTTGCCATTTAGGCGGGCTTCTGACCGTAACCTCCCAGGCACCGAGAGACCCTCGAAGGACTGACATTACCCATTTTAGGATGACCGAGCCCCTAAACCCCCTCCCAGCCCCAGCGGACCGAAAGGCTATAGCCCACGGCCTCGAGGACTATTTCCTGTGCGCTGCGCTAAAGATTTTTGCCATTTAAGGCAGGCCTCGTGCCATAGCCTCCCAGCTGGGCTGCGAGGGCGCTCGAAAAGAATGTACCATTTCCGACGACAAGAGCCCCTAAACCTGCCCAACCCCGCGGACCAGGCTATAGCCCACGGCCTCGATGTGACTATTTCACCGCTGCGCGCTGGGCATTTCTTGCCATTTTAGGCTTCTGACCGTAGCCTCCCACTTAGGCACCACGAGGACCACTCGAAAAGGCTGTACCCGTTTACGGCAGGCCGAGCCCCCCACCACCGCGGACCAAAGGCTATAGCCCACCGGCCTCAGTGACCTATTTCCTGCGCTGCCCACGGGCATTTCTTGCCATTTAGGGCAGGCTTACGGCCGTGTACTCCCCAGGCACACGAGGACCCTCGAAAACATGCCATTTCGATGACGGGCCCCGAAACCCCTCGACCACCGCGGACCAAAGGCTATAGCCCACCGGCCTCGGTGACTTTTTCTCGCACAGCGCGGGTAGGTAGTGCTTGCCATTTGAGGGCAGGCTTCTGACCGTAGTCTCCAACTGGGCACACGAGGACCCTTGAAAAGGCTGTACCCATTTCGGCGACCAGGCCGAAACCCCTCCCAGCCCCAGCGGACCCAGGCTGTGCCCACGGCCTCGGCGACCATTTACTTTCTGCGCTTAGGCGCTTCTTGCCATTTTAGGCGGGCCTCGGCCGTAACTCCCCCCCAGGCTGCACGAGGCACCCTCGAAAGAATGTACCCATTTCCGAGCGGACGGGCCCTAAGCCCCTCCCCAGGCCCCAGCGGACCAAAGGCTAGCCCACCGACCTCGGTGACTATTTCCTGACGGTAGCGCCGCTGGGCATTTCTTGCCATTTTAGGGCAGGCTTGACGTAACCTCCCAGCAGGCTGCGAGGACCCTCGAAAAGACTGTACCCATTTCGATGACAGGCACCTAAAGCCCCTCCCGGCCCCAGCGGACCAAAGGCTATAGCCCACCGGCCTCGGTGACTATTTCCTGTGTTGCGCGGCTGGGCATTTCTTGCCATTTTAGGGCGGGCTTGACCGTAGCCTCCCAGCCCCAGGCTGCGAGGGACTCTCGAAAAGACTGTACCATTTCGATGACAGAGCCAGAAACCCCTCTGACCACCGCGGACCAAAGGCTTTAGCCACGGCCTCGGTGACTAACGCACTGCGCTGGTATTTCTTGCCATTTTAGGGCGAGCTTCTGACCGTAGCCTCCCAGGCACAGAGGACTCGAAAAGACTGTACCCATTTCGTGACCAGGCCCCGAGCCCCTCCCAGGCCCCAGCGGACTAAAGGCTATAGCCACGGCCTCGGTGACTATTTCCTCTTGCGCTGGTATTTCTTGCCATTTAGCAGGCTTGACCGTGTAGCCTCACCCAGGCACCACGAGGACCCTCGAAAGACTGTACCCATTTTCGATGTGAGCCCTAAACCCCTCCCGGCCCCATGCGGACCAAGGCTATAGCCCACCGGCCTCGAGGACTATTTCCCAGCTGCGCGCTGAGATTTTGCCATTTAGGGCAGGCCTCGACCCGTAGCCTCCCAGGCACACGAGGACGCTCGAAAAAGAATGTACCCATTTCCGACGACTAGAGCCCTAAACCACCTTGACCCCGCGGACCAGAGGCTATAGCCCACCGGCCTCGGGGACTATTTCCTTTGCGCTGCGCTGAGCATTTCTTGCCATTTAGGGCGAGCTTCTGACCGTAGCCTCCCACTAGGCACGAGGACCCTCGAAAAGGCGTACCCATTTACGGCGGCAGGCCCGAAACCCCCTCCCAGCCACCGCGGACCAAGGCTATAGCCCACCGGCCTCGGTGACTATTTCCGCAGCTGCGCGCTGGGCATTCTTGCCATTTTAGGGCGACTTCTGACCGTAGCCTCCCACTAGGCACGAGGACCCTCGGGCTGTACCCATTTCTGAGCCCCGAAACCCCTCCCAGCCACCGCGGACCAGGCTAGCCCACCGGCCTCGGTGACTATTTCACGCACTGCGCGCTAGGTATTTCTTGCCATTTTAGGGCAGGCTTCTGACCCGTAGCCTCACTTGGGCTGCGAGGACTCGAAAAGACTGTACCCATTTCTGGCGGCCAGGCCCGACCCCTCCCAACCCCGCCCGGACTAAAGGCTATAGCCACGGCCTCGGTGACTATTTCCGCAGCTGCGCGCTGGGTATTTCTTGCCATTTTAGGGCGGGCTTCTGACCGTAGCCTCCCAGCTGGGCACCACGAGGACCCTCGGGCTATGCCCATTTTCGATGACAGGCCCTGGCCTCCCGGCCCAGCGGACCAGGCTATAGCCCACGGCCTCGAGGACTATTTCCACCTTTCTTGCGCGCTGAGATTTTGCCATTTTGGGCAGGCCTCGACCGTAGCCTCCCATGCACGCAGGGGCCTTTCGAAAAGAATGTACCCATTTCGGCGACTGAGCCCACTTGCCCGGCCCGCGGACCGAGGCTATAGCCCACCGGCCTCGGTGACTATTTCCGCGCTCAGCGCTGGGCATTTCTTGCCATTTTAGGGCGGGCTTCGGCCGTAGCCTCCCACTAGAGCACCTACGAGGACCCTCGAAAAGACTGTACCCATTCGATGACCCGGGCCCGAAACCCTCCCGACCACCGCGGACCGAGGCTATAGCCCCGGCATCTGTGACTATTTCACGCACTTCGCGGCTTGGTATTTCTTAACATTTTAGGGCGGGCTTGACCGTAACCTCCCGCAGGCTGCGAGGACCCTTGAAAAGCTGTACCCATTCGTGACAGGCCCGAAACCCCTCCCGGCCCCAGCGGACCCAAAGGCTATAGCCGCACGGCCTCGGCGACCATTTCTTGCTGCGCCGCTGAGCATTTCTTGCCATTTTAGGGCGGGCCTCTGCTCGTAGCCTCCCACTGGGCACACGGAACCCTCGAAAGAATGTGCCCATTTCGTGACTGAGCCTAAGCCCCTCCCAGACCCCGCGGACCGAGGCTATAGCCCACCGACCTCGGTGACTATTTCCGAGCAGGCGCGCTGGGCATTTCTTGCCATTTTAGGGCGGGGCTTCGGCCGTAGCCTCCCGCAGGCACGAGGACCCTCGAGACTGTACCCATTTCGGTGGCTAGGCACCCTAAACCCCTCCCCGGCCCCCGGACCAGGCTATAGCCCACCGGCCTCGGTGACTATTTCACCTTCTTCGTGGGCATTTCTTGCCATTTTAGGGGCGGGCTTACGGCCGTAGCCTCCCGCAGGCACGAGGACTCTCGAAAGACTGCCATTTCGTGACGGCAGGCCCGAAACCCCTCCCGGCCCCTGCGGACTAAAGGCAGCCACGGCCTCGGTGACTATTTCACCATGCGCTGCGCTGGTATTTCTTGCCATTTAGGGCAGGCTTACGTAGCCTCCCTAGCACCACGAGGACCTCGAAAAGACTGTACCATTTTCGATGACGAGCCCGCTAAACCCCTCCCAGCCCCAGCGGACCAAAGGCATAGCCACGGCCTCGAGGACTATTTCACCTTGCTGCGCGCTGAGATTTTGCCATTTAAGGGCAGGCCTCGGACGTAGCCTCCCACTGGCACGAGGGCCTCGAAAAGAATGTACCCATTTCCGGCTGACTGACCCTAAACCCCCTGACCCCCGGACCAAAGGCTATAGCCCACGGCCTCGGTGACTATTTCACCTTGCTGCGCTGGGCATTTCTTGCCATTTTAGGCGGGCCTTGACCGTAACCTCCCACTAGGCTGCGAGGACCCTCGAAAAGGCTATGCCATTTCTGGCGGGCCCCGGCCTCCCCGACCACGCGGACCAGGCTGCCCACCGGCCTCGGTGACTATTTCACGCACTTCGCGCTGGCCATTTCTTGCCATTTTTGGGCAGGCTTCTGCCGTAGCCTCCCACTGGGCTACGAGACCCTCGAAAGACTGTACCCATTTTCGATGTTCAGGCGACTAAACCCCTCCCAGCCCCAGCGGACCAATGGGCTGGCCACGGCCTCGGTGGCTATTTCACTGCAGCGCTGGGCATTTCTTGCCATTTTAGGGCGGGCTTCTGACGTAGCCTCCCACAGGCACCACGAGGACTCTCGAAAGAGCTGTACCCATTTCGTGACCAGAGCCCCGGCCCCTCCCCGGCCCCGGACTAAAGCTATAGCCCAGCCTCGGTGACTATTTCACAGCACTTGCGCGCTGGGTATTTCTTGCCATTTTAGGGCGGGCTTCGACCGTAGCCTCCCCAGGCACCACGAGGACCCTCGAAAAGACTGCCATTTTCGATGACGAGCCTAAACCCCTCCCAGCCCCCGGACCAAAAGGCTATGCCGGCCCTCGGGACTATTTCACGCTGCGCTTGCTGAGGATTTTGCCATTTAGGCGGGGCCTCACGTAGCATCCCACTGAGCACGAGGGCGCTCGAAAAGAATGTACCCATTTCCGGCGGCCTAGAGCCCTAAGCCCCTCCCACCCCGCGGACCAAAGGCTATAGCCCGCAGCCTCGGTGACTATTTCCGCAGCTGCGCGCTGGTATTTCTTGCCATTTTAGGGCGGGCTTGACCGTGGCCTCCCCACTAACACCGAGGACCCTCGAAAGACTGTACCCATTTTCGATGAGGCCGCTAAACCTCCCCAGCCCCGCGGACCAAGGCTATAGCCACGGCCTCGAGGACTATTTCACCTGTGACTGCGCGCTGAGGATTTTGCCATTTTAGGGCGGGCCTCGACCGTAGCCTCCTGCCCCAGGCACAGGGGCGCTCGAAAAGAATGTACCCATTTCCGACGACTAGAGCCCCCTAAACCCCCTGCCCAACCCCCGCGGACCAAAGGCTATAGCCCACGGCCTGGTGACTATTTCGCACTGCGCGGCTGGGCATTTCTTGCCATTTTAGGGCGCTTGACCGTAGCCTCCCACTAGGCACGAGGACCCTCGAAAAGCGTACCCATTTCGGCGACGGGCCCCAAAACCCCTCCCCAGCACCGCGGACGAATGGCTATAGCCCACCGGCCTTGTTGACTTTTTTACGCGCTGCTCCGCTGGCCATTTCTTGCCATTTTAGGGCAGGCTTCTAACCGTAGCCTCCCGCAGGCTGCGAGGACCCTCGAAAGACTGTACCCATTTTCGGTGGCTAGAGCACCTCCACAACCCCCCAGCGGACCAATGGCTAGCCCACGGCCTCGGTGACTATTTCACCTGCGCTGCGCTGGGCATTTCTTGCCATTTGGGCGAGCTTCTGACCGTAGCCTCCCAGGCTGCACCGAGGGACTCTCGAAAGACTGTACCCATTTCGGCGGCCAGGCCGAAACCCTCCCCAACCCCCAGCGGACCAAGGCTGCCAGCCCACCGGCCTCGGTGACTATTTCCGCAATTGCGCGCTGGGTATTTCTTGCCATTTTAGGGCGGGCTTCGACCATGTAGCCTCACTTTGGGCACCACGAGGACCCTCGAAAAGACTGTACCCATTTTCGATGGCCAGAACCCCCTACCCAACCCCCGCGGACCACAGGGTATAGCCCACCGGCCTCGAGGACTATTTCACCAGCTGCGCGGCTGAGGATTTTTGCCATTTTAGGGCGGGCCTCGTAGCATCCCACTTCAGGCACACGAGGGGCCTTTCGAAAAGAATGTACCCATTTCCGGACGACTAGGCCTAAGCCCCCCCCAGCCCCGCGGACCGAAAGGCTATAGCCCCACCGGCCTCGGTGACTATTTCACGCAGCTGCGCCTTGGGCATTCTTGCCATTTAGGGCAGGCTTCGTAGTAGCCTCCCACTTGGGCGACGAGGACCCTCGAAAGACTGCCATTTCTGGCGACAGGCCCCGAGCCCCTCCCCGGCCACCGCGGACCAGGCTATGGCCCACGGCCTCGGTGACTATTTCTGGCAGCTGGCTGAGATTTTGCCATTTAGGGCAGGCCTCTGTAGCATCCTTTGAGCACGAGGCGCTCGAAAAGAATGTACCCATTTCCGGCGACTGAGCCCCTAAACCCCTGCCCAACCCCCAGCGGACCAAAGGCTATAGCCCGGCCTCGGTGACTATTTCACCTTGTGCGCCCGGCTGAGGATTTTACCATTTTAGGCGCAGGCCTCTGGTAACATCCTTTGGGCACCCGAGGACGCTCGAAAAGAATGTACCCATTTCCGGCGGACTAGAGCCCTAAACCCCAGCCCCAGCGGACCAAAGGCTATAGCCCACGGCCTCGGTGACTATTTCACCAGCGCTGCGCTGGGTATTTCTTGCCATTTAGGGGCAGGCTTCTGACCGTAGCCTCCCACTGGGCTACGAGGACCCTCGAAAGACTGTACCCATTTTCGATGACGAGCCCTGACCTCCTCGGCCCCAGCGGACCAAGGCTATAGCCACCGGCCTCGAGGACTATTTCAGCTGCTTGCTGAGGATTTTGCCATTTAGGGCGGGGCCTCTGTTGTAGCATCCCTTTGGGCTGCAGGCGCTTTCGAAAAGAATGTACCCATTTCCGGCGACTAGAGCCCTAAACCCCTGCCCGGACCCAGCGGACCAAGGCTATAGCCCACCGGCCTCGTGACTATTTCACCTTGCGCCCGGCTAGGCATTTCTTGCCATTTTAGGGCGGGCTTCGACCGTAGCCTCCCACTAGGCACACGAGGACCTCGAAAAGAGCTGTACCCATTTCGGCGGCCAGGCCCGAGCCCCTCCCCAGCCACCGCGGACCAGGCTGCCAGCCCACCGGCCTCGGTGACTATTTCACCTGCGCGCTGGGCATTCTTGCCATTTTAGGCGGGGCTTGACCGTAGCCTCCCACTAGGCCCGAGGACCCATGAAAAGGCTGTACCATTTCGTGACCGGGCCGAAACCCCTCCCCAACCACCGCGGACCAAAGGCTAGCCCACCGGCCTGGTGACTATTTCACGCGCCTTTCGCGCTAGGTATTTCTTGCCATTTAGTGGGCGGGGATTCTGACCGTAGCCTCCCATGGGCACACGAGGACCCATGAAAGACTGTACCCATTTCTGGCGACGGAGCCCGAAACCCCACCCCAGCGGACCAAGGCTATAGCCCACCGAGCCTCGGCGACCATTTTCAGCACTGCGCTGCGCATTTCTTGCCATTTTAGGCAGGCCTCGACACGTAGCCTCCCAGGCACGAGAACCCTCGAAAAGAATGTACCCATTTCCGACGACCAGGCCCTAAACCCCTCCCGGCCCCGCGGACTAAAGGCTATAGCCACCGGCCTCGGTGACTATTTCACGCGCTCGCTTGGCTGGGTATTTCTTGCCATTTAGGGCGGGCTTCCGACCGTAACCTCCCACTGGGCACACGAGGACCCTCGAAAAGCCTATACCCATTTTCGATGACAGGCCCCTAAACCCCTCCCCAGCCCCCGGACCAAGGCTATAGCCACGGCCTCGAGGACTATTTCCTTGTTGCCTTGGCTGAGGATTTTGCCATTTGGGCGGGCCTCGACCGTAGCCTCCCCTTTGAGCTACGAGGGCGCTTGAAAGAATGTACCCATTTCCGACGACCCGGGCCCTAAACCCCTCCCAACCCAGCGGACCAAAGGCTGGCCACCACTCGGTGACTATTTCCCGCGAGCAGCGCGCCCAGGCATTTCTTGCCATTTTAGGGGCGGGCTTCGACCGTAGCCTCCCACCCAGGCTGCGAGGGACCCTCGAAAAGCTGTACCCATTTTCGTGTAGCACCCTAAACCCCTCCCAACCCCGCGGACCAAGGCTATAGCCCACCGGCCTCGGTGACTATTTCCGCAGCGCTGCGCGCTGGGCATTTCTTGCCATTTTAGGCGGGCTTCTGACCGTAACCTCCAGCTGGGCTGCGAGGACTCTCGAAAAGGCATACCCATTTACGGCGAGCAGGCCCGAAACCCCCTCCCCAGCGGACTAAAGGCCAGCCCACCGGCCTCATTGACTATTTCACCGCAGCTGCGCCCGGCAGGTATTTCTTGCCATTTAGGGCAGGCTTCTGACGTAACCTCCCACTAGCACCGAGGACCCTCGAAAGACTGTACCCATTTTCGATGACGAGCCGCTAAACCCCCTCCCGACCCCCAGCGGACCAAGGCTATAGCCCACCGGCCTCGAGGACTATTTCAGCGCTGCTGCGCTGAGGATTTTTGCCATTTAGGGCGGGCCTCTGTGGCCTTCCCCATGACCGTAGCCTCCGAAAGATGTACCCATTTCGACGACTAGAGCCCCTAAACCCCCCTTGACCCAGCGGACCGCCACCGGCCTCGGTGACTATTTCCGCGCTGCGCTGGTCATTTCTTGCCATTTAGGGCAGGCTTCTGACGTAGCCTCCCACTAGGCACGAGGACCCTCGAAAAGACTGTACCATTTCGTGAGGCCCCAAACCCCTCCCACCGCGGACCAAAACTGGCTACTCAGCCACCGGCCTCGGTGACTATTTCCATGCACTGCTTGTTGTCATTTCTTGCCATTTCGGCGGGCTTCTAACGTAGCCTCCTTTGGGCACGAGGACCCTCGAAAAGGCTGTACCCATTTTCGATGACTAGAGCACCTAAACCCCTCCCCAACCCCGGACCCGGACCAGTAGCTGTGGCTCGGTGACTATTTCACAGCCTGCTTGTGGGCATTCTTGCCATTTAGGGCGGGCTTCTGGCCAGTAGCCTCCACTGGGCACGGGACTCTCGAAAAGGCGTACCATTTCGGCCAGGCCGAAACCCCTCCCAGCCCCGCCGGACTAAAGCTATAGCCCACCGGCCTCGGTGACTATTTCCTGCTTGCGCTGGGTATTTCTTGCCATTTTAGGGCGAAGCTGGCCGTAGCCTCCCAGCCCCAGGCACAGGACCCTCGAAAGCTGTACCCATTTTAGTTGAGCCCAGGCCCTCGAAACCCCCTCCCGACCCCGCGGACCGAGGCCTGGCCCACCGGCCTCGAGTGACTATTTCACCTGTTCTGCGCCCGCTGGGATTTTGCCATTTTAGGGCGGGCCTCTGACCGTAGCATCCCAGGCACACGAGGGCGCTCGAAAAGAAATGTACCCATTTCGGCGACTAGAGCCCCCTAAACCCCTGACCCGGCCCGGACCAAAGGCTACTGCCAGCACGGCCTCGGTGACTATTTCCGCAGCTGCGCCCAGCTGGGCATTTCTTGCCATTTACGGCGGGCTTCTGACGTAGCCTCCCACTATAGGCACACGAGGACCCTCGAAAACATACCCATTTCGGCGACAGGCCCGAAACCCCTCCGCGGCCACCCGCGGACCAAAACATAGCCCACCGGCCTCGGTGACTATTTCACAGCTGCTTGGCCGCTGGTCATTTCTTGCCATTTTGAGCGGGCCTTCTGACCGTAGCCTCCACCTAAACACCGAGGACCCTCGAAAAGACTGTCACCATTTCGGCGAGCCCAGGCCCCGAAACCACCTCCCGACCACCGCGGACCAAAGGCTATAGCCCACCGGCCTCGGTGACTATTTCACCTTTAGCGCGCTGGTATTTCTTGCCATTTAGGGCGGGCTTCTGACCGTAGCCTCCCACTGGGCTACGAGGACCCTTGAAAAGGCATGCCCATTCGGCGACCAGAGCCCCGAAAACCCCTCCCAGGCCCCAGCGGACCAAAGGCTATAGCCCACCGGCCTCGGCGACCATTGCCTTGTTGCGCGCTGGTATTTCTTGCCATTTTAGGGCAGGCCTCGACCGTAGCCTCCCAGGCACACGAGAACCCTCGAAAAGAATGTGCCCATTTCCGGCGGAGGCCTAAACCCCTGACCCCAGCGGACCAAAGGTGTAGCCCACCGGACCTCGGTGACTATTTCCTGACAGCGGCATTTCTTCCATTTAGGGCAGGCCTCTGGCCGTAGCCTCCCAGGCACCACGAGGGACCCTCGAAAGCTGTACCCATTTCAATGACTAAGAGCACCTAAACCCCTCCCAGGCCCCAGCGGACCCGAAAGGCTATAGCCCACCGGCCTCGGTGGACTATTTCACCAGCGCTGGGCATTCTTGCCATTTTGAGGCAGGCTTCGGCGTAGCCTCCCCAGGCACGAGGACTCTCGAAAAGCTGTACCCATTTCGGCGACAACGGGCCCAAACACCTCCCAGCGGACTAAAAGGCTATAGCCCACCGGCCTCGGTGACTATTTCAGCAGCGCTTCTTGGCTGGGTATTTCTTGTCATTTAGGCGGGGCTTCGGCCGTAGCCTCAACCCAGCACGAGGACCCTCAGAGCTGTACCATTTCGATGACGAGGCCCGCTAAACCCCTCCCAACCCCAGCGGACCAAAGGCTATAGCCACCGGCCTCGGCGACTATTTCACGCGCTGCGCGCTGAGATTTTTGCCATTTAGGGCAGGCCTCGGACCGTAGCCTCCCAGGCTGCAGGGGCCTTCGAAAAGACATGACCCATTTCCGGCGACTAGAGCCCCTAAACCCCCTGCCCAGCCCCTTGGACCAAAGGTTATAGCCCCACCGGCCTCGGTGACTATTTCAGCCTGTTGCTGGGCATTTCTTCCATTTTAGGCAGAGCTTACGTAGCCTCCCCACTAGGCACGAGGACCCTCGAAAGAACTGTACCATTTCGACGCCCAGGCCGAAGCCTCCCTCGACCCCGCGGACCAGGCTATGGCCACGCGACCTCGGTGAGTATTTCACTTGCCTTGCGCCTAGGTATTTCTTGCCATTTAGGGCGAGCTTCGTAGTAGCCTCCCCCAGGCTGCAGGGCCCTTGAAAAGTGCCATTTCGGACGGGCCCGAACCTCCCGACCCCGCGGACCAAGGCTATGTACCAGCCTCGGCGACCATTTAACGCGCTGCGCCGGTGAGCATTTCTTGCCATTTTAGGGCGGGGCCTGACCGTAGCCTCCCCAGGCTGCAGATCCCTCGAAAAGAATGTACCCATTTCCGACAGGCCAGAGCCCTAAACCTCCCGCCCAGCGGACCAAAGGCTATAGCCGCAGGCCTCGGTGACTATTTCCGAGCAGCGCGTTGCATTTCTTGCCATTTTGAGCGGGTTTCGACCGTAGCCTCCCACTTTGGGCTACCACGGACCCTCGAAAAGCTGTACCCATTTTCGATGACTAGACACCTAAACCCCTCCCATTCCCCCGCGGACCAAAAGGCTATAGCCACCGGCCTCGGTGACTATTTCACACTGCGCGGCTGCGGCATTTCTTGCCATTTTAGGGCGGGCTTGACCGTAGCCTCCCCAGGCACACGGACTCGAAAAGTACCCATTTCGGCGACCCGAGGCCTGAAACCCCTCCCAACCCCCCGCGGACTAAAGGCTAGAGCCACCCGGCCTCGGTGACTATTTCGCAGCTGCGCGGCGAGTTTTCTTGCCATTTTAGGGCAGGCTCCTGACCCGTAGCCTCCCATGGGCACACGAGGACCCTCGAAGGCTGTACCCATTTGGGCGAGCCCTAGCCCCCTCCCCAGCCCCGGACCAAATCTATAACCCAACCGGCCTCGGGGACTATTTCATCACGCTGCGTCGCTGGGCATGTTTGCCATTTAGGGTGGGCCTCGAAACGGCCGTAGCCTCCCACTGGGCACACGAGGACCCTCGAAAAGGCTGTACCTATTTGGCTGACGGAACCCCTGAAACCCCCTCGGCCCCAGTGGACCAGGCTATAGCCCGCGGCCTCGGCGGCTATTTCACGTGCTGCGCTGGGCATGTCTTGCCATTTAGGGCAGGCTTGACCGTAGCCTCCCAGGGGACACGAGGACCCTCGAAAAGACTGTACCCATTTCCGACCGAGGCCCAGAACTTCCCTCCCCAGCGGACCGAGGCTGCTAGCACACGGCCTCGGCGACCCTGAAAATTCCGACACCCGAGGCCGAACTTCCTCCCCAGCCAGCGGACCGAGCGCCAACACGGCATTTCTTGCCATTTTAGGGCATGTTTCTGACCGTAACCTCCCTTTGGGCACCGAGGACCCTCGAAAGACTGTACCCATTTTTTGATGACGAGCCCTAAACCCCTCTGACCCCAGCGGACCAAGGCTATAGCCCACCGGCCTCGGCGGCTTCACCGCAGCTGCGCGGCTGAGGCATGTCTTGCCATTTAGGGCAGGCTTCGGCCGTAGCCTCCCAGGCTACGAGGAACCCTCGAAAAGGCTGTACCCATTTCCGACGCCCGGTCGGGAACTTCCCTCCCGACCCCAGCGGACCAAGGTTGCATAGCCCACGGCCTCGGCGGCCGTTTCACCTTGTTGCGCCGCTGGGCATTTCTTGCTATTTTAGGGAAGGCCTCGACCGTAGCCTCCACCGGGCACCTGCAGGGGCTCGAAAGAATGTACCCATTTCCGGCGACAGAACCCCTAAACCCTCCCAGCCCAGCGGACCCAAAGGCTATAGCCACCGGCCCTGGTGATTATTTCCAGTATTGCGCGGCTGGGCATTCTTGCCATTTAGGGTAGGCTTCTGACGTAGCCTCCACTGACACCGAGGACCCTGAAAAGACTGTACCCATTTCGATGACCGAGCACCTAAACCCCTCCCAACCCCAGCGGACCGAAAGGCTATAGCCACGGCCTCGGTGTCTATTTCACTGTCAGCATTTTGCCATTTTAGGGCAGGCCTCGGCCGTAGCCTCCCATGGGCACCACGAGGACCGCTCGAAAAGAATGTAGCCATTTCGTGAGCCCCTAAACCCCTCCCGACCCCGCGGACCAAAGGCTATGCCACGGCCTCGGTGACTATTTCCTTGTTGCGCTGGGCATTTCATGCCATTTTAGGGCAGGCTTCTGACCGTAGCCTCCCACTGGGCACACGAGGACCCTCGAAAAGACTGTATCCATTTCTGACGACCAGAGCCCCCGAAACCCCCACCCCAACCCCCACGGACCAAAGGCTATAGCCCACCGGCCTCGGCGACCGTTTCACCTTGCGCGCTGTTGAGCATTCTTGCCATTTAGGCAGGCCTCGACCGTAGCCTCCCACTGGGCACCCACGAGGACCCTCGAAAAATGTACCCATTTCCAGACGACGAGCCCTAACCCCCTCCCCAGCCCCGAGACCAAGGCTATAGCCGCAGGCCTAAGTGAATATTTCACGCGCTGCCCTGTAGGGCATTTCTTGCCATTTTAGGCGAGCTTTTTGACCATGTACTCCAGCTTTGGGCACCGAGGACCCTCGAAAAGGCTGTACCATTTTCAATCACCAAAGGCACCTAAGCCCCCTCCCAACCCCAGCGGACCAAGGCTATAGCCCCACCGGCCTCGGTGACTATTTCACGCCTTCGCCTTTCGGTATTTATTGCCATTTTGGCGAGGCCGTGGCCTGCCGCTGGGCACCGAGGACCCTCGAAAGTCTGTACCCATTTCGGCGACCAGAGCCCCAGCCCTCTGACCGCCCCAAAGGCTATAGCCCACCGACCTCGGTGAATATTTCACCAGCGCTCGGCGTAGGCATTCTTGCCATTTTAGGCGGGCTTCGGCAGTAGCCTTCCACCAGGCACCGAGACCCTCGAAAAGACTGTACACATTTCTGGCGGAGGCGAAACCCCTCCCGGCCCCCGGACCGAGGCTGGCCCCCGGCCTCGGCGGCTTCTGCAGCTGTGTTGCATGGCTTGCCATTTTGAGCTTGACCGTAGCCTCCCACTGGGCACGGGGACCCTCGAAAACTGTACCCATTTCGGCGCCCGGTCCCGAACTTCCCTCCCAGCCCCAGCGGACCAGGCTATAGCCCACCGGCCTCGGCGACCGTTTCCTGTGACTGCGCCCGGCTGGGCATTTCTTGCTATTTTGGGAAGGCCTCGGACCGTAGCCTCACAGACTGCAGCTCGAAAAGAATGTACCCATTTCGGCGACCAGAACCCCACAAACCCCTCCCAGGCCCAGCGGACCAAGGCTATAGCCGCCGGCCTGGGTGACTATTTCACCAGCAGCTGCTTGCTGGGCATTCTTGCCATTTTAGGGTAGGCTTCACCGTAGCCTCCTTCCAGAGCACGAGGACCCTCAAAAGACTGTACCCATTTTAGGATGACGAGCACCTAAACCCCTCCCAGCCCAGCGGACCCAGGCTGGCCCGCCGGCCTCGGTGTCTATTTCCACGCTGCGCAGCTGAGCATTTTGCCATTTAGGCGAGCCTCTGACACGTAGCCTCCCCTTTGGGCACCAGAGGGCCTTTCGAAAAGAATGTACCCATTTCCGGCGGCCAGAGCCACTAAACCCCTCCCCGGCCCCAGCGGACCAAGGCTATAGCCCACGGCCTCGGTGACTATTTCCTTGCTGCGCGCTGGGCATTTCTTGCCATTTAGGGCGGCTTCTGACCATAGCCTCCCACTGGGCTGCGAGGACCCTCGAAGACTGTATCCATTTCGGCGACGGGCCCGAAACCCCTCCCAGGCCCCACGGACCAGGCTATAGCCCACCGGCCTCGGCGACCGTTTCCGCAGCGCTGGCCCGGCATTTCTTGCCATTTTGGGCAGAGCCTCGGACCGTAGCCTCCCAGGCTGGGCTACGAGACCCTCGAAAGAATGTACCATTTCCGGCGACCCAGGCCCTAAACCCCCTCCCGACCCCGCGGACCAAGGCTATGGCCCACCGGCCTCGGTGAATATTTCCACGGCAGCTGCCCTGTGAGGCATTTCTTGCCATTTAGGGGGCGGGGCTTTTGACGTAGCCTCCCACTTTGGGCACCACGAGGACCCTCGAAAGGCTGTACCATTTTCGATCACGAGCCACCTAAA
Source organism: Citropsis articulata (assembly GCA_030449925.1). Classification (NCBI taxonomy): domain Eukaryota; kingdom Viridiplantae; phylum Streptophyta; class Magnoliopsida; order Sapindales; family Rutaceae; genus Citropsis; species Citropsis articulata. The sequence continues at coordinate 206,224 of JASUUH010000017.1, read as the reverse complement.
CCCCTCCCGGCCCAGCGGACCAAGGCTATAGCCCACCGGCCTCGGTGACTATTTCTTGTAACTGCGCAGCTAGTATTTATTGCCATTTTAGGGCAGGCTGACCGTGGCACCCTTTGGGGCACACGAGGACCCTCGAAGAGGCTGTACCCATTTCTGGCGACAGAGCCCCGAGCCCTCCCAGGCCCCGCGGACCAAAGGCTATAGCCCGCCGGCCTCGGTGAATATTTCACGCAGCGCTGCGCCCGTGGGGCATTTCTTGCCATTTAGGGCAGGCTTCTGACCGTAGCCTTCCACCGAACTGCGAGGACCCTCGAAAGACTGTACATTTCGGCGACCCGAGCCGAAACCCCCTCCCCAACCCCGGCGGACCAGCTATAGCCCGCGGCCTCGGCGGCTATTTCAGCGCTGCGCTGGGCATGTCTTGCCACTTTTAGGGCGAGGCTTGACCGTAGCCTCCCACTTTGAGCACCACGAGGACCCTGAAAAGACTGTGCCATTTCCGGCCTTGAGCCCAGAACTTCCCTCCCAGGCCCCCGGACCAAAAGGCTATAGCCCCGGCCTCGGCGGCTACTTCCGCAGCTGTTGCGCGGCCCAGGCATGTCTTGCCATTTTAGGGCAGGCTTCGTGCCGTAGCCTCCCACCCAGGCTACGAGGACCCTCGAAAGACTGTACCCATTTCCGGCGCCCGAGTCCCGAACTTCCCTCCCAACCCCGCGGACCAGGCTATAGCCACCGGCCTCGGCGGCGTTTCCGCAGCTGCGCGCTGTTGGGCATTTCTTGCTATTTTAGGAAGGCCTCTGACCGTAGCCTCCCAGGCTGCAGGGGACGCTCGAAAAGAATGTACCCATTTCCGGCAGAACCCCTAAGCCCCTCCCAGCCCCGCGGACCAAGGCTGCCAGCCCACCGGCCTGAGTGACTATTTCACTGCTCTTGCGCTGGGCATTTCTTGCCATTTAGGGTGAGCTTCTGACGTAGCCTCCCCAGCACACGAGGACCCTCAAAAGACTGTACCCATTTTCGATGAGCCGAGGCACTAAACCCCTCCCAACCCCCAGCGGACCGAGGCTATAGCCCACCGGCCTCGGTGTCTATTTCCGCAGCTGCGCGGCTGGGCATTTCTTGCTATTTTAGGAAGGCCTCACGTAGCCTCCCACCGGGCACGAGGACGCTCGAAAAGAATGTACCCATTTCCGGCGACAGAACCCCTAAACCCCTCCCCGACCCCCCGCGGACCAAAGGCTAGCCCACGGCCCTAGGTGACTATTTCACCTGTGACTGCGGCTGACATTTCTTGCCATTTTAGGGTAGGCTTCTGGCCGTAGCCTCCCAGCACACCGAGGACCCTCAAAGGCTATGCCATTTCGATGACGAGCACCTGACCCCTCCCCAGCCCCGCGGACCAGGCTATAGCCACGGCCTCGGTGTCTATTTCACCTTGTTGCAGCTGGGCATTTTTGCCATTTAAGGCGGGGCCTCTGGCCGTAGCCTCCCACTGGGCACCAGCTCGAAAGAATGTACCCATTTCCGTGACCGATGGCCCTAAGCCCCCTCGGACCCCAGCGGACCAAAGGCTATATTGCACGGCCTCGGTGACTATTTCCAGCTGCGCGCTGGGCATTCTTGCCATTTTAGGGCGGCTTCGACCATAGCCTCCCTTGGGCTACGAGGACCCTCGAGAAAGACTGTATCCATTTCACGTGACCAGGCCCCGAAACCCCTCCCGGCCCCCGGACCGAGGCTATAGCCCACCGGCCTCGGCGACCGTTTGCAGCTGCGCCGCAGGCATTTCTTGCCATTTAGGGCGAGCCTCGGCCGTAGCCTCCCCAGGCACACGAGGACCCTCAAAAGAATGTACCCATTTCCGGCGGCAGGAGCCTAAGCCCCTCCCGGCCCCATGACCAAGGCTGTGCCCGACCTCGGTGAATATTTCTGCGCTGCCTGTAGGGCATTTCTTGCCATTTTAGGGCCGGCTTTTGACCGTAGCCTCCCAGCTGGGCTGCGAGACCCTCGAAAAGGCTGTACCCATTTTCGATCACGAGCACCTAAACCCCTCCCGACCCCAGCGGACCCAAAATAGCCACGGCCTCGGTGACTATTTCACCTTTCGCCGCTAGGTATTTATTGCAATTTTAGGGCGGGCTTGACGTAGCACGCCCTGCCCAGGCTGCGAGGACCCTCGAAAACTGTACCCATTTCGGCGACGAGGCCCCAGCCCTCCCGGCCCAGCGGACCGAGGCTATAGCCCACCGGCCTCGGTGAATATTTCCGCGCTGCGCGTAGGGCATTTCTTGCCATTTTAGGGGAGCTTGACCGTATTAGCCTTCCACCGGGCACACGAGGACCCTCGAAAGACTGTACACATTTCGGCGACGGGCCGAAACCCCTCCCCCCGCGGACCAAAGGCTATAGCCCACCACGGCCTCGGCGACTATTTCACCGCAGCTGCGCTGCGCTGGGCATGTCTTGCCCTTTTAGGGCGGGCTTCTGACCGTAGCCTCACTGGCTACGAGGACCCTCGAAAAGGCTGTACCCATTTCCGGCGCCCAGGCCCGGAACTTCCCTCCCAACCCCGGACCGAGGCTATAGCCCACCACGGCCTCGGCGACCGTTTCACTGCGCTGCGCGGCAGGCATTTCTTGCCATTTTAGGGCAGGCCTCGGCCGTAGCCTCCCACCCAGGCACCGAGGACCCTCGAAAAGAATGTACCCATTTCCGGCGACAAGGCCCTAAACCCCTCCCAGCCCCCAGCGGACCCAGGCTATGGCCACCGGCCTCGGTGAATATTTCCGCACGCTGCGCGCTGGGCATTTCTTGCCATTTAGGGCAGGCTTCTGACCGTAGCCTCCACTGGGCACATGAGGACCCTCGAAAGAATGTACCCATTTCCGGCGACCGGAACCCTAAACCCCCTCCCCAACCCCCGCGGACCAAAGGCTATAGCCACCCGGCCTCGGTGACTATTTCCTGCTGCGCGCTGGGCATTTCTTGCCATTTAGGGGCGGCTTCTGACCAGCCTCCCAGGCTGCCACGAGGACCCTCGAAAGACTGTACCCATTACGGCGGCAGGCCCCCAAAAGCCCCTCCCGGCCACGCGGACCAGGCTGGCCACCGGCCTCGGTGACTATTTCACTGCACCGCTAGGTATTTATTTCCATTTTAGGGCAGGCTTGACGTACCTCCCAGGCTACCGAGGACCCTCAAAGAGGCTGTATCCATTTCGGACGAGCCCTAAACGCCTCCCCAACCCCAGCGGACCAAAGGCTATAGCCACCGGCCTCGGTGAATATTTCACAGCAGCTGCGCGCTAGGTATTTCTTGCCATTTTAGGGGGGTTTCTGACCGTAGCCTCCCACCCCAGGCACCACGAGGACCTCGAAAAGGCATACCCATTTTTGATGACGAGCCGTAAACCCCAACCCCAGCGGACCAAGGCTGTACAGGCCTCGGCGACTATTTCGCAGCAGCTGCGCGGCTGGGCATGTCTTGCCCTTTGAAGGCGAACTTCGGACCGTAGCCTCCCCGGCACCGATGACCCTCGAAAGACTATCACCCATTTCCGCGCCCAGGCCCCTCTCGGACCAAAGGCTATAGCCACCGGCCTCGGCGGCCGTGTCCTGTGTGCCTTTGAGCATTTCTTGCCATTTTAGGGCAGGCCTCTGACCGTAGCCTCCCACTGGGCACACGAGGACCCTCGAAAAGAATGTGCCCATTTCCGACGACAAGAGCCCCTAAACCCCCTCGGATCAAAGGCTATAGCCCACCGGCCTCGGTGAATATTTCACCTGTATTTGCGCTGGGCATTTCTTGCCATTTAGGGCGAGCTTGGCCGTAGCCTCCCATGGGCACCGAGGACCCTCGAAAAGACTGTATCCATTTCGGCGACGAGCCACAAACCCCACCCAACCCCCTCGGACCAAAGGCTATAGCCCACCGGCCTCGGTGTCTATTTCACGCGCTGCGCCGATGGGCTTTTTTTGCCATTTTAGGGCAGGCCTCTGTCCGTAGCCTCCCACTGGGCACCGAGGGGCCTTTCGAAAGAATGTACCCATTTCCGGCGACGAGCCCTGAAACCCCCTCAGCCCCCCGGACCAAAAGGCTATAGCCCACGGCCTCGGTGACTATTTCACGCAGCTGCGCGGCTGAGTATTTATTCCATTTAGGGGGCTTGAGTAGCCTCCATTGGGCACCACGAGGACCCTCAAAAGGCTGTATCCATTTCCGGCCAGGCCTAAACCCTCCCAACCCCGCGGACCGGGCTATAGCCTACCGGCCTCGGTGAATATTTCAGCTGCGCGCTGAAGCATTTCTTGCCATTTTGAGGCGGGTTTCTGACCGTAGCCTCCCACTTGGGCACACGAGACCCTCGAAAGACTGTACCCATTTTGATGACGAGCCCTAAACCCCCAACCCTGCGGACCAAAGGTATAGCCCACGGCCTCGGCGACTATTTCCGCACCTGCGCTTGTTGGGCATGTCTTGCCCTTTTAGGCGAGCTTGACGTAGCCTCCCACTGGGCACACGCTGACCCTCCAAAAGACTATACCCATTTCCGACGCCCCGAGCCCAGAACTTCCCTCCCCAACCCCCTCGGACAAAAGGCTATAGCCCACCGGCCTCGGCGACCGTGTCACGCGCTGCGCCGCTGAACATTTCTTGCCATTTTAGGGCAGGCCTCGACCCGTAGCCTCCCACTTGGGCACGAGGACCCTCGAAAAGAATGTACCCATTTCCGGCGACAGAGCCCTAAACCCCTCCCCGGCCCCGCGGACCAGGCTATAGCCCACCGGCCTCGGTGAATATTTCCGCTGCGCTGGCATTTCTTGCCATTTTAGGGCAGGCTTCTGACCGTAGCCTCCCGGGCTGCGAGGACCCTCGAAAGACTGTATCCATTTCGACGGCGAGAGCCCTAAACCCCACCCCAGCCCCCACGGACCAAAGGCCAGCCCACGGCCTCGGTGTCTATTTCACCTTCGCTGCGCGCTGGGCATTTTGCCATTTAGGGCAGGCCTCGACCGTAGCCTCCCTTTGGGCACCACGAGGGCCTTCGAAAGAATGTGCCATTTCCGGCGGCCAGGCCCTAAACCCCTCCCAGCCCCCGCGGACCAAGGCTATAGCCCACCGGCCTCGGTGACTATTTCACAGCTGCGCGCTGGGCATTTCTTGCCATTTAGGGCGGCTTCTGACCATAGCCTCCCACTGGGCTACGAGGACCCTCGAAAGGCTGTGCCCATTTCGGCGACGAGCCCCAAAACCCGCTCCCCAACCACCGCGGACCAAAGGCTATAGCCCACCGGCCTCGGTGACTATTTCACGCACTGCACCGCTAGGCATTTCTTGCCATTTTAGGGCAGGTTTCTGACCGTAGCCTCACCCAGGCACACGAGGACCCTCGAAAAGCTGTACCCATTTTGATGACGAGCCCTAAACCCCCTCCCGGCCCCGCGGACCAGGCTAGCCCACCGGCCTCGGCGACTATTTCACGCGCTGCGCCGCTGGGCATGTCTTGCCCTTTTAGGGCAGGCTTCTGACCGTAGCCTCCCACTGGGCACACGATGACCCTCCAAAAGACTATACCCATTTCCGACGCCCAGAGCCCAGAACTTCCCTCCCCAACCCCCTCGGACCAAAGGCTATAGCCCACCGGCCTCGGCGACCGTGTCACGCGCTGCGCCGCTGAACATTTCTTGCCATTTTAGGGCAGGCCTCTGACCGTAGCCTCCCACCCCAGGCATCTGAGACCCTCGAAAGAATGTACCCATTTCCGGCGACAAGGCCCCTAAACCCCTCCCCGGCCCCAGCGGACCAAAACTGCCGCCCACCGGCCTCGGTGAATATTTCACAGCTCTGCTGGGCATTTCTTGCCATTTTAGGGCGGGCTTGACCGTAGCCTCCCCGCAGGCACCACGAGGACCCTCGAAAAGACTGTATCCATTTCGGACGACCAGAGCCCAGACCCCACCCCAACCCCCCCCGACCAAAGGCCGCAGCCCACGGCCTCGGTGTCTATTTCCACCTTGCGCGCTGGGCATTTTGCCATTTGGGCAGGCCTCGACCGTAGCCTCCCATGGGCACAGGGGCCTTTCGAAAGAATGTACCATTTCCGGCCCGGGCCCCTAACCCCTCCCCAACCCCCAGCGGACCGAGGCTATAGCCCACCGGCCTCGGTGACTATTTCAGCTGCGCCCGCTGGGCATTTCTTGCCATTTAGGGCCGGCTTCTGACCATAACCTCCCTTTGGGCACCACGAGACCCTCGAAAAGGCTGCCATTTCGGTGACCCAGGCCCCGAAACCCCTCCCCAACCACAGCGGACCAACTGCTATAGCCCACGGCCTCGGTGACTATTTCACCTAGCTGTGCGCTGGGTATTTATTGCCATTTAGGGCGGGCTTCTGACCGTAGCCTCCCAGGGCACGAGGACCCTCAAAAGACTGTATCCATTTCGATGACGAGCCCCCTCCCCAACCCCCACGGACCAAAGGCTATAGCCCACCGGCCTCGTGACTTGTTTCACGCAGCTGCGCGCTGAGCATTCTTGCCATTTTAGGGCAGGCCTCGACGTAGCCTCCCAGCCCCAGGCACGAGGACCCTCGAAAAGAATGTACCCATTTCCGACGACCAGAGCCCCTAAACCCCCTCCCCAACCCCCGCGGACCAAAGGCTATAGCCTACCGGCCTCGGTGAATATTTCACGCGCTGCGCCGCTAGGCATTTCTTGCCATTTTAGGGCAGGTTTCTGACCGTAGCCTCCCACTGGGCACACGAGGACGTTCGAAAAGAATGTACCCATTTCCGACGACCAGAGCCCCCTAAACCCCCTCCCCAACCCCCGCGGACCAAAGGCTATAGCCCACCGGCCTCGGTGACTATTTCACGCGCTGCGCCGCTGGGCATTTCTTGCCATTTTAGGGCCGGCTTCTGACCATAGCCTCCCACTGGGCACCCGAGGACCCTGAAAAAGACTGTACCCATTTCTGACGACCAGAGACCCCAAAACCCCCTCCCCAACCACCGCGGACCAAAGGCTATAGCCCACCGGCCTCGGTGACTATTTCACGCGCTGCGCCGCTAGGTATTTATTGCCATTTTAGGGCAGGCTTCTGACCGTAGCCTGCCACTGGGCACACGAGGACCCTCGAAAAGACTGTACCCATTTCGGCGACGGGCCCGAAACCCCTCCCAGCTCCCGCGGACCAAAGGCTATGTGCCCACGGCCTCGATGCAAATATTTCGCAGCGCTGCGCTGGGCATTTCTTGCCATTTAGGGCAGGCTTGGCCGTAGCCTCAGGGCACGAGGACCCTCGAAAAGACTGTACCCATTTCCGACGCCCAGAGCCCCAGACCTTCCCTCCCCAACCCCCGCGGACCAAATGTTATAGCCCACCGGCCTCGGCGACCGTTTCACGCGCTGCACCGCTGGGCATTTCTTGCCATTTTAGGGCAGGCCTCTGACCGTAGCCTCCCACTGGGCACACGAGGACCCTCGAAAAGACTGTACCCATTTCCGACGCCCAGAGCCCCAGAACTTCCCTCCCCAACCCCCGCGGACCAGCGCTATAGCCCACGGCCTCGGCGGACTGTTTCCGCGCTTTGCGCGCTAGGCATTTCTTGCCATTTAGGGCAGGCCTCGACCGTAACCTCACCACAGGCACACACGACCTCGAAAAGAATGTACCCATTTCCGGCGACCAGGCCCTAAACCCCCTCCCGACCCCGCGGACCAAAGGCTAGCCCACCGACCTCGGTGAATATTTCGCAGCTGCGCTGGGCATTCTTGCCATTTTGGGCGAGGCTTGACGTAGCCTCCCGCCAGCAGCGAGGACCCTCGAAAAGCCATTTTCGGTGACGGGCACCTAAATCCCTCCCCAACCCCAGCGGACCAAGGTTATAGCCCACGGCCTCGGTGTCTATCTGTTGCTGCGCCGCTGGGCATTTTGCCATTTTAGAGCGGGCCTCGACCGTAGCCTCCCAGCGGGCACGAGGACCCTCGATAAGGCTGCCATTTCGGCGGCAGCCCCAGAAACCTCCCCAACCCCGCGGACCAAGGCTATAGCCCACCGGCGGCGACTATTCACAGCGCTGCGCGCTGGGCATGTCTTGCCATTTATGGCGGGCTTCTGACCGTAGCCTTCCCAGGCTACGAGGACCCTCGAGAAGGCTACCCATTTCCGGCGCGGCCACCCGAACTTCCCTCCCCAACCCCGCGGACCAAATGCTATAGCCCACCGGCGTCGGTGACTATTTCACGCGCTGCGCCGCTGGGCATTTCTTGTCATTTTAGGGTAGGCCTCTGACCGTAGCCTCCCACAGGGCACACGAGGACCCTCGAAAAGACTGTACCCATTTCCGACGACCAGAGCCCCCTAAACCCCCTCCCCAACCCCCACGGACGAAAGGCTATAGCCCACCGGCCTCGGTGACTATTTCACGCGCTGCGCCGCTGGGCATGTCTTCCCATTTTAGGGCAGGCTTCTGACCGTAGCCTCCCACTGGGCACACGAGGACCCTCGAAAAGACTGTACCCATTTCCGACGCCCAGAGCCCCAGAACTTCCCTCCCCAACCCCCACGGACCAAATGCTATAGCCCACCGGCCTCGGCGACCGTTTCACAGCTGCGCGCTTGGCATTCTTGCCATTTAGGCAGGCCTCGACCGTAGCCTGCCACAGGCACACGAGGACCCTCGAAAAGCTGTACCCATTTCCAGCGCCCGAGGCCCTAAACCCCTCCCAACCCCGCGGACCAAAGGCTATAGCCCACCGGCCTCGGTGACTATTTCACGCGCTGCGCCGCTGGGCATTTCTTGCCATTTTAGGGCAGGCTTCTGACCATAGCCTCCCACTGGGCACACGAGGACCCTCGAAAAGACTGTACCCATTTTCGATGACCAGAGCCCCCTAAACCCCGTCACCAACCCTCGCGGACCAAAGGCTACAGCCCACCGGCCTCGGCGACTATTTCACGCGCTGCGCCGCTGGGCATGTCTTGCCATTTTAGGGCAGGCTTCTGACCGTAGCCTCCCACTGGGCACACGAGGAACCTCGAAAAGACTGTACCCATTTCCGACGACCAGAGCCCCCGAAACCCCCTCCCCAACCCCCGCGGACCAAAGGCTATAGCCCACCGGCCTCGGCGACTATTTCACGCGCTACGCCGCTGGGTATTTCTTGCCATTTTAGGGCAGGCTTCTGACCGTAGCCTCCCCAGGCTACGAGGACCCTCGAAAGACTCTACCCATTTTGATGGCCAGAACCCTAAACCCTCCCAACCCCGCGGACCAAAGTTTATCCCTCGGCCTCGAGGACTATTTCACTTGTGACTGCGCTGAGCATTTTGCCATTTTAGGGCAGGCCTCGACCGTAGCCTCCACCAGACACCCGAGGACCCTCGAAAGAATGTACCATTTCCGACGGCAGGCCCCGAGCCCCTCCCCAACCCCCGCCGACCAAAGGCTATAGCCCACCGGCCTCGGCGACTATTTCCTTGCGCTGCGCAGGCTGGGCATATCTTGCCATTTTATGCCGGGCTTGACCGTAGCCTCCGCTGGGCACACGAGGACCCTAGAAAAAAGCGTACCCATTTCCGGCCAGCGCCCCGAAGAACTTCCTCCCAGCCCCAGCGGACCAAGCGATTTTATCCCTCGGCCTCGAGACTATTTCCGCGCTGCGCGCTGGGCATTTTGCCATTTTGGGCGAGCCTCGACCCGCCGGCCTTCCGCAGAGGCACCGAGGACCCTCGAAAAGACTGTACCCATTTCCGGCGACGAGCCCTAAACCCCTCCCCAGCCCCACGGACGAAGGCTATAGCCCACCGGCCTCGGTGACTATTTCACGCTCGCTGGGCATGTCTTGCCATTTAGGGCAGGCTTGACCGTAGCCTACCAGGCACGAGGACCCTCGAAAAGACTGTACCATTTCCGGCCCGAGCCCCAGAACTTCCTCCCCAACCCCGGACGAAATGCTGCCAGCCCACCGGCCTCGGTGACTATTTTCTGTGTGCGCGCTGGGTATTTCTTGCCATTTTAGGGCAGGCTTCTGACCATAGCCTCCCACTGGGCACATGAGGACCCTCGAAAGGAAAGTACCCATTTCCGGCCGAGCCCCGAAACTCCTCCCGACCCCGCGGACCAAAGGCAATAGCCCACCGTCCTCGGCGACTATTTCACTTGCGCTGCGCGCTGGGCATGTCTTGCCATTTATGGCGGAACTTCTGACGTAACCTCCACAGGCACCGAGGACCCTAGGACTGTGCCATTTCCGGCAGGCGCCCCGAACCCAGGCTTCCCTCCCGACCCCAGCGGACCCGGCCACCGGCCTCGGTGACTATTTCACCAGCTGCGCGGGCATTTCTTGTCATTTTAGGGTGAGCCTCGACCGTAGCCTTCCACAGGGGCTACGAGGACCCTCGAAAGACTGTGCCATTTCCGGCTGACGAGCCCTAAACCCCTCCCCCCAGGACGAAGGCTATAGCCACGGCCTCGGTGGACTATTTCACGCTTGCGCGCTGGCTGTGCTTTTAGGGCAGGCTTCGGCCGTAGCCTGCTGGGCACAAGAGGACCCTCGAAAAGACTGTACCCATTTCGGCGCCCGAGCCCAGACTTCCCTCCCCCAGCGGACCGTGCTATAGCCCACCGGCCTCGGCGACCGTTTCCGCAGCGCTGCGCGCTGGGCATTTCTTGCCATTTTAAAGGCGGGCCTCGGCCGTAGCCTCCCACTGCGAGGACCCTCGGACTGCCCATTTCCGGCGGCGGGCCCTAAACCTCCCCGGCCCCGCGGACCAAGGCTATAGCCCACGGCCTCGGTGACTATTTCACCAGCGCTGCGCGCTGGGCATTTCTTGCCATTTAGGCGAGCTTCTGACCAAAGCCTCCCACTGGGCACGAGGACCCTCGAAAAGACTGTACCCATTTCGATGGCCGGAACCCTAAACCGCCTCCCCGGCCCCGTGGACCAAAGGCTATAGCCCACGGCCTCGGTGACTATTTCAGCGTGCTGTGCTGGGCATTTATTGCCATTTTAGGGCGAGCTTCTGGCCGTAGCCTCCCAGGCACGAGGACCCTCGAAGACTGTACCCATTTCCGGCGACGGGCCCCTAAACCGCCTCCCCCCCGTGGACGAAAGGCTATAGCCACGGCCTCGGCGACTATTTCAGCGCTGCGCGCTGGGCATATCTTGCCATTTTATGGCGGGCTTGACCGTAGCCTCCCACTGGGCACGAAAACCCTCGAAAGACTGTACCCATTTCCGGCGCGGAGCCCCGAACTTCCCTCCCCGACCCCGCGGACCGAATGCCTGCCCCCCGGGCGGCTATTTCGCGCTGCGCGCTGGGCATTTCTTGCCATTTTAGGGCGGGCGTCTGACCCGTACCCTCACTTTGGGCTGCGAGGACCCTCGAAAGACTGTACCCATTTCCGAGCGCCAGCCCCTTCCCCTCGGCCCCGTGGACCAAAGGCTATAGCCCACCGGCCTCGGTGACTATTGACGCGCTGCGCTGGGCATTTCTTGCCATTTTAGGGGCTTCTGACCGTAGCCTCCCACTGGGCACACGAGGACCCTCGAAAAGACTGTACCCATTTCGATGGCCAGGCCCCCTAAACCCCCTCCCAGCCCTCGCGGACCAAGGCTATAGCCCACGGCCTCGGCGACTATTTCGCAGCTGCGCGCTGGGCATGGCTTGCCATTTTATGGCAGGCTTCTGACCGTAGCCTCCCCCACGGACCCTCGAAAAGACTGTACCCATTTCCGGCCAGGCCCCGAACTTCCTCCCCGGCCCCAGCGGACCAAAGGCTATGGCCCACCGGCCTCTGCGACCGTTTCACGCGCTGCGCTGGGCATTTCTTGCCATTTTTGGGCAGGCCTCTGACGTAGCCTCCACTGGGCTGCACGAGGACCCTCGAAAAGGTGTACCCATTTCCAGCGACGGGCCCCCTAAACCGCCTCCCCAACCCCGTGGACCAAAGGCTATAGCCCACGGCCTCGGTGACTATTTCACGCGCTGCGCTGGGCATGTCTTGCCATTTTAGGCGGGCTTGACTGTAGCCTCCCACTTGGGCACCGAGGACCCTCGAAAAGACTGTACCCATTTCCGGCGCCCGAGCCCCAGAACTTCCTCCCCAGCCCCAGGCCAAAGGCTGTAGCCCACCGGCCTCGGCGACCGTTTCCTGCGCTGCGCTGGGCATTTCTTGGCATTTTAGGGCAGGCTTCTGACCGTAGCCTCCCAGGCACCGAGGACCCTCGAGATTGTACCCATTTCCGGACCCAGGCCCCTAAACCGCCTCCCCAACCCCGTGGACCAGGCTATAACCCACCGGCCTCGGTGACTATTTCACCGATGCGCTGGGCATTTCTTGCCATTTTAGGGCAGGCTTGACCGTCGCCTCCCCAGGCACCACGAGGACCCTTGAAAAGACTGTAACCATTTCCGATGCCCAGAGCCCCGAACTTCCCTCCCCAACCCCGCGGACCAAGGCTATAGCCCACCGGCCTCGGCGACGTTTCACGCGCTGCGCTTTCGGCATTTCTTGCCATTTTAGGGCGAGCCTCTGACCGTAGCCTCCCCAGGCACACGAGGACCCTCGAAGATTGTACCCATTTCCGGCGACCGAGCCCCTAACCGCCTCCCCAACCCCCGCGGACCAAAGGCTATAGCCCACCGGCCTCGGTGACTATTTCACGCGCTGCGCCGCTGGGCATTTCTTGCCATTTTAGGGCAGGCTTCTGACCGTAGCCTCCAACTGGGCACACGAGGACCCTCGAAAAGACTGTACCCATTTCCGACGACCAGAGCCCCCTAAACCCCCTCCCCAACCCCCGCGGACCAAAGGCTATATCCCACCGGCCTCGGCGACTATTTCACGCGCTGCGCCGCTGGGCATGTCTTGCCATTTTATGGCAGGCTTCTGACCGTAGCCTTCCACTTTGGGCTGCGAGGACCCTCGAAAAGCGTACCCATTTCCGGCGCCCAGGCCCAGAACCCCAGAACTTCCCTCCCCGGCCCCGCGGACCGAATCTAGCCCACGGCCTCGGTGACTATTTCACGCTGCGCGCTGGGCATTTCTTGCCATTTAGGGCGGGCGTCTGACCGTACCCTCCCACCCAGGCTACGAGGACCCTCTGACTGTACCCATTTCCGGCGGCAGGCCCTAAACCCCCTCCCGGCCCCGCGGACCAAGGCTATAGCCCACGGCCTCGGCGACTATTTCACCAGCGCTGTGCCGCTGGGCATTTATTGCCATTTAGGGCAGGCTTTGGACGTAGCCTCACCCAGCCACGAGGACCCTCGAAAAAGGCTGTACCCATTTCCGGCGAGCCAGGCCCTAAACGCCTCCCCGGCCCCGTGGACCAAAGGCTATAGCCCACGGCCTCGGTGACTATTTCACGCTGGCCTGCGCCACTGGGCATTTCTTGCCATTTAGGGCAGGCTTCGGCCGTAGCCTCCCAGGCACCACGAGGACCCTCGAAAAGACTGTACCATTTCCGGCGACGAGCCCTAAACCGCCTCCCCGGCCCCGTGGATCAAGGCTATATCCCGGCCTCGGCGACTATTTCCAGCGCTGCGCCTGGCCCGCTTGCCATTTATGGCGGGCTTCGTAGCCTCCCCTGGGCACGAGGACCTCGAAAAGCTGTACCCATTTCCGGCGCGGAGCCCCAGAACCCCGAACTTCCCTCCCAGCCCCAGCGGACCGAAATGCCAGCCCACCGGCCTCGGTGACTATTTCCACGCTGCTGCGCGCTGGGCATTTCTTGCCATTTTAGAGGCAGGCGTCTGACCGTACCCTCACCCAGGCTGCGAGGACCCTCTAAAGACTGTACCCATTTCCGGCGAGCCCCCTAAACCCCCTCCCGGCCCCAGCGGACCCAGGCTGTAGCCCACCGGCCACGGTGACTATTTCCGCAGCTGCGCGGCTGGGCATTTCTTGCCATTTTCAGGGCGAGGCATCTGCCGTAGCCTCGGGCACCACGAGGACCCTCGAAAAGACTGTACCCATTTCGATGACGAGCCCCTAAACCCCTCCCGACCCCGCGGACCGGCTAGCCCACCGGCCTCGTCGACTATTTCCTGTTGTGCCGCTGGGCATTTATTGCCATTTTAGGCGGGCTTTTGACCGTAGCCTCACTTTGGGCACACGAGGACCCTCGAAAAGAATGTACCATTTCCGGCGGCAGGCCCTAAACGCCTCCCCGGCCCGTGGACCCAGGCTATAGCCCACCGGCATCGGCGACTATTTCACGCGCTGTGCCGCTGGGCATATCTTGCCATTTTATGGCAGGCTTGACCGTAGCCTCCACTGGGCTACGAGGACCCTCGAAAGACTGTACCCATTTCCGGCGCCCGAGCCCCGGAACCCCAGAACTTCCCTCCGGCCCGCGACCGATACTATAGCCCACGGCGTCGGTGACTATTTCACGCGGCTGCGCGCTGGGCATTTCTTGCCATTTTAGGCGGCGTCGACGTGCCCTCCCACTGGGCACACGAGGACCCTCGAAAAGACTGTACCCATTTCCGACGGCGAGCCCTAAGCCTCCCAACCCCCGGACCAGTGGCTATAGCCCACCGGCCTCGGTGACTATTTCCTGTGCTGCGCTGGGCATTCTTGCCATTTTAGGGCGGGCTTCTGACCTTAGCCTCCCCCTGGGCACGCAAGGACCCTCGAAAAGACTGTACCCATTTCTGATGACCCGAGCCCCTAAACCCCCTCCCCAACCCCCGCGGTCCAAAGGCAATAGCCCACCGGCCTCGGCGACTAATTCAAGCGCTGCGCCGCTGGGCATGTCTTGCCATTTTAGGGCAGGCTTCTGACCGTAGCCTCCCAATGGGCACACGAGGACCCTCGAAAAGACTGTACCCATTTTCGATGACCAGAGCCCCTAAACCCCTCCCCAACCCCCGTGGACCAAAGGCTATAACCCACCGGCCTCGGTGACTATTTCACGCGGTGCGCCGCTGGGCATTTCTTTCCATCTCAGGGCAGGCTTCTGACCGTAGCCTCCCACTGGGCACACGAGGACCCTCGAAAAGACTGTACCCATTTCCGACGCCCAGAGCCCCAGAACTTCCCTCCCCAACCCCCGCCGACCAAAGGCTATAGCCCACCGGCCTCGGCGACCGTTTCACGCGCTGCGCCGCTGGGCATTTCTTGCCATTTTGGGGCAGGTGTCTGACCGTACCCTCCCACTGCGCACATGAGGACCCTCGAAAAGATTGTACCCATTTCCGACGACCAGAGCCCGCTAAACCGCCTCCCCAACCCCCGTGGACCAAAGGCTATAGCCCACCGGCCTCGGTGACTATTTCACGCGCTGCGCCGCTGGGCATTTCTTGCCATTTTAGGGCAGGCTTCTGACCGTAGCCTCCCCTTTGGGCACCGAGGACCCTCGAAAGGACTGTACCCATTTCCGGCGACGAGCCCTAAACCCCTCCCAACCCCCGCGGACCAAGGCTGTAGCCACCGGCCTCGGTGACTATTTCACCAGCTGCGCTGCGCTGGGCATTTCTAGCCATTTTAGGCGGGGCTTCGACCGTAGCCTCCTTTGGGCACGAGGAACCTCGAAAAGACTGTACCCATTTTCGATGACCAGAGCCCCCTAAACCCCTCCCCAACCCCCGCGGACCAAAGGCTATAGCCCACCGGCCTCGGCGACTATTTCACGCGCTGCGCCGCTGGGCATGTCTTGCCATTTTATGGCAGGCTTCTGACCGTAGCCTACCACAGGGCACACGAGGACCCTCGAAAAGACTGTACCCATTTCCGATTAACAGAGCCCCCGATCCCCCTGCCCAACCCCCGCGGACCACAGGCTATAGCCCACCGGCCTCGGCGACTATTTCACGCGCTGCGCCGCTGGGCATGTCTTGCCATTTTATGGCGAGCTCTGTGTAGCCTCCCAGGCTGCGAGGACCCTCGAAAGGCTGTACCATTTCCGGCGCGAGCCCCAGAACTTCCCTCCCCAACCCCCGCGGACCAAATGCTATAGCCCACCGGCCTCGGTGACTATTTCACGCGCTGCGCTGCTGGGCATTTCTTGTTAAATATAATGTAGGCCTCTGACCGTAGCCTCCCACGGGGCACACGAGGACCCTCGAAAAGACTGTACCCATTTCCGACGACCCGAGCCCCCTAAACCCCCTCCCCAACCCCCGCGGACCAAAGGCTATAGCCCACCGGCCTCGGTGACTATTTCACGCGCTGCGCCGCTGGGCATTTCTTGCCATTTTAGGGCAGGCTTCTGACCGTAGCCTCCCACTGGGCCCCCGAGGACCCGCGAAAAGACTGTACCAATTTCGATGACCAGGCCCTAAACCCTCCCCACCCCCCGCGGACGAACTGCTATAGCCCACCGGCCTCGGCGACTATTTCACGCGCTGCGCCGCTGGGCATGTCTTGCCATTTTAGGGCAGGCTTCTGACCGTAGCCTCCCACTGGGCACACGAGGACCCTCGAAAAGACTGTACCCATTTCCGACGACCAGAGCCCCCTAAACCCCCTCGCCAACCCCCGCGGACCAAAGGCTATAGCCCACCGGCCTCGGCGACTATTTCACGTGCTGCGCCGCTGGGCATGTCTTGCCATTTTAGGGCAGGCTTCTGACCGTAGCCTCCCACTGGGCACACGAGGACCCTCGAAAAGACTGTACCCATTTCCGACGCCCAGAGCCCCAGAACCCCAAAACTTCCCTCCCCAACCCCCGCGGACCAAATGCTATAGCCCACCGGCCTCGGTGACTATTTCACGCGCTGCGCAGCTAGGCATTTCTTGCCATTTTAGGGCAGGCGTCTGACCGTACCCTCCCACTGGGCACACGAGGACCCTCGAAAAGACTGTACCCATTTCCGACGACCAGAGCCCCCTAAACCCCCTCCCCAACCCCCGCGGACCAAAGGCTATAGCCCACCGGCCTCGGTGACTATTTCACGCGCTGCGCCGCTGGGCATTTCTTGCCATTTCAGGGCAGGCATCTGACCGTAGCCTCCCACTGGGCACACGAGGACCCTCGAAAAGACTGTACCCATTTTTGAAGACCAGAGCCCCTAAACCCCTCCCCAACCCCCGCGGACAAAGGCTATAGCCCACCGGCCTCGGCGACCGTTTCACTCGCTTCGCCGCTGGGCATTTCTTGCCATTTTAGGGCAGGCCTCTGACCGTAGCCTCCCGTTGGGCACACGAGGACCCTCGAAAAGATTGTACCTATTTCGGCGACGAGCCCCTACCCCTCCCGGCCCCAGCGGGCAAGGCTATAGCCCACCGGCCTCGGCGACTATTTCACGCGTTGCGCCGCTGGGATGTCTAGCCATTTTATGGCAAGCTTCTGACCGAAGCCTCCCACTGGGCACACGAGGACCCTCGAAAAGACTGTACCCATTTCCGACACCCAGAGACCCAGAACTTCCCTCCCGGCCCCAGCGGACCAAGGCTATAGCCCACCGGCCTCGGCGGACCGTTTCCGCGCTGCGCGCTGGGCATTTCTTGCCATTTAGGGCAGGCCTCGACCGTAGCCTCCCAGGCACGAGACCCTCGAAAGACTGTACCCATTTTTGAGGACGAGCCCTAAACCCCTCCCAGCCCTCGCGGACCAAGGCTATAGTCCACGGCCTCGGCGACTATTTCACCTTTGCGCCCGCTGGGCATGTCTTGCAACTATAGGGCAGGCTTCTTACCGTAGCCTCCCCCAGGCACCGAGGGACCCTCGAAAGGCATGCCATTTCCGGCGCGAGCCCCAAACTTCCCTCCCAACCCCAGCGGACCAAAAGGCTATAGCCCACCGGCCTCGGCGGACCGTTTCACAGCGCTGCGCGCTGGGCATTTCTTGCCATTTTAGGGCAGGCCTCTGACCGTAGCCTCCGCTGGGCACCACGAGGACCCTCGAAAGGTTGTACCCATTTCGGCGACCAGGCCCCTAAACCCCTCCCGGCCCCAGCGGACCAAGGCTATAGCCCACGGCCTCGGCGACTATTTCACCGCGCTGCGCGCTGGGCATGTCTTGCCATTTATGGCGAGCTTGACCGTAAGCCTCACTGGGCACACGAGGAACCTCGAAAAGACTGTACCCATTTCCGGCCGAGCCCCAGAACTTCCCTCCCGACCCCGGAGCAAAATGCGCCACCGGCCTCGGTGACTATTTCCGCAGCTGCTGCTGCTGGGCATTCTTGTCATTTTAGGGTGAGCCTCTGACCGTAGCCACCAACAGGGCACCACGAGGACCCTCGAAAGGCTGTACCCATTTCCGGCGACAGGCCCCTAAACCCCTCCCGGCCCCGCGGACCAAAGGCACCCACCGGCCTCGGTGACTATTTCACGCGCTACGCCGCTGGGCATTTCTAGCCATTTTAGGGCAGGCTTCTGACCGTAGCCTCCCACTGGGCACAAGAGGACCCTCGAAAAGACTGTACCCATTTCCGACGCCCAGAGCCCCAGAACTTCCCTCCCAACTCCCGCGGACCAAATGCTATAGCCCACCGGCCTCGGTGACTATTTCACGCGCTGCGCCGCTGGGCATTTCTTGTCATTTTAGGGTAGGCCTCTGACCGTAGCCTCCCACGGGGCACACGAGGACCCTCGAAAAGACTGTACCCATTTCCGAGGACTTGCGCCCCCTTACGCCCCTCCCATCCCCTCGCGGACCAAAGGCTATAGCCCACCGGCCTCGGCGACTATTTCGCAGCGCTGCGCGCTGGGCATGTCTTGCCCTTTTAGGGCAGCCTTCTGACCGTAGCCTCCCAGGCACCACGAGGACCCTCGAAAAGACTGTACCCATTTCCGGCCTTGAGCCCCAGGAACTTCCCTCCCCAACCCCCAGCGGACCAAGGCTATAGCCACCGGCCTCGGCGACCATTTCACAGCGCTGCGCTTGGGCATTTCTTGCCATTTAGGGCAGGCCTCGGCGGTAGCCTCCGCTGGGCACCACGAGGACCCTCGAAAGATGTTACCCATTTCCGTGACGAGGCCCCTAAACCCCTCCCACCCCAGCGGACCAAGGCTATAGCCCACCGGCCTCGGCGACTATTTCACCTCGCCGCTGGGCATAGTCTTGCCATTTTAGGGCGAGCTTCTGACCGTAGCCTACCACTGGGCACAGAGGACCCGCGTAAAGACTGGACCCATTTCCGGCGCCCAGGCCCCAGAACTTCCTCCCCGGCCCCAGCGGACCGTCACTATAGCCAACCGGCCTCGGTGACTATTTCACGCGCTGCGCCGCTGGGCATTTCTTGTCATTTTAGGGTAGGCCTCTGACCGTAGCCTCCCACGGGGCACACGAGGACCCTCGAAAAGACTGTACCCATTTCCGACGACCAGAGCCCCCTAAACCCCTCCCCAACCCCCGCGGACCAAAGGCTATAGCCCACCGGCCTCGGTGACTATTTCACGCGCTGCGCCGCTGGGCATTTCTTGCCATTTTAGGGCAGGCTTCTGACCGTAGCCTCCCACTGGGCACAAGAGGACACTCGAAAAGACTGTACAAATTTTCGATGACCAGAGCCCCCTAAACCCCCTCCCCAACCCTCGCGGACCAAAGGCTATAGCCCACCGGCCTCGGCGACCGTTTCACTCGCTGCGCCGCTGGGCATTTCTTGCCATTTTAGGGCAGGCCTCTGACCGTAGCCTCCCGCTGGGCACACGAGGACCCTCGAAAAGATTGTACCTATTTCCGACGACCAGAGCCCCCTAAACCCCCTCCCCAACCCCCGCGGACCAAAGGCTATAGCCCACCGGCCTCGGCGACTATTTCACGCGCTGCGCTGGGCATTCTTGCCATTTTGGGCAGGCCTCGACCGTAGCCTCGCTGGGCACACGAGGACCCTCGAAAGATTGTACCTATTTCCGGCGGACAGGCCCCTAAACCCCCTCCCCAACCCCCGCGGACCAAAGGCTATAGCCCACCGGCCTCGGCGACTATTTCACGCGCTGCGCCGCTGGGCATTTCTTGCCATTTTGGGGCAGGCTTCTGACCGTAGCCTCCCACTGGGCACACGAGGACCCTCGAATAGACTGTACCCATTTTCGACGAGCCCTAAACCCCCTCCCGGCCCCAGCGGACCCAGGCTATAGCCCACCGGCCTCGGTGACTATTTCACTCGCTGAGCCGCTGGGCATTTCTTGCCATTTTGGGCCGGCGTTCTGACCGTAGCGTCCCAGGCTGAGGACCCTCGAAAAGGCTGTGCCATTTTCGGGGACGAGCCCTAAACCCCCTCCCAACCCTCGCGGACCAAGGCTATAGCCCACCCCCTCGGCGACTATTTCCGCAGCTGCGCCGCTGGGCATGTCTTGCCATTTTAGGGCAGGCTTCTGACCGTAGCCTCCCACTGGGCACACGAGGACCCTCGAAAATACTGTACCCATTTCGGACGCCCAGAGCCCCAGAACTTCCCTCCCCAACCCCCGCGGACCAAAGGCTATAGCCCACCGGCCGCGGCGACCGTTTCCTGCGCTGCCCGCTGAGCATTTCTTGCCATTTAGGGCAGGCCTCTGACCGTAGCCTCCCAGATCACCGAGGACCCTCGAAAATCATGCCATTTCCGGCCAGGCCCAGAACTTCCCTCCCCACCCCCCGCGGACCAAAGGCTATAGCCCACCGGCCTCGGCGACCGTTTCACGCGCTGCGCCGATGGGCATTTCTTGCCATTTTAGGGCAGGCCTCTGACCGTAGCCTCCCACTGGGCTGCGAGACCCTCGAAAGATTGTACCCTATTTCCGGCGGACGAGCCCTAAACCCCCTCCCCAACCCCCGCGGACCAAAGGCTATAGCCCACCGGCCTCGGCGACTATTTCACGCGTTGCGCTGCTGGGATGTCTAGCCATTTTAGGGTAAACTTCTGACCGTAGCCTCTCACTGGGCACACGAGGACCCTCGAAAAGACTGTACCCATTTCCCACACCCAGAGCCCCAGAACTTCCCTCCCCAACCCCCGCGGACCAAAGGCTATAGCCCACCGGCCTCGGCGACTATTTCACGCGCTGCGCCGCTGGGCATGTCTTGCCATTTTATGGCAGGCTTCTGACCGTAGCCTCCCACGGGGGACACGAGGACCCTCGAAAAGACTGTACCCATTTCGGCGGACGAGCCCTAAACCCCTCCCGACCCCGCGGACCAAAGGCTATAGCCCACCGGCCTCGGTGACTATTTCACGCTGCGCGCTGGGCATGTCTTGCCATTTTAGGGCAGGCTTTTGACGTAACCTCCCCTTGGGCACGAGGACCCTCGAAAAGACTGTACCCATTTCGGACGCCCAGAGCCCCAGAACTTCCCTCCCCAACCCCCGCGGACCAAAGGCTATAGCCCACCGGCCTCGGCGACCGTTTCACGCGCTGCCCCGCTGGGCATTTCTTGCCATTTTAGGGCAGGCTTCTGACCGTAGCCTCCCACTGATCACACGAGGACCCTCGAAAATACTGTACCCATTTCCGACGCCCAGAGCCCCAGAACTTCCCTCCCCAACCCCCGCGGACAAAGGCTATAGCCCACCGGCCTCGGCGACCGTTTCACTCGCTGCGCCGATGGGCATTTCTTGCCATTTTAGGGCAGGCCTCTGACCGTAGCCTCCCGCTGGGCACACGAGGACCCTCGAAAAGATTGTACCTATTTCCGACGACCAGAGCCCCCTAAACCCCCTCCCCAACCCCCGCGGACCAAAGGCTATAGCCCACCGGCCTCGGCGACTATTTCACGCGTTGCGCTGCTGGGATGTCTAGCCATTTTAGGGTAAACTTCTGACCGTAGCCTCTCACTGGGCACACGAGGACCCTCGAAAAGACTGTACCCATTTCCCACACAGGCCCCGAACTTCCCTCCCCAGGCCCCGCGGACCAAGGCTATAGCCCACGGCCTCGGCGACTATATCACGCGCTTCGCGCTGGGCATTTTTTGCCATTTTGGGGCAGGCCTCTGACCGTAGCCTCCCACGGGGCACACGAGGACCCTCGAAAAGACTGTACCCATTTCCGACGACCAGAGCCCCCTAAACCCCTCCCCAACCCCCGCGGACCAAAGGCTATAGCCCACCGGCCTCGGTGACTATTTCACGCGCTGCGCCGCTGGGCATTTCTTGCCATTTTAGGGCAGGCTTCTGACCGTAGCCTCCCACTGGGCACACGAGGACCCTCGAAAAGACTGTACCCATTTTCGAGGACCAGAGCCCCCTAAACCCCCTCCCCAACCCTCGCGGACCAAAGGCTATAGCCCACCGGCCTCGGCGACTATTTCACGCGCTGCGCCGCTGGGCATGTCTTGCCATTTTAGGGCAGGCTTCTGACCGTAGCCTCCCACTGGGCACACGAGGACCCTCGAAAAGACTGTACCCATTTCCGACGCCCAGAGCCCCAGAACTTCCCTCCCCAACCCCCGCGGACCAAAGGCTATAGCCCACCGGCCTCGGCGACCGTTTCACGCGCTGCGCCGCTGGGCATTTCTTGCCATTTTAGGGCAGGCTTCTGACCGTAGCCTCCCACTGATCACACGAGGACCCTCGAAAATACTGTACCCATTTCCGGCAGAGCCCCAGACTTCCCTCCCCGGCCCCGGACAAAGGATATAGCCCATCGGCCTCGGCGACCGTTTCTCGCGCTGCGCCGCTGGGCATTTCTTGCCATTTTAGGGCAGGCCTCGACCGTAGCCTCCGCTGGGCACCACGAGACCCTCGAAAAGGTGTACCTATTTCCGGCGACCGAGCCCTAAACCCCTCCCGGCCCCAGCGGACCAAAGGCTATAGCCCACGGCCTCGGCGACTATTTCACGCGTTGCGCCGCTGGGATGTCTAGCCATTTTATGGTAAACTTCTGACCGTAGCCTCTCACTGGGCACACGAGGACCCTCGAAAAGACTGTACCCATTTCCAACACCCAGAGCCCCAGAACTTCCTCCCAGCCCCAGCGGACCGTGCTATAGCCCACGGCCTCGGTGACTATTTCCTGGCTGCGCTGGGCATTTCTTGTCATTTAGGGTAGGCCTCTGACCGTAGCCTCCACAGGGCTGCACGAGGACCCTCGAAAGACTGTACCCATTTCCGGCGACCAGGCCCCTAAGCCTCCCAACCCCAGCGGACCCAAGGCTATAGCCCACCGGCCTCGGTGACTATTTCACGCGCTGCGCCGCTGGGCATTTCTTGCCATTTTAGGGCAGGCTTCTGACCGTAGCCTCCCACTGGGCACACGAGGACCCTCGAAAAGACTGTACCCATTTTCGAGGACCAGAGCCCCCTAAACCCCCTCCTCAACCCTCGCGGACCAAAGGCTATAGCCCACCGGCCTCGGCGACGATTTCACGCGCTGCGCCGCTGGGCATGTCTTGCCATTTTAGGGCAGGCTTCTGACCGTAGCCTCCCACTGGGCACACGAGGACCCTCGAAAAGACTGTCCCCATTTCCGACGCCCAGAGCCCCAGAACTTCCCTCCCCAACCCCCGGACCGCGCTATAGCCCACGGACTCGGCGACCGTTTCACGCTGCGCGCTGGGCATTTCTTGCCATTTGGCGGGCCTCTGACCGTAACCTCGCTGGGCACACGAGGACCCTCGAAAGATTGTACCCATTTCCGGCGGCCAGGCCCTAAACCCCTCCCCTGCCCCAGCGGACCAAAGGCTATAGCCCACCGGCCTCGGCGACTATTTCACGCGCTGCGCCGCTGGGCATGTCTTGCCATTTTATGGCAGGCTTCTGACCGTAGCCTCCCACTGGGCACACGAGGACCCTCGAAAAGACTGTACCCATTTCCGACTCCCAGAGCCCCAGAACTTCCCTCCCGAACCCCCGCGGACCAAACGCTATAGCCCACCGGCCTCGGCAACCGTTTCACGCGCTGCGCCGCTGGGCATTTCTTGCCATTTTAGGGCAGGCCTCTGACCGTAGCCTCTCGCTGGGCACACGAGGACCCTCGAAAAGATTGTACCCATTTCCGGCAGAGCCCTAAACCCCTCCCAGGCCCCGCGGACCAGGCTATAGCCCACCGGCCTCGGCGACTATTTCAGCGCTGCGCTGGGCATGTCTTGCCATTTTATGGCGGGCTTCGGTACCGTGCTTTCCAGCTGGGCACTGAGGACCCTCGAAAAGACTGTACCCATTTCCAGACTCCAGAGCCCAGGGAACTTCCCTCGACCCCAGGCCCAGCGGATGAAATCTTTATGGCCCACGGCCTCGGTGACTATTCCTGCTGTGCCGCTGGGCATTTCTTGTCATTTAGGGCCCTCTGACCGTAGCCTCACTGAGCACGAGACCCTCGAAAAGACTGTGCCATTTCCAGCTGGGACGCCAGAGCCCCTAACCCCTCCCAACCCCGCGGACCGAGGCTATAGCCCACCGGCCTCGGTGACTATTTCCTGTAGCTGCAGTTGAGATGTTCTTGCCATTTTAGGGCAGGCTTCTGACCGTAGCCTCACCATGGGCACGAGGACCCTCGAAAAGACTGTGCCCATTTAAAATGACCGGCGACGAGCCCCTAAACCCCCTCCCGGTAACCCCAGCGGACCCAGGCTATAGCCCACCGGCCTCGGTGACTATTTCACCGCGCTGCGCGCTGGGTATTTCTTGCCATTTTAGGCGGGCTTCTGGCCGTAGCCTCCTGGCACGAGGACCCTCGAAAGACTGTACCATTTTAGGGGACCCGGAGCCCTAAACCCCTCCCGACCCTCGCGGACCAAGGCTATGGCCACGGCCTCGGCGACTATTTCACGCGCTGCGCGCTGGGCATGTCTTGCCATTTTAGGGCAGGCTTTTGACCCGTAGCCTCCCCAGGCACCACGAGACCCTCGAAAAGACTGTACCATTTGGACGAGCCCCAGAACTTCCCTCCCGACCCCGCGGACCGAGGCTAGCCCACGGCCTCGGCGACCGTTTCACCCAGCGCTGCGCGTTGGGCATTCTAGCATTTAAGGCGGGCTTCGGCCGTAGCCTCCTTTGGGCACACGAGGGCCACTCGAATAGGCTGCCCATTTTACGACGGACCCGAGCCCTGGCCTCCCGGCCCCGCGGACCAAAGGCTATAGCGCGCCGGCCTCGGCGACTATTTCCGCCTTGACTGCGCTGGCTTGCCATTTATGGCGCCCGACCGTAACCTCCCACAGGGGACACGAGGACCCTCGAAAAAGGCTGTACCCATTTCCGAAGCGGCAGGCCCCTAAACCCCTCCCCGACCCCGCGGACCAAAGGCTATAGCCCACGGCCTCGGCGACCGTTTCACTCGCTGCCTTGCTGGGCATTTCTTGCCATTTAGGGCAGGCCTCTGGCCGTAGCCTCCCGGCCCAGGCGAGGACCCTCGAAAGGATTGTACCTATTTCCGACGACAGGCCCTAAACCCCTCCCGGCCCCGCGGACCCAAGGCTATAGCCCACCGGCCTCGGCGACTATTTCACCGCTGCGCGCTGGGCATGTCTTGCCATTTTATGGCGAGCTTCTGACCGTAGCCTCGCCACGGGGACGAGACCCTCGAAAAGCTGTACCCATTTCCGGACGAGCCCTAAACCTCCTCGGCCCCAGCGGACGAAAGGCTATAGCCCACGGCCTCGGCGGCGATTTCCGCAGCTGCGCGGCGGGCATGTCTTACCATTTAAGGCAGGCTTCGACCGTAGCCTCCCCGCTGGGCACCACGAGGACCCTCGAAAAGTGTCCCCATTTCCGGCCCGAGCCCCGAACTTCCCTCCCAACCCAGCGGACCAGCGCTATAGCCCACCCGGCCTCGGCGACCGTTTCCGCAGCTGCGCTGCGCCCCAGGCATTTCTTGCCATTTTAGGGGCAGGCCTCGACCGTAGCCTCTCGCTGGGCACCACGAGGACCCTCGAAAGGTGTACCCATTTCCGGCGACCAGGCCTAAACCCCCTCCCAGCCCCGGACCAGGCTGCCAGCCCACCGGCCTCGGCGGACTATTTCACCAGCGCTGTGCGCCTGGGCATATCTTGCCATTTATAGCGGGCTTACGGCCGTAACCTCCCCTTTGGGCACCGAGGACCCTCGAAAAGGCTGCCATTTCCGACTCCCAGCCCGAACTTCCTCCCAACCCCAGCGGACCAGCGCTATAGCCCACCGGCCTCGGCGACCGTTTCAGCGCTGCGCGCTGGGCATTTCTTGCCATTTAGGGCAGGCCTACGACCGTAGCCTCTCGGCTAGGCACAAGAGACCCTCGAAAGGTGTACCCATTTCCGGACGAGCCCCTAAAGCCCCTCCCGGCCCCGCGGACCATAGCCCACGGCCTCGGCGGCTATTTCCAGCTGCGCCGCTGGGCATGTCTTGCCATTTATGGCGGGGCTTCTGCCGTAGCCTTCCCTTTGGGCTACTACGAGACCCTCGAAAAGACTGTCCCCATTTCCGACTCCCAGAGCCCCAGAACTTCCCTCCCCCCCCCCCGCGGACCAACTGCTATGGCCCACCGGCCTCGGTGACTATTTCACGCGCTGTGCCGCTGGGCATTTCTTGTCATTTTAGGGTAGCCCTCGACCGTAGCCTCCCACGGGGCACCACGAGGACCCTCGAAAAACTGTACCCATTTCCGGCGGAGGCCCCTGACCCCTCCCAGACCCCGCGGACCAAAAGGCTATAGCCACGGCCTCGGTGACTATTTCAGCTGCGCGCTGGGCATTTCTTGCCATTTTAGGGCAGGCTTGACCGTAGCCTCCCCCTGGGCACCACGAGGACCCTCGAAAAAGGCATGTACCCATTTCCGGCGACGAGCCCCTAAACCCCTCCCAACCCCGCGGACCAAGGCTATAGCCCACCGGCCTCGGTGACTATTTCACCTGTATTGCGCGCATTTCTTGCCATTTAGGGCGGGGCTTCTGACCCGTAGCCTCCCTTGGCACCACGAGGACCCTCGAAAAGACTGTGCCATTTTGGGGACGAGCCCCTAAACCCCTCCCAACCCTCGCGGACCAGGCTATAGCCCACCGGCCTCGGCGACTATTTCCGCAGCTCGCGCTGGGCATGTCTTGCCATTTAGGCAGGCTTTTGTGCGTAACCTCACTTTGAGCTGCGAGGACCCTCGAAAAAGGCCATGCCATTTCGGACGCCCAGGCCCCAGAACTTCCTCTCCCAACCGCGGACCAAAGGCTATAGCCACGGCCTCGGCGACTATTTCACCAGCAGCTGCGCGCGCTGGGCATGTCTTGCCATTTAGCGGGCTTTTGACCGTAGCCTCCCCACTTGGGCACCACGAGGACCCTCGAAATTACTGTACCCATTACGACGCCGAGAGCCCCAGAACCCCCCTCCCCAACCCCAGCGGACCCAAAGCTATAGCCCACCGGCCTCGGCGGCCGTTTCCAGCTGCGCGCTTTCTTGCCATTTAGGGCAGGCCTCTGGCCGTAGCCTCTCGCAGGCACACGAGGACCCTCGAAAGATTGTACCCATTTCCGGCGGCCAGGCCCCCTAAACCCCTCCAGCCCCAGCGGACCCAAAGGCTGTAGCCCACCGGCCTCGGCGACTATTTCCGCAGCGCTGCGCCCGGCTGGGCATGTCTTGCCATTTTATGGCGGGCTTCGACCGTAACCTCCCGGGCACCGAGGACCCTCGAAAAGACTGTACCCATTTCAGCAGGCCCCGAACTTCCCTCCCGGACCCGCGGACCCGAATGCATGGCCCTCCGGCCTCGGTGACTATTTCGCGCTGTGCCGCTGGGCATTTCTTGTCATTTTAGGGTAGCCCTCTGACCGTAGCCTCCCACGGGGCACACGAGGACCCTCGAAAAGACTGTACCCATTTCCCGGCGGCGAGCCCTGGCCTCCCGGCCCCAGCGGACCAAAGGCTGCAGCCCGGCCTCGCCTCGGTGACTATTTCACTGCTGCGCCCATTGGGCATTTCTTGCCATTTAGGCGGGCTTCTGACCGTAGCCTCCCAGCTTGGGCACCACGAGGACCCTCGAAAAACTGTACCCATTTCCGGCGGCCAGGCCCTAAACCCCTCCCGGCCCCGCGGACCAAAGGCTGGCCCACCGGCCTCGGTGACTATTTCACAGCGCTGCGCGCTGGGCATTTCTTGCCATTTTAGGGCAGGCTTCTGACCGTAGCCTCCCGCCAGCTGCGAGGACCCTCGAAAAGGACTACCCATTTTGAGGACGAGCCCTACAACCCCTCCCAGCCTCGCGGACCAAAGGCTATAGCCCACCGGCCTCGGCGACTATTTCACGCGCTGCGGCGCTGGGCATGTCTTGCCATTTTAGGGCAGGCTTGGGGCAGTGGCCTCCCACTGGGCACACGAGGACCCGCGGAAAGCTGCATGCCATTTCGGGCAGGCCCCGAACTTCCTCCCGGCCCAGCGGACCAAAGGCTGGCCCACCGGCCTCGGCGACCGTTTTCGCGGGCTGCGCGCTGGGCATTCTAGCCATTTTAGGGCGAGGCTTGACCGTAGCCTCCCACTGGGCTGCAGGGGCCCTCGAATAAATGTACCCATTTTTTCAGGCTAAGCCCCTCCCCGGACAAAGGCTATAGCCCACCGGCCTCTGCGACTATTTCACGCGCGCTGCGCGCTGGGCATGTCTTGCCATTTATGGCGAGCTTGTGCCGTAGCCTCCCACGGGGACACGAGGACCCTCGAAAAATTGTACCCATTTCCGACGGCGAGCCCCGCAACCCCTCCCGACCCCGGACCAAAGGCTATAGCCCACCGGCCTCGGCGACCGTTTCACTCGCTGCGCCGCTGGGCATTTCTTGCCATTTTAGGGCAGGCCTCTGACCGTAGCCTCCCGCTGGGCACACGAGGACCCTCGAAAAGATTGTACCTATTTCCGACGACCAGAGCCCCCTAAACCCCCTCCCCAACCCCCGCGGACCAAAGGCTATAGCCCACCGGCCTCGGCGACTATTTCACGCGTTGCGCCGCTGGGATGTCTAGCCATTTTATGGTAAACTTCTGACCGTAGCCTCTCACTGGGCACACGAGGACCCTCGAAAAGACTGTACCCATTTCCAACACCCAGAGCCCCAGAACTTCCCTCCCCAACCCCGCGGACCGTCTATAGCCCACGCCTCGGTGACTATTTCCTGTGCGCGCTGGGCATTTCTTGTCATTTTAGGGTAGGCCTCGTAGCCTCCCACCACGAGGACCCTCGAAAAAGACTGTACCCATTTCCGGACGAGCCACCTAACCCCTCCCGGCCCCAGCGGACCAGGCTGGCCCCACCGGCCTCGGTGACTATTTCACCTTCGCTAGCGCTTGAGCATTTCTTGCCATTTTAGGTCAGGCTTCTGACCGTAGACTCCCACTGGGCACACGAGGACCCTCGAAATGTCTGGACCCATTTACGACGACCAGAGCCCCCTAAACCCCCTCACCAACCCCCGCTGACCAAAGGCTATAGACCACAGGCCTCGGCGGCGATTTCCACCTTGTTGCGCCCGCTGGGCATGTCTTGCCATTTAGGGCGGGCTTGACGTAGCCTCCCAGAGGCTGCGAGGACCCTCGAAAAGACTATCCCATTTCCGGCGGAGCCCCAGAACTTCCTCCCCAACCCCGCGGACCAAAGCCTTTATAGCCCACGGCCTCGGCGACCGTTTCACCGCTGCGCTGGGCATTCTTGCCATTTAGGGCGGGCCTCTGACCGTAACCTCTCGCTGGCACCTACGAGGACCCTCGGAAAGATTGTACCCATTTCCGGAGCCCCTAAGCCCCTCCCCGGCCCCGCGGACCAGGCTATAGCCACCGGCCTCGGCGACTATTTCCGCAGCGCTGCGCGCTGGGCATGTCTTGCCATTTATGGCGGGCTTGACCGTAGCCTCCCACGGGCACCGAGGACCCTCGAAAAGACTGTACCCATTTCCGGCGCGAGCCCAGAACTTCCCTCCCCAACCCCAGCGGACCGACTATTTCACGCGCTGTGCCGCTGGGCATTTCTTGTCATTTTAGGGTAGGCCTGACCGTAGCCTCCCACGGGGCACACGAGGACCCTCGAAAAGACTGTACCATTTCCGGCGACGAGCCCTAAACCCCTCCCAGCCCCCAGCGGACCAAAGGCTATAGCCACGGCCTCGGTGACTATTTCACGCTGCGCGCTGGGCATTTCTTGCCATTTTAGGGCAGGCTTCGCCGTAACCTCACTGAGCACCACGAGGACCCTCGAAAGACTGTACCCATTCCGGCGACCGAGCCCCTAACCCTCCCGGCCCCAGCGGACCAAAGGCTATAGCCCACACGGCCTCGGTGACTATTTCACCTTCATTGCGCGCTGGGCATTTCTTGCCATTTTAGGGCAGGCTTCTGACCGTAGCCTCCCCGCACCTGCGAGGACCCTCGAAAAGGCTGTACCCATTTTAGGACGAGCCCTAAACCCCCTCCCCAACCCTCGCGGACCAAAGGCTATAGCCCACCGGCCTCGGCGACTATTTCACGCGCTGCGCCGCTGGGCATGTCTTGCCATTTTAGGGCAGGCTTTTGACCGTAGCCTCCCACTGGGCACACGAGGACCCTCGAAAAGACTGTACCCATTTCGGACGCCCAGAGCCCCAGAACTTCCCTCCCCAACCCCCGCGGACCAAAGGCTATAGCCCACCGGCCTCGGCGACCGTTTCACGGGCTGCGCCGCTGGGCATTTCTAGCCATTTTAGGGCAGGCTTCTGACCGTAGCCTCCCACTGGGCACACGAGGGCCCTCGAATAGACTGTACCCATTTTCGACGACCAGAGCCCCCTAAACCCCCTCCCCAACCCCCGCGGACAAAAGGCTATAGCCCACCGGCCTCGGCGACTATTTCACGCGCTGCGCCGCTGGGCATGTCTTGCCATTTTATGGCAGGCTTCTGACCGTAGCCTCCCACGGGGGACACGAGGACCCTCGAAAAGACTGTATCCATTTGTGACGTCCACCAGCCCCTAACCCCCTCCCCAACCCCCGCGGACCAAAGGCTATAGCCCACCGGCCTCGGCGACCGTTTCACTCGCTGCGCCGCTGGGCATTTCTTGCCATTTTAGGGCAGGCCTCTGACCGTAGCCTCCCGCTGGGCACACGAGGACCCTCGAAAAGATTGTACCTATTTCCGATGACCAGAGCCCCCTAAACCCCCTCCCCAACCCACGCGGAGCAAAGGCTATAGCCCACCGGCCTCGGCGACTATTTCACGCGTTGCGCCGCTGGGATGTCTAGCCATTTTATGGCAAGCTTCTGACCGTAGCCTCCCACTGGGCACACGAGGACCCTCGAAAAGACTGTACCCATTTCCGACACCCAGAGCCCCAGAACTTCCCTCCCCAACCCCCGCGGACCAAATGCTATAGCCCACCGGCCTCGGTGACTATTTCACGCGCTGCGCCGCTGGGCATTTCTTGTCATTTTAGGGTAGGCCTCTGACCGTAGCCTCCCACGGGGCACAAGAGGACCCTCGGCATGCCATTTCCGGCGACCGAGCCCCTAAGCCCCTCCCAGCCCCAGCGGACCAAAGGCTATAGCCCACCGGCCTCGGTGACTATTTCCGCAGCGCTGCGCGCTGGGCATTCTTGCCATTTAGGGCAGGCTTCGGCCGTAGCCTCCCCTGGGCACCACGAGGACCCTCGAAAGACTGTACACATTTCGAGGACGAGCCTAAACCCCTCCTCGGCCCCTCGCGGACCAAAGGCTATAGCCCACCGGCCTCGGCGGCGATTTCCAGCGCTGCGCTGTGCATGTCTTGCCATTTAGGGCAGGCTTGACCGTAGCCTCCCCTGGGCACGAGGACCCTCGAAAAGACTATCCCATTTCCGGCAGAGCCCCGAACTTCCCTCCCAACCCCGCGGACAAACGCTATAGCCCGGCCTCGGTGACTATTTCACGCGCTGCGCCGCTGGGCATTTATTGCCATTTTAGGGCAGGCTTCTGGCCGTAGCCTCCCACTAGGCACACGAGGACCCTCGAAAAGAGTGTACCCATTTCGAGGCAGGCCCTCCCCTCCCAACCCCGCGGACCAAGGCTATAGCCCACCGGCCTCGGCGGCGATTTCACCGCGCTGCGCGCTGGGCATGTCTTGCCATTTTAAGGCGGGCTTCTGACCGTAGCCCCCCACCCGGCACACGAGGACCCTCGAAAAGACTGTCCCCATTTCCGGCGCCCAGCGGAACTTCCTCCCGACCTCGCGGACCAAAGGCTATAGCCCACCGGGCTCGGCGACCGTTTCACGCGCTGCGCCGCTGGGCATTTCTTGCCATTTTAGGGCAGGCCTCTGACAGTAGCCTCGCGCTGCGCACACGAGGACCCTCGAAAAGATTGTACCCATTTCCGACGACGGGCCCCTAAACCCCTCCCGGCCCCGCGGACCAAAAGGCTGCCCACCGGCCTCGGCGCTATTTCACGCAGCAGCTGCGCTGGGCATGTCTTGCCATTTATGGCAGGCTTGCGTAGCCTCCTCCCAGGCACCACGAGGACCCTCGAAAGACTGTACCCATTTCCGGCGCCCGGGCCCCAGAACTTCCTCCCCAACCCCGCGGACCAAGGCTGGCCCACGGCCTCGGTGACTATTTCCAGCGCTGTGCGCTGGGCATTTCTTGTCATTTTAGGGTAGCCCTCGGCCGTAGCCTCCACGGGGCACCGAGGACCCTCGAAAGACTGTACCCATTTCCGGCCCGAGCCCCTAAGCCCCTCCCCAACCCCCGCGGACCAAAGGCTATAGCCCACCGGCCTCGGTGACTATTTCACGCGCTGCGCCGCTGGGCATTTCTAGCCATTTTAGGGCAGGCTTCTGACCGTAGCCTCCCACTGGGCACACGAGGACCCTCGAAAAGACTGTACCCATTTTCGAGGACCAGAGCCCCCTAAACCCCCTCCCCAACCCTCGCG
Organism: Citropsis articulata; assembly: GCA_030449925.1. NCBI lineage: Eukaryota > Viridiplantae > Streptophyta > Magnoliopsida > Sapindales > Rutaceae > Citropsis > Citropsis articulata. The sequence continues at coordinate 173,520 of JASUUH010000017.1, read as the reverse complement.
GACCAAAGGCTGCCAGCCCGGCCTCGGTGACTATTTCCGCAGCTGCGCGCTGGGCATGTCTTGCCATTTTAGGGGCAGGCTTCGGACCGTAGCCTCCCAGGCACCACGAGGAACCTCGAAAGACTGTACCCATTTCCGGCGACGGGCCCTAAACCCCCTCCCCAGCCCCATGGACCCAAAGGCTATAGCCACCGGCCTCGGTGGACTATTTCACCTTGGCGGCATTCTTGCCCTTTTAGGGCACGCTTCTGACCGTAGCCTACCCCGGGGCACAGAGGACACTCGAAAAGGCTGTACCCATTTTGGACGGGCCCCTAAACCCCCTCCTCGACCCTCGCGGACCAAAGGCTATAGCCCACGAGCCTCGGCTATTTCCCAGCGCGCGCTGGGCATGTCTTGCCATTTAGGGCGGGGCTTGACCGTAGCCTCCCAGGCTGCGAGGACCCTCGAAAGGTGTACCCATTTCCGGCGACCAGAGCCCTGACCCCCTCCCGGCCCGTGGACCAAGGCTATGGCCCACCGGCCTCGGTGACTATTTCACGCTGCGCGCTGGGCATTTCTTGCCATTTTAGGGCAGGCCTTGACGTAGCCTCCACTTAGGCACCACGAGGACCCTCGAAAAGCTGCCCATTTTCGATGACGAGCCCTAAACCCCTCCCCCCCTCGCGGACCAAAGGCTATAGCCACCGGCCTCGGCGACTATTTCCAGCTGCTGCGCGCAGGCATGTCTTGCCATTTTGGCGAGCTTGACCGTAGCCTCCCACAGGGCACCACGAGGACCCTCGAAAAACTGTACCCATTTCGGCGCGAGCCCCGAACTTCCCTCCCGGCCCCGCGGACCAAGGCTATAGCCACCGGCCTCGGCGACCGTTTCCGCAGCTGCGCCCGCTGGGCATTTCTTGCCATTTTGGGCAGGCCTCGACCGTAACCTCCCCGCCCAGGCACACGAGGACCCTCGAAAGACTGTACCCATTTCGATGAGAACCCCTAAACCCCTCCCCGGCCCCCTCGGGACCAAAGGATATATCCTCGGCCTCGAGGACTATTTCCTGTGCGCCAGCTGGGCATTTTGCAATTTTAGGGCGGGCGTCGACCGTAGCCTCCCACAGGGGCACCACGAGGACCGTCGAAAAGGCGTACCAATTTCGGCAGGCCCCGAGCCCCTCCCGGCCCCAGCGGACCAAAGGCTGTAGCCCACCGGCCTCGGTGACTATTTCACGCGCTGCGCCGCTAGGTGGGCATTCTTGCCATTTGGGCAGGCTTCGGACCGTAGCCTCCCAGCTTGGGCACGAGGACCCTCGAAAAGACTGCCATTTCGATGACGAACCCCCTAAACCCCTCCCCAACCCCCCGGACCAAGGATATATCCTCCGGCCTCGGGACTATTTCACCTTGCTGCGCGCTGGGCATTTTGCCATTTTAGGGCGAGGCCTCGACCGTAGCCTCAGCAGGGCACGAGGACCCTCGAAAAGGCGTACCAATTTCCAGTGCAGGCCCCAAACCCCCTCCCGACCCTCGCGGACCAAAGGCTATAGCCCGGCCTCGGCGACCGTTTCCAGCGCTGCGCTGGGCATTTCTTGCCATTTTAGGGCGGCGGGCCTCTGGACCGTAGCCTCCCAGGCACACTGGGACCCTCGAAAAACTGTACCCATTTCCGGCGGCCAGGCCCTAGCCCCTCCCACCCTCGCGGACCAAGGCTATGCCCCACCGGCCTCGGCCTATTTCACCTTGCGCGCTGGGCATATCTTGCCATTTAGGGCAGGCTTGACCGTAGCCTCCCAGGCTGCGAGGACCCTCGAAAAGACTGTACCAATTTCGGCGGCGAACCCGAAACCCCTCCCGATCCCGTGGACCAAAGGCTATAGCCCACCGGCCTCGATGACTATTTCCGCGCGCGCCCGCTGGGCATTGTTGCCATTTTAGGCGAGCCTCGGCCGTAGCCTCCTCCCAGGCACACGAGGACCCTTGAAAGCGTACCCATTTCCGGCGCAGAACCCACAGGCGCCCCTCCCAGCCCATGCGGACCAAGGCTATAGCCCACCGGCCTGCGACGTTTCACCTGTGCGCTGGGCATTTCTTGCCATTTTAAGGCGGGACTCTGACGTAGCCTCCCCTTTGGGCACACGAGGACCCTCGAAAAGAATGTACCCATTTTCGACGACCAGAGCCCCCTAAACCCCCTCCCGAACCCCCGCGGACCAAAGGCTATAGACCACCGGCCTCGGTGACTATTTCACGGGCGGCGCCGCTGGGTATTTCTTGCCAGTTTAGGGCAGGCTTCGGCCGTAGCCTCCCACTGGGCACCACGAGGACCCTCGAAAGACTGTACCCATTCCGTGACCAGGCCCCAGAAACCCCTCCCGATCCCCGTGGACCAAAAGGCTATAGCCACCGGCCTCGGTGACTATTTCGCAGCTGCGCGCTGGGTATTTCTTGCCATTTTGGGGCAGGCTTGACCGTAGCCTCCTTGGGCACGAGGACCCTCGAAAAGAGCGTACCCATTTCGGCGCCGGACTCCTGGGCCCCCTCCCGGCCCAGCGGACCGAGGCTATAGCCCACGGCCTCGGTGACTATTTCCTGCAGCTGCGCGCTGGGTATTTCTTGCCATTTAGGGCAGGCTTCTGACCGTAGCCTCCCAGGTGCAGGAGGACCCTCGAAAAGACTGTACAAATTTTCGACGGCGAGCCCTAACCCCTCCCACCCCAGCGGACCAAAAGGCTATAGCCACCGGCCTCGGCGGCTTATTTCACCTTCGCGCTGGGCATGTCTTGCCATTTTAAGCGAGGCTTACGTAGCCTCCCCTGGGCACACGAGGACCCTCGAAAAGACTGTACTCATTTTCGGCGGCCAGGCCCCGAAACCCCTCACCTTCCCCGCGGACCAAAGGCTATAGCCCACGGCCTCGGTGACTATTTCCAGCTGCGCTGGGCATTTCTTGCCATTTTGGGCAGGCTTACGACGTAGCCTCCCACTTTGGGCACCACGAGGACCCTTGAAAAGACTGTCATTTTCGATGACCCAGGCCCCTAAAACCTCTCCCAACCCCAGCGGACCAAGGTTATAGCCCACGGCCTCGTGACTATTTCACGCTGCTTTCTGGGTATTTGCCATTTTAGGGCAGGCCTCTCACCGTAGCCTCCACTGGGCTGCGAGGACCCTCAAAGTCTGTACCCATTTCCGACGGCCAGGCCCAGAAACCCCCCCTTGACCCCGCGGACCAGGCTATAGCCCACCGGCCTCGGTGACTATTTCCAGCTGCTGCGCTTGGTATTTCTTGCCATTTTAGGGGCGAGCTCTCGTAACCTCCCAGCGGGTACGAGGACCCTCGAAGACTGTACCATTTGGACGCCCAGGCCCCCAGCGCCTCCCAGCCCCACGGACCAAAGGCTATAGCCCACCGGCCTCGGCGACTATTTCTGGCTGCGCCCGCTGGGCATGTCTTGCCATTTAGGGTGAGCTTACGGCGTAGCCTCACTAAACAGCTGACACCCTCGAAAAATTTGTACCCATTCGGCAGGCCCGAAACACCTTCCCAACCCCGCGGACCAAGGCTATGTACCGGCCTCGGCGACTATTTGGCTCTGCGCCGCTGGGCATTTTACAATTTTAGGGCAGGCCTCGACGTAGCCTCCCAGCCCAGGCTACGAGGACCCTTGAAAGATTGTACCCATTTCCGGCGACAGAGCCCCGAAACCCCTCCCTGGCCCCCAGCGGACCAAGGCTATAGCCACCGGCCTCGGCGACTATTTCGCAGCAGCTGCGCGCTGGGCATGTCTTGCCATTTAGGGTAGGCTTCTGACCGTAGCCTCCCACTAGGCACACGAGGACCCTCGAAAAGACTGTACCCATTCGGCGACCGAGCCCCGAAACACCTTCCCGACCCCAGCGGAACAAGGCTATAGCCCAGCCTCGGTGACTATTTCACCTTAGCGCTGCGCGCTGGGCATTTCTTGCCATTTTAGGGCAGGCTTCTGGTAATAGCCTCCCCGCTGAGCTGCGAGGACCTCGAAAAAGGCATACCCATTTTGATGACGAGCCCTAAACCCTCGACCCTCGCGGACCAAGGCTATAGCCACCGGCCTCGGCGACTATTTCCTGCGCTGCGCGCGAGCATGTCTTGCCATTTTAGAGGCGGGCTTGACCGTAGCCTCCCACTTTGGGCACACGAGGACCCTCGAAAAGGCTGTACCCATTTCCGGCGCCCCAGAACTTCCTCCCGGCCCCGCGGACCAAAGGCTATAGCCACGGCCTCGGCGACCGTTTCACCTGCTGCGCGGCTGGGCATTCTTGCCATTTAGGGCAGGCCTCGACCGTAGCCTCCCAGGCACAATAGGACCCTCGAAAGATTGTACCCATTTCCGGCGACCAGGCCCCTGCTTCGCCTCCCCGACCCCGTGGACCCAGGCTATAGCCCACCGGCCTCGGTGACTATTTCCGCAGCGCTGCGCCTTGCCATTTGGGGCGGTACGGCCTCGTAGTAGCCTCCCCACCGAAGACCCTCGAAAGACTGTACCCATTTTCGATGACGAGCCCCAAACCCCTCCCAACCCTCGCGGACCAAGGCTAGCCCACCCGGCCTCGGCGGCTATTTCACCATGCGCCGGCTGGGCATGTCTTGCCATTTAAGGCGAGCTTACGTAGTAGCCTCCCCAGCAGGCCCCACGAGGTCCCTCGAAAAGGCTGAACCCATTTTGATGGCCGGAACCCCCTAAACCCCTCCCCAGCCCGCGGACCAAGGATATATCCCTCCGGCCTCGAGGACTATTTCGCGCCGCTTGACTGGGCATTTTGCAATTTTAGGGCGGGCCTCGGCCGTAGCCTACAGGGCACGAGGACCTTGAAAAGGCGTACCAATTTCGTGACGGGCCCCGAAACCCCTCCCGACCCCAGCGGACCAAGGCTGTAGCCCGACCTCGGTGACTATTTCACGCGCTGCTGCCTTCATGCTATTCTTGCCATTTTAGGCGGGCTTGACCGTAGCCTCCTGGCTGCGAGGACCCTCGAAAATGTACCCATTTTTGGTGGCAGAACCCTAAACCCCCCAACCCCGGCGGACAAAGGATATATCCCTCGGCCTCGAGACTATTTCCACGCGCCCTTGTTGGGCATTTGCCATTTTAGGCGGGGCCTCGACCGTAGCCTGCCACAGGGCACACGAGGACCCTCGAAATGACTTTACCCATTTCCGGCGACGAGCTCCTAAACCCCTCCCAGCGGACCGGGCCTATAGCCCACCGGCCTCGGTGACTATTTCACCTTGACTGCGCCGCTGAGCATTTCTTGCCATTTTAGGGCGGCTTCTGTAGTAGCCTCCCCGGGCACCAGAGGACCCTCGAAAAGACTGTGCCATTTTGATGACGAGCCCCTAAACCCCCTCCCAGACCCTCGCGGACCAAGGCTATAGCCCACCGGCCTCGGCGACTATTTCACGGCTGCGCGCGGGCATGTGTTGCCATTTAAGGGCGAACCCCGTAGCCTCCCCACTGGGCACGAGGACCCTCGAAAAAACTGTACCCATTTCCGGCGCGAGCCCCGAACTTCCCTCCCAACCCCCCGCGGACCAAGGCTATAGCCCCGGCCTCGGCGACCGTTTCCTGCGCTGCGCTGTGGGCATTCTTTCATTTAGGGGCAGGCCTCGATCGTAGCCTCCCAGCTGGGCTGTGACAGGACCCTCGAAAAGATTGTACCCATTTCCGGCGGCGAGCCCCTAAACCGCCTCCCAGGCCCGTGGACCAAGGATATAGCCCACCGGCCTCGGTGACTATTTCACCGCTGCGCGCTGGGCATTTCTTGCCATTTTGGGCGAGCCTCGTAGTAACCTCCCACTTTGAGCGCGAAGACCCTCGAAAAGACTGTACCCATTTTCGATGACCAGAGCCCCCTAAAACCCCTCCCCAACCCTCGCGGACCAAAGGCTATAGCCCACCGGCCTCGGCGACTATTTCACGCGCTGCGCCGCTGGGCATTTCTTGCCATTTTAGGGCAGGCTTCTGACCGTAGCCTCCCCAGGCACCACGAGGACCCTCGAAAGACTGTACCATTTCGATGACGGAACCCTAAACCCCTCCCGACCCAGGGACCAAAGGATATATCCCTCCGGCCTCGAGGACTATTCCACCTTGCAGGCTGGGCATTTTGCAATTTTAGGGCAGGCCTCGTAGTAGCCTCCCACAGGGCACCGAGGACCTTGAAAAGGCTGTGCCAATTTCGGCGACCAGGCCCGAAACCCCTCGACCCCGCGGACCAAAGGCTGTAGCCACCAGCCTCGGTGACTATTTCAGCTGCGCGCTAACTATTTCTTGCCATTTTAGGCGAGATTCTGGCCGTAACCTCGGCCCAGGCACCACGAGGACCCTCGGAAAGAGTACCCATTTCGATGGCCGAACCCCTAAACCCCTCGACCCAGCGGACAAAGGATATATCCCTCGGCCTCGAGGACTATTTCCGCAGCGCCGCTGGGCATTTTTTCCATTTAGGGCGGGCCTCGACCGTAGCCTGCCACCAGGCACGAGGACCCTCGAAATGACTTTACCCATTTCCGGCGACGAGCTCCCTAAACCCCTCCCGGCCCCAGCGGACCAAGACTATAGCCACCGGCCTCGGTGACTATTTCACGTGCGCGGCTGGGCATTCTTGCCATTTAGGCGGGATTACGGCGTAGCCTCCCACTAGGCACACGAGGACCCTTGAAAAGACTGTACCCATTTCCGACAACCAGAGGTCCCGAAACCCCCTCCCCAACCCCCGCGGACCAAAGGCTATAGCCCACCGGCCTCGGTGACTATTTCACGCGCTGCGCCGCTGGGCCTTTCTTGTCATTTTAGGGCATGCCTCTGACCGTATCCTCCCACGGGGCACACGAGGACCTTCAAAAAATCTGTACCCATTTTCGATGACCAGAGCCACCTAAACACCCTCCACAACGCCCGCGGACCAAAGGCTATAGCCCACCGGCATCGGTGACTATTTCACCTGTATTTGCGCGCTGAAACATTTCTTGTCATTTTAGGCGGGCCTCGACCGTAGCCTCAACAGGGCACACGAGGACCCTCGAAAGACTGTACCATTTCCGATGCCAGGCCCTCTAAACCCCTCCCAGCCCTCGCGGACCCAAAGGCTATAGCCCACCACGGCCTCGGCGACCGTTTCACCAGCTGCTGCGCGCTGGGCATTCTTGCCATTTGGGGCAGGCCTCGACCGTAGCCTCCCCACTGGGCACGAGGACCCTTGAAATCTGTGCCCATTTCCGGACGACCGAGCCCTAAACCCCTCTCCCGACCCTCGCGGACCAAAGGCTATAGCCCACGGCCTGCGACCGTTTCACCTTGTTGTGCGGCTGGGCATTTCTTGCCATTTAGGGCGAGACTCTCGGCCGTGGCCTCCCCGAGGACCCTCGAAAAGAATGTACCCATTTTCGTGATCAGGAGCCCCAAGCCCCTCCCTCCCCAGCGGACCAAAGGCTATAGCCCACCGGCCTCATTGACTATTTCACCTTGTTGCAGGTATTTCTTGCCATTTTAGGGCGGGCTTGACCATAGCCTCATTGACTGCGGGGACCTCGAAAGACTGTACCCATTTCCAGTGACCAGGCCAAAACCCCCTCCGTCCCCGTGGACCAAAGGTTGTAGCCCACCGGCCTCGGTGACTATTTCACGCGCTGCGCCGCTGGGCATTTTGCAATTTTAGGGCGAGGCCTCGTGGCCAACTCCAGGCACCGAGGACCCTCGAAAAAGACTGTGCCATTTCCGGCGGCGGAACCCTAAACCCTCCCGGCCCCAGCGGATGGCCAGCCCACGGCCTCGGTGACTATTTCCATGTGCGCCTGGGTATTTCTTTCCATTTTAGGTGGGGCTTACGTGGCCGTAGCCTCAGGGCTGCGAGGACCCTCGAAAGAATGTACCCATTTTGTGACCAGGCCCCTAAGCCCCCTCCCGACCCCAGCGGACCCGATGCTGCAGCCACCGGCCTCGGTGACTATTTCACCTTGTGCGCGGTTGGGTATTTCTTGCCATTTAGGGCGGGCTTGACCGTAGCCTCACCAGGTACATGAGGACCCTCGAAAAACTGTACCCATTTTTCGACGGCGAGCCCTAAGCCCCTCCCCACCCCAGCGGACCAAAGGCTGTAGCCCACGGCCTCGGCGACTATTTCACCTTCTACGCTTCGCCAGGCATGTCTTGCCATTTAGGGCAGGCTAGGCACGAGGACCCTCGAAAAGCTGTACTCATTTTCGTGACGAGCCCCTAAAGCCCCTCCACAACCCCCGCGGACCAGGCTAGCCCGGCCTCGGTGACTATTTCCCAGCAGCTGCGCGCTGGGCATTTCTTGCCATTTTAGGGCAGGCTTCTGAGCGTAGCCTCCCACTTGGGCACCACGAGGACTCTCGAAAAGAGCGCCTCATTTCGATGTCGAGCCCCTAAAACCCTCCCGACCCAGCGGACGAAGGCTATAGCCCACCGGCCTCGGTAACTATTTCACTGCGCTGCGCTGCTGGGTATTTCTTGCCATTTAGGGCGGGGCTCGACCGTAGCCTCCCCTGGTTACGAGGACCCTCGAAAAGACTGTGCCATTTGGACGCAGGCCCCGAGCGCCCCTCCCAGCCCCACGGACCGAGGCTATAGCCCACCGGCCTCGGCGACTATTTCACGCAGCGCTGCGCGCTGGGCATGTCTTGCCATTTAGGGTGGAAGCTTGACGTAGCCTCCCACTAGGCACCGAGGACCCTCGAAAAACTGTGCACCCATTTCAGCGGCGAGGCCGAAACACCTTCCCAACCCGCGGACCAAAAGGCTATAGCCCACGGCCTCGGCGACTGTTGGCCTTCTGCGCGCTGGGCATTTTGCAATTTTAGGACGGGCCTCGACCGTAGCCTGCCAGGCACGAGGACCCTTGAAAAGGCTGTACCCATTTTCGGCGACAAAAGGCCCCGAAAAGCCCCCTCCACAGCCCCAGCGGACCAAAAGGCTATAGCCGGCCTCGGTGACTATTTCCTGTTGCGCTTGTTGGGCATTTCTTGCCATTTTAGGGCGAGGCTTCGAGCGTAGCCTCCCACTTTGGGCACCGAGGACCCTCGAAAGGCGTACTCATTTTTCGTGACCGGAGCCCCAAAACCCCTCCCCGACCCCGTGGACTAAAGGCTATAGCCCACCGGCCTCGATAACTATTTCACGCTGACTCTGGGCATTTTGCCATTTTGAGGAAGGCTCTCCGTGGCCTCCCGGGCACATGAGGACCCTCGAAAAAGGCGTACCCATTTCGGCGGACGAGCCCCCTAAGCCCTCCCAGCCCCGCGGACCAAGGCTGCCAGCCCACCGGCCTCGGTGACTATTTCACAGCTGCGCGCTGGGTATTTCTTGCCATTTTAGGGCAGGCTTCTGACCGTAGCCTCCCACTTTGGGCACCACGAGGACCCTCGAAAAGCGCCACCCATTTCCGGCGGCAGGCCGAAACCCCTCCGATCCCCGTGGACCGAAAGCTATAGCCCACGGCCTCGGCGACTATTTCCGCAGCTGCGCCCGCTGGGCATGTCTTGCCATTTTGGGTAGGCTTCTGATCGTAGCCTCCCACTAGGCACCGAGGACCCTCGAAAAGTACCCATTTCGTGACAGGCCCGAAACACCTTCCCGACCCCGCGGACCAAAGGCTATAGCCCACCGGCCTCGGCGACTATTTGACGCTCTGCGCCGCTGGGCATTTTTTGCAATTTTAGGACAGGCCTCTGACCGTAGCCTACCACTGGGCACACGAGGACCCTTGAAAAGACTGTACCCATTTTCGTGACAAAGGCCCGAAACCCCTCCCTAGCCCCAGCGGACCAAAGGCTATAGCCCACGGCCTCGGTGACTATTTCCGCAGCTGCGCCGCTGGGCATTTCTTACCATTTTAGGGCAGGCTTCTGAGCGTAGCCTCCCACTGGGCACCGAGACCCTCGAAAGACTATACCCATTTCCGGCGACGGGCCCCAGAAACCCCGCTGACCCCCGTGGACCAAAGGCTATAGCCCACCGGCCTCGGTAACAATTTCCCGCGCTGCGCCTCTGGGCATGTCTTGTCATTTTAGCGCAGGCCTTTAACGTAGCCTCCCACGGGGCTACGAAGATCCTCAAAAGACTGTACCCGGTTCGGATGCGAGCCCCAGGCGACCCTCCCGACCCCGTGGACCAAAGGCTATAGCCCACCGGCCTCGATAACTATTTCAGCTGCGCGCTAGGCATGTCTTGCCATTTCTGGCGACTTCGGCCGTAGCCTCCCACTTTGGGCACGAGGACCCTCGAAAGACTGTACCATTTCCGGCGGCCGGGCCCGAGCCTCCCGATCCCCGTGGACCAGGCTATAGCCCACGGCCTCGGTGACTATTTCCGCAGCGCTGCGCGCTGGGCATTTTTGCAATTTTAGGGCGGGCTTCTGAGCGTAGCCTCCCACTGGGCAGCGGAGGACCCTCGAAAAGGCATACTCATTTCGATGACGAGCCCCTAAAACCCTCCGAACCCCCGCGGACCAGAGGCTATAGCCCACCGGCCTCGGTAACTATTTCACGCGCTGCGCCGCTGGGTATTTCTTGCCATTTTAGGCGGGGCTCGACCGTAGCCTCCCGCTGGTTACAGGGACCCTCGAAAAGACTGTACCCATTTCGGACGCCCCGGGCCCCCACCCCAACCCCCGCGGAACCAAGGCTATAGCCCACCGGCCTCGGCGACTATTTCACGCGCTGCGCCGCTGGGCATGTCTTGCCATTTTAGGGTAGGCTTCTGACCGTAGCCTCCCACTAGGCACCACGAGGACCCTCGAAAGACTGTACCCATTCGTGACCGAGCCCAAACACCTTCCCTGACCCAGCGGACCAAAGGCTATAGCCCACCGGCCTCGGCGACTGTTGGCCTCTGCGCTGAGCATTTTGCAATTTTAGGGCGGGCCTCGGGTAGCCTACCAGGCACACTAGGACCCTTGAAAAATGTGTACCCATTTTCGGCGACAAGAGCCCCGAAACCCTCACAGCCCCAGCGGACCAAAGGCTACCACGGCCTCGGTGACTATTTCCTGTGACTGCGCGCTGGGCATTTCTTGCCATTTTAGGGCGAGCTTGACGTAGCCTCACTTGGGCTACGAGGACCCTCGAAAAGGCTACTCATTTTCGGCGACGAGGCCCCTAAAACCCTCCCAACCCCGTGGACTAAAGGGCTATAGCCCACCGGCCTCGATAACTATTTCACGCAGCTGCTGCTGGGCATTTTGCCATTTTGGGAAGGCTCTCCGTAGCCTCCCCATGGGCTACGAGGACCCTCGAAAAGGCTGTACCCATTTTCGTGACCCGAGCCCTAAACCCCCTCCCAGCCCCAGCGGACCAAAGGCTATGGCCCAGGCCTCGGTGACTATTTCCCAGCTGCGCTGGGTATTTCTTGCCATTTTAGGGCGGGCTTGACCGTAACCTCCCACAGGCACACGAGGACCCTCGAAAGGCATACCCATTTCCGGCGACGAGCCGAAACCCCTCCCGATCCCGTGGACCAAGGCTATAGCCCACGGCCTCGGTGACTATTTCACCAGCGATGCGCGCTGGGCATTTTGCAATTTTAGGGCGGGCCTCTGGCCGTAGCCTCCCCCAGGCTACGAGGACCCTCGAAAAAACTGTACTCATTTTTGATGAGAACCCCTAAAACCCTCCCAGCCCCCGGACCAAAGGCTATAGCCCACCGGCCTCGATAACTATTTCACGCGCTGCGCTCTTTGGGTATTTCTTGCCATTTTAGGGGCGGGGCTCGACCGTAGCCTCCCAGTTACGAGGACCCTCGAAAAGGCTGTACCCATTTCGGACGCAGCCCCAGGCGCCCCACCCCGGCCCCCACGGACCGAGGCTATGGCCCACGGCCTCGGCGACTATTTCACGCTGCGCTTGTTGGCATGTCTTGCCATTTTAGGGTAGGCTTGACCGTAGCCTCCCACTAAACTACCGGACCCTCGAAAGACTGTACCCATTCGTGACAGGCCCCGAAACACCTTCCCCGACCCCAGCGGACCAAGGCTATAGCCCACCGGCCTCGGCGACTATTTGGCCTTTCTGCGCTGAGCATTTTGTAATTTTAGGACAGGCCTCTGACGTAGCCTGCCCAGGCACGAGGACCCTTGAAAAGGCTGTACCCATTTTCGGCGACAGAGCCCGAAACCCCTCACTGGCCCCGGACAAGGCTATAGCCCACCGGCCTCGGTGACTATTTCCGCAGTTGCGCTGGGCATTTCTTGCCATTTAGGCGGGGCTTGAGCGTAGCCTCCCACTGAGCTACGAGGACCCTCGAAAAGGCGTACTCATTTTCGATGACGAGCCCTAAAACCCCTCCCGACCCCAGTGGACTAAAGGCTATAGCCCACCGGCCTCGATAACTATTTCACGCTGGCTGTTCTTTGGGCATTTTTGCCATTTGGGAAGGCTCTCCGTAGCCTCCCACTTTGGGCACCGAGGACCCTCGAAGGCATGCCCATTTTCGTGACGAGCCCTAAACCCTCTCCCCAGCGGACCAAAGGCTAGCCCACCGGCCTCGGTGACTATTTCAGCTGCGCGCTGGGTATTTCTTGCCATTTAGGGCAGGCTTGACCGTAGCCTCCCAGGCTGCGAGGACCCTCGGGCGTACCCATTTCCGGCGGCCAGGCCCCGAGAGCCCCTCCCGATCCCGTGGACCCAAAGGCTATAGCCCACGGCCTCGGTAACTATTTCACCCGATGCGCGCTGGGCATTTTTGCAATTTTAGGGCGGGCCTCGACCGTAGCCTCCCAGGCACGAGGACCCTCGAAAGACTGTACTCATTTTCGATGACGAGCCCCTAAAACCCCTCCCGGCCCAGCGGACCAAAGGCTATAGCCACCGGCCTCGATAACTATTTCACGCTTGCGCTGCTGGGTATTCTTGCCATTTTAGGGCGGGGCTCGTAGTAGCCTCCACTTGGTTACGAGGACCCTCGAAAAGACTGTACCCATTCGTGACGGGCCAAAACACCTTCCCCGACCCCAGCGGACCAAAGGCTATAGCCCACCGGCCTCGGCGACTATTTGGCCTTCTGCGCCTGGGCATTTTTGCAATTTAGGACAGGCCTCGACCGTAGCCTACCGCAGGCACCGAGGACCCTTGAAAGACTGTACCCATTTTCGGCGACAAGAGCCCCGAAACCCCTCCCAGCCCCAGCGGACCAAAGGCTATAGCCACGGCCTCGGTGACTATTTCCTGTGACTAGCGCCGCTGACATTTTTTGCCATTTTAGGGAAGGCTCTCACGTAGCCTCCCACTGGGCACACGAGGACCCTCGAAAAGACTGTACCCATTTTCGACGACCAGAGCCCCCTAAACCCCCTCCCCAACCCCCGCGGACCAAAGGCTATAGCCCACCGGCCTCGGTGACTATTTCACGCGCTGCGCCGCTGGGTATTTCTTGCCATTTTAGGGCAGGCTTCTGACCGTAGCCTCCCAGCCCAGGCTGCGAGGACCCTCGAAAAGAATGTACCCATTTCGTGACGAGCCCTAAGCCCCTCCCAGCCCCAGCGGACCAAGGCTATAGCCACCGGCCTCGGTGACTATTTCACCTTCTGCGCTGGGTATTTCTTGCCATTTTGGGCAGGCTTCTGACCGTAGCCTCCCCAGGTACATGAGGACCCTCGAAAACTGTACCCATTTTGACGGCGAGCCCCTAAACCCCTCCCTGCCCCCGCGGACCAAGGCTATATCCCACGGCCTCGGCGACTATTTCACCAGCTCGCCGCTGGGCATGTCTTGCCATTTAGGACAGGCTTCTGACCGTAGCCTCACTTTGAGCACGAGGACCCTCGAAAAGACTGTACTCATTTTCGTGACGAGCCCCGAAACCCCTCCACAACGCGGACCAAGGCTATAGCCCACCGGCCTCGGTGACTATTTCCGCAGCGCTGCGCGCTGGGCATTTCTTGCCATTTAGGGCAAACTTCTGAGCGTAGCCTCACTTTGGGCTACGAGGACCCTCGAAAAGACTGTACTCATTTTCGATGACGAGCCCTAAACCCTCCTCCCAACCCCGCGGACCAGGCTATAGCCCACCGGCCTCGATAACTATTTCACGCAGCTGCTGGGTATTTCTTGCCATTTAGGGCAGGGGCTCGACCGTAGCCTCCCAGTTACGAGGACCCTCGAAAAGATGCCATTTCGGACGCCCAGGCCGGGCGCCTCCCAGCCCCACGGACCAAGGCTATAGCCCACCGGCCTCGGCGACTATTTCACCGCTGCGCGCTGGGCATGTCTTGCCATTTTAGGGTGGCTTCGCCGTAGCGTCCCACTAGGCACCACGAGGACCCTCGAAAAACTGTACCATTTCGGCGACCAGGCCCCGAAACACCTTCCCCAACCCCTCGGACCAAAGGCTATATACCACCGGCCTCGGCGACTATTTGGCCTTTCTGCGCCATTGGGCATTTTGCAATTTAGGGCGGGCCTCGACGTAGCCTCCCAGCAGGCACCGAGGACCCTTGAAAAAACTGTACCCATTTCCGTGACAAGAGCCCCGAAACCCCTCCCTGGCCCCGCGGACAAAAGGCTATAGCCACCGGCCTCGGTGACTATTTCACCTTGTGCGCTGGGCATTTCTTGCCATTTTAGGGCAGGCTTCTGAGCGTAAGCCTCCAGGCACTGAGGACCCTCGAAAGGACTGTACTGATTTTCGTGACGAGCCCCCAAAACCCCTCCCAGCCCCGTGGACTAAAGGCTATAGCCCGGCCTCGATAACTATTTCACCTTGCGCTGCTGGGCATTTTGCCATTTTGAGGAAGGCTCTCCGTAGCCTCCCACTTTGGGCCTGAGGACCCTCGAAAAGGCATGCCATTTCCGGCGACAGGCCCAGGCCCCGCCCCCGGACCAAAGGCTATAGCCAACCGGCCTCGGTGACTAATTCCGCTTTCGCGCGGTATTTCTTGCCATTTAGGACAGGCCTCGACCGTAGCCTCCCAGCGGGTACCACGAGGACCCTCGAAATGACTGTACCCATTTCGGACGCCCAGAGGCCCCCAACACCCCCCCCCCACCCCCGCGGACCACAGGCTATCGCCCACCGGCGGCTATTTCGGCGCTCTCACATTTCTTGCCATTTTAGGCGGGCTTCTGACCGTAGCCTCCCCAGGCTCACGAGGACCCTCGAAAAGACTGTACCCATTTTCGACGACCAGAGCCCCAGAAAGACCTTCCCCAACCGCCGCGGACAAACGGCTATTGCCGACCGGCCTCGGCGAGTATTTGACGCGCTGCGCTGGGCATTTCTTGCTATTTTAGGGCAGGCTTCTGACGTAGCCTCCCGCAGGCTACGAAGACCCTCAAAAGACTGTACCCATTTCGGCAGAACCCCGAGCGCGCTCCCCAGCCCCCGCGGACCAAGGTTATAGCCCACGGCCTCGGCGACTAATTCACGCGCTTTCTTGCGCTGGGCATTTCTTCCCATTTTAGGGCAGGCCTCTGACCGTAGCCTCCCACTAGGTACACGAGGACCCTCGAAAAGGCTGTACCCATTTCGGACGCCCAGAGCCCCCGAACGACCCTCCCCAACCCCCGTGGACCAAAGGCTATAGCCCACCGGCCTCGGTAACTATTTCACGCGCTGCGCCGCTAGGCATGTCTTGCCATTTTAGGGAAGGCTTCTGAACGTAGCCTCCCACTGGGCACATGAGGACCCTCGAAAACACTGTACTGATTTTCGACGACCAGTAGCCTAAAACCCCTCCCAACCCCGCGGACCAAAGGCTAGCCCAGCACGGACCTCGGTGACTATTTCCCGCGCTGCGCGCTGGGCATTTCTTACCATTTAGGGGCAGGCTTCTGACCGTAGCCTACCACTGGCCAGACCCTCGAAAGACTATACCCATTTCCGGCGGCGGGCCGAAACCCCGCCCCTGACCCCGTGGACCAAAGGCTATAGCCCACCGGCCTCGGTAACAATTTCCCGCGCTGCGCCGCTGGGCATTTCTTGTCATTTTAGGGCAGGCCTTTAACCGTAGCCTCCCAGGGCTACGAAGATCCTCAAAAGACATGCAGTTCGGATGCGAGCCCCGAGCGACCCTCCCGGCCCCGTGGACCAAAGGCTATAGCCCACCGGCCTCGGTAACTATTTCACAGCGCTGCGCGCTGGGCATGTCTTGCCATTTCGGCGGGCTTCTGACCGTAGCCTCCCGCAGCCACCACGAGGACCCTCGAAAAAGGCTGTACCCATTTCGGCGACGGGCCCCTAACCCCTCCCGGCCCCGCGGACCAAAGGCTATAGCCCACCGGCCTCGGTGACTATTTCATGAGCTGCGCCGCTGGGCATTTCTTTACTTTTTATGGCAGGCTTCTGATAGTAGCCTCCCACAGGGCACACAAGGACCCTCGAAAAGGCGTACTCATTTCGGCGACGAGGCCCCTAAAACCCTCCCAACCCCGTGGACCAAATGCTATAGCCCACCGGCCTCGGTGACTATTTCCCGCACGGCGCCGCTGGGCATTTCTTACCATTTTAGGGCAGGCTTATGAATGTAGCCTCCCACTGGGCACACGAGGACCCTCGAAAGACTGTTCTCATTTCCGACGACCAGAGGCCCCCAAACCCCCGCTGACCCCGCGGACGAGGCTATAGCCACGGCCTCGGTAACTATCTCCCGCGCTGCGCCGTTGGGTATTTCTTGTTATTTTAGGGCAGGCCTTTGCGTAGCCTCCACGGGGCACACGAGACCCTCAGGACTGTGCCATTTCCGACACCCAGGCCCCGACGCCTCCCAGCCCCAGCGGACCAAAGGCTATAGCCCACCGGCCTCGGCGGCTATTTCACGCGCTGCGCCGCTGGACATTTCTTGCCATTTTAGGGCGGGCTTCTGACCGTAGCCTCCCACTGGGCTCACGAGGACCCTCGAAAAGACTGTACCCATTTCCGACGACTAGAGCCCCCGAAACCCCCTCCCCAACCCCCGCGGACCAAAGGCTATAGCCCACCAGCCTCAGTGACTATTTCCCGCCTTTGCGCGCTGGCATTTCTTACCATTTAGGGCAGGCTTCTGAGCGTAGCCTCCCATGGGCACCGAGGACCCTCGAAGACTGTACTCATTTTCGGCGACCCGAGCCCCTAAAAGCCCTCCCAACCCCAGTGGACCAAAGGCTATAGCCCAACGGCCTAGGTGACTATTTCGCGCTGCGGCTGCTTTGGGCATTTTGCCATTTAGGGCAGGCCTCTCACGTAGCCTCCCACTGAAACACGAGGACCCTCGAAAAGGCTGTACCATTTCCGGCGACCAGGCCAGAAACCCGCTGACCCCGCGGACCAAGGGTATAGCCCACCGGCCTCGGTAACTATTTCAGCTGGCGCCTTGTCATTTTAAGGCAGACCTTTAACGTAGCCTCCCGGGGCACACGAGACCCTCAGGACTGTACCCATTTCGCGCCCTCCCTAACCCCGCGGACAAAGGCTATAGCCCACCGGCCTCGGCGACTATTTCGTGCTGCGCTGCTGGGCATTTCTTGCCATTTTAGGGCAGGCGCCTGACCATAGCCTCCCCTTTGAGCGCGAGGACCCTCGAAAAACTGTACCCATTTTCGACACCCAGGCCCCGACGCCCCTCCCAACCCCAGCGGCCAAGGCTATAGCCCAGGCCTCTGCGCGCTGGACATTCTTGCCATTTAGGTGGGCTTCGACGTAGCCTCAGGCTCACGAGGACCCTCGAAAAGACTG
Source organism: Citropsis articulata (assembly GCA_030449925.1). Lineage (NCBI taxonomy): Eukaryota > Viridiplantae > Streptophyta > Magnoliopsida > Sapindales > Rutaceae > Citropsis > Citropsis articulata. The sequence continues at coordinate 155,827 of JASUUH010000017.1, read as the reverse complement.
TACCCATTTCCGATGACGAGCCCCGAAACCCCTCCCCGGCCCGCGGACCGAGGCTATAGCCCACGGCCTCGGTGAGTATTTCCGCGATCTTGCGCTGGGTATTTCTTGCCATTTTAAGGCAGGCCTCGACGTAGTCTCCACAGGTACGAGGACCCTCGCAGTCTGTACCCATTTGGGGCCTTGAGCCCCGAGCGCCCTCCCGGCCCGTGGACCCAGGCTATAGACCACCGGCCTGACTATTTCACGCGCTGCGCGCTGGGTATTTCTTGCCATTTTAGGGCAGGCCTCGACGTGTAGCCTCCCTAGGTACACTGGACCCTCGAAAGCTGTACCCATTGCCGATGCAGGCCCCGACGCCTCCCAGCCCCGCCCGGACCCAGGCTATACCCCACCGGCCTCGGTGGACTATTTCCAGCTGCGCGCTGGGCATTTCTTGCCATTTAGGGCAGGCCTCGGCCGTAGCCTCCCAGGCACCTGCGAGGACCCTCAAAAGGCGTGACCATTGCCGGCGCCCGAGCCCCGAGCGCCCATCCCCGGCCCGTGGACCAAAGGCTATAGACCACCGGCCTCGGCGACTATTTCACGCGCTGCGCCGCTGGGCATTCTTGCCATTTAGGGCAGGCCTCGACGTAGCCTCCCACTAGGTACGAGGACCCTCGAGCATTGTGCCACCCATTTGGGACTTGAGGCCCCGAGCGCCTCCCCAACCCGTGGACCAAGGCTATGTAGCCCACCGGCCTCGGTGACTATTTCCGCAGCTGCGCGCTGAATGTCTTGCCATTTTGGGCAGCCTTCTGACCGTAACCTTCAGGGCTGCGAGGACCTCAGGCTGTGCCATTTCCGATTGACCGGGCGCCCTAACCCTCCCCAACCCAGCGGACCAAAGGCTGGCCACCGGCCTCGGCGACTATTTCAGCGCTCCGCGCTGGGCATTTCTTGCCATTTAGGGTAGGCTTGACCTAGACTGGGCACACAGGACCCTTGAAAAACTGTACCCATTTTCGTGACCCAGGCCCCTAAACCCCTCCGAACCCCAGCGGACCAAAGCCTATAACCTACCGGCCTCGGTGGACTATTTCATGACTGCGCGCTGGGCATTTTGTAATTTTAAGGCGGGCTTGGCCGTAGCCTCCAGGCTCACGAGGACCCTCGAAAAAGGCTGACCCATTTCGAGCGACTAGAGCCCCGAAACCCCCTCCCAGCCCCAGCGGACCAAGGCTATAGCCCACCAGCCTCGATGACTATTTCCCGCCTTCTTGCGCTGAGCATTTCTTACCATTTTAGGCGGGGCTTCTGAGCGTGGCCTCCCAGGCCCCAGGACCCTCGAAGACTATACTCATTTCGTGACCAGCCCCTAAAACCCCTCCCAACCCCAGCGGACCAAGGCTATAGCCCACCGGCCTCGGTGACTATTTTCTGGCTGCTCTTCAGGCATTTTGCCATTTTAGGCGGGCCTCTCACGTAGCCTCACTTTGGGCACCACGAGGACCCTCGAAAAAGGCATGTACCATTTGACGAGGCCGAAACCCCGCCCCAACCCAGCGGACCAAGGTATAGCCCACCGGCCTCGGTAACTATTTCCAGCAGCTGCCCCATTTCTTGTCATTTTAGGGCAGACCTTTAACCGTAGCCTCCCACGGGACACACGAAGACCCTCAAAAAGACTGTACCCATTTCCGACGCCCCTCCCAAACCCCCGCAGACCAAAGGCTATAGCCCAACGGCCTCGGCGACTATTTCCTTGCCGCGCTGCAGCGGCATTCTTGCCATTTTAGGGCGAGGCCACGACCGTAGCCTCCCCTTTGGGCGCGAGGACCCTCGAAAAGGCCCCATACCCATTTCCGACACCAGGCCCCAGGCGCCCTCCCAACCCCGCGGGCCAAGGCTATAGCCACCCGGCCTCTGCGCCGCTGGACATTCTTGCCATTTTAAGGCGGGCTTGACCGTAGCCTCCCCAGGCTCACGAGGACCCTCGAAAGACTGTGCCATTTCCGATGACGGAGCCCAAAACCCCTCCCCGGCCCCAGCGGACCGAGGCTATAGCCCACGGCCTCGGTGACTATTTCGCCTGCGCTTGTGGGCATTTCTTACCATTTAGGGCGAGCTTACGAGCGTAGCCTCCAGGCACCACGAGGACCCTCGAAGGCGTACTCATTTTCGTGACGAGCCCCTAAAACCCCACCCAGCCCCAGCGGACCAAAGGCTATAGCCCACGGCATCGATGACTATTTCCAGCCTGTGACTGGTGGGCATTTTTCTTCATTTAGGGCGGGGCCTCGACCGTAGCCTCCCAGGCACGAGGACCCTCAAAAGGCGCCATTTACGGCCGAGCCCTCGAGCCCCCGCTGACCCCTGCGGACCAAGGCTATAGCCCACCGGCCTCGGTGAGTATTTCCCAGCGATCGCTTATTTGGTATTTCTTGCCATTTAGGGCAGGCCTCGACCGTAGTCTCCCAGCTGGGTACCGAGGACCCTCATAAGTCTGTACCCATTTAGGACGCCGAGCCCCGAGCGCCCCTCCCGGCCCCGTGGACCAAGGCTATAGCCCCACCGGCCTCGATGACTATTTCCCTTGCGCCGGCTGGGCATTTCTTGCCATTTAGGGGCAGGCCTCGACCGTAGCCTCCAGCTGGGCACACGAGGACCCTCAAAAGACTGTACCCATTGCCGGCGCCCAGGCCCCGACGCCCATCCCGGCCCGTGGACCAATGGCTATAGACCACCGGCCTCGGCGACTATTTCCGGCGCTGCGCCGCTGGGCATTTCTTGCCATTTAGGGCAGGCCTCGACCGTAGCCTCCCACTAGGTACGAGGGACCCTCGAAAACATGTACCCATTTGGACGCTTGAGCCCCGAGCGCCCCTCCCAACCCCGTGGACCAAGGCTATAGCCCACCTCGGTGACTATTTCACCTTGCTGCGCGCTGGCATGTCTTGCCATTTAGGGCAGCCTTCGACCGTAGCCTCCTGCTGGGCACACGAGGACCCTCAGCTGCCCATTTCCGATGACGGGCGCCTAAACCCCTCCCAACCCCGCGGACCAAGGCTATAGCCCACGGCCTCGGCGGCTATTTCAAGCGCTGCGCGGCTGGGCATTTCTTGCCATTTAGGGTGACTTGACCTAACCTCCTTTGAGCACACAGGACCCTTGAAAAGGCATGCCCATTTTTCGGCTGACGAGCCCTAAACCCCTCCGAACCCCGCGGACCAAAGCCTATAACCTCGGCCTCGGTGACTATTTCTCGCCTTGTTGAGCATTTTTGTAATTTTAGGCGGGCCTCGGACCGTAGCCTCCCAGGGCTACGAGGACCCTCAAAGACTGTACCCATTTTCGATGACGAGCCCTAAACCCCCTCCCGGCCCAGCGGACCAAGGCTATAGCCCACGGCCTCGGTGACTATTTCACGCGCGCTGCGCGCTGGGTATTTCTTGCCATTTTGAGGCGGGGCTTCTGAGCGTAGCCTCACTTTGGGCACCACGAGGACCCTCGAAGAGCTGTACTCATTTTCGGCGACGGAGGCACTAAAACCCTCCCCAACCCCGCGGACCAAAGGCTATGCCACCACGACTTGATGACTATTTCACCGCAGCTCGGCTAGGCATTTTTGCCATTTAGGGCAGGCCTCTCACCGTAGCCTCCCCTGGGCTGCGAGGACCCTCGAAAGACTGTACCCATTTCCGGCGGCCCAGGCCCCGAAACCTCCAACCCCGCGGACCAGGCTATAGCCCACCGGCCTCGGCGACTATTTCACCAGCGCTGCGCGCTGGGCATGTCTTGCCATTTAGGGTAGGCTTCTGACCGTAGCCTCCTGAGGCACCGAGGACCCTCGAAAAGACTGTACCCATTTCGTGACGGGCCCGAAACCCTGCCCCAACCCCAGCGGACCAAAGGCTATAGCCCACGGCCTCGGCGACTATTTGGCCGATCGCGCTGGGCATTTCTTGCTATTTTAGGACGGGCTTCTGACCGTAGCCTCCCAGGCACACGAGGACCCTCGAAAAGACTACCCGTTTCCGGCGGCCCGAGGCCGAAACCCCTCCGGACCAGCGCGGACCAAGGTTATAGCCCACCGGCCTCGATGACAATTTCCGCGCTGCGCGCTGAGATTTCTTGTCATTTAGGGCGACCTCTGACCGTAGCCTCCCAGGGCACGAAGACCCTCGAAAAGGCGTACCATTTCCGGCGCCTCCCGGCCCCGCGGACCAAGGCTATAGCCCCACCGGCCTCGGCGACTATTTCCAGCTGCGCCCGGCTGGGCATTTCTTGCCATTTTAGGGGCAGGCCCTGACCGTAGCCTCCCCAGGCGCGAGGACCCTCGAAGACTGTACCCATTTCCGACAGGCCCCGAGCGCCCTCCCCAGCCCCAGCGGGCCAGCGGCTATAGCCCACCGGCCTCGGCGACTATTTCAGCTGCGCGCTGGACATTCTTGCCATTTTAGTGGCGGGCTTCGTAGTAGCCTCCCCGCTGGGATCACGAGGACCCTCGAAAAGACTGTACCCATTTCCGGCGGCAGGCCCGAAACCCCTCCCCGGCCCCGCGGACCAAGACTATAGCCCACCGGCCTCGGCGGCTAATTCACCGCGCTGCGCGCTGGGCATTTCTTGCCATTTTAGGGCAGGCCTCGAACCGTAGCCTCCCACTAGGTACGAGACCCTCGAAAAGGCTGTACCATTCGGATGCCAGGCCCCGAGCGACCCTCCCCCAACCCCGTGGACCAAAGGCTGGCCCACCGGCCTCGGTAACTATTTCACAGCGCTGCGCGCTAGGCATGTCTTGCCATTTTACGGCGAACTTCTGACCGTAGCCTCCCGCTGGCCACCACGAGGACCCTCGAAAAAGGCTGTACCCATTTCCGGCGACGAGCCCTAAACCCCTCCCGGCCCCAGCGGACCAAGGCTATAGCCCACGGCATCGGTAACTATTTCAGCGCTGCGGCTGGGGGCATTTTTGACATTTTGGCGGGCCTCGGCCGTAGCCTCCCGCCAGCACACGAGGACCCTCGAAAAGACTGTACCCATTTCCGGCGGCGAGGCCCCGAAACCCGCCCCAACCCCGCGGACCAAGGCTATAGCCCACGGCCTCGGTGACTATTTCCAGCTGCGCGCTGGGCATTTCTTGCCCTTTTATGGCAGGCCAGTGACCCTAGTCTCCCACTGGGTGAACGAGGACCCTCGAAAAGTCTGTACCCATTTCGGACCGAGCCCCCAGCGCCCCTCCCGGCCCCGTGGACCAAAAGGCTATAGACAACCCGGCCTCGGCGATTATTTCCGCTGCGCGCTTTGTATTTCTTGCCATTTTGGGCAGGCCTCGGCCGTAGCCTCCCTAGGTACCGAGGACCCTCGAAAAGACTGTACCCATTCGGACGCCCGAGACCCGGCGCCTCCCAACCCCGTGGACCCAAGGCTATAGCCCACCGGCCTCGGAGACTATTTCACGCGCTGCGCCGCTGGGCATTTCTTGCCATTTTCGGGCAGCCTTCTGACCGTCGCCGCCCACTGCGCACACGAGGTCCCTCAAAAAACTGTACCCATTTCCGATGACGGGCGCCTAAACCCCTCCCGGCCCCCGCGGACCGAGGCTATAGCCCACGGCCTCGGCGACTATTTCCGCGTTGCGCGCTGGGCATTTCTTGCCATTTTAGGGTAGGCTTCTGACCCTAGCCTCCCTAGGACCCTTGAAAACTGTACCCATTTTCGGCGACCAGGCGCCCTAAACCCCTCCCCAACCCCAGCGGACCCGGCTTTATAGCCCGCGGCCTCGGTGACTATTTAACGCCCTGCGCGCTGGGTATTTCTTGCCATTTAGGGCAGGCTTCGAGCGTAGCCTCCCCTTTGGGCACCACGAGGACCCTCGAAAATCTGTACTCATTTCGGCGACCGAGGCCCTAAAACCCCTCCCACCCAGCGGACCGAGGCTATAGCCCGCAGGCTTGATGACTATTTCACGCGCTTCTTGCTGCAATTTTTGTCGATTTAGGGCAGGCCTCTCACCGTAGCCTCCCACTGGGCACACGAGGACCCTCGAAAAGACTGTACCCATTTCCGACGACCAGAGCCCCCGAAACCCTCGCCCCAACCCCCGCGGACCAAAGGCTATAGCCCACCGGCCTCGGTGACTATTTCCCGCGCTGCGCCGCTGGGCATTTCTTGCCATTTTAGTGCAGGCCTCTGACCGTAGCCTCCCACTGGGTACACGAGGACCCTCGAAAAGACTGTACCCATTTCGGACGCCCAAAGCCCCCGAACGCCCCTCCCCAACCCCCGTGGACCAAAGGCTATAGCCCACCGGCCTCGGCGACTATTTCACGCGCTGCGCCGCTGCGCATGTCTTGCCATTTTAGGGTAGGCTTCTGACCGTAGCCTCACACTGGGCACACGAGGACCCTCGAAAAGACTGTACCCATTTTTGACGAACAGAGCCCCCGAAACACCTTCCCCAACCCCCGCGGACCAAAGGCTATAGCCCACCGGCCTCGGCGACTATTTGACGCGCTGCGCCGCTGGGCATTTCTTGCCATTTTAGGGTAGGCTTGACCCTAGCCTCCCCAGGACCCTTGAAAGACTGTACCCATTTTCGGCGAGGCCCTAAACCCTCCCGAACCCCGGACCAGCTTTATAACCCACCGGCCTCGGTGACTATTTCTCCGCTGCGCTGGGCATTTTGTAATTTTAAGGCGGGGCCTCGGCCGTAGCCTCCCAGGCACACGAGGACCCTCAAAAGGCTGTACCCATTTTGATGACGAGCCCTAAACCCCTCCCAGCCCCAGCGGACCAGCCTATAGCCCACGGCCTCGGTGGACTATTTCCGCGCTGCGCGCTGGGTATTTCTTGCCATTTAGGGCAGGCTTCTGACGTAGCTTCCAGCTGGGCACGAGGACCCTCGAAAAGGCCCTCATTTTCGGCGACCGAGGCCTAAAACCCTCCCAACCCCGCGGACCAAAGGCTATAGCCACCGACTTGATGACTATTTCAGCAGCTGCGCGCTGGGCATTTTGTCATTTTAGGGCAGGCCTCTCACCGTAGCCTCCCACTTTGGGCACGAGGACCCTCGAAAAGACTGTACCCATTTCCGGCAGGCCCCGAGCCCTCGCTGACCCCGCGGACCAAGGCTATAGCCCACGGCCTCGGTGACTATTTCCAGCTTGTTGCGCCGCTGGGCATTTCTTGCCATTTTAGTGCAGGCCTCTGACCGTAGCCTCCCACTGGGTACACGAGGACCCTCGAAAAGACTGTACCCATTTCGGACGCCCAAAGACCCCGAACGCCCCTCCCCAACCCCCGTGGACCAAAGGCTATAGCCCACCGGCCTCGGCGACTATTTCACGCGCTGCGCCGCTGCGCATGTCTTTCCATTTTAGCGTAGGCTTCTGACCGTAGCCTCTGCTGAGCACCACGAGGACCCTCGAAAGACTGCCATTTTGACAAAGCGAGCCGAAACACCTTCCCGACCCCGCGGACCAAAGGCTATAGCCCACGGCCTCGGCGACTATTTGGCCAGCGCTGCGCATTTCTTGCTATTTTAGGGCAGGCTTCTGACCGTAGCCTCCCACTTGGGACTGGAGGACCCTCGAAAAGACTGTACCCGTTTCCGGCGACGGGCCCGAAACCCCTCCCCTAACCCCGCGGACCAAGGCTAGCCCACCGGGCTCGGTGACAATTTCCAGCGCTGCGGCGGTGGGTCATTTCTTTTCATTTTAGGGCAGGCCTCGGCCGTAGCCTCCCACAGGGCACTCGAGACCCTCGAAAAAGGCTGTACCATTTCAGCGACCCTCCCAGCCCCGCGGACCAAGGCTATAGCCCACGGCCTCGGCGACTATTTCCGCGCTGCGCGCTGGGCATTTCTTGCCATTTAGGGCAGGCCCGACCGTAGCCTCAAGCCCAGGCGCGAGGACCCTCGAAAAGACTGTACCCATTTCCGACACGAGGCCCCGAACACCTCCCAGCCCCAGCGGGCCAGGCTATAGCCAGCAGCCTCGGCGACTATTTCATTCTTGCCATTTTAGGCGGGCTTCTGACCGTAGCCTCCCCAGGCTCACGAGGACCCTCGAAAAGACTGTTCCCATTTCCGGCGGCGAGCCCGAAAGCCCCATCCCGGACCCCGCGGACCAAAGGCTATAGCCCACCGGCCTCGGCGACTAATTCACGCGCTGCGCCGCTGGGCATTTCTTGCCATTTTAGGGCAGGCCTCTGACCGTAGCCTCCCACTAGGTACACGAGGACCCTCGAAAAGGCAGTACCCATTTCGGATGACGGGCCGAGCGACCCTCCCAGCCCCGTGGACCGAGGCTATAGCCCACCGGCCTCGGTAACTATTTCAGCTGCGCTGGGCATGTCTTGCCATTTCGGCGGGCTTCGACGTAGCCTCACAGCCACGAGGACCCTCGAAGACTGTACCATTCCGGCGACGAGCCCTAAACCCCTCCCAACCCCAGCGGACCGGCTTAACCCACGGCCTCGGTGACTATTTCCGCTGCGCGCTGGGCATTTCTTGCCATTTTAGGGCGGCCTCGGCCGTAGCCTCCCAGGCACACGAGGACCCTCGAAAAGGCTGTACTCATTTTCGGCGACCAGGCCCTAAAACCCCTCCCAACCCCAGCGGACCAAGGCTATAGCCCACCGGCCTCGATGACTATTTCCGCGCGCTGGGCATTTCGTGCCATTTTGGGCAGGCCTCGACCGTAGCCTCCCAGGCACAGGACCCTCGAAAAGACTGTACCCATTTTCGACGACCAGAGCCCCCTAAACCCCCCCCCACCCCCCGCGGACCAAAGGCTGTAGCCCACCGGCCTCGGCGACTATTTCTCGCGCTGCGCCGCTGGGTATTTCTTGCCATTTTAGGGCAGGCCTCTGACCGGAGCCTCCCACAAATGCGCTGGGACCCTCGAAAAGGCTGTACCCATTGCCGGCGCCTCGAGCCCCAGGCGCCTCCCCAGCCCCCGCGGACCCAAAGGCTGTAGCCCACCGGCCTCGGTGACTATTTCCAGCGCTGCGCGCTGAGCATGTCTTGCCATTTTAGGCGAGCCTCGGCCGTAACCTCCCCAGGCACCGAGGACCCTCTAAAAGACTGTACCCATTGCCGACGCCCAGAGCCCCCGAACGCCCCTCCCCCACCCCCGTGGACCAAATGCTATAGACCACCGGCCTCGGCGACTATTTCACGCGCTGCGCCGCTGTGCATTTCTTGCTATTTTAGGGCAGGCCTCGGCCGTAGCCTCCCACTAGGTACGAGGACCCTCGAAAAAGCTACCCATTTCGGACGCCCAGGCCCCGAGCGCCCCTCCCGACCTCCGTGGACCAAGGCTATAGCCACCGGCCTCGGTGACTATTTCACCGCAGCTGCGCGCTAGGCATGTCTTGCCAGTTTAGGGCAGGCCACGACCGTTGCCTCAAGCGCGAGGACCCTCGAAAAGACTGTACCCATTTCCGACACCCAGAGCCCCCGAACGCCCCTCCCCAACCCCCGCGGGCCAAAGGCTATAGCCCACCGGCCTCTGCGCCGCTGGACATTTCTTGCCATTTTAGGGCGGGCTTCTGACCGTAGCCTCCCACTGGGCTCACGAGGACCCTCGAAAAGACTGTACCCATTTCCGACGACCAGAGCCCCGAGCCCATCCCGGCCCCGCGGACCAAGGCTATAGCCACGGCCTCGGCGACTAATTCACGCGCTGCGCCGCTGGGCATTTCTTGCCATTTTAGGGCAGGCCTCTGACCGTAGCCTCCCACTAGGTACACGAGGACCCTCGAAAAGGCTGTACCCATTTCGGATGACCAGAGCCCCCGAACGACCCTCCCCAACCCCCGTGGACCAAAGGCTATAGCCCACCGGCCTCGGTAACTATTTCACGCGCTGCGCCGCTAGGCATTTCTTGCCATTTCTGGCGGGCTTGACCGTAGCCTCCCACGCAGCCACGAGGACCCTCGAAAAGGCTGTACCCATTTCCGACGAGCCCTAAACCCCTCCCCAGCCCCAGCGGACCAGCTATAACCCACCGGCCTCGGTGACTATTTCACCTGGCTGCGCGCTGGGCATTTCTTGCCATTTAGGCGGGCCTCGGACCGTAGCCTCCCAGGCACCACGAGGACCCTCGAAAGACTGTACTCATTTCGTGACGAGCCCTAAACCCTCCCGACCCCGCGGACCAAAGGCTATAGCCCACCGGCCTCGGTGACTATTTCCAGCGCTTGGCGCTGGGCATTTCGTGCCATTTAGGGCAGGCCTCTGGCCGTAGCCTCCCAGGCACACGGGACCCTCGAAAAGACTGTACCCATTTTCGGCGACCAGGCCCTAAACCCCATCCCGGCCCCCGCGGACCCTATAGCCACGGCCTCGGCGACTATTTCACCGCGCTGCGCGCTGGGTATTTCTTGTCATTTAGGGCGGGCCTCGGCCGTAGCCTCCATAGTGCGCTGGGACCCTCGAAAAGACTGTACCCATTGCCGACGCCTAGAGCCCCCGAACGCCCCGCCCCCACCCCCGCGGACCAAAGGCTATAGCCCACCGGCCGAAGTGACTATTTCCCGCGCGGCGCCGCTAGGCCAGTCGTGCCAGTTTAGGGCAGGCCTCGACCGTAACCTCACTGGGCACGAGGACCCTCAGCACTGTACCCATTGCGGCGCCCGAGCCCCGGGCGCCCCTCCCGCCCCGTGGACCAAAGTCTATAGACCACCGGCCACCGCGACTATTTACCGCGCTGCGCCGCTGTGCATTTCTTGCTATTTTAGCGCAGGCCTCTGACCGTAGCCTCCCCTAGGTACACGAGGACCTCGAAAAGGCTGTACCCATTTCGGACGCCCAGGCCCCGACGCCCCTCCCAGACCTCCGTGGACCAAAGGCTATAGCCCACCGGCCTCCGTGACTATTTCACAGCTGCGCGCTGGGCATGTCTTGCCATTTTAGGCAGGCCCTGACCGTAACCTCAGCCCAGGCGCGAGGACCCTCGAAAAACTGTACCCATTTCCGACACCAGGCCCCGAACCCTCCCCAACCCCGCGGGCCAAAGGCTATAGCCCACAGCCTCGGCGACTATTTAGCGCCGCGCATTTCTTGCCATTTTAGGGCGGGCTTCTGACCGTAGCCTCCCATGGGCTCACGAGGACCCTCGAAAAGACTGTACCCATTTCCGGCGACAGGCCCGAAACCCCCTCCCAACCCCCGGACCAAGGCTGCCCAGCCCGGCCTCGGCGACTAATTCACGCAGCTGCGCCTGGGCATTTCTTGCCATTTAGGGCGGGGCCTCGGCCGTAGCCTCCCACTAGGTACCGAGGACCCTCGAAAAGGCTGTACCCATTTCGGACGACCAGAGCCCCCGAACGACCCTCCCCAACCCCCGTGGACCAAAGGCTATAGCCCACCGGCCTCGGTAACTATTTCACGCGCTGCGCGCTCATGTCTTGCCATTTCTGGCGGGCTTGACCCGTAACCTCCCTGGCCACCACGAGGACCCTCGAAAAGGCATACCCATTTCCGGCGACCAGGCCCCCCTCCCGACCCCAGCGGACCAAGCCTATAACCCACGGCCTCGGTGACTATTTCCTCAGCTGCGCTGGGCATTTCTTGCCATTTAGGGCGGGGCCTCGGCCGTAACCTCAGCCCGGGCACGAGGACCCTCGAAAAGGCTGTACTCATTTTCGGCGACGAGGCCCTAAAACCCCTCCCAACCCCAGCGGACCAAAGGCTATAGCCCACGGCCTCGTGACTATTTCCAGCTTCGCGCTGGGCATTCGTGCCATTTTAGGGCGGGCCTCGACCGTAGCCTCCCCTTTGGGCACATCAGGACCCTCGAAAAACTGTGCCCATTTTCGGCGACGAGCCCTGGCCCCATCCCGGCCCCAGCGGACCTAAGGCTATAGCCCACGGCCTCGGCGACTATTTCAGCTGCGCGCGCTGGGTATTTCTTGTCATTTTAGGGCGGGCCTCGACCGTAGCCTCCCATGAGTGCGCTGGGACCCTCGAAAGACTGTACCCATTTGCCGGCGCCTGAGCCCCGAGCGCCCTCCCCGGCCCCAGCGGACCAGGCTATAGCCCCGGCCTCGGTGACTATTTCCCGCTGCGCGCTAGGCATGTCTTGCCATTTTAGGGCAGGCCTCGACGTAGCCTCCCCTTTGGGCACCACGAGGACCCTCAAAAGGCTGTACCCATTGCGGCGCCCGGGCCCCGAGCGCCCCCACCCCCGTGGACCAAAGGCTATAGACCACCGGCCTCGGCGACTATTTCGCGCGCTGCGCCGCTGTGTATTTCTTGCTATTTTAGGGCATGCCTCTGACCGTAGCCTCCAGCTAGGTACCGAGGACCCTCGAAAAGACTGTGCCATTTCGGACGCCCAGGCCCCGAGCGCCCCTCGACCTCCGTGGACCAAGGCTATAGCCCACGGCCTCGGTGACTATTTCACGCGCGCTAGGCATGTCTTGCCATTTAGGGCGAGCCACGACCGTAGCCTCCAGCTGGCGCGAGGACCCTCGAAAGCATGCCATTTTCGACACCCAGGCCCCGAACACCCTCCCCGGCCCAGTGTCAAAAGGCTATAGCCACCCGGCCTCGGCGACTATTTGCAACCGCCGCTGGACATTTCTTGCCATTTTAGGGCGGGCTTCTGACCGTAGCCTCCAGTCTCACGAGGACCCTCGAAAGACTGTACTCATTTCCGGCGACCAGGCGCGAAACCCCTCCCGGCCCAGCGGACCAAAGGCTATAGCCCACCGGCCTCGGCGACTAATTCACGCGCTGCGCCGCTGGGCATTTCTTGCCATGTTAGGGCAGGCCTCTGACCGTAGCCTCCCACTAGGTACGAGGACCCTCGAAAAGGCAGTACCCATTTCGGATGACAGGCCCCGAGCGCCCTCCCAACCCAGCGGACCAAGGCTATAGCCCACCGGCCTCGATGACTATTTCAGCGCTGCGCCCGCTGAGGCATGTCTTGCCATTTAGGGCAGGCCTCTGCCGTAGCCTCACTTCCAGGCACACGAGGACCCTCAAAAGGCTGTACCCATTTGCGGCCTTGAGCCCCGAGCGCCTCCCGCCCCCGTGGACCAAGGCTATAGACCACCGGCCTCTGCGACTATTTCACGCGCTACGCCTCTGTGCATTTCTTGCTATTTTAGGGCAGGCCTCTGACCTTAGCCTCCCACTAGGTACACGAGGACCCTCGAAAAGACGGTACCCATTTGGACCCAGAGCCCCGAGCGCCCCTCCCGACCTCCGTGGACCAAGGCTATAGCCACCGGCCTCGGTGACTATTTCACGCAGCTGCGCGCTAGGCATGTCTTGCCATTTTAGGGCAGGCCACCGTAGCCTCCAGCTGAGCACGCGGACCCTCGAAAGACTGTACCCATTTGACACCCAGGCCCCGAACACCTCCCGACCCCGTGGGCAAAGGCTATAGCCCCACGGCCTCGGCGACTATTTGCAGCGCCGCCGCTGGACATTACTTGACATTTTAGGGCGGGCTTCTGACCGTAGCCTCCCCTTTGGGCTCCGAGACCCTCGAAAAGACTGTACCCATTTCCGACGACCAGAGCGCCCGAAACCCCCTCCCCAACCCCCGCGGACCAAAGGCTATAGCCCACCGGCCTCGGCGACTAATTCACGCGCTGCGCCGCTGGGCATTTCTTGCCATTTTAGGGCAGGCCTCTGACCGTAGCCTCCCACTAGGTACACGAGGACCCTCGAAAAGGCTGTACCCATTTCGGATGACCAGAGCCCCCGAACGACCCTCCCCAACCCCCGTGGACCAAAGGCTATAGCCCACCGGCCTCGGTAACTATTTCACGCGCTGCGCCGCTAGGCATGTCTTGCCATTTTACGGCAGGCTTCTGACCGTAGCCTCCCACCCAGCCACCACGAGGACCCTCGAAAACTGTACCCATTTCCGGCGACGGGCCCCTAAACCCCTCCCGGCCCCGCGGACCGAAGCCTATAACCCACCGGCCTCGGTGACTATTTCGCAGCAGCTGCGCCGCTGGGCATTTCTTGCCATTTTAGGGCAGGCCTCTGACCGTAGCCTCCCACTGGGCACACGAGGACCCTCGAAAAGACTGTACTCATTTTCGACGACCAGAGGCCCCTAAAACCCCTCCCCAACCCCCGCGGACCAAAGGCTATAGCCCACCGGCCTCAGTGACTATTTCCCGCGCTTCGCCGCTGGGCATTTCGTGCCATTTTAGGGCAGGCCTCTGACCGTAGCCTCCCACTGGGCACACCAGGACCCTCGAAAAGACTGTACCCATTTTCGACGACCAGAGCCCCCTAAACCCCATCCCCAACCCCCGCGGACCTAAGGCTATAGCCCACCGGCCTCGGCGACTATTTCACGCGCTGCGCCGCTGGGTATTTCTTGTCATTTTAGGGCAGGCCTCTGACCGTAGCCTCCCACAAGGTACACTAGGACCCTCGAAAAGACTGTACCCATTGCCGACGCCTAGAGCCCCCGAACGCCCCTCCCCAACCCCCGCGGACCAAAGGCTATAGCCCACCGGCCTCAGTGACTATTTCCCGTGCTCGCGCTAAACATGTCTTGCCATTTAAGGCGGGCCTCGACCGTAGCCTCCCATGGGCACACGAGGACCCTCAAAAGCTGTACCCATTGCCGGCGCCCAGGCCCCGAGCGCCTCCCCGACCCCGTGGACCACCGGCTATAGACCACCGGCCTCGGCGACTATTTCACGCGCTGCGCTGTGCATTTCTTGCTATTTTAGCGCGGGCCTGTGACCGTAGCCTCCCACTGGGCACACGAGGACCCTCGAAAAGACTGTACCCATTTCGGACGCAGGCCCCGACGCCTCCCGACCTCCGTGGACCAAGGCTATAGCCACCGGCCTCGGTGACTATTTCCGCAGCTGCGCCCGCTGGGCATGTCTTGCCATTTTAGGGCAGCCTTCTGACCGTAGCCTCCCACTTGGGTACGAGGACCCTCGAAAAAGCTGTACCCATTTCCGATGACGAGCCCTAAACCCCTCCCGGCCCCCGCGGACCAAAGGCTATAGCCCACGGCCTCGGCGACTATTTCACGCTGTGCGGCCGGGATTTCTTGCCATTTTAGGGTGGGCTTCTGACCTAACCTCACTGTACCCATTTCGTGACCAGGCCCTAAGCCTCCCCAACCCCGGGACCCGACTGCCTATAACCCACGGCCTCGGTGACTATTTCATCGCTGCGCCCGCTGGGGTTTTACAATTTTAGGGCAGGCCTCTCACCGTAGCCTCCCAGGCACGAGGACCCTCGAAGAAAACTGTACCCATTTCAAAGCGGCGAGCCCCCAAAACCTCGCCCCAACCCCAGCGGACCAAAGGCTATAGCCCACCGGCCTCGGTGACTATTTCCCGCGCGCGCTGGGCATTTCTTGCCATTTTAGTACAGGCCTCTGACCGTAGCCTCCCACTGGGTACCACGAGGACCCTCGAAAGACTGTACCCATTTCGGACGCCCGGCCCCGAGCGCCCTCCCAACCCCGTGGACCAAAGGCTATAGCCCACGGCCTCGGCGACTATTTCAGCGCTGCGCGCTGGGCATGTCTTGCCATTTAGGGTAGGCTTCTGACCGTAGCCTCCTACTGGGCACACGAGGACCCTCGAAAAGGCTGTACCCATTTTGTGAGCAGGCCCCGACGCTTCCCGGACCAGCGGACCAGCCCACCGGCCTCGGCGACTATTTGACGCGCTGCGCCGCTGGGCATTTCTTGCTATTTTAGGACAGGCTTCTGACCGTAGCCTTCCACTGGGCACACGAGGACCCTCGAAAAGACTGTACCCGTTTCCGACGACCAGAGCCCCCGAAACCCCCTCCCCAACCCCCGCGGACCAAAGGCTACAGCCCACCTGCCTCGGTGACTATTTCCCGCGTTGCGCCGTTGGGCATTTCTTGCCATTTTAGGGCAGCCCTCTGACCGTAGCCTCCCACTGGGTACACGAGGACCCTCGAAAAGACTCTACCCATTTCAGACGACCAGAGCCCCCGAACGCCCCTCCCCAACCCCCGCAGACCAAAGGCTATAGCCCACCGGCCTCGGCGACTATTTCACGCGCTGCGCCGCTGGGGATTTCTTGCCATTTTAGGGTAGGCTTCTGACCCTAGCCTCCCACTGTACCCATTTTCGACGGACGAGCCCTGCCCTCCCCGGCCCCGGACCAGACTATAACCCCACCAGCCTCGGTGACTATTTCACGCACTGCTTGTATGGGCTTTTTGCAATTTTAGGGCAGGCCTCTCACGTAGCCTCCACTTTGGGCACGAGGACCCTCGAAAGACTGTACCATTTCCGGCGACCAGGCCCCAGAAACCCTCGCTGACCCCAGCGGACCAGGCTATAGCCACACGGCCTCGGTGGCCATTTCCAGCTGCGCGCTGGGCATTTCTTGCAATTTTAGTACAGGCCTCGGCCGTAGCCTCCCACTTTGGGTACGAGGACCCTCGAAAAGACTGTACCCATTTCGGACGCCTGGCCCCGACGCCTCCCAGCCCCGGTGGACCAAAGGCTATAGCCCACGGCCTCGGCGACTATTTCCGCGCTGCGCGCTGGGCATGTCTTGCCATTTAGGGTAGGCTTGACCGTAGCCTCACCTGGGCACACGAGGACCCTCGAAAAGACTACCCATTTTTTGTGACAGGCCCCGAAACACCTTCCCCCAGCGGACCAAAAGGCTATAGCCACCGGCCTCGGCGACTATTTGTGGCGCTGCGCGCTGGGCATTTCTTTCTATTTTAGGACGGGCTTCGACCGTAGCCTCCCATGAGCACGAGGACCCTCGAAAAAGGCTGCCGTTTCCGGCGGCAGGCCGAAACCCCTCCCGACCACCGCGGACCAAGGCTGGCCCACGGCCTCGGTGACTATTCCACCAGCTGCGCCCGCTGGGCATTTTGTAATTTTAGGGCAGGCCTCTGGCCGTAGCCTCCAGGCTGGGCATGGCGACCCTCGAAAAGGTACCCATTTTAGGGCCGAGCCACTAAACCCCCTCCCCGGCCCGGTGACCAAAGGCTATAGCCACCGACCTCGGTGACTATTTCCGCAGCTGCGCGCTGGGCATTTTGCCATTTTAGGGCGAGGCCTCGACCGTAGCCTCCCCGGGCACACGGCGACCCTCGAAAGACTGTGCCCATTTTCGTGAGCAGGCCCTCGCGCCCTCCCAACCCCGGACCAAGGCTGTGCCCACCACGGTGACTATTTCGCAGCAGCTGCGCGCTGGGCATTTCTTGCCATTTAGGGCGGGGCCACGGCCGTACCCTCCTTTGAGGCGCGAGGACCCTCGAAAAGACTGTGCCATTTCCGACAGCAGGCCCCGAACACCCTCCCAGCGGGCCAAGGCTATTGCCCTCCGGCCTCGGTGACTATTTCCTGCGCTGGACATTTCTTGCCATTTTAGGGCAGGCTTCTGACCGTAGCCTCCCCATGGGCACCACGAGGACCCTCGAAAAGCTGTACCCATTTCCGTGACGGGCCGAAACCCCTCCTCCAGCCCCAGCGGACCAAAGGCTGTAGCCCACCGGCCTCGATGACTATTTCCAGCGCTGCGCCTGGGCATTTCTTGCCATTTAGGGCAGGCCTCGGCCCGTAGCCTCCTTGGGCACCACGAGACCCTCGAAAGACTGTACCCATTTTCGTGACGACCCAGGCCCCGAGCGCCCCTCCCCGGCCCCGGACCAGGCTGTGCGCCTCCGTGACTATTTCCTGCGCTGCGCGCTGGGCATGTCTTGCCATTTAGGGCGGGCTTCTGACCGTAGTAACCTCACTGGGCACCGAGGACCCTAAAAAGACTGTACCCATTTCCGACGACCAGGCCCAAAACACCCTCCCGGCCCCGGACCAAGGCTATAGCCCGCACGGCCTCGATGACTATTTCACGCTGCGCGCTGGGTATTGCTTGCCATTTTAGGGCAGGCCTCGGCCGTAGCCTCCAGGCACCGAGGACCCTCGTAAGACTCTACCCATTTCCGGCCAGAGCCCCTAAGCCTCCCGACCCCCGCGGACCAAAGGCTATAGCCCACAGGCCTCGGTGACTATTTCCCGCGTTGCGCCGCTGGGCATTTCTTGCCATTTTAGGGCAGCCCTCTGACCGTAGCCTCCCACTGGGTACACGAGGACCCTTGAAAAGACGCTACCCATTTCGGACGCCCAGAGCCCCCGAACGCCCCTCCCCAACCCCCGCGGACCAAAAGCTATAGCCCACCGGCCTCGGTGACTATTTCACACGCTGCGCCGCTGGGCATTTTTTGCCATTTTAGGGCAGGCCTCTGACCGTAGCCTCCGACTGGGCACACGACGACCCTCGTAAAGACTCTACCCATTTCCGACGACGAGGCCCCTAAACCCCTCCCGGCCCCAGCGGACCAAAGCTATAGCCACCGGCCTCGGTGGCTATTTCCTGCCAGCTGCGCCCGTGGGCATTTTGCCATTTTAGGGCAGGCCTCTGACCGTAGCCTCCGACTGGGCACACGACGACCCTCGTAAAGACTCTACCCATTTCCGACGACAAGAGCCCCCGAAACCCCCTCTCCAACCCCCGCGGACCAAAGGCTACAGCCCACCGGCCTCGGTGACTATTTCCCGCGCTGCGCCGCGGCGCATTTCTTGCCATTTTAGGGCAGGCTTCGACCGTATGTAGCCTCCCAGGGCACGAGGACCCTCAGAAGCTGTACCCATTTCCGGCGACGAGCCCCGAATCACCCTCCCAACCCCCGCGGACCAAAGGCTATAGCCAGCCACGGCCTCGGTGACTATTTCCACAGCTGCGCGCTAGGTATTGCTTGCCATTTAGGGCAGGCCTCTGACCGTAACCTCGGTGGGCACGGCGACCCTCGAAAGACTGTACCCATTTCGATGGCGGAACCCCGAAACCCCTCCCCGGCCCGCGGACCAAAAGGCTACAGCCCGGCGCTCGGTGACTATTTCTGCGCTGCGCCCGGCTGGGCATTTCTTGCCATTTAGGGCAGCCCTCTGACCGTAGCCTCCCAGCGGGTACGGGACCCTCGAAAGACTGTACCATTTCCGCACCACCAGCCCTGACGCCCCTCCCGGCCAGCAGGGCCAAGGCTATAGCCCTCAGCCTCGGTGACTATTTCACGGCTGCGCGCTGGGCATTTCTTACCATTTTAGGGCAGCCTTCTGACCGTAGCCTCCCCAGGCACTGCGAGGACCCTCGAAAGACTGTGCATTTCCGATGACGGGCCCACCCCTCCCCAACCCCGGACCAAGGCTATAGCCCACGGCCCATGACTATTTCCCGGCGCTGGCGGCATTTCTTGCCATATTAGGGCAGACCTCTGACCGTATCCTCCCAGCTGGGCACCGAGGACCCTCGAAAAACTGTACCCATTTCCGACACCCAGGCCCTGACGCCCCTCCCGGCCCCAGCGGGCCCAAAGGCTATAGCCCTCCGGCCTCGGTGACTATTTCGCACCTTGCGCTGCGCGCTGGGCATTTCTTACCATTTTAGGGCAGCCTTGACCGCATGACCTCCCAGCAGGCACGAGACCCTCGAAAAGGTGTACCATTTCCGATGACGGGCCCCGAAACCCCTCCCAACCCCCGCGGACCAAAGGCTATAGCCCACCGGCCGCGGTGACTATTTCCGGCGCTTCGCCGCTGGGCATTTCTTGCCATTTTAGGGCAGACCTCGTAGTATCCTCCTTGCAGGCACACGAGGACCATCGAAAAGACTGTACCCATTTCCGACACCCAGAGCCCCCGAACTCCCCTCCCCAACCCCCGCGGACCAAAGACTATAGCCCACCGGCCTCGGCGACTATTTCGCGCGCTGCACCGCTGGGCATTTTTTACAATTTTAGGGCAGGCCTCTGACCGTAGCCTCCCCCTGGGCACACGAGGGCCATCGAAAAGACTGTACCCATTTCACGGCCAGGCCCCGAAACCCTCTCCCGGCCCAACCCAAGCTATAGCCCACCGGCCTCGGCGACTATTTCCGCAGCGCTGCGCGCTGGGCATGTCTTGCCATTTAGGGCAGCCTTGACCGTAGCCTCCCGCTTTGAGCACGAGACCCTCGAAAAGACTGTACCCATTTCCGGCGGCAGGCCCCGAAACCCCCTCCCCAACCCCCGCGGACCAAAGGCTATAGCCCAACGGCCTCAGTGACTATTTCACGCGCTGCGCCGTGGGGCATTTCTTGTCATTTTAGGGCAGGCCTCAGACCGTAGCCTCCCACGGGGCACACGAGGACCCTCGGAAAGACTGTCACGCATTTCCGGGCCCCTCCCAGCCCGCGGACCAAAGGCTATATCCGGCCTCGGCGGCTATTTCACAGCTGCGCGCTGGGCATTCTTGCCATTTTAGGGCGAGCACTGACCAGTAGCCTCCCCCAGGCGCGAGGACCCTCGAAAAGACTGTACCCATTTCCGAAGCCAGGCCCGACGCCTCCCAACCCCCACGGGCCCAAAGGCTATAACCCTCCGGCCTCGGTGACTATTTCGCTGCGCTGGGCATTCTTACCATTTTAGGGCAGCCTTCTGACCGTAGCCTCCCAGCCCAGGCACCAGAGACCCTCGAAAAGGCTGTGCCATTTCGTGACCCGAGCCCTAAACCCCCTCCCCCGCTGACCGAGGCTGCCCACCGGCCTCGGTGACTATTTCCACTGCCTCCTGGCATTTCTTGTCATTTTAGGGCAGGCCTCTGACCGTAGCCTCCACAGGGCACCGAGACCCTCGAAAGACTGTACCCATTTCCGGCGCCCTCCCAACCCCGCGGACCAAGGCTATATATCCACCGGCCTCGGCGGCTATTTCCTGGCAGCTGCGCTTCTGGGCATTTCTTGTCATTTAAGGCGGGCCTCGACCGTAGCCTCCAGCAGGGCACCACGAGGACCTTGAAAAATGTACCAATTTCGGCGGCCAGGCCCCGAAACCCCTCCCCGACCCCGGCGGACCAAGGCTGTAGCCCACCACCTCGGTGACTATTTCACCTTGCGCGCTAGCTATTTCTTGCCATTTTAGGGCGAGGCTTCTGCCGTAGCCTCCCCTTGGGCACCACGAGGACCCTCGAAAGAATGTACCCATTTTTGGCGGCCAGGCCCTAAGCCCCTCCCCGGCCCCGCGGACCAAATGCATAGCCCACGGCCTCGGTGACTATTTCACGCGTGCGCGCTGGGTATTTCTTGCCATTTTAGGCGGGCTTCTGAGTAACCTCAGCTGGGAACGCGAGGACCCTCGAAAAGACTGTACCCATTTTCGGCGACCAGCGCCGCCGAAACACCTCCCCTACCGCCGCGGACCAAAGGCTATAGCCCACCGGCCTCGGCAACTATTTCACGCGCTGCTGGGCATATCTTGCCATTTAGGGCGAGCTTGACCGTAGCCTCCCACTGGGCACACTAGGAGCCTCGAAAAGACTGTACTCATTTCCGTCTCCCAAATCCCTCGAACCCCCCTCCCAAGCCCCGCGGACCAAAGGCTATCGCCCACCGGCCATGGCGACTATTTCACGCGCTGCGCCGCTGGGCATTTCTTGCTAGTTTAGGGCAAGCTTCTGAGCGTAGCCTCCCACTGGGCACACGAGGACCCTCGAAAACTGTACTCATTTCGATGACGAGCCCTAAAACCCCTCCCGACCCCGGACCAAAGGTTATAGCCCACCGGCCTCGATGTCTATTTCGCGCGCTGCGCTGCTGGGTATTTCTTGCCATTTTAGGGCAGCTCTGCCGTAGCCTCCCACTTGGTTACGAGGACCCTCGAAAAGGCTGTACCCATTTGACGAGCCCCAGAACCCCCCTCCTCAACCCCCGCGGACCAAAGGCTATAGCCCACCGGCTTCGGCGACTATTTCGCGCGCTGCGCCGCTGGGCATATCTTGCCCTTTTAGGGCAGGCCTCTGACCGTAGCGTCGCACTGGGGACACGAGGAGCCTAGAAAAGACTGTACCCATTTCCGGCGAGCCCCGAAACCCCTCCCGGCCCCAGCGGACCAAAGGCTATAGCCCACCGGCCTGGGTGAATATTTCAGCCTGCGCGCTGGGTATTTCTTGCCATTTTAGGGCGGGGCTTCTGCCGTAGCCTCCCAGCTGGGCACACGAGGACCCTCGAAAGACTGTACCCATTTCCGGCAGGCCCCGAAACCCCTCCGATCCCGTGGACCAGGCTATAGCCCACCGGCCTCGGCGACTATTTCCTGCGCGCTGGGCATGTCTTGCCATTTTAGGGTGAGCTTGACCGTAGCCTCCCCAAACTGCGAGGACCCTCGAAAAGGCGTACCCATTTCGGACCCGAGCCCCGAAACACCTTCCCAACCCCAGCGGACCAAAGGCTATAGCCCACCGACCTCGGCGACTATTTGGCCTTCTGCGCGCTGGGCATTTTTGCAATTTTAGGGCGGGGCCTCGGCCGTAGCCTCCAGCCCGGGCACGAGGACCCTTGAAAGACTGTACCCATTTTCGGCGACAAGAGCCCCGAAACCCCTCCAGCCCCCAGCGGACCAAAGGCTATAGCCCACGGCCTCGGTGACTATTTCCTGTAGCTGCGCGCTGGGCATTTCTTGCCATTTTAGGGCGAGGCTTGAGCGTAGCCTCCCAGGCACCACGAGGACCCTTGAAAGGCTGTAGTCATTTCGGCGACCAGAGCCCCGCAAACCCTCCCGACCCCGTGGACTAAAGGCATAGCCACAGCCTCGATAACTATTTCACCTTGTGCTTTTGCCATTTTGGAAGGCTCTCACGTAGCCTCCCACTTTGGGCACCACGAGGACCCTCGAAAGACTGTGCCATTTTCGGCCGAGCCCCTAAACCCCTCCCCAACCCCCGAGGAACAAAGGCAATAGCCCACAGGCCACGGTGACTATTTCACGCGCTGCGCCGGTGGGTATTTATTGCCATTTTTGGGCAGGCTTCTGACCGTAGCCTCCCAGCACAGGCTGCGAGGACCCTCGGCATGTACCCATTTCCGGCCGAGCCCCGAAACCCCCTCGATCCCCGTGGACCGCCAGGCTATAGCCCACCGGCCTCGGTGACTATTTCCTTCTGCGCTTGTTGGGCATTTTGCAATTTTAGGGCGGGGCTTGAGCGTAGCCTCCCACTGAGCTACGAGGACCCTCAAAAGGCTGTACCCATTTTCGATGACGAGCCCTAAACCCCCTCCACAACCCCTCGGACCAAAGGCTATAGCCCACCGGCCTCGACGACTATTTCACGCAGCGCTGCGCAGCTGGGTATTTCTTGCCATTTCGGCGAGCTTGAGCGTAGCCTCACGGGCTACGAGGACCCTCCCGAAAGACTGTACTCATTTTCGATGACCCAGGCCCCTAAACCCCTCCCAGCCCCCGCGGACCAAGGCTATAGCCCACGGCCTCGATAACTATTTCAGCGCTGCGCCCTTTGAGTATTTCTTGCCATTTTAGGGCGGGGCTCGACCGTAGCCTCCCACTTTGGTTACGAGGACCCTCGAAAACATGTACCCATTTGAGCCAGGCCCAGGCGCCCCACTACCCCAGGCCAAAGGCTATAGCCCACGGCCTCGGCGACTATTTCCGCGCTGCGCTTGTTGGGCATATCTTGCCATTTAGGGTGGGCTTGCCGTAGCCTCCCACTAGGCACACGAGGTCCCTCGAAAAGCATGCCATTTCGGCGGACGAGCCCCGAAACACCTTCCCCAACCCCAGCGGACCAAAGGCTATAGCCACCGGCCTCGGCGACTATTTGGCCTCTGCGCGGCTGGGCATTTTTGCAATTTTAGGGCAGGCCTCGACCGTAGCCTACCCAGGCTGCACGAGGACCCATGAAAAGGCATGCCCATTTTCGTGACAGAGCCCCGAAACCCTCCCCAGCCCCAGCGGACCAAAGGCTATAGCCCACCGGCCTCGGTGACTATTTCCTGCAGCTGCGCTGGGCATTTCTTGCCATTTTAGGGCGGGGCTTCTGAGCGTAGCCTCCCAGCTGAGCTGCGAGGACCCTCGAAAAGGCACTCATTTTTCGGCGGAGCCCCTAAAACCCCTCCCCGGCCCCGTGGACTAAAGGCTATAGCCCGCGGCCTCGATAACTATTTCACAGCTTTCTTTGGGCATTTTTGCCATTTTAGGAAGGCTCTCACGTAGCCTCCCCAGGCACTGAGGACCCTCGAAAAGGACTGTACCCATTTTCGGCGGCAGGCCCCCTAAACCCCTCCCAGCCCCCGCGGACCAGGCTATAGCCCACGGCCTCGGTGACTATTTCACCAGCTGCGCTTGAGGTATTTCTTGCCATTTTAGGGGCAGGCTTGGCCGTAGCCTCCCACTGGGCACACGAGGACCCTCTAAAAGACTGTACCAATTTCCGACGACCAGAGCCCCCGAAACCCCCTCCCGATCCCCGTGGACCAAAGGCTATAGCCCACCGGCCTCAGTGACTATTTCCTGCGATGCGGCTGGGCAATTTTGCAATTTTAGGCGGGCCTCGGCCGTAGCCTCCCAGGGAACACGAGGACCCTCGAAAGACTGTACTCATTTCGATGGCGAGAACCCCCGAAACCCCTCCCGACCCCCGCGGACCCACGGCTTTAGCCCACCGGCCTCGATGACTATTTCGCACGCTGCGCTGCTGGGTATTTCTTGCCATTTAGGGCAGGGGCTCTGGCCGTAGCCTCCTGGTTACGAGGACCCTCGAAAATGTACCCATTTCGATGACGCCCAGGCCGAGCGCCCACCCAACCCCGGACCAGGCTGCATATCTTGCCATTTTAGGGTAGGCTTCTGACCGTAGCCTCCCTACGAGGACCCTCGAAAAGACTGTACCCATTTCGTGACGAGGCCCGAAACACCTTCCCCGCCCCAGCGGACCAAAGGCTATAGCCCGGCCTCGGCGACTATTTGGCCTTTCTGCGCCTGGGCATTTTGCAATTTTAGGACAGGCCTCGACCGTAGCCTGCAGGCACCACGAGGACCCTTGAAAAGACTGTACCCATTTTCGGCGAGGCCGAAACCCCTCCACCAGCCCCGCGGACGAGGCTATAGCCCACCGGCCTCGGTGACTATTTCCTTGACTGCGCAGCTGAGCATTTCTTGCCATTTTAGGGCGGGGCCGACGTAGCCTCACTTTGGGCACCACGAGGACCCTCGAAAAGACTGTACTCATTTTCGTGACCGAGCCACAAAACCCCTCCCGACCCCGTGGACTAAAAGGCTATAGCCCACCGGCCTCGATAACTATTTCCGCGGCGCTGCTGGGCATTTTTGCCATTTTGGGAAGGCTCTCACGTAGCCTCCCACGGGCACCTGAGGACCCTCGAAAAGACTGCCCATTTTCGACGACAGGCCCCTAACCCTCCCCAGCCCCGCGGACCGAAAGGCTATAGCCCACGGCCTCGGTGACTATTTCCAGCAGCTGCGCGGCTGGGTATTTCTTGCCATTTTAGGGCGGGCTTGACCGTAGCCTCCCAGCTGGGCACGAGGACCCTCGAAAGGCTGTACCCATTTCCGGACGGGCCCGAAACCCCCTCCAGGTCCCCGTGGACCAGGCTATAGCCCACCGGCCTCGGTGACTATTTCCTATTTCATCGCCGCTGGGCATTTTGCAATTTTAAGGGCAGGCCTCGACCGTAGCCTCCCCAGGCACCACGAGGACCCTCGAAAAGACTGTACTCATTTTCGATGGCCGAACCCCCTAAACCCCTCCCGGCCCCAGCGGACCAAGGCTATAGCCCACGGCCTCGATAACTATTTCACGTGTTGCCTGCTGGGTATTTCTTGCCATTTTAGGGCGGGGCTCTGACCGTAGCCTCACTGGTTACGAGGACCCTCGAAAAGGCTGTACCCATTTGGACGCCAGGCCCGAGCGCCCCACCCCAACCCCACGGACCAGGCTATAGCCCACCGGCCTCGGCGGACTATTTCGCGCTTGCGCTGGGCATGTCTTGCCATTTAGGGTAGGCTTCTGACCGTAGCCTCCACTGGGCACACGAGGACCCTCGAAAAATGTACCCATTCGTGACGAGCCCGGCACCTTCCCCCCGCGGACCAGGCTATAGCCCCGGCCTCGGCGACTATTTGGCCTTCTGCGCTGCTGAGCATTTTGCAATTTAGGGCGGGCCTCGACCGTAGCCTGCTGGGCTACGAGGACCCTTGAAAAATGTACCCATTTTCGTGACAGGCCCCGAAACCCCTCCCCAGCCCCGGACCAAAGGCTATAGCCCACCGGCCTCGGTGACTATTTCACCTTGTTGCGCGCTGGGCATTCTTGCCATTTTAGGGCGGGCTTCTGAGCGTAGCCTCCAGGCTGCAC
The DNA here is from genome assembly GCA_030449925.1 of Citropsis articulata. Lineage (NCBI taxonomy): Eukaryota > Viridiplantae > Streptophyta > Magnoliopsida > Sapindales > Rutaceae > Citropsis > Citropsis articulata. Next base: position 129,650 of record JASUUH010000017.1, on the reverse strand, counting down.
CACGAGGACCCTCGAAAAGCTGTACTCATTTTAATGACCAGGCCTAAAACCCTCCCGACCCCGTGGACTAAAGGCTATAGCCCACCGGCCTCGATAACTATTTCAGCTGCTCTTTGGCATTTTTTGCCATTTTAGGAAGGCTCTCCGTAGCCTCCCCTTTGGGCTACGAGGACCCTCGAAAAGGCATGCCATTTGGACGAGCCCTAACCCCTCCCCAACCCCAGCGGACCAAAGGCTATAGCCACGGCCTCGGTGACTATTTCCTGTGACTGCGCGCTGGGTATTTCTTGCCATTTTAGGGCGGGCTTCTGACGTAGCCTCCCAGGCACCACGAGGACCCTCGAAAAGCTGTACCCATTTCCGTGCGGCGAGCCCCGAAACCCCTCCGTCCCGTGGACCAAAGGCTATAGCCCACCGGCCTCGGTGACTATTTCACGCGATGCGCCGCTGGGCATTTTTTGCAATTTTAGGGCAGGCCTCTGACCGTAGCCTCCCACTGGGCACACGAGGACCCTCGAAAAGACTGTACTCATTTTCGATGACCAGAGCCCCCTAAAACCCCTCCCCAACCCCCGCGGACCAAAGGCTATAGCCCACCGGCCTCAGTAACTATTTCACGCGCTGCGCTGCTGGGTATTTCTTGCCATTTTAGGGCAGGGCTCTGACCGTAGCCTCCCACTGGTTACACGAGGACCCTCGAAAAGACTGTACCCATTTCGGACGAGCGGGCCCCGGCGCCCCACCCCACGGACCCAAGTCTATAGCCCACTGGCCTCGGCGACTATTTCACGCTGCGCGCTGGGCATATCTTGCCATTTAGGGTAGGCTTCTGACCGTAGCCTCCCACTAGGCACGAGGACCCTCGAAAAGACTGTACCCATTTCGTGACCCAGGCCCGAAACACCTTCCCAACCCCAGCGGACCAAGGCTATAGCCCACCGGCCTCAGCGACTATTTGGCCTCTGCTGCGCGCTGGGCATTTTTGCAATTTAGGGCGGGCCTCGTGGCAAGCCTACTGCCCAGGCACCACGAGGACCCTTGAAAGGCATACCCATTTTCGGCGACAAGAGCCCCGAAACCCCTCCCTGGCCCCAGCGGACCAAAGGCTATAGCCACGACCTCGGTGACTATTTCACTGCGCGCTGGGCATTTCTTGCCATTTTAGGGCGGGCTTCTGAGCGTAGCCTCCCGCTGGGCACCGAGGACCCTCGAAAGACTGTACTCATTTCGGCGGCCGAGCCCTAAACCCTCCCAGCCCCGTGGACTAAAGGCTATAGCCCACCGGCCTCAGTAACTATTTCACGCGCTGCGCTGCTGGGCATTTTTTGCCATTTTAGGGAAGGCTCTCACGTAGCCTCCCACTGGGCACACGAGGACCCTCGAAAAGACTGTACCCATTTTCGACGAGCCCCTAACCCCTCCCCGGCCCCGCGGACGAAAAGGCTATAGCCCACCGTCCTCGTTGACTATTTCACACGCTGCGCGCGCTGGGTATTTCTTGCCATTTAGGGCGGGCTTACCGTAACCTCCCACTTGGGCACCACGAGGACCCTCGAAAGGCGTACCCATTTCCGGCGGCCAGACCCTAAACCCCTCCCGGCCCCGCGGACCAAACCTATAGCCCACCGGCCTCGGTGACTATTTCCTGGCTGCGCGCTTGGTATTTCTTACCATTTAGGGCGGGCTTGCCGTAGCCTCCCCAGGCACACGAGGACCCTCGAAAAGAATGTACCCATTTCGTGACGAGCCCCTAACCCCCTCCCCAACCCCCGCGGACCAAAAGGCTATAGCCACGGCCTCGGTGACTATTTCCAGCTGCGCTGCTGGGTATTTCTTGCCATTTTAGGCGGGCTCTGGCCGTAGCCTCCCACTGGTTACGAGGACCCTCGAAAAGACTGTACCCATTTGGGGCCTTGAGCCCCGCCCTGACCCCCACGGACCAAGGCTATAGCCCACCGGCCTCGGCGACTATTTCACCAGCTGCGCGCTGGGCATGTCTTGCCATTTAGGGTAGGCTTCTGACCGTAGCCTCCCACTAGGCTACGAGGACCCTCGAAAAGGCTGTACCCATTTCGGCGGCCAGGCCCGAAACACCTTCCCAGCCCCGGACCAAAGGCTATAGCCCACCGGCCTCGGCGACTATTTGGCCTTTCTGCGCTGGGCATTTTGCAATTTTAGGGCAGGCCTCGGCCGTAGCCTGCCCAGGCACCGAGGACCCTTGAAAAGACTGTACCCATTTTCGTGACAAGAGCCCGAAACCCCTCCCAGCCCGGCGGACCGGCTATAGCCCACCGGCCTCGGTGACTATTTCACCTGCGCGCTGGGCATTTCTTGCCATTTTAGGGCAGGCTTCTGAGCGTAGCCTCCCACGGGCACCGAGGACCCTCGAAAAGCATGTACTCATTTTCGGACGAGCCCAGGCCCTAAACCCCTCCCAGCCCCGTGGACTAAAGGCTATAGCCCAGGCCTCGATAACTATTTCCAGCGACTGCGCTTCTTTGGGCATTTTTGCCATTTAGGAAGGCTCTCACGTAGCCTCCCCAGGCACCACGAAGACCCTCGAAAATACTGTACCCATTTTGGGCGACGAGCCCCTGAAACCCCTCCCAGGCCCCGGACCAAAGGCTATAGCCCACCGGCCTCGGTGACTATTTCCGCAGCGCTGCGCAGGTATTTCTTGCCATTTTAGGGCGGGCTTCTGACCGTAGCCTCCCAGGCACACACGAGGACCCTCGAAAAACTGTACCCATTTCCGTGACAGGCCGAAACCTCCCTCAGGTCCCGTGGACCAAAGGCTATAGCCCACCGGCCTCGATAACTATTTCACCTTGCGATGCGCTGGGCATTTTGCAATTTTAGGGCGGGCCTCGGACCGTAGCCTCCCAGGCACCGAGGACCCTCGAAAGGCGTACTCATTTTCGATGACGAGCCCTAAACCCCTCCCAGCCCCGCGGACCAAAGGCTATAGCCACCGGCCTCGATAACTATTTCACTGCTGCGCTGGGTATTTCTTGCCATTTTAGGGCAGGGCTCTTAGCCTCGAAAAGACTGTACCATTTCGGACGCAGGCCCCGACGCCCCACCCCAGCCCCACGGACCAAAGTCTATAGCCCACGGCCTCGGCGACTATTTCCGCAGCTGCGCGCTGGGCATGTCTTGCCATTTAGGGTAGGCTTCTGACCGTAGCCTCCACTAGGCACCGAGGACCCTCGAAAAGACTGTACCCATTTCGTGACGAGGCCCGAAACACCTTCCCGACCCCGCGGACCAGGCTATAGCCCACCGGCCTCGGCGACTATTTGGCCTTCTGCGCGCTGGCATTTTGCAATTTTAGGGCAGGCCTCGGCCGTAGCCTACTGCCCAGGCTACGAGGACCCTTGAAAGACTGTACCCATTTTCGGCGACAAGGCCCGAAACCCCTCCTGGCCCCAGCGGACCAAGGCTATAGCCCACGGCCTCGGTGACTATTTCCGCAGCGCTGCGCATTTCTTGCCATTTTAGGGCGGGCTTGAGCGTAGCCTCCCACTGGGCACCACGAGGACCCTCGAAAAGGCATACTCATTTTCGACGACCAGGCCCTAAAACCCCTCCCCAACCCCGTGGACTAAAAGGCTATAGCCCACCGGCCTCGATAACTATTTCACGGCGCTGCGCTCTTTGGGCATTTTTGCCATTTGGAAGTCTCTCCGTAGCCTCCACTTTGGGCACCACGAGGACCCTCGAAAAGACTGTACCATTTTCGTGACGAGCCCTAAACCCCTCCCAGCCCCAGCGGACCGAGGCTATAGCCCAGCCTCGGTGACTATTTCACCTTGCGCTGCGCTTCTTGCCATTTAGGGCGGGCTTCTGACCGTAGCCTCCCCTTGGGCACCGAGGACCCTCGAAAAGGCTGTACCCATTTCGGCGGCAGGAACCCCTAAACCCCTCCCCGGCCCAGCGGACCAAAACACTATAGCCCACCGGCCTCGGGTGACTATTTCCTGGCGCGCTGCGCGGGTATTTCTTTCCATTTTAGGGCAGGCTTCGACGTAGCCTCCCAGCCCCAGGCTGCGAGGACCCTCGAAAAGAATGTACCCATTTTCGTGACCAGGCCCCTACCCCTCCCGGCCCCGCGGACCAAGGCTATAGCCCACCGACCTCGTTGACTATTTCGTGCGCTGCGCCGCTGGGCATTTTTTGCCATTTTAGGACGGGGCTCTGACCGTAGCCTCCAACTGGGCTTGCGAGGACCCTCGAAAAGACTGTACCCATTTTCGTGACGACAGAGCCCTGGCCCCTCCCACCCCGCGGACCAAAGGCTATATCCCCACGGCCTCGGCGACTATTTCACCTTCGCTGGGCATGTCTTGCCATTTAGGGCGAGGCTTGACCGTAGCCTCCCACTGGGCACGAGGACCCTCGAAAGGCTGTACTCATTTTCGTGACGGGCCCGAAACCCCTCCCCAACCCCCGGACCCAAAGGCTATAGCCCACGGCCTCGGTGACTATTTCTGCCTTTCTGCGCTGGGCATTGCCATTTAGGGCAAACTTCTGAGCGTAGCCTCCCACTGGGCACGAGACCCTCGAAAGACTGTACTCATTTTCGATGACGAGCCGGGCATAGCCCTCCACAACCCCCGCGGACCGAACGGCTATAGCCCACCGGCCTCGATAACTATTTCGAACGCTGCGCTGCTGGGTATTTCTTGCCATTTGAGGGGCTCTACCGTAGCCTCCCAGCGGTTACGAGGACCCTCGAAAAGACTGTACCCATTTGGACCCAGGCCGGGCGCCCTCCCAGCCCCACGGACCAAAGGCTATAGCCCACCGGCCTCGGCTATTTCCGCGCTGCGCGCTGGGCATGTCTTGCCATTTTAGGGTAGGCTTCTGACCGTAGCGTCCACTGGGCACGAGGACCCTCGAAAGACTGTACCCATTTCGGCGACGGGCCCGAAACACCTTCCCCGACCCCGCGGACCAACGCCTATAACCCACGGCCTCGGAGACTATTTGACGCTCTGCGCTGACATTTTGCAATTTAGGGCAGGCCTCGACCGTAGCCTCATTGGGCACGAGGACCCTTGAAAAGCTGCCCATTTCGGCGACAAGAACCCCGAAACCCCTCCCTGGCCCCCGCGGACCGAGCTATAGCCCACGGCCTCGGTGACTATTTCACCTTCTGCGCTGGCTGACATTCTTGCCATTTTAGGGCGGGCTTCTGAGCGTAGCCTCCACTGGGCACCACGAGGACCCTCGAAAAGGGCTGTACTGATTTTTCGGCGACCAGGCCCCCTAAACCCCTCCCGACCCCGTGGACTAAAGGCTATAGCCACGGCCTCGATAACTATTTCGCGCTCGCTGCTGGGCATTTTTGCCATTTGGGAAGGCTCTCACGTAGCCTCCCACTGGGCACGAGGACCCTCGAAAAAGGCTGTACCCATTTCCGGACCAGGCCCCAGCCCCCAACCCCAGCGGACCAAAAGGCTATAGCCACCGGCCTCGGTGACTATTTCCAGCGCTGCGGCTGGGTATTTCTTGCCATTTAGGGCGGGCCTCGGCCGTAGCCTCCACTGGGTACGAGGACCTCGAAAAGACTGTACCATTTGACGAGCCCCGAACACCCTCCAGCCCCAGCGGACCAGGCTATAGCCACCGGCCTCGGCGGCTATTTCCGCAGCTGCGCGCTGGACATTTCTTGCCATTTTAAGGCGGGCTTCTGACGTAGCCTCCCAGGCTCACGAGGACCCTCGAAAAGACTGTACCCATTTCCGGCGACTAGAGCCCGACACCTTCCCAACCCCAGCGGACCAAAGGCTGTGCCCACGGCCTCGGCGACTATTTAGCGCTGCGCGCTGGGCATTTCTTGCTATTTTAGGGCAGGCTTCTGACCGTAGCCTCCACAGGGCACCAGACCCTCAAAAGACTGTACCCATTTCGGCGAGAACCCCGAGCGCTCCCGGCCCCAGCGGACCAAAGGTTTTAGCCCACCGGCCTCGGCGACTAATTCACGCGCTGCGCCGCTGGGTATTTCTTCCCATTTTAGGGCAGGCCTCTGACCGTAGCCTCCCACTAGGTACACGAGGACCCTCGAAAAGGCTGTACCCATTTCGGATGCCCAGAGCCCCGACGACCCTCCCGGCCCGTGGACCAAGGCTATAGCCCACGGCCTCGGTAACTATTTCAGCGCTGCGCGCTAGGCATGTCTTGCCATTTTAGGAAGGCTTCTGAGCGTAGCCTCCGCTGGGCACTGCGAGGACCCTCGAAAAGACTGTACTGATTTTCGGCGACGAGCCCTAAAACCCCTCCCAACCCCGCGGACCAAGGCTATAGCCCACCGGCCTCGGTGGCTATTTCCCTTCTGCGCTGGGCATTTCTTACCATTTTGGGCGGGCTTCTGACGTAGCCTCCCACTGGCCACATGAGGACCCTCCGAAAGACTTTACCCATTTCCGGCCAGGCCCGAAACCCGCTGACCCCGCGGACCAAGGCTATAGCCCACGGCCTCGGTAACAATTTCCAGCGCTGCGCGCTGGGCATTTCTTGTCATTTAGGGCAGGCCTTTAACGTAGCCTCCCACAGGGCACGAAGATCCTCAAAAGGCATACCCAGATTCGGATGCGAGGCCCCGAGCGACCCTCCCAACCCGTGGACCAAAGCCCACGGCCTCGGTAACTATTTCCGCAGCTGCGCGCTAGGTATCTTGCCATTTACGGCGGGCTTCGTGACCGTAGCCTCCCGCTACGAGGACCCTCGAAAAGGCCTGTACCCATTTCGTGACCGAGCCTGACCCCCTCGGCCCCGGGACCAGGCTATAGCCACCGGCCTCGGTGACTATTTCGAGGCCTGCGCTGGGCATTTCTTGCCTTTTAGGCGGGCTTCTGATCGTAGCCTCCCACTGGGCACGAGGACCCTCGAAGGCTGTACTCATTTCGTGACGAGCCCCTAAACCCCTCCCAGCCCCAGCGGACCAAGGCTATAGCCCACCGGCCTCGGTGACTATTTCCCGCACTGCGCCGCTGGACATTTCTTACCATTTTAGGGCGGGCTTCTGAACGTAGCCTCCCACTGGGCCTGAGGACCCTCGAAGACTGTTCTCATTTCCGGACAGACCCCCGAAACCCCCCTTTGACCCCGCGGACCAAAGGCTATAGCCCACCGGCCTCGGTAACTATCTCCCGCGCTGCGCCGTTGGGTATTTCTTGTTATTTTAGGGCAGGCCTTTAACCGTAGCCTCCCACGGGGCACACGAAGACCCTCAAAAAGACTGTACCAATTTCCGACACCCAGAGCCCCCGAACGCCCCTCCCCAACCCCCGCGGACCAAAGGCTATAGCCCACCGGCCTCGGCGGCTATTTCACGCGCTGCGCCGCTGGACATTTCTTGCCATTTTAGGGCGGGCTTCTGACCGTAGCCTCCCACTGGGCTCACGAGGACCCTCGAAAAGACTGTACCCATTTCCGACGACTAGAGCCCCCGAAACACCTTCCCCAACCCCCGCGGACCAAAGGCTATTGCCCACCGGCCTCGGCGACTATTTGACGCGCTGCGCCGCTGGGCATTTCTTGCTATTTTAGGACAGGCTTCTGACCGTAGCCTCCCACGGGGCACACGAAGACCCTCAAAAAGACTGTACCCATTTCTGACGCCCAGAACCCCCGAACGCTCCCCAACCCCCGCGGACCAAAGGCTATAGCCCACCGGCCTCGGCTACTAATTCACGCGCTGCGCCGCTGGGCATTTCTTCCCATTTTAGGGCAGGCCTCTGACCGTAGCCTCCCACTAGGTACACGAGGACCCTCGAAAAGGCTGTACCCATTTCGGACGCCCAGAGCCCCCGAACGACCCTCCCCAACCCCCGTGGACCAAAGGCTATAGCCCACCGGCCTCGGTAACTATTTCACGCGCTGCGCCGCTAGGCATGTCTTGCCATTTTAGGGAAGGCTTCTGAACGTAGCCTCCCACTGGGCACACGAGGACCCTCGAAAAGACTGTACTGATTTTCGACGACCAGAGCCCCCTAAAACCCCTCCCCAACCCCCGCGGACCAAAGGCTATAGCCCACCGGCCTCGGTGACTATTTCCCGCACTGCGCCGCTGGGCATTTCTTACCATTTTAGGGCAGGCTTCTGACCGTAGCCTACCACTGGCCACATGAGGACCCTCGAAAAGACTATACCCATTTCCGACGACCAGAGCCCCCGAAACCCCCGCCCCAACCCCCGCGGACCAAAGGCTATAGCCCACCGGCCTCGGTAACAATTTCCCGCGCTGCGCCGCTGGGCATTTCTTGTCATTTTAGGGCAGGCCTTTAACCGTAGCCTCCCACGGGGCACACGAAGATCCTCAAAAAGACTGTACCCAGTTCGGATGCCCAGAGCCCCCGAACGACCCTCCCCAACCCCCGTGGACCAAAGGCTATAGCCCACCGGCCTCGGTAACTATTTCACGCGCTGCGCCGCTAGGCATGTCTTGCCATTTTACGGCAGGCTTCTGACCGTAGCCTCCCACTGGCCACACGAGGACCCTCGAAAAGACTGTACCCATTTCGGCGAGGCCCCAAACCCTCCCGGCCCCACGCGGACCAAAGGCTATAGCCCACCGGCCTCGGTGACTATTTCATGAGCTGCGCCGCTGGGCATTTCTTGCCTTTTTAGGGCAGGCTTCTGATCGTAGCCTCCCACTGGGCACACGAGGACCCTCGAAAAGACTGTACTCATTTTCGACGACCAGAGCCCCCTAAAACCCCTCCCCAACCCCCGCGGACCAAAGGCTATAGCCCACCGGCCTCGGTGACTATTTCCCGCACTGCGCCGCTGGGCATTTCTTACCATTTTAGGGCAGGCTTATGAATGTAGCCTCCCACTGGGCACACGAGGACCCTCGAAAGACTGTTCTCATTTCCGACGACCAGACCCCCCGAAACCCCCGCCCCAACCCCCGCGGACCAAAGGCTATAGCCCACCGGCCTCGGTAACTATCTCCCGCGCTGCGCCGTTGGGTATTTCTTGTTATTTTAGGGCAGGCCTTTAACCGTAGCCTCCCACGGGGCACACGAAGACCCTCAAAAAGACTGTACCCATTTCCGACACCCAGAGCCCCCGAACGCCCCTCCCCAACCCCCGCGGGCCAAAGGCTATAGCCCACCGGCCTCGGCGGCTATTTCACGCGCTGCGCCGCTGGACATTTCTTGCCATTTTAGGGCGGGCTTCTGACCGTAGCCTCCCACTGGGCTCACGAGGACCCTCGAAAAGACTGTACCCATTTCCGACGACTAGAGCCCCCGAAACCCCCTCCCCAACCCCCGCGGACCAAAGGCTATAGCCCACCAGCCTCAGTGACTATTTCCCGCACTGCGCCGCTGGGCATTTCTTACCATTTTAGGGCAGGCTTCTGAACGTAGCCTCCCACTGGGCACACGAGGACCCTCGAAGCTGTACTCATTTCGTGACGAGCCCCTAAAACCCCTCCCGTCCCAGCGGACCAGGCTATAGCCCACCGGCCTCGGTGACTATTTCAGCTGCGGCTGCTTTGGGCATTTTTGCCATTTTAGGGCAGGCCTCTCACCGTAGCCTCCCAGCTGAACACGAGGACCCTCGAAAAGCTGTACCCATTTCCGGCCCGGGCCCGAAACCCCGCTGACCCCCGCGGACCAAAGGGTATAGCCCACCGGCCTCGGTAACTATTTCCCGCGCTGCCCCGCTGGGCATTTCTTGTCATTTTAGGGCAGACCTTTAACCGTAGCCTCCCACGGGACACACGAAGACCCTCAAAAAGACTGTACCCATTTCGGCGCCCTCCCAACCCCATGGACCAAGGCTATAGCCCACCGGCCTCGGCGACTATTTCAGCTGCACGCTGGGCATTTCTTGCCATTTAGGGCAGGCCTTGACCATAGCCTCCCCTTTGAGCGCGAGGACCCTCGAAAAGCATGCCATTTCGACGAGGCCCCGACGCCCTCCCCGGCCCCAGCGGGCCAAGGCTATAGCCCACCGGCCTCTGCGCGCTGGACATTCTTGCCATTTAGGGGCGGGCTTCGACCGTAGCCTCCCCATGGGCTCGAGGACCCTCGAAAAGGCATGCCCATTTCGGCGACGAGCCCTCGAAACCCCTGACCCTGCGGACCAAGGCTATAGCCCACCGGCCTCGTGAGTATTTCCAGCGATCGCGCTGGGTATTTCTTGCCATTTTAGGGCGAGCCTCGACCGTAGTCTCCCAGCTGGGTACGAGGACCCTCGCAAAGTCTGTACCCATTTGGGGCCCAGGCCCCGAGCGCCCTCCCGGCCCCGTGGACCAAGGCTATAGACCACCGGCCTCGGCGACTATTTCACGCAGCTGCGCGCTGGGTATTTCTTGCCATTTAGGGCGGGCCTCGACCGTAGCCTCCCACTAGGTACACTAGGACCCTCGAAAGACTGTACCCATTGCCGATGCGGGCCCCGACGCCTCCCAGGTGACCCCGCGGACCAAGGCTATGCCGCCGGCCTCGGTGATGACTATTTCCCTTGGCTAGCATTTGGGCCCAGGCATTTCTTGCCATTTTAAAGGCGAGCCTCTGACCGTAGCCTCCCAGCGGGCACGAGGACCCTCAAAAAGGCTGTAACCATTGCCCGGCGCCAGCGGGCCCGAGCGGCCATCCCGACCCCGTGGACCAGAAGGCCTGAGACCACCGGCCTCGGCGACTATTTCACCGCGCTGCGCGCTGGGCATTTCTTGCCATTTTGGGGCAGGCCTCGACCAAGTAGCCTCACCTGGGTACGAGGACCCTCGAAAAGCATCACCCATTTCGGACTTGAGCCCCGAGCGCCTCCCAACCCCCGTGGACCAAGGCTGTAGCCACGGCCTCGGTGACTATTTCACAGCGCTGCGCGCTGAGCATGTCTTGCCATTTTAGGGCAACCTTCTGGCCTCGTAGCGGGCTACGAGGACCTCAAAGGCGTACCCATTTCCGATGACCAGAGCGCCCTAAACCCCCTCCCCAACCCCCGCGGACCAAAGGCTATAGCCCACCGGCCTCGGCGACTATTTCAAGCGCTCCGCCGCTGGGCATTTCTTGCCATTTTAGGGTAGGCTTCTGACCCTAGACTCCCACTGGGCACACCAGGACCCTTGAAAAGACTGTACCCATTTTCGACGACCAGAGCCCCCTAAACCCCCTCCCGAACCCCCGCGGACCAAAGCCTATAACCTACCGGCCTCGGTGACTATTTCTCGCGCTGCGCCGCTGGGCATTTTTTGTAATTTTAGGGCGGGCTTCTGACCGTAGCCTCCCACTGGGCTCACGAGGACCCTCGAAAAGACTGTACCCATTTCCGACGACTAGAGCCCAGCCTCCCCGACCCCAGCGGACCAAAGGCTATAGCCCACCAGACCTCGGTGACTATTTCCCGCCTTTCGCGCTGGGCATTTCTTACCATTTAGGGGCAGGCTTCTGAGCGTGGCCTCCCACCCAGGCACCACGAGGACCCTCAGACTATACTCATTTTCGTGACGAGCCCCTAAAACCCCTCCCCACCCCAGCGGACCAGGCTATAGCCCCGGCCTCGATGACTATTTCTGGCGCTGCTGCTGGGCATTTTGCCATTTTAGGCGGGCCTCTCACCGTAGCCTCCCAGCTGGGCTACGAGGACCCTCGAAAAAGTACCCATTTCCGACGGCAGGCCCGAAACCCCGCCCTGACCCAGCGGACCAAAGGTATAGCCACCGGCCTCGGTAACTATTTCGCGCTGCCCGCTGTTGTTCTTATCATTTAGGGCAGACCTTTAACGTAGCCTCCCACGGGGCACCGAAGACCCTCAGACTGTACCCATTTCCGCGCCCCTCACGAACCCCAGCGGACCAAGGCTATGGCCAAGCGGCCTCGGCGACTATTTCACAGCTGCGCGCTGGGCATTTCTTGCCATTTTAGGGCAGGCCACGACCGTAGCCTCCCACTTGGAGCGCGAGGACCCTCGAAAAAAGCTGTACCCATTTCCGACACCCGAGCCCCAGGCGCCTCCCGGCCCCGGGCCCAAAGGCTATAGCCCGCGGCCTCTGCGCGCTGGACATTTCTTGCCATTTTAGGCGGGCTTGACCGTAGCCTCCCCTTTGGGCTCACGAGGACCCTCGAAAACATGCCATTTCCGATGACGAGCCCCGAAACCCCTCCCCAACCCCAGCGGACCAAAGGCTATAGCCCACGGCCTCGATGACTATTTCCCGCCTTTCGCGCTGGGCATTTCTTACCATTTAGGGCAGGCGAGCGTAGCCTCCCACTGGGCACCGAGGACCCTCGAAGACTGTACTCATTTTGACGGAGCCCTAAAACCCCTCCCAGCCCCCCCGGACCAAGGCTATAGCCCAGCGCCGGTGACTATTTCACGCGCTGTTGGTGGGCATTTTTCATTTAGGGCGGGCCTCGGCCGTAGCCTCCCCAGGCTACGAGGACCCTCAAAAGGCTGTACCCATTTCGGCGACCAGGCCCTCGAAACCCGCCCCACCCTGCGGACCAAGGCTATAGCCCACGGCCTCGGTGAGTATTTCCGCGATCGCGCGCTGGGTATTTCTTGCCATTTAGGGCGAGGCCTCTGACCGTAGTCTCCCAGCAGGTACCACGAGGACCCTCATAAAGTCTGTACCCATTTAGGGGCCTTGAGCCCCGAGCGCCTCCCCGGCCCCGTGGACCAAAGGCTATAGCCCACCGGCCTCGATGACTATTTCCCGCTGCGCCCTGGGCATTTCTTGCCATTTGGGCAGGCCTCGACCGTAGCCTCCCGCGGGCACACGAGGACCCTCAAAAGCTGTGCCATTGCCGGCGCCCAGGCCCCGAGCGCCCATCCCGGCCCCGTGGACCGAGGCTATAGACCACCGGCCTCGGCGACTATTTCCGCGCGCGCTGGGCATTTCTTGCCATTTTAGGGCAGGCCTCGACCGTAGCCTCCCACTAGGTACCGGACCCTCGAAAGCATGTACCATTCGGACGCCCAGAGCCCCCAGCGCCTCCCAACCCCGTGGACCCAGGCTATAGCCACCGGCCTCGGTGACTATTTCACCAGCTGCGCCCGCTAGGCATGTCTTGCCATTTTGGGGCAGCCTTCTGACGTAACCTCCTGCCCAGGCACACGAGGACCCTCAAAAGCATGCCCATTTCCGATGACGGGCGCCTAAACCCCTCCCAACCCCAGCGGACCAAAGGCTATAGCCCACGGCCTCGGCGGCTATTTCAGCGCTGCGCGCTGGGCATTTCTTGCCATTTAGGGTAGAGCTTGACCTAACCTCCCAGGCACACCACGGACCCTTGAAAAGCTGTACCCATTTTCGGCGACGAGCCCTAAACCCCTCCCGAACCCCGCGGACCAAAGCCTATAACCTACGGCCTCGGTGACTATTTCTCGCTTTGCGCTGGGCATTTTGTAATTTTAAGGGCAGGCCTCGACGTAGCCTCCCAGGCACCGAGGACCCTCAGGCATGCCATTTTCGATGACGAGCCCCTAAACCCCCCCCCAACCCCCGCGGCCCAAAGGCGATAGCCCACCGGCCTCGGTGACTATATCACGCAGCGCTGCCTTTCTTGCCATTTTAGGGCGGGCTTACTGAGCGTAGCCTCCCACGGGCTGCGAGGACCCTCGAAAAGGCATACTCATTTTCGGCGACGAGGCACCTAAACCCCTCCCATCCCCAGCGGACCAAGGCTATGGCCACGACTTGATGACTATTTCAGCTACGCTGCTAGGCATTTTGCCATTTTAGGGCAGGCCTCTCACCGTAGCCTCCCAGGCTGCGAGGACCCTCGAAAAGCTGTACCCATTTCCGGCGGCAGGCCCGAAACCCCTCGCCCTGACCCAGCGGACCAGGCTATAGCCCACCGGCCTCGGCGACTATTTCAGCTGCGCGCTGGGCATGTCTTGCCATTTAGGGTAGGCTTGACCGTAGCCTCCTGCCCAGGCACGAGGACCCTCGAAAGACTGTACCCATTTACGGCGGCAGGCCGAAACCCTCGCTGACCCGCGGACCAAAGGCTATAGCCCACCGGCCTCGGCGACTATTTGGTGATGCGCGCTGGGCATTTCTTGCTATTTAGGGCGGGCTTCGTAGTAGCCTCCCAGCTGGGCACCGAGGACCCTCGAAAGACTGTACCCGTTTCCGGACGACGGGCCCCGAAACCCCCTCAACCCCGCGGACCAAAGGTTATAGCCCACGGCCTCGATGACAATTTCCCAAGCTGCGCGCTGAATTTCTTGTCATTTAGGGCAGGCCTCTGACCGTAGCCTCCACGGGGCACCGAAGACCCTCGAAAAGACTGTACCATTTCCGGCCCTCCCAGCCCCGCGGACCAAAGGCTATAGCCCGCACGGCCTCGGCGACTATTTCAGCTGCGCGCTGGGCATTTCTTGCCATTTTAGGGCGAGCCCTGACCGTAGCCTCCCAGCAGCCGCGAGACCCTCGAAAAGACTGTACCCATTTCCGACACCCAGGCCCCGAGCGCCCCTCCCCAACCCCGCGGGCCAGCGGCTATAGCCCCACCGGCCTCGGCGACTATTTCCAGCTGCGCGCTGGACATTTCTTGCCATTTTAGGCGGGCTTCTGACCGTAGCCTCCTTTGGGATCACGAGACCCTCGAAAAGACTGTACCCATTTCCGGCGGCAGGCCCCGAAACCCCCTCCCCGGCCCCGCGGACCGGGCTATAGCCCACGGCCTCGGCGACTAATTCACAGCGCTGCGTCGCTGTGCATTTCTTGCCATTTTAGGGCAGGCCTCTGACCGTAGCCTCCCACTAGGTACACGAGGACCCTCGAAAAGGCTGTACCCATTTCGGACGCCCAGAGCCCCCGAACGACCCTCCCCAACCCCCGTGGACCAAAGGCTATAGCCCACCGGCCTCGGTAACTATTTCACGCACTGCGCCGCTAGGCATGTCTTGCCATTTTACGGCAGCCTTCTGACCGTATCCACCCACAGGCCACGAGACCCTCGAAAAGCATGCCATTTCCGGCGGCCGAGCCCTAAACCCCTCCCAACCCCGCGGACCAAGGCTATAGCCCACCGGCATCAGTAACTATTTCCGCGGCTGAGGCATTTTGACATTTTCGGCGGGCCTCGGCGTAGCCTCCCGCCAGCACACGAGGACCCTCGAAAGACATGCCATTTCCGGCGGCAGGCCCGAAACCCCGCTGACCCGCGGACCAAAGGCTATAGCCCACCGGCCTCGGTGACTATTTCCCGCGCTGCGCCGCTGGGCATTTCTTGCCATTTTAGGGCAGGCCTCTGACCGTAGTCTCCCACTGGGTACACGAGGACCCTCGAAAAGTCTGTACCCATTTCGGACGCCCAGAGCCCCCGAACGCCCCTCCCCAACCCCCGTGGACCAAAGGCTATAGACAACCGGCCTCGGCGATTATTTCACGCGCTGCGCCGCTTTGTATTTCTTGCCATTTTAGGGCAGCCTTCTGACCGTAGCCTCCCAGGCTGCGAGGACCCTCGAAAAAGGCATGCCATTTCCGATGACGGGCGCCTAAACCCCTCCCAGCCCCGCGGACGAGGCTATAGCCCGCGGCCTCGGCGACTATTTCACGCGTTGCGCGCTGGGCATTCTTGCCATTTAGGGTGACTTCTGACCTAGCCTCCCACTTTGAGCACACTAGGACCCTTGAAAACTGTACCCATTTTCGTGACCAGGCCCCCTAAACCCCTCCCGGCCCCAGCGGACCGGCACATAACCCACCGGCCTCGGTGAGTATTTCCTGTATTGCGCCCAGCTGGGCATTTTGCAATTTCTGGCGGGCCTCGGTAGCCTCCCCCAGGTACCGAGGACCCTCAAAATCTGTGTACCCATTTTCGATGACGAGAGCCCCCAAAAGCCCCTCCCCCACCCCCGCGGACCAAAGCCTATAGCCCACCGGCCTCGGTGACTATTTCAAGCGCTCGCTGGGTATTTCTTGCCATTTAGGCGGGCTTGACGTAGCCTCCCAGCTGGGCACCACGAGGACCCTCGAAAATCATACTCATTTTCGTCGACGAGGCCCTAAAACCTCTCCCCACCCCCGCGGACCAAAGGCTATAGCCCCGACTTCGATGACTATTTCACGGCTGCTGCTGCAATTTTTGTCGATTTAGGCGGGCCTCTCACCGTAGCCTCCCGCACTGCGAGGACCCTCGAAAGACTGTACCCATTTCCGGCGACGAGCCCGAAACCCTCGCCCCAACCCCGCGGACCAAAGGCTATAGCCCACGGCCTCGGTGACTATTTCCAGCTGCGCGCTGGGCATTTCTTGCCATTTTAGTGCGTGCCTCTGACCGTAGCCTCCCTTTGGGTACGAGGACCCTCAAAAGACTGTACCCATTTGGACGCCTTCGGCCCCGAGCGCCCCTCCCGGCCCCGTGGACCAAGGCTATAGCCACCGACCTCGGCGACTATTTCCAGCGGCTGCGCGCTGCATGTCTTACCATTTAGGGTAGGCTTCTGCCGTAGCCTCCTGCCCAGGCACGAGGACCCTCGAAAAGATTGTACCCATTTTTCACGAACAGAGCCCCCAAAACACCTTCCCCAACCCCCGCGGACCAAAGGCTATAGCCCACCGGCCTCGGCGACTATTTCACGCGCTGCGCGGGGCATTTCTTGCCATTTTAGGGTGGGCTTGACCACAGCCTCCCAGGCACACTAGGACCCTTGAAAAATTGTGCCATTTTCGTGACGAGCCCTAAACCCCTCCCGAACCCCAGCGGACAAAAGCCTATAACCCACCGGCCTCGGTGTCTATTTCTCGCTGCGCGCTGGGCATTTTGTAATTTTAGGGCGGGCCTCTACGACCGTAGCCTCCCAGGTACGAGGACCCTCAAAAGATACCCATTTTGATGACGAGCCCTAAACCCCTCCCCGGCCCCCGGACCAGCCTTGACTATTTCACCGCTGCGCGCTGGGTATTTCTTGCCATTTAGGTCAGGCTTCTGAGCGTAGCTTCAGCTGGGCACGAGGACCCTCGAAAGACTGTACTCATTTCGTGACGACCAGAGGCCCCTAAAACCCCACCCCAACCCCCGCGGACAAAAGGCTATAGCCCACCGACATCAGTGACTATTTCACGCGCTGCGCAGCTGGGCATTTATTGCCATTTTAGGGCAGGCCTCTCACCGTAGACTACCACAGGGCACGAGGACCCTCGAAAAGACTGTACCCATTTCCGACGACCAGAGCCCCCGAAACCCCCGCCCCAACCCCCGCGGACCAAAGGCTATAGCCCACCGGCCTCGGTGACTATTTCCCGCGCTGCGCCGCTGGGCATTTCTTGCCATTTTAGGGCAGGCCTCTGACCGTAGTCTCCCATTGGGTACGCGAGGAACCTCGAAAAGACTGTACCCATTTCGGACGCCCAGAGCCCCCGAACGCCCCACCCGGCCCCGTGGACCAAAGGCTATAGCCCACGGCCTCGGCGACTATTTCACGCTGCGCGCTCTTGCATGTCTTTCCATTTAGGGTGAGCTTCTGGCCGTAGCCTCTGCCCAGGCACCACGAGGACCCTCGAAAGGCATGCCATTTTGACAAAGCAGGCCCCGAAACACCTTCCCCAACCCCCGCGGACCAAAGGCTATAGCCCACCGGCCTCGGCGACTATTTGACGCGCTGCGCCGCTGGGCATTTCTTGCTATTTTAGGACAGGCTTCTGACCGTAGCCTCCCACTGGGCACACGAGGACCCTCGAAAAGACTGTACCCGTTTCCGACGACCAGAGCCCCCGAAACCCCCTCCCCAACCCCCGCGGACCAAAGGCTATAGCCCACCGGCCTCAGTGACAATTTCCCGCGCTGCGCCGCTGGGCATTTCTTGTCATTTTAGGGCAGGCCTCTGACCGTAGCCTCCCACGGGGCACACGAAGACCCTCGAAAAGACTGTACCATTTCCGACGCCCCTCCCCAACCCCCGCAGACCAAAGGCTATAGCCCACCGGCCTCGGCGACTATTTCCTGTGCAGCTGCGGCTGAGCATTCTTGCCATTTAGGGCGAGGCCCTGACCGTAGCCTCAACAGCGCGAGGACCCTCGAAAAGGCTGTACCCATTTCCGACACCGAGCCCCGAACACCCCTCCCGGCCCCAGCGGGCCAAAGGCTATATTAGCGGCCTCGGCGACTATTTAGCAACCGCGCTGGACATTTCTTGCCATTTTAGGCGGGCTTGACCGTAGCCTCCCTTTGGGCTCACGAGGACCCTCGAAAAGCATGTACCCATTTCCGGCGGCAGGCCCCGAAACCCCATCCCGGCCCCGCGGACCAAAGGCTATAGCCCACCGGCCTCGGCGACTAATTCAGCAGCTGCGCGCTGGGCATTTCTTGCCATTTAAGGCGGGCCTCGACCGTAGCCTCCCCAGGCTGCGAGGACCCTCGAAAGACTATACTCATTTCGGCGACGAGGCCTAAACCCCTCCCAACCCCAGCGGACCAAGGCTATAGCCCACCGGCCTCGATGACTATTTCCGGCAACCGCGCTGGGCATTTCGTGCCATTTAGGGCGAGGCCTCTGACCGTAGCCTCAGCCCAGGCACACGGGACCCTCGAAAAACTGTACCCATTTTCGACGACGAGCCCTAAAGCCCCATCCCAGCCCCAGCGGACCTGGGCTATAGCCCACCGGCCTCGGCGACTATTTCACCTTGCTGCGCGCTGGGTATTTCTTGTCATTTTAGGGCGGGCCTCTGACCGTAGCCTCCCACAAAATGCGCTGGGACCCTCGAAGCTGTACCCATTACGGCCTTCGGCCCCAGGCGCCCTCCCGGCCCCAGCGGACCAAAGGCTATAGCCCACCGGCCTCGGTGACTATTTCGCGCTGCGCGCTAGGCATGTCTTGCCATTTAGGCAGGCCTCTGACCGTAGCCTCCCAGGCACGAGGACCCTCAAAAGGCTGTACCATTGCCGGCGGGCCCCGAGCGCCCCTCCCCAGCCCGTGGACCAAGGCTATAGACCACCGGCCTCGGCGACGATTTCACGCGCTGCGCCGCTGTGCAATTCTTGCAATTTTAGGGCAGGCCTCTGACGAAGCCTCCACTAGGTACGAGGACCCTCGAAAGGCTGTACCCATTTGGGCGCCCAGGCCCGAGCGCCCTCCCCAACCTCCGTGGACCAAAGGCTATAGCCCACCGGCCTCGGTGACTATTTCCAGCAGCTGCGCCGCTGAGGCATGTCTTGCCATTTAGGGCAGGCCTGACCGTAACCTCCAGCCCAGCGCGAGGACCCTCGAAAAGGCTGTACCCATTTCCGACACCCAGGCCCCGAACACCCTCCCAGCCCCAGCGGGCCAAAAGGCTATAGCCCACGGCCTCGGCGACTATTCGCAACCGCGCTGGACATTTCTTGCCATTTTAGGCGGGCTTCTGACCGTAGCCTCCCTTTGGGCTCACGAGGACCCTCGAAAAGCTGTACCCATTTCCGGCGAGGCCCGAAACCCCTCCCAACCCCAGCGGACCAAGGCTATAGCCCACGGCCTCGGCGACTAATTCACCGCGCTGCGCGCTGGGCATTTCTTGCCATTTAGGGCAGGCCTCGACGTAGCCTCCCACTAGGTACGAGGACCCTCGAAAAGGCTGTACCATTTGGATGACGGGCCCCGAGCGACCCTCCCGGCCCCGTGGACCAGGCTATAGCCCACCGGCCTCGGTAACTATTTCCGCAGCGCTGCGCGCTGAGGCATGTATTGCCATTTCGGCGGGCTTCTGGACCGTAGCCTCCCCGCCCAGCCACGAGGACCCTCGAAAAGCTGTACCCATTTCCGGCGACCGAGCCCTAAACCCCTCCCCGGCCCAGCGGACCGGCCTATAACCCACCGGCCTCGGTGACTATTTCACGCGCTGCGCGCTGGGCATTCTTGCCATTTTAGGGCAGGCCTCGACCGTAGCCTCCCCTTGGGCACACGAGGACCCTCGAAAGGCGTACTCATTTTCGGCGACCAGGCCTAAAACCCTCCCCAACCCCAGCGGACCAGGCTATAGCCCACGGCCTCGATGACTATTTCCAGCGCCGCCGCTGGGCATTTCGTGCCATTTTAGGGCGGGCCTCGACCGTAGCCTCCCCTTTGGGCACATCAGGACCCTGGAAAAGACTGTGCCCATTTTCGACGACCAGAGCCCCCTAAACCCCATCCCACCCCCGGACCTAAGGCTTTAGCCCACCGGCCTCGGCGACTATTTCACGCGCTGCGCCGCTGGGTATTTCTTGTCATTTAGGCAGGCCTCGGCCGTAGCCTCCCCCAAAGTGCGCTGGGACCCTCGAAAGACTGTACCCATTGCCGGCGCCTGAGCCCCGACGCCCCTCCCCAACCCCCGCGGACCAAAGGCTATAGCCCACCGGCCTCAGTGACTATTTCCCGCGCTGCGCCGCTAGGCATGTCTTGCCATTTTAGGGCAGGCCTCTGACCGTAGCCTCCCACTGGGCACACGAGGACCCTCAAAAAGACTGTACCCATTGCCGACGCCGACCGGACCCGACCTCCCCCCCGCCACCCCCGTGGACCAAAGGCTATAGACCACCGGCCTCGGCGACTATTTCACGCGCTGCGCCGCTGTGCATTTCTTGCTATTTTAGGGCAGGCCTCTGACCGTAGCCTCCCACTAGGTACACGAGGACCCTCGAAAAGACTGTACCCATTTCGGACGCCCAGAGCCCCCGAACGCCCCTCCCCAACCTCCGTGGACCAAAGGCTATAGCCCACCGGCCTCGGTGACTATTTCACGCGCTGCGCCGCTAGGCATGTCTTGCCATTTTAGGGCAGGCCCTGACCGTAGCCTCCAACTGGGCACGCGAGGACCCTCGGCATGCCATTTCCGACACCCAGAGCCCCCGAACACCCCTCCCCAACCCCCGCGGGCCAAAGGCTATAGCCCACCGGCCTCGGCGACTATTTAACGCGCTTCGCCGCTGGACATTTCTTGCCATTTTAGGGCGGGCTTCTGACCGTAGCCTCCCACTGGGCTCACGAGGACCCTCGAAAAGACTGTACCCATTTCCGGCGGCAGGCCCGAAACCCCTCCCGGCCCCGCGGACCAAAGGCTATAGCCCACCGGCCTCGGCGACTAATTCACGCGCTGCGCCGCTGGGCATTTCTTGCCATTTTAGGGCAGGCCTCAGACCGTAGCCTCCCACTAGGTACACGAGGACCCTCGAAAAGGCTGTACCCATTTCGGACGCCCAGAGCCCCCGAACGACCCTCCCCAACCCCCGTGGACCAAAGGCTATAGCCCACCGGCCTCGGTAACTATTTCACGCGCTGCGCCGCTAGGCATGTCTTGCCATTTTAGGGCAGGCTTCTGACCGTAGCCTCCCACTGGCCACACGAGGACCCTCGAAAACATACCCATTTCCGGCGACGAGCCCCCTAAACCCCTCCCGGCCCCAGCGGACCGGCACCATAACCCACCGGCCTCGGTGACTATTTCCTGGCGCTGCGGCGGGGCATTCTTGCCATTTAGGGCGAGGCCTCTGACGTAGCCTCCCCAGGCACCACGAGGACCCTCGAAAGACTGTACTCATTTTCGGACGACGGAGGCCCCTAAAACCCCTCCCAGGCCCGGACCAAGGCTATAGCCCACGGCCTCGATGACTATTTCCGCAGCCGCGCTGGGCATTTCTTGCCATTTTAGGCGGGCCTCGGCCGTAGCCTCCCTGGGCACACCAGGACCCTCGAAAAGACTGTACCCATTTCGTGACCAGGCCCTAAGCCCATCCCAACCCCCGCGGACCTAAGGCTATAGCCTACCGGCCTCAGCGACTATTTCGCTGCGCGCTGGTATTTCTTGTCATTTTAGGGCGGGCCTCTGGCCAGCCTCCCAAAGGTACACTAGGACCCTCGAAAAGACTGTACCCATTGCGGCGCCTAGAGCCCCCGACGCCCTCCCGACCCCGCGGACCAAAGGCTATAGCCCACCGGCCTCGGTGACTATTTCCGTGCTGCGCCGCTACATGTCTTGCCATTTGGGCGGGCCTCGGCGTAGCCTCCCCAGGCTACGAGGACCCTCAAAAGGCGTGCCCATTGCGCCCAGGCCCCGAGCGCCCCTCCCACCCCGTGGACCAAGGCTATAGACCACCGGCCTCGGCGACTATTTCACGCTGCGCCGCTGTGCATTCTTGCTATTTTAGGGCAGGCCTCGACGTAGCCTCCCACTAGGTACGAGACCCTCGAAAAACTGTACCCATTTGGACGCCCAGGCCCCGACGCCCCTCGCCTCCGTGGACCAAAGGCTATAGCCCACGGCCTCGGTGACTATTTCACAGCTGCGCCCGCTAGGCATGTCTTGCCATTTAGGGCAGCCTTCTGGCCGTAGCCTCCCTTGGGTACGAGGACCCTCAAAAAGCCCATGCCATTTCCGATGACGAGCCCTAAACCCCTCCCCGACCCCGCGGACCAGGCTATAGCCCACGGCCTCGGCGACTATTTCACGCGCTGCGCTGGCTGAGATTTCTTGCCATTTTAGGGTAGGCTTGACTGACCTCCCTCCTTGTGCCATTTCGGACGAGCCCCTAAGCCCCTCGACCCGCGGACCAAAGCCTATAAACCACCGGCCTCTGGGACTATTTCATCTTGACTGCGCGCTGGGCTTTTTACAATTTTAAGGCAGGCCTCTCACCGTAGCCTCCCCCAGGCACCACGGACCCTCGAAAAGGCGTACCCATTTCCGACGACCAGAGCCCCCAAAACCCTCGCCCCAACCCCCGCGGACCAAAGGCTATAGCCCACCGGCCTCGGGGACTATTTCCCGCGCTGCGCCGCTGGGCATTTCTTGCCAATTTAGTACAGGGCCTCTGTTGGTAGCCTCCTTGGTACCGGGTACCGAGGACCCTCCCGAAAGACTAGCACACCCATTCGGCCTTCGGCATTGGGACGCCAAAGCTGACGCCTTTCAACCCGGGCAGGCGCTATAGCCCACCGGCCTCGGCGACTATTTCACGCGCTGCGCCGCTGGGCATGTCTTGCCATTTTAGGGTAGGCTTGACCGTAGCCTCGCCCAGGCTACGAGGACCCTCGAAAACTGTACCCATTTTGTGAGCGAGCCCCGCGCTTCCCAACCCCGGCGGACCAGGCTATAGCCCACGGCCTCGGCGACTATTTGTGTGCTGCGCGCTGGGTATTTCTTGCTATTTTAGGGACAGGCTTCTGACCGTAGCCTTCCGGGCACACGAGGACCCTCGAAAAGACTGCCCGTTTCCGGCGAGCCCGAAACCCCTCCCGACCCCAGCGGACCGAGGCTACAGCCCACCTGCCTCTGACTATTTCGCGTTGCGGTTGGGCATTTCTTGCCATTTGAAGGCAGCCCTCTGACCGTAGCCTCCCACTGGGTACAGACCCTCGAAAGACTCTACCATTTCGAACCCGAGCCGAGCGCCTCCCGGCCCCGCGGACCAAAAGGCTATAGCCCACCGGCCTCGGCGACTATTTCACGCTGCGCTGAGATTTCTTGCCATTTAGGGTAGGCTTCTGACCTAACCTCTATGCCCATTTTGACGAGCCCCTAAACCTCCTCGACCCCAGCGGACCAGACTATAACCCGCCCAGCCTCGGTGACTATTTCACGCATTGCGCGCTGGGCTTTTGCAATTTTAGGGCGGGCCTCTCACGTAGCCTCACCCAGGCTGAGGACCCTCGAAAAGACTGTGCCATTTCCGGCGACAGGCCCCGAAACCCTGCTGACCCCCAGCGGACCAAAGGCTATAGCCCACCGGCCTCGGTGGCCATTTCAGCTGCGTGGGCATTTCAGGCATTTCTCTTCAATTTTAGTACAGGCCTCTGACCGTAGCCTCCCACTTTGGGTACCACGAGGACCCTCGAAAAGACTATGCCATTTCGGACGCCCAAAGCCCCCGAGCGCCCTCCCCAACCCGTGGACCAGGCTATAGCCCACGGCCTCGGCGACTATTTCCAGCGCTCTTGTGCGGCATGTCTTGCCATTTTAGGGTAGGCTTCTGACCGTAACCTCTGCCCAGGCACCGAGGACCCTCGAAAACATGCCCATTTTGTGAGCAGGCCCCGAAACACCTTCCCCGCCCGCGGACCAGGCTATAGCCACGGCCTCGGCGACTATTGGCGCTGCGCGCTGGGCATTTCTTTCTATTTAGGACGGGCTTGACCGTAGCCTCCCAGGCACACGAGGACCCTCAAAAGCGTACCCGTTTCCGGCGGCGGGCCCGAAACCCCCTCCCCACCACCGCGGACCAAGGCTGCAGCCCACGGCCTCGGTGACTATTCCAATGCTGCGCGCTGGGCATTTTTGTAATTTAGGGCAGGCCTCGGACCGTAGCCTCCCAGGGCACATGGCGACCCTCGAAAAGGCGTACCCATTTTCGGCGACGGAGCCACCTAAACCCCCTCCCCGGCCCCGGCCGACCAGGCTATGGCCCCGACCTCGGTGACTATTTCCGCCTTGTGCGCCCCGCTGGGCATTTTGCCATTTGGGCGGGCCTCGACCGTAGCCTCCCCAGGGGCACCACGGCGACCCTCGAAAGGCTGCCATTTTTAAATGACGAGGCCCCCTAGCGCCCTCCACAACCCCGGTGACCAAGGCTATTGCCCGACCACGGTGACTATTTCCACAGCGCTGCGCGGGCATTTCTTGCCATTTAGGGCGAGGCCACCGTACCCTCCCCGCAGGCCGCGAGGACCCTCGAAAAGACTGTGCCATTTCCGACAACGAGCCCCGACGCCCTCCCCGGCCCGCGGGCCAAAAGGCTGTGCCCTCCGGCCTCGGTGACTATTTCCGCGCTGCGCGCTGGACATTTCTTGCCATTTTAGGGCAGGCTTCGACCCGTAGCCTCCCCCAGGCACACGAGGACCCTCGAAAAAGACTGTACCCATTTCCGGCGACCGGGCCCCGAGCCCCTCCCCAGCCCCCGCGGACCAGGCTATAGCCACCGGCCTCGATGACTATTTCCCGCTGCGCGGCTGGGCATTTCTTGCCATTTTAGGGCAGGCCTCGACCGTAGCCTCCCACAGGCACCACGAGGACCCTCGAAAACATGCCCATTTACCGTGACCCAGGCCCCGAGCGCCCCTCCCGGCCCCGGTGACCAGGCTATATTGCGCCCTCGGTGACTATTTCACCTTGCGCTGCGCTGGGCATGTCTTGCCATTTGAGCGAGCTTGGCCGTAGCCTCCCATTGGGCACCACGAGGACCTAAAAGCTGTACCCATTTCCGGTGACCCAGGCCCCGAAACACCCTCCCGGCCCCAGCGGACCCAGGCTATAGCCCACGGCCTCGATGACTATTTCACGCGCTTGCGCTAGGTATTGCTTGCCATTTAGGCGGGCCTCGACGTAACCTCCCCCAGGACCACGAGGACCCTCGTAAAGACTCTACCATTTCCGGCGACCAGGCCCCTAAGCCCCTCCCCGACCCCCGGCGGACCAAAGGCTATAGCCCACGAGCCTCGGTGACTATTTCCGCGTTGCGCCGGGCATTTCTTGCCATTTAGGGCAGCCCTCGTACCCGTAGCCTCCTGGTACGAGGACCCTTGAAAAAGCGCTACCCATTTCGGACGCCCGAGCCCCGAGCGCCTCCCCAACCCCAGCGGACCAGGGCCTCGGTGACTATTTCCTGCGCTGCGCGCTGGGTATTGCTTGCCATTTAGGGCAGGCCTCGACCGTAACCTCCCACTTGGGCACACGAGGACCCTCGTAAAGACTCTACCATTTCCGACCGAGCCCTAACCCCTCCCCAGCCCCGCGGACCAAAGCTATAGCCCCGGCCTCGGTGACTATTTCCCTGTTGCGCGGGCATTTTGCCATTTAGGGCAGGCCTCTGACCGTAGCCTCCGACTGGGCACACGACGACCCTCGTAAAGACTCTACCCATTTCCGACGACCAGAGCCCCCGAAACCCCCTCTCCAACCCCCGCGGACCAAAGGCTACAGCCCACCGGCCACGGTGACTATTTCCCGCGCTGCGCCGCTGGGCATTTCTTGCCATTTTAGGGCAGGCTTCTGACCGTAGCCTCCCACTGGGCACACGAGGACCCTCAAAAAGACTGTACCCATTTCCGACGACCAGAGCCCCCGAAACCCCCTCCCCAACCCCCGCGGACCAAAGGCTATAGCCCACCGGCCTCGGTGACTATTTCCCGCGCTGCGCCGCTGGGCATTTCTTGCCATTTTAGGGCAGGCCTCGGACCGTAGCCTCCGATTGGGCACCGGCGACCCTCGAAAAAGCGTACCCATTTCGGCGGCAGGCCGAAACCCCTCCCCGACCCCGCGGACCAAAGGCTACAGCCCGGCCTCGGTGACTATTTCTATGCGCGCTGGGCATTTCTTGCCATTTAGGGCAGCCCTCGACCGTAGCCTCCCCAGGTACCGAGGACCCTCGAAAAGACTGCCATTTCCGACACCGAGCCCTGAGCGCCCTCCCCGGCCCAGCGGGCGGGTATAGCCCTCCGGCCTCGGTGACTATTTCAGCTGCGCGCTGGGCATTTCTTACCATTTAGGGCAGCCTTCTGACCGTAGCCTCTGCCCAGGCTGCGAGGACCCTCGAAAAGACTGTACCATTTCCGATGACGAGCCCGAAACCCCTCCCGGCCCAGCGGACCAGGCTATAGCCCACGGCCCAGGTGACTATTTCCCGCGCCGCGCCCCTGGTCATTTCTTGCCATTTTAGGGCAGCCCTCTGACCGTAGCCTCCCACTGGGCACGCGAGGACCCTCGAAAAGACTGTACCCATTTCCGACACCCAGAGCCCACGAAAGCCCCTCCCCAACCCCCGCGGGCCAAAGGCTATAGCCCTCCGGCCTCGGTGACTATTTCACGCGCTGCGCCGCTGGGCATTTCTTACCATTTTAGGGCAGCCTTCTGACCGTAGCCTCCCACTGGGCACACGAGGACCCTCGAAAAGACTGTACCCATTTCCGATGACCAGAGCCCCCGAAACCCCTTCCCGGCCCCAGCGGACCAGGCTATAGCCCACGGCCCCGGTGACTATTTCCGCGCCGCGCTGGGCATTTCTTGCCATTTAGGGCGGACCTCGACGTATCCTCCCCAGGCACGAGGACCCTCGAAAATGTACCCATTTTCAGCGACCGAGCCCCCTAAGCCCTCCTCCCCGGCCCAGCGGACCAAAGGCTATAGCCCACGGCCTCGGTGACTATTTCACTGGCTGCGCTGGGCATTTTTACAATTTTAAGGGGCAGGCCTCGTACCGTAGCCTCCCAGGCACATGGCGACCCTCGAAAAGGGCTGTACCCATTACGGCGACCAGCCCGAAACCCTCTCCCCGACCCCGCGGACCAAGGCTATAGCCCCACCGGCCTCGGCGGACTATTTCACGGCAGCGCTGCGCGCTGGGCATGTCTTGCCATTTAGGGCAGCCTTGACCGTAGCCTCCCCAGGCTGCGAGGACCCTCGAAAAGGACTGTACCCATTTCCGGCGAGCCCCGAAACCCCTCTCCAACTCCCACGGACCAAGGCTATAGCCACGGCCTCGGTGACTATTTCGCAGCGTTGCGCGCTGGGCATTCTTGTCATTTAGGGGGCCTCGTAGCCTCCCGAGGACCCTCGAAAGAGCCATTTCCGGCGCCCTCCCCCGCGGACCAAGGCTATATCCTACCGGCCTCGGCGACTGTTTCCCTTGTGCGCTGGGCATTTCTTGCCATTTTAGGGCAGGCCCTGACCGTAGCCTCCCCAGGCGCGAGGACCCTCGATGCCATTCCGACACCAGGCCCCGGCGCCTCCCCGGCCCCGCAGGGCCGAGGCTATAACCCTCCGACCTCGGTGACTATTTCACCAGCTGCGCTGGGCATTCTTACCATTTAGGGCAGCCTTGACCGTAGCCTCTCCAGGGCTACGAGGACCCTCGAAAAGACTGTACCCATTTTTCGACGAGCCTAAACCCCTCCCGGCCCCGTGACCAAAGGCTATAGCCCACCGACCTCGGTGACTATTTCCTGTATTGCGCCGCTGGGCATTCTTGTCATTTTAAGGCGGGCCTCGACCGTAGCCTCCCAGGGCACCAGGGACCCTCGAAAAAAGCTGTACCCATTTCAGGCGCCTCCCAACCCCATGAGACCAAAGGCTATATCCTACCGGCCTCGGCGGCTATTTCCTGCTGCGCTGGGCATTTCTTGTCATTTTAGGCGATACGGCCGTACCCTCCCAGCGCGAGGACCCTCGAAAAGACTGTACCATTTCCGACAAGCCCCAGGCGCCTCCCCGGCCCGGCGGGCCGAAGGCTATAGCCCTCCGGCCTCGGTGACTATTTCACGCTTGCTGCGTCGCTGGACATTTCTTGCCATTTGAGGCGGGCTTCGACCGTAGTCTCCCACTGGGCACCACGAGGACCCTCGAAAAGGACTGTACCATTTCGGCAGGCCCCGAGCCCCTCCCCTGACCCAGCGGACGAAGGCTATAGCCCACCGGCCTCGGTGACTATTTCAGCTGCGCGCTGGGCATGTCTTGCCATTTTAGGAAGGCTTCTGACCGTGGCCTCCCCAGGCACTGCAGCGACCCTCGAAAAAGGCTGCCCATTTCGGCAGGCCGAAACCCCTCCCGACCCCGCGGACGAAGGCTACAGCCCACGGCGCCGGTGACTATTTCCAGCTGCGCCCCCGGGCATTTCTTGCCATTTTAGGGCAGCCCTCTGACCGTAGCGTCCCGCAGGGGACCCGAGGACCCTCGAAAAGACCGTACCCATTTCGGACGCCCAGAGCCCCCGAACGCCCCTCCCCAACCCCCGCGTACCAAAGGCTATAGCCCACTGGCCTCGGTGACTATTTCACGCGCTCCGCCGTTGGGCATGTCTTGCCATTTTAGGGCAGGCTTCTGATCGTAGCCTCCCACTGGGCACACGACGACCCTCGAAAAGACTGTACCCATTTCGGCGGCCAGGCCCGAAACCCCTCCCAACCCCGCGAACCAAAGGCTATAGCCCACGGCCTCGGTGACTATTTCCCTGTGCCGCTGGGCATTTCTTGACATTTAGGGCGGGCCTCTGACGTAGCCTCCCAGGGTACCACGAGGACCCTCGAAAGACTGTGCCATTTCGCACAGGCCCCGAGCGCCCGTCCCAAACCAGCGGGCAAGGCTATAGCCCACCGGCCTCGGCGACTATTTCGCAGCTGCGCGCTGGGCATATCTTGCCATTTTAGGGCGGGCTTTTCACCGTAGCCTCCCACTTTGGGCTACGAGGACCCTCGAAAGACTGTACACATTTCCGTCGACGAGCCCCGAAACCGTTCCCCGACCCCAGCGGACCAGGCTATAGCCCACGTACCTCGTCGACTATTTGGCGCTCGCGCTGGGCATTTCTTGCCATTTCTGAGCTTCTGACCGTAAGCCTCCCCAGGCACGAGGACCTCTAAAGGACCGTACCCATTTCGGCGACCGGCCCGAAACCCCTCCCAGCCCCCGCGGACCAAAGGCTATACCCAGCGGCCTCGGCGGCTATTTCACGGGCTGCGCGCTCTTTGGGCATTTCTTGCCATTTTAGGGCGGGCTTCTGACCGTAGCCTCCCAGCTGGGCACGAGGACCCTCGAAAAGACCGTACCATTTCGGCGGGCCCCGAGCCCCTCCCGGCCCCCGCGGACCGAGGCTATAGCCGCGGCCTCGGTGAATATTTCCGCAGCGCTGCGCGCTGGGCATTTCTTGTCATT
The DNA here is from genome assembly GCA_030449925.1 of Citropsis articulata. Taxonomy (NCBI): domain Eukaryota; kingdom Viridiplantae; phylum Streptophyta; class Magnoliopsida; order Sapindales; family Rutaceae; genus Citropsis; species Citropsis articulata. Next base: position 100,087 of record JASUUH010000017.1, on the reverse strand, counting down.
TTAGGGCAGGCATCTAACCGTAGCCTCCCACAGGAAACACGAGGACCCTCGAAAAGCTGTACCATTTCCGGCGCCCTCCCGACCCCAGACCAAAGGCTACATCCCACGGCCTCGGCGACAATTTCACCTTGTGCGGCTGGGCATTCTCGCCAATTTAGGGCAAGCCTGACCGTAGCCTCCCACCAGGCACGAGGACCTCGAAAAGCGTACCCATTTCGGCGCAGGCCCCGAACTTCCCTCCCAGCCCCGCGGACCAAAGGCTATAGCCGCGGCCTCGTTGACCATTTCACGCGCTGCGCTGGGTATTTCTTGCCATTTAGCGCGGGCCTCGGCCGTAGCCTCCCAGGCACGAGGACACTCGAAAAGCGTACCCATTCGGCGGCAGAACCCCGAACCCCCTCCCCGGCCCCGCGGACCAAAGGCTATAGCCCACCGGCCTCGGCGACTATTTCACGAGATGCGCCGCTGGGCATTTCTTGCCATTTTAGGGCAGGCTTCGGACCGTAGCCACCCCCAGGGCCCACGAGGACCCACGAAAAGGCATGCCATTTGGACACCCAGGCCCCACGCCCCTCCCCCAGCGGCGAGGCTATAGCCCACCGGCCTCGGCGACTATTTCACGCGCTGCGCCGCTGGGCATTTCTTGCTATTTTAGTGCAGGCTTCTGATCGTAGCCTCCCACTTGGCACACGAGGACCCTCGAAAAGACTGTACCCATTTCCGACGCCCAGAGCCCCAGAACTTCCCTCCCCACCGCCCGCGGAGCTCAGGCTTGTGCCCTCCGGCCCCGGTGACCATTTCCCGCGCTGCGCCGCTGGGTATTTCTTGCCATTTTGGCGCAGGCCTCTGACCGTAGCCTCAGCCAGGCACTGCGAGGACACTCAAAAGCTGCCCATTTCGGCGGCCGAACCCCGAACCCCTCCCAACCCCGCGGACCAAAGCTATAGCCCACGGCCTCGGCGACTATTTCACGCGATGCGCCGCTGGGCATTTCTTGCCATTTAGGGCAGTCTTCTGACCGTAGCCTCCCACCAGGCACACGAGGACCCGCGAAAGACTGTACCCATTTCCGACACCAGGCCCCGAGCGCCCCTCCCGGCCCCGGACCAATGGCTATAGCCCACCGACCTCGGCGACTATTTCACGCGCTGCGCCGCTGGGCATGTCTTGCCATTTTAGGGCAGGCTTCTGACCGTAGCCTCCCACTGGGCACACGAGGACCCTCAAAAAGACCGTACCCATTTCTAATGACCAGAGCCCCCGAAACCCCCTCCCCAACCCCCGCGGACCAAAGGCTATAGCCCACCGGCCTCGGTGACTATTTCACGCGCTGCGCCGCTGGGTATTTCTTGTCATTTTAGGGCAGGCCTCTGACCGTAGCCTTCCAGGCTGAGGACCCTCGAAAGACTGTACCCATTTCGGCGCCCTCCCAACCCCGCGGACCAAGGCTATAGCCCACGGCCTCGGTGACTATTTCCACGCTGCACGCTGGGCTTGTCTTGCCATTTAGGGCAAGCTTCTGACCGTAGCCTCCCCTTTGGGCACCGAGGACCCTCGAAAAGGCCGTACCTATTTGTGACGACCAGGCCCCGAAACCCCTCCCCAACCTCCGCGGACAAAGGCTATAGCCCACGGCCTCGGTGACTATTTCCCAGCTGCGCGCTGGGCATTTCTTGTCATTTTAGGGCAGGCCTCGACCGTAGCCTCCCCAGGCACAAGGACCCTCGAAAAGGCGTACCCATTTCGGCGCTCTCCCAACCCCGCGGACCAAAGGCTATAGCCCACGGCCTCGGTGACTATTTCACCAGCTGCGCTGGGCTTGTCTTGCCATTTTAGGGCAAGCTTCTGACCGTAGCCTCCCAGGCTGCGAGGACCCTCGAAAAGACCGTACCTATTTGGCGAGCCCGAAACCCTCCCGGCCCCAGCGGACCAAAGGCTGGCCCGCAGGCCTCGGTGACTATTTCCCAGCTGCGCGCTGGGTATTTCTTGTCATTTTAATGCAGGCCTCGACCGTAGTCTCCCACAGGACACGAGGACCCTCGAAAGACTGTACCATTTCGGCGCCCTCCCCGCCGCTGACCAAAGGCTATAGCCCACCGGCCTCGGTGACTATTTCACGCGCTGCGCCGCTGGGCTTGTCTTGCCATTTTAGGGCAAGCTTCTGACCGTAGCCTCCCACGGGGCACAAGAGGACCCTCGAAAAGACTGTACCCATTTCCGACGCCCCTCCCCAACCCCCGCAGACCAAAGGCTATAGCCCACCGGCCTCGGTGACTATTTCACGCGCTGCACCGCTGGGCTTGTCTTGCCATTTTAGGGCAAGCTTATGACCGTAGCCTCCCACTGGGCACACGAGGACCCTCGAAAAGACCGTACCTATTTGTGACGACCGGGCCCCGAGCCCCTCCCGACCTCCCGCGGACCAATGGCTATAGCCCACCGGCCTCGGTGACTATTTCACGTGCTGCGCCGCTGGGCATTTCTTGTCATTTCAGGGCAGGCCTCTGACCGTAGCCTCCCACGGGGCACACGAGGACCCTCGAAAAGACTGTACCCATTTCCGACGCTCCTCCCCAGCCCCGCGGACCAAAGGGTATAGCCCACCGGCCTCGGCGACTATTCCACCCGCTGCGCCGCTGGGTATTTCTTGCCATTTTAGGGCAACTTCTGACCGTGGTAACCTCCCTGGGCACACGAGGACCCTCGAAAGACCGTACCTATTTCGGCGACCGAGCCCACAAACCCCTCCCAAACCCCCGCGGGCCCAAGGCCATAGCCCGCGGGCCTCGGTGACTATTTCCGCAGCGCTGCGCCGCTGGGTATGTCTTGACATTTTAATGCAGGCCTCTGACCGTAGCCTCCCAGGACACCGAGGACCCTCGAAAACGTACCCATTTCAGCGCCCTCCCCAACCGCCCCGCGGACCAAAGGCTATAGCCCATGGCCTCGGTGACTATTTCCACCTTTGCGCGCTGGGCTGTCTTGCCATTTTAGGGCAAGCTTCTGACCGTAGCCTCCCGCTGAGCACCACGAGGACCCTCGAAAAGACCGTACCTATTTCGACGGCCAGGCCCCGAAACCCCTCGCCAACCCCGCGGACCAAGGCTATAGCCCACGCCTCGGTGACTATTTCACTTGCTGCGCTGGGCATTTCTTGTCATTTAGGGCAGGCCTCTGACCGTAGCCTCCCAGGACACCACGAGGACCCTCGAAAAGACTGTGCCATTTCCGGCGCCCCTCCCCAACCCGCGGACCAAGGCTATAGCCCACGGCCTCGGTGACTATTTCACAGCGCTGCGCGCTGGGCTTGTCTTGCCATTTTGGGCAAGCTTCTGACCGTAGCCTCCACTAGGCACACGAGGACCCTCGAAAAGGCCATTTTATTTCGGCGGCCGGGCCCCGAAACCTCCCACCCCCCGCGGACCAGGCTATAGCCCACGGCCTCGGTGACTATTTCAGCGCTGCGCGCTGGGTATTTCTTGTCATTTTAATGGGCCTCGTAGTAGTCTCCCACGGGACACGAGGACCCTCGAAAAACTGTACCCATTTAAGCGCCCCTCCCAGCGCGGACCAAGGCTATAGCCTCGGTGACTATTTCACCTTTGTCTTGCCATTTTAGGGCAAACTTCTGACCGTAGCCTCCCACGGGGCACGAGGACCCTCGAAAGACTGTACCCATTTCCGGCCCTCCCCGGCCCGCGGACCAAAGGCTATAGCCCACGGCCTCGGTGACTATTTCCTGCGCTGCGCCGCTGGGCTTGTCTTGCCATTTAGGGCAGCTTCTGACCGTAAGCCTCCGGGCACGAGGACCCTCGAAAGACCGTACCATTTGTGACCGAGCCCGAGCCCTCCCCAACCTCCGCGGACAAAGGCTATAGCCCACGGCCTCGGTGACTATTTCGCTGCGCTGGGCATTTCTTGTCATTTTAGGGCAGGCCTCTGACCGTAGCCTCCACAGGGCACAGAGGACCCTCGAAAAGGCTGCCATTTCCGGCGCTCCTCCCCGGCCCCAGCGGACCAAAGGCTATAGCCCACCGGCCCCAGTGCCTATTTCCCGCGCTGCGCCGCTGGGCTTGTCTTGCCATTTTAGGGCAAGCTTCTGACCGTAACCTCCCAGGGCACGAGGACCCTCGAAAAGACCGTACCCATTTCGACGGCGAGCCCACAGAAACCCCCTCCCCAACCGCGGACCAAAGGCTATAGCCCTGAGGCCTCGGTGACTATTTCCTGCAGCTGCGCGCTGGGTATTTCTTGTCATTTAATGCAGGCCTCGACGTAGCCTCCACAGGACACACGAGGACCCTCGAAAAGACTGCCCATTTCAGCGCCCTCCCCAACCCCCCGCAGACCAAGGCTATAGCCACCGGCCTCGGTGACTATTTCAGCTGCGCTGGGCTTGTCTTGCCATTTTAGGGCAAGCTTCTGACCGTAAGCCTCCCACTTTGGGCACGAGGACCCTCGAAAAGACCGTACCTATTTCGGCGGCCAGGCCCAAAACCCCTCGCCAACCGCGGACCAAAGGCTATAGCCCACGGCCTCGGTGACTATTTCCAGCTGCGCGCTGGGCATTTCTTGTCATTTAAAGGGCAGGCTCTGGCCGCTAACCTCCCCAGGACACGAGACCCTCGAAAAGACTGTTACCATTTCCGGCGCCCCTCCCCAACCCCGCGGAGACCAAGGCTATAGCCACGGCCTCGGTGACTATTTCACCAGCTGCGCGCTGAAGGCCCCTTGTCTTGCCATTTAAGGCAAGCCGTAACCTCCAGCACCGAGGACCTCGAAAAGACCGTACCTATTCGGCGGAGCCCCGAAACCCCTCCCGGCCCCAGCGGACCAAAGGCTGGCCCAGAGCCTCGGTGACTATTTCTGTGTTGCATGCTTCAGTTGCGCCGCTGGGTATTTCTTGTCATTTAATGCAGGCCTCTGACCGTAGTCTCCCAGGACACCACGAGGACCCTCGAAAAAGACTGTACCCATTTCCGGCGCCCCTCCCCAACCGCCCCGCGAGACCAAGGCTATAGCCCAGCCACGGCCTCGGTGACTATTTCACAGCGCTGCGCCTTCTGGGCTTGTCTTGCCATTTTAGGGCAAGCTTCTGACCGTAGCCTCCCACGGGCACAAAGAGGACCCTCGAAAAGACTGCCCATTTCCGGCCCTCCCGGCCCCCGCGAGACCAAGGCTATAGCCCACCACGGCCTCGGTGACTATTTCCTTGCTGCGCTGGGCTTGTCTTGCCAATTTAGGGCAAGCTTCTGACCCGTAACCTCCCCTTGGGCTACGAGGACCCTCGAAAGAACCGTACCTATTTGTAGCGGCGACCAGAGCAGCCGAAACCCCCTCCCCAACCCCCGCGGACCAAAGGCTATAGCCCACCGGCCTCGGTGACTATTTCACGCGCTGCGCCGCTGGGCATTTCTTGTCATTTTAGGGCAGGCCTCTGACCGTAGCCTCCCACGGGGCACAAGAGGACCCTCGAAAAGACTGTACCCATTTCCGACGCCCCTCCCCAACCCCCGCAGACCAAAGGCTATAGCCCACCGGCCTCGGTGACTATTTCACGCGCTGCGCCGCTGGGCTTGTCTTGCCATTTTAGGGCAAGCTTCTGACCGTAGCCTCCCACTGGGCACACGAGGACCCTCGAAAAGACCGTACCTATTTCTGACGACCAGAGCCCCCGAAACCCCCTCCCCAACCCCCGCGGACCAAAGGCTATAGCCCACAGGCCTCGGTGACTATTTCACGCGCTGCGCCGCTGGGTATTTCTTGTCATTTTAATGCAGGCCTCTGACCGTAGCCTCCCACGGGACACACGAGGACCCTCGAAAAGACTGTACCCATTTCCGACGCCCCTCCCCAACCGCCCCGCGAGACCAAGGCTAGCCCAGCCTCGGTGACTATTTCTGCGCTGGGCTTGTCTTGCCATTTTGAGGGCAAGCTTCTGACCGTAACCTCCCACTTTGGGCACCGAGGACCCTCGAAAGACCGTACCTATTTCTGGCGGCCAGGCCCCGAAACCCCTCGCCAGCCCCAGCGGACCAAGGCTATAGCCCAGGCCTCGGTGACTATTTCGCAGCGCTGCGCGCTGGGCATTTCTTGTCATTTTAGGGCGGGCCTCGGCCGTAGCCTCCCCACAGGACACCACGAGGACCCTCGAAAAACTGTACCCATTTCCGGCGCCTCCCAACCCCGCGGACCAAAGGCTATAGCCCACCGGCCTCGGTGACTATTTCACGCGCTGCGCCGCTGGGCTTGTCTTGCCATTTTAGGGCAAGCTTCTGACCGTAACCTCCCAGGCACCACGAGGACCCTCGAAAAGACCGTACCTATTTCTGACGACCAGAGCCCCCGAAACCCCCTCCCCAACCCCCGCGGACCAAAGGCTATAGCCCACAGGCCTCGGTGACTATTTCACGCGCTGCGCCGCTGGGCTTGTCTTGCCATTTTAGGGCAAGCTTCTGACCGTAGCATGCCACTGGGCACACGAGGACCCTCGAAAAGACCGGACCCATTTCGGCGACCAGGCGAGCCTCCCCAACCCAGGGACCAAAGGCTATAGCCCATCGGCCTCGGTGACTATTCCAGCTGCGCGCTGGGCATTTCTTGTCATTTAGGGCGGGCCTCGACCGTAGCCTCCCCAGCCCAGGCGCGAGACCCTCGAAGACTGTACCCATTTCCGACGCCCCTCCCCAACCCCCGCAGACCAAAGGCGATATCCCACCGGCCTCGGCGACTATTTCACGCGCTGTGCCGCTGGGCATTTGTTGTCATTTTAGGGCAGGCCTCTGACCGTAGCCTCCCACGGGGCACACGAGGACCCTCGAAAAGACTGTACCCATTTCCGACTCCCAGAGCCCCAGAACGTCCCTCCCCAACCCCCGCGGCCCAAAGGCTATAGACCACCGGCCTCGGTGACTATTTCACGCGATGCGCAGCTGGGCATTTCTTGCTATTTTAGGGCAGGCTTCTGACCGTAGCCTCCCACTGGGCACACGAGGACCCTCGAAAAGACTGTACCCATTTCCGACACCCCTCCCCAACCCCCGCAGACCAAAGGCTATATCCCACCGGCCTCGGCGACTATTTCCACAGCGCTCGGCTGGGCATTTCTTGCCATTTAGGGCGGGTCCACAGCCGTAGCCTCCCCAGGCGCGAGGACCCTCGAAAAGACTGTACCCATTTCCGACACCCAGAGCCCCTGAATGCCCCTCCCCAACCCCCGCGGGCCAAAGGCTATAGCCCACCGGCCTCGGCGACTATTTGACGCGCTGCGCCGCTGGGCATTTCTTGCTATTTTAGGGCAGGCTTCTGATCGTAGCCTCCCACTGGGCACACGAGGACCCTCGAAAAGACTGTACCCATTTCCGGCCCAGGCCCCCAAACTTCCTTCCCGACCCCGTGGACCAAAGGCTATAGCCGCGGCCTCGGTGACAATTTCACGCTGCGCGCTGTGCATTTCTTGTCCTTTTAAGGCAGGCCTCGACCGTAGCCTCCCGCAGGGCACCACGAGGACCCTCGAAAAGGCTGTACCCATTTCCGGCCAGCCTCCCCAACCCCGCGGACCAAAGGCTATATCCGCGGCCTCGATGACTATTTCCCTTGTTGTGCGGCTGGGTATTTCTTGCCATTTGGGCATGCCTGACCGTAGCCTCCCAGCGCGCGAGGACCCTCGAAAATCTGTACCCATTTCCGACACCCAGCCCGACGCCTCCCGGCCCCGCGGGCCAATGGCTATAGCCCACCGGCCTCGTTGACCATTTCACGCGCTGCGGCGCTGGGTATTTCTTGCCATTTTAGCGCAGGCCTCTGACCGTAGCCTCCCACTGGGCACACGAGGACACTCAAAAAGACTGTACCCATTTCGGCGGCCAGAACCCCGAACCCCTCCCGGCACCAGGCTATAGACCACCGGCCTCGGCGACTATTTCAAGCGATGCGCCGCTGGGCATTTCTTGTCATTTTAGGGCAGGCTTCTGACCGTAGCCTCCCACTTTGGGCACCACGAGGACCCTCGAAAGAGCTGTACCCATTTCGGACACCCGAGCCCCAGCGCCCCTCCCAAGCCCAGCGGGCGAGCTATAACCCACGGCCTCGGCGACTATTTCACGCGCTGCGCCGCTGGGCATTTCTTGCTATTTTAGTGCAGGCTTCTGATCGTAGCCTCCCACTTGGCACACGAGGACCCTCGAAAAGACTGTACCCATTTCCGGCCTTGAGGCCCCGGAACTTCCTCCCGAGCCCCAGCGGACCAAAGGCTAGCCCACGGCCTCGGTGACCATTTCACAGCTGCGCCGCTGGGTATTTCTTGCCATTTTAAGCGGGGCCTCTGGCCGTAGCCTCCCGCCCAGGCTGCGAGGGGACACTCAAAAGTGTGCCATTCGTGACCAGAACCCGAACCCCTCCACCCCAACCCCGGGACGAAGGCTATAGACCACCGGCCTCGGCGACTATTTCCGCGATGCGCGCTGGGCATTTCTTGCCATTTTAGGGCAGGCTTCTGACCGTAGCCTCCCCTTTGGGCACCACGAGGACCCTCGAAAAGACTGTACCCATTTCCGACACCCAGGCCCGAGCGCCCTCCCGGCCCCAGCGGACCAATGGCTGCCCACCGACCTCGGCGACAATTTCCGCAGCAGCTGCGCGCTGGGCATGTCTTGCCATTTTAGGGCGAGCTTCGGACCGTAACCTCCCACTGGGCACACGAGGACCCTCAAAAAGACCGTACCCATTTCTAATGACGGGCCAAAACCCCTCCCCAACCCCAGCGGACCAAAGGCTATATCCCACGGCCTCGGTCACTATTTCCGCGCTGCTGCGTATTTCTTGTCATTTAAGGGCAGGCCTCGACCGTAGCCTCCCACAGGGCACTAGAGGACCCTCGAAAAGACTGTACCCATTTCGGCCCTCCCCAACCCCCGCAGACCAAAGGCTATAGCCCACCGGCCTCGGTGACTATTTCACGCGCTGCACCGCTGGGCTTGTCTTGCCATTTTAGGGCAAGCTTCTGACCGTAGCCTCCCACTGGGCACACGAGGACCCTCGAAAAGACCGTACCTATTTGTGACGACCAGAGCCCCCGAAACCCCCTCCCCAACCCCCGCGGACAAAAGGCTATAGCCCACCGGCCTCGGTGACTATTTCACGCGCTGCGCCGCTGGGCATTTCTTGTCATTTTAGGGCAGGCCTCTGACCGTAGCCTCCCACGGGGCACAAGAGGACCCTCGAAAAGACTGTACCCATTTCCGACGCCCCTCCCCAACCCCCGCGGACCAAAGGCTATAGCCCACCGGCCTCGGTGACTATTTCACGCGCTGCGCCGCTGGGCTTGTCTTGCCATTTTAGGGCAAGCTTCTGACCGTAGCCTCCCACTGGGCACACGAGGACCCTCGAAAAGACCGTACCTATTTCGGCGACGAGCCCCGAAACCCCTCCCCCAGCGGACCAAAAGGCTATAGCCCACGGGCCTCGGTGACTATTTCAGCGCTGCGCGCTGGGTATTTCTTGTCATTTAATGCAGGCCTCTCGACCGTAGCCTCCCACTGGGCACACGAGGACCCTCGAAAAGACTTTACCCTTTTCGGAAGAGCTGCGGCAGCTAACCCCACTGCACAACCGCCGCGGACCAAAGGCTATAGCCCACCGGCCTCGGTGACTATTTCACGCGCTGCGCCGCTGTGATTGTCTTGCCATTTTAGGGCAGGCTTCTGAGAGTAGCCTCCCACTTGGGCACCACGAGGACCCTCGAAAAGACCGTACCTATTTCGGCGGCAGGCCCCGAAACCCCTCCCCAAACCCGCGGACCAAAGGCGATAGCCCGCGGGCCTCGGTGACTATTTCGCAGCTGCGCGCTGGGCATTTCTTGTCATTTTAGGGCAGGCCTCGACCGTAGCCTCCACCAGGACACACGAGGACCCTCGAAAGCTGCCCATTTCCGGCGCCCCCCCCGCGGACCAAGGCTATAGCCCACCGGCCTCGGTGACTATTTCCGCAGCGCTGCGCGCTGGGCTTGTCTTGCCATTTAGGGCAAGCTTCTGACCGTAGCCTCCCACTTTGGGCACGAGGACCCTTGAAAAGACCGTACCTATTTCGGACCAGGCCCCGAAACCCCCTCCCAGCCCCGCGGACCAAGGCTATAGCCCACGGGCCTCGGTGACTATTTCACTGTGTTGCGCTGGGCTTGTCTTGCCATTTAGGGCAAGCTTCGACCGTAATACCGCGGGCACCACGAGGACCCTCGAAAAGGCCGGACCCATTTCGTGACCCAGGCCCGAAACCCCTCCCGGCCCCAGGGACCAAGGCTATAGCCCACCGGCCTCGGTGACTATTCCAGCAGCTGCGCTGGGCATTTCTTGTCATTTTAGGGCGGGCCTCGACCGTAGCCTCCCAGGCACGAGGACCCTCGAAAAAGCTGTACCCATTTCCGACGCACCTCCCCACCCCCCCGGACCAAAAGCGATATCCCACCGGCCACGGCAACTATTTAACGCGCAGCGCCGCTGGGCATTTTTTGCCATTTTAGGGCACGCGTCTGACCGTAGCCGCCCCCAGGGGACACGAGGACCCTCGAAAAAGCTGCCATTTCCGACTCCCGAGCCCCAGGCGTCCCTCGGCCCCGCGGACCAAAGGCTATAGCCCACCGGCCTCGGTGACTATTTCCGCAGCGATCTGCTGGGCATTTCTTGCTATTTTGGGCGGGCTTCCGACCGTAGCCTCCAGCAGGCACCACGAGGACCCTCGAAAACTGTGCCATTTCCGAGCACCTCCCCAACCCCGCGGACCAAAGGCTATATCCCACACGGCCTCGGCGACTATTTCCGCTCGGCGCTGGGCATTTCTTGCCATTTAGGCGATCCACAGCGTAGCCTCCCCAGGCGCGAGGACCCTCGAAAGCATGCCCATTTCCGACACAGGCCTGAATGCCCTCCCAACCCCGGGCCAAGGCTATAGCCCACCGGCCTCGGCGACTATTTACCGCGCTCTGCCGCTGGGCATTTCTTGCTATTTTCGGCAGGCTTTTGATCGTAGCCTCCCACTGGGCACACGAGGACCCTCGAAAAGCTGCCATTTCCGGCGAGCCCCAAAACTTCCTCCCGACCCCGTGGACCCAAGGCTATAGCCCACGGCCTCGGTGACAATTTCCGCAGCTGCGCGCTGGGCATTTCTTGTCCTTTTAGGGCAGGCCTCGACCGTAGCCTCCCGCAGGCACGAGGACCCTCGAAAAGGCGTACCCATTTCGGCCCTCCCCAACCCCGCGGACCAAAGGCTATCCCACCGGCCTCGATGACTATTTCCGCGGCTGTGCGCTGGGCATTTCTTGCCATTTTAGGGCATGCCCTGACCGTGGCCTCCCCCTTGGGGCGCGAGGACCCTCGAAAAGGCTGTACCCATTTCCGACACCAGGCCCCGAGCGCCTCCCCGGCCCCGCGGGCCAATGGCTATAGCCGACCGGCCTCGGCGACTATTTCCGCAGCGCTGCTGCTGGGCATTTCTTGCCATTTTAGCGCGAGCCTCACGACCCGGTAACCTCCCAGCAGGCTGCGAGGACACTCGAAAGCGTACCCATTTCGGCGGCCGGAGCCCGAACCCCCTTCCCGACCCCCAGCGGACCCAGGCTATAGACCACCGGCCTCGGCGGACTATTTCACAGCGATGCGCGCTGGGCATTTCTTGCCATTTTAAGCGCAGCCTTCTGACCGTAGCCTCAGCCCAGGCACGAGGACCGTCGAAAAGGCGTACCCATTTCGGCGCCCCTCGGCCCCGCAGACCAAAGGCTATATATCCGAGCCTCGGCGACTATTTCACGCGTTGTGCGCTGGGCATTTCTTGCCATTTAGGGCAGGCCCACGACCGTAGCCTCCCAATGAGCTGCGAGGACCCTCGAAAACTGTACCCATTTCCGACACGGGCCCAAAACCCCCCCCAACCCCCGCGGACCAAAGGCAATAGCCCACGGCCTCGGTGACTATTTCCCGTGTGCTTGCCATTTTAGGGCAGGCCTCGGCCGTAAGCCTCCCAGGCTACGAGGACCCTCGTAAAGACATGCCATTTCCGATGACGAGCCCGAAACCCCTCCCAGCCCCGCCGACCAAAGTCAATAGCCCACGGCCTCGGTGACTATTTCCGTGCTGCGCGCTGGGCATTTCTTGCCATTTTGGGCAGGCCTCGGCCGTAGCCTCCCCAGGCACGAGGATCCTCGCAAGACTGTACCCATTTCCGGCGTCCGAGAGACCCGAGCGCCCTCCCAGTCCCGCGGACCAAAGGCTATCGCCCACCGGCCTCGGCGACTATTTCACGCTGCGCCGCTGGGCATGTCTTGGCATTTTAGGGCAGGCTTCTGACCGTAGCCTCCCACTGGCACCACGAGGACCCTCGTAAAGACTGCCATTTCCGCCGACCCGAGCCCCGAAACCCCCTCCCCAACCCCCGCGGACCAAAGGCTATAGCCCACCGGCCTCGGTGACTATTTCACGCGCTGCGCCGCTGGGCATTTTTTGTCATTTTAGGGCAGGCCTCTGACCGTAGCCTCCCACGGGGCACACGAGGACCCTCGAAAAGACTTTACACATTTCCGATGCCCCTCCCCAACCCCCGCAGACCAAAGGCTATAGCCCACCGGCCTCGACGACTATTTCACGCGCTGCGCTTTCTTGCCATTTAGGGCGAGGCCCTGACCGTAGCCTCCCCTTTGGGCACCACGAGGACCCTCGAAAAGGCTTTACCCATTTCGGCCCTCCCCAACCCCCGCAGACCAAAGGCTATAGCCCACCGGCCTCGACGACTATTTCACGCGCTGCGCCGCTGGGCATTTCTTGCCATTTTAGGGCAGGCCCTGACCGTAGCCTCCCACTGGGCACACGAGGACCCTCGAAAAGGCTTTACCCATTTCCGACGCCCCTCCCCAACCCTCGCAGACCAAAGGCTATAGCCCACCGGCCTCGACGACTATTTCACGCGCTGCGCCGCTGGGCATTTCTTGCCATTTTAGGGCAGGCCCTGACCGTAGCCTCCCACTGGGCACACGAGGACCGTCGAAAAGACTGTACCCATTTCCGACGAACAGATCCCCCGAAACCCCCTTTCTAACCCCCGTGGACCAAAGGCTATAGCCCACCGGCCTCGGCGACTATTTTGGCGCTGCGCGCTGGGCATTTCTTGCTATTTTAGGGCAGACTTCTGATCGTAGCCTCCCAGGCACGAGGACCCTCGAAAAACTGTACCCATTTCCGGCGCCCTCCCAGCGCGGACCAAGGCTATAGCCCACCGGCCTCGGCGACTATTTCAGCGCTGCGCGCTGGGCATTTCTTGCCATTTAGGGCAGGCTGACCGTAGCCTCCCAGGCACCACGAGGACCGTCGAAAAGACTGTACCCATTTCCGGCGACGAGCCGAAACCCCCTCCCGAACCCCAGCGGACCAAGGCTATAGCCCGCGGCCTCGGTGACTATTTCCCGTGCTGCGCGCTGGATATTTCTTACCATTTAGGGCAGGCCTCTGGCCGTAGCCTCCCAGGCACCGAGGACCCTCGAAAAGACTGTACCCATTTCGTGACACGAGTCCTAAAGCCTCCCGGTCCCCAGCGGACCAAAGGCTGGACCGCAGGCCTCATTGACTATTTCAGGCTGCGCCGCTGGGCATTTCTTGCCACCATTTTAGGGTGGGCTTCGACCGTAGCCTCCATTGGGCCCAGGTACTAGGACCCTTGAAAGAGCATGTACCCATTTTTAAGCGGGCAGGCCCTGAGCCCCTCCCGACCCCGCAGACCAAGCCTATAGCCCGGCCTCGGTGACTATTTCATAGCAGCTGCGCCCGGCTGGAGGCATTTTTACCATTTAAGCGTGAGGCCTCGAGACGTAGCCTCCCCGCCCAGGCTGCGAGGACCCTCGAAAGGCATGCCCATTTCCGGCGGCGGGCCCGAAACCCCTCCCGGACCCGCGGACCAAAAGGCTATAGCCCACCGACCTCGGTGACTATTTCACCAGCTGCGCGTGGGCATTTCTTGCCATTTTAGGCGGGCTTCTGAATGTAGCCTCCTTTGGGCTACGAGGACCCTCGAAAAGCGGTACTCATTTTCGATGACGAGCCCTAAAACCCTCCCCGGACCCCAGCGGACAAAAGGCTGATAGCCCACCGGCCTCGATGACTATTTCACAGCGGCTGCGCTCTTTGGGCATTTTTGCCATTTTAGAGCAGGCCTCTCACGTAGCCTCCACTTTGGGCTGCGAGGACCCTCGAAAAAGGCTGCCATTTCCGGCGACCGAGCCCCGAAACCCCTCCCAGCCCCGGACCAAAGGCTATAGCCCACCGGCCTCGGTGACTATTTCCCGCGCTGCGCCGTTGGGCATTTCTTGCCATTTTTGGGCAGGCCTCTGACCGTAGCCTCCCACTGGGTACACGAGGACCCTCAAAAAGACTGTACCCATTTCGAGCAGCGGCGCCGAGCGCCCTCCCGACCCCGCGGACCAAAGGCTGTAGCCCGCGGCCTCGTTGACTATTTCCGCGGCTGGCGCTGGGCATTTCTTGCCATTTTAGGGTAGGCTTCTGACCGTAGCCTCCCACTGGGCACACTAGGACCCTTGAAAAGACTGTACCCATTTTCGACGACCAGAGCCCCCTAAACCCCCTACCCAACCCCCGCGGACCAAAGCCTATAGCCCACTGGCCTCGGTGACTATTTCACGCGCTGCGTCGCTGGGCATTTTTTGCAATTTTAGGGCAGGCCTCTGACCGTAGCCTCCCACTGGGCACACGAGGACCCTCGAAAAGACTGTACCCATTTCCGGACAGGCCCCGAAACCCCTGCAACCCCCGCGGACCAAAAGGCTATGGCCACCGGCCTCGGTGACTATTTCCTGAGCTGCGCCTTCTGGGCATTCTTGCCATTTTAGGGCTTCTGAACGTAGCCTCCCACTGGGCACACGAGGACCCTTGAAAAGACAGTACTCATTTTCGAGGACCAGAGCCCCCTAAAACCACTCCCCAACCCCCGCGGACCAAAGGCTATAGCCCACCGGCCTCAGTGACTATTTCACGCGCTGCGCTGGTGGGCATTTTTTGCCATTTTAGGGCAGGCCTCTCACCGTAGCCTCCCACTGGGCACACGAGGACCCTCGAAAAGACTGTACCCATTTCGGACGCCCAGAGCCCCCGAACGCCCCTCCCCAACGCCCGCGGACCAAAGGCTATAGGCCACCGGCCTCGGCGACTATTTCACGCGCTGCGCCCCTGGGCATGTCTTTCCATTTTAGTGTAGGCTTCTGACCGTAGCCTCCCACTGGGCGCACGAGGACCCTCGAAAAGACTGTACCCATTTCCGTGGCGAGCCCCGAAACCCATCCCCAACCCCCAGCGGACCAAAGGCTATAGCCCGGCCTCGGTGACTATTTCCCGCTGCGCGCTGGGCATTTCTTGTCATTTAGGCGAGCCTCTGACCGTAGCCTCCCACGCAGGGCACCACATTGACCCTCGAAAAGACTGTGCCATTTCAGCGCCCCTCCCCAACCCCGCGGACCAAGGCTATAGCCCACCTGCCTCGGCGACTATTTCCTGCTGCGCCCGGCTGGGCATTCTGTCATTTAGGGCAGGCCCTGACCGTAGCCTCCCCGCTGAGCGCGAGGACCCTCGAAAAGACTGTACCCATTTCCGACACCCAGAGCCCCCGAACGCCCCTCCCAACCCCCGCGGGCCAAAGGCTATAGCCCACCGGCCTCGGCGACTATTTCACGCGCTGCGCCGCTGGACATTTCTTGCCATTTTAGGGCGGGCTTCTGACCGTAGCCTCCCACTGGGCTCACGAGGACCCTCGAAAAGACTGCACCCATTTCCGACGACCAGAGCCCCCGAAACCCCCTCCCCAACGCCCGCGGACAAAGGCCATAGCCCACCGGCCTCAGTGACTATTTCACGCGCTGCGCCGCTGGGCATTTCTTGCATTTTAGGGCAGGCCTCTGACCGTAGCCACCCACAAGGTACACGAGGACCCTCGAAAAGACTGTACCCATTTCGGATGGCCAGAGCCCCCGAACGCCCCTCCCCAACCCCCGTGGACCAAAGGCTATAGCCCACCGGCCTCGGTGACTATTTCCTGCAGCTGCGCCTTTGGGTATTTTGGCATTTAGGGCAGGCCTCGGCCGTAGCCTCAGCCCAGGCACATGAGGACCCTTGAAAGGCATGTACCCATTTCCGACAGGCGAGCCCCGAAACCCCTCCCGGCCCAGCGGACCCAGGCTATAGCCCACCAGCCTCAGTGACTATTTCACGCACTGCGCCGCCGGGTATTTTTTGGCATTTTAGGGCAGGCTTCTGATCGTAGCCTCCCACTGGGCACACGAGGACCCTCGAAAAGACTGTACCCATTTCCGACGCCCAGAGCCCTAAAACTTCCCTCCCCAACCCCCGCGGACCAAAGGCTATAGCCCACCGGCCTCGGTGACCATTTCACGCGCTGCGCCGCTGGGCTTTTCTTGCCATTTTAGCGCAGGCCTCTGACCGTAGCCTCCCACTGGGCACACGAGGACCCTCGAAAAGACTGTACCCATTTCCGACGCCCCTCCCCAACCCCCGCGGACCAAAGGCTATAGCCCACCGGCCTCGGCGACTATTTCACGCGCTGCGCCGCCGGGTATTTCTTGCCATTTTAGGGCAGGCCTCTGACCATAGCCTCCCGCTTTGAGTGCGAGGACCCTCGAAAGGCTGTGCCATTTCCGACACCAAGAGCCCCAGCCCTCCCCAGCCCCAGCGGGCCGGCCTATAGCCCACGGCCTCGGCCACTATTTCATCGCTCGCGCTGGACATTTCTTGCCATTTAGGGCAGGCTTCTGGCCGTAGCCTCCACTAGGCACCGAGGACCCTCAAAGACTGTACCCATTTCCGAGCCCAGAACCCCAGGCGGCCCTCCCCGGCCCCAGCGGACCAAAGGCTGTAGCCCACCTACCTCGGCGACTATTTCGCACGCTGCGCCGGTGGGCATTTCTTGTCATTTCAGGGAAGGCCTCTGACCGTAGCCTCCCAGGCACACGAGCACCCTCGAAAAGGCTGTACCCATTTCCGGCGGCCAGGCCGAAACCCCTCCCAGCCCCGTGGACCAAGGCTATAGCCCACCGGCCTCGGCGACTATTTCAGCGCTGCGCTGCATTTCTTGCCATTTTAGGGCAGGCCTCGACCGTAGCCTCCCCTGGGCACCGAGGACCCTCAAAAGACTGTACCCATTACCGGCGCCCAGGCCCCGAGCGCCTCCCGGCCCCGCGGACCAAGGCTGTGACCACGGCCTCGGCGACTATTTCACAGCTGCGCGCTGGGCATTTCTTGCATTTTAGGGCAGGCCTCGACCGTAGCCTCCCTGAGTACGAGGACCCTCGAAAAGGCTGTACCCATTTCGGATGGCGAGCCCCGAGCGCCTCCCAACCCCGTGGACAAAGGCTATAGCCCACCGGCCTGACATTGACTATTTCATCTTTGCCGCTGGGTATTTTTGGCATTTTAGGGCGGGCCTC
Source organism: Citropsis articulata (assembly GCA_030449925.1). Lineage (NCBI taxonomy): Eukaryota > Viridiplantae > Streptophyta > Magnoliopsida > Sapindales > Rutaceae > Citropsis > Citropsis articulata. The sequence continues at coordinate 82,602 of JASUUH010000017.1, read as the reverse complement.
TGACCGTAGCCTCTGCCCAGGCACATGAGGACCCTTGAAAGACTGTACCCATTTCCGATGACGAGCCCGAAACCCCTCCCGACCCCAGCGGACAAACGGCGATAGCCCTCCCGCCTCAGTGACTATTTCACGCGCTGCGCCGCTGGGTATTTTTGCAGCATTTTAGGCGGGCCTCGGCCGTAGCCTCCTCCCAGGCACATGAGGACCCTTGAAAAGACTGTACCCATTTTCGTGACGAGCCCGAAACACCTTCCCGACCCCGGACCAAAGGCTATAGCCCACCGGCCTCGGCGACTATTTGGCAGCTGCGCGCTAGGCATTTCTTCCTATTTTAGGGCGAGGCTTCTGATCGTAGCCTCCAGCTGGGCACGAGATCTCGAAAAGACTGTATCCATTTCCGGCGCGAGCCACTAAAACTTCCCTCCCCGGACCCCAGCGGACCAAGGCTATAGCCCACCGGCCTCGGTGACCATTTCCTTGCAGCGCTGCGCGCTGGGCTTTTCTTGCCATTTTAAGCGCGGGCCTCTGACCGTAGCCTCCCCTTTGAGGCACCGAGGACCCTCGAAAAAGCTGTACCCATTTCCGGCGCCCTCCCGGCCCCGCGGACCAGGCTATAGCCCACCGGCCTCGGCGACTATTTCCGCGAGCTGCGCGCTGGGTATTTCTTGCCATTTTAGGGCAGGCCTGACCGTAGCCTCTCCCCAGGCGCGAGGACCCTCGAAAAGACTGTACCCATTTCCGACACCAAGAGCCCCCGAAAGCCCCTCCCCAACCCCCGCGGGCCAAACGCTATAGCCCACCGGCCTCGGCCACTATTTCATGCGCTGCGCCGCTCGACATTTCTTGCCATTTTAGGGCAGGCTTCTGAGCGTAGCCTCCCACTGGGCACACGAGGACCCTCCAAGGCATTGTACCCATTTCCGGCGCCCAGAACCCCAGGCGGCCCTCCCGGCCCCAGCGGACCAAGGCTATAGCCACCTGCCTCGGCGGCTGACTATTTCCGCGCAGCGCCGCCGGGCATGTCTTGCCATTTTAGGGCAGGCTTCTGACCGTAGCCTCCCACTGGGCACAACAGTACCCTCAAAAAGACTGTGCCATTTCCGGCGGCCAGGCCCGAAACCCCTCCCCGGCCCCGTGGACCAGGCTATAGCCCACGGCCTCGGCGACTATTTCGCGGCGCTGCGCGCTGGGCATTTCTTCTATTTTAGTGCGGGCTTCGATCGTAGCCTCCCCGGGCACATGAGGACCCTCGAAAAAGACTGTACCCATTTCCGGCGCCGAGCCTAGAACTTCCCTCCACACCCCCCGCGGACCACAGGCTACAGCCGACCGGCCTCGGTGACCCTCTCACGCGCTGCGCCGCTGGGCATTTCTTGCCAGATTAGCGCAGGCCTCAGACTGTAGCCTCCCCCCGGGCACACGAGGACCCTCAAAAAGACTGTACCCATTTCGACGGCGAACCCCGAACCCCTCCCCAGCCCCAGCGGACCAGGCTATAGACCACCGGCCTCGGCGACTGTTTCGCGATGCGCCGCTGGGTTTTTCTTGCCATTTAGGGCAGGCTTCTGACCGTAGCCTCCCGGGCTACGAGGACCCTCGAAGACTGTGCCATTTCCGATGCGAGGCCCCGAACCCCCAAGCCCCGCGGACCAAAGGCTATAGCCCACCGGCCTCGGCGAGTATTTCACGCACTGCGCCGCTGGGCATTTCTTATCATTTTAGGGCAGGCTTTTGCCCGTAGCCTCCCACTGGGCACACGAGGACCCTCGAAAAGACTGTACCCATTTCCGACACCCAGAGCCCCCGAACGCCCCTCCTCAACCCCCGCGGACCAAAGGCTATAGCGCACCGGCCTCAGCGACTATTTCACGCGCTGCGCCGCTGGGCATGTCTTGCCATTTTAGGGCAGGCTTCTGACCGTAGCCTCCCACTGGGCACAAGTGGACCCTCGAAAAGACTGTACCCATTTCCGACACCCAGAGCCCCCGAACGCCCCTCCTCAACCCCCGCGGACCAAAGGCTATAGCGCACCGGCCTCAGCGACTATTTCACGCGCTGCGCCGCTGGGCATGTCTTGCCATTTTAGGGCAGGCTTCTGACCGTAGCCTCCCACTGGGTACAAGTGGACCCTCAAAAAGACTGTACCCATTTCTGACGACCAGAGCCCCCGAAACCCCCTCCCCAACCCCCGCGGACCAAAGGCTATAGCCCACCGGCCTCGGCGACTATTTCATGCGCTGCGCCGCTGGGTATTTCTTGCCATTTTAGGGCAGGCTTCTGACCGTAGCCTCCCACTGGGCACACGAGGACCCTCGAAAAGACTGTACCCATTTCCGACGCACAGAGCCCCAGAACTTCCCTCCCCAACCCCCGCGGACCAAAGGCTATAGCCCACCGGCCGCGGCGGCGATTTCCCGCGGGGCGCCGGTGGGCATTGCTTGCCATTTAGGGCGAGCCTCGACCGTAGCCTCCCACCCAGGCACACGAGGACCCTCGAAAAGACTGTACCCATTTCGGCGACGAGGCCCCTTAAACCCCTCGCCAACCCCAGCGGACCAAAGGCTATAGCCCACGCCTCGTTGACTATTTCACGGCGCTGCGCTGGGTATTTCTTGCCATTTTAGGGCGGGCTTGACCGTAGCCTCCCACTGGGCACGAGGACCCTCGAAAAGAATGTACCCATTTCCGACGACCAGAGCCCCTAAACCCCCACCCAACCCCCGCCGACCAAAGGCTATAGCCCCCCCGCCGCGGTGAATATTTCACCCGCTGCGCCGCAGGGCATTTATTCCCATTTTTTGCCAGGCTTCTGACCGTAGCCTCCCCAGGCTGCGAGGACCCTTGAAAGAGCTGTACCCATTTTCGACTACGAGCCACTAAACACCCTCCTCAACCCCAGCGGACCAAAGGCTATAGCCCACCGGCCTCGGTGACTATTTCACGCAGCGGCTGCGGCATTCTTGCCATTTTGGGCAGGCTTCTAACCGTAGCCTTCCACTTGTGCACATGAGGACCCTCGAAAAGGCGGTACCAATTTCCGGCGCCCGAGCCCTGACGCCTCCCAGCCCCCACGGACCAAAGGCTATAGCCCACCGGCCTCGGCTATTTCACGCTGCGCTGGGCATGTCTTGCCATTTTAGGGCGAGTTACATTGTAGCCTCCAGCGGGCGCGAGGACCCTCGAAAAGACTGTACCCATTTCCGACGACCAGAGCCCCCGAAACCGCCTCCCCAACCCCCTTGGACCAAAGGCTATAGCCCACCGGCCTCGGCGACCGTTTCACGCGCTGCGCCGCAGGGTATTTCTTGCCATTTTAGGGCAGGCTTCTGACCGTAGCCTCCACGGGCTGCGAGGACCCTCGAAAAGGCTGCCCATTTCCGGCGAGCCCCGGCGCCCCTCCAACCCGGCGGACCAAGGCTATAGCCCACCGGCCTCGGTGACTATTTCAGCGCTGCGCGCTGGGCATTTCTTGCCATTTAGGGCAGGCCTCGACCGTAGCCTCCCCCGGGCGCGAGGACCCTCGAAAAGGCTGTACCCATTTCGACAGCAGGCCCTTAAACCCCTCGCCAACCCCGCGGACCCTATAGCCCACGGCCTCGTTGACTATTTCAGCTGCGCGCTGGGTATTTCTTGCCATTTTAGGGCGGGCATCTGACCGTAGCCTCCCTTTGGGCACGAGGACCCTCGAAAAGACTGTACCCAATTTCGTCGACCTTATCATCATAAACCCCCTCCCCAACCCCCGCGGACCAAAGGCTATAGCCCACCGGCCTCGTTGACTATTTCACGCGCTGCGCCGCTGGGTATTTCTTGCCATTTTAGGGCAGGCTTCTGACCGTAGCCTCCCACTGGGCACACGAGGACCCTTGAAAAGACTGTACCCATTTTCGACTACCAGAACTCCTAAACCCCCTCCTCAACCCCCGCGGACCAAAGGATATAGCCCACCGGCCTCGGTGACTATTTCACGCGCTGCGCCGCTGGGCATTTTTTGCCATTTTAGGGCAGGCCTCTGACTGTAGCCTTCCTGTGCACATGAGGACCCTCGAAAGGCGGTACCAATTTCCGGCGCCCAGGCCCTGACGCCCCTCCCCAACCCCACGGACCCAAAGGCTGGCCCACCGGCCTCGGCAACTATTTCCGCGCTGCGCGCTGGGCATGTCTTGCCATTTTAGAGGCGGGGTTACGGTAGCCTCCAGCCCCGGGCACGCGAGGACCCTCGAAAAGGCTGTACCCATTTCCGGCTGACGAGCCCCGAAACCGCCTCCCCGGCCCCCTTGGACCAGGCTATAGCCCACCGGCCTCGGCGACCGTTTCGCAGCGCTGCGCGCGGTATTTCTTGCCATTTAGGGCAGGCTTCTGACCGTAGCCTCCCGCCCAGGCACGAGGACCCTCGAAAAGACTGTACCCATTTCCGAGGACCAGAGCCCCGAGCGCCTCCCACCGGCGGACCAAGGCTATAGCCCACCGGCCTCGGTGACTATTTCACCTCGCGCTGGGCATTTCTTGCCATTTTAGGGCAGGCCTCTGACCGTAGCCTCCCCAGGGCACGAGGACCCTCGAAAAGGCTGCCATTCGACAGCAGGCCCCTTAAACCCCCTCGCCAACCCCCGCGGACCAAAGGCTATAGCCCACCGGCCTCGTTGACTATTTCACGCGCTGCGCCGCTGGGTATTTCTTGCCATTTTAGGGCAGGCTTCTGACCGTAGCCTCCCACTGGGCACACGAGGACCCTCGAAAAGACTGTACCCATTTTCGACGGGCCCCTTAAACCCCTCGCCAACCCCGCGGACCAAAGGCTATAGCCCACAGCACTCGTTGAATATTTCACGCGGCTGCGCTGGGTATTTCTTGCCATTTTAGGGCAGGCTTGACCGTAGCCTCCCACCCAGGCACACGAGGACCCTTGAAATGACTGTACCCATTTTCGACTACCAGAGCCCCCTAAACCCCCTCCTCAACCCCCGCGGACCAAAGGCTATAGCCCACCGGCCTCGGTGACTAATTCCAGCAGCTGCGGCCTGGGCATTTCTTGCCATTTTGGGCAGGCTTCTTGTAGCCTTCCACTGTGCACATGAGACCCTCGAAAAGCGGTACCAATTTCCGGCGCCCGAGCCTGACGCCCCTCCCGGCCCCACGGACCAAAGGCTATAGCCCACCGGCCTCGGCAACTATTTCACGCGCTGCGCCGCTGGGCATGTCTTGCCATTTTAGGACAGGGTTCTGATTGTAGCCTCCAACTGGGCACACGAGGACCCTCGAAAAGACTGTACCCATTTCCGACGCCCAGAGCCCCCGAACGCCCCTCCCAACCCCGGCGGACCAAAGGCTATAGCCCACCGGCCTCGGTGACTATTTCACGCGCTGCGCCGCTGGGCATTTCTTGCCATTTTAGGGCAGGCTTCTGACCGGAGCCTCCCACTGGGCACACGAGGACCCTCAAAAAGACTGTACCCATTTCCGACGCCCAGAGCCCCAGAACTTCCCTCGCCAACCCCCACGGACCAAAGGCTATAGCACCCCCTCCTCAACCCCCGCGGACCAAAGGCTATAGCCCACCAGTGACTATTTCACGCGATGCGCCGCTGGGCATTTTTTGCCATTTTAGGGCAGGCCTCTGACCGTACCCTCCCACTGGGCACACGAGGACCCTCGAAAAGACTGTACCCATTTCTGACGACCAGAACCCCCGAAACACCTTCCCCAACCCCCGCGGACCAAAGGCTATAGCCCACCGGCCTCGGCGACTATTTCACGCGCTGCGCCGCTTGGCATTTCTTGCCATTTTAGGGCAGGCTTCTGACCGTAGCCTCCCACTGGGCACACGAGGAACCTCGAAGAGACTGTACCCATTTTTGAAGACCAGAGCCCCCTAAACCCCCTCCCCAACCCCCGCGGACCAAAGGCTATAGCCCACCGGCCTCGGTGTCTTTTTCGCAGCTGCGCCCGCTGGGCATATCCTGCCATTTGGGCGGGCTGACCGTAGCCTCCCACTGGGCACACGAGGATCCTTGGAAAGACTATACCCATTTCCGACGACCAGAGCCCCCGAAACCCCATCCCCAACCCCCGCGGACCAAAGGCTATAGCCCACCGGCCTCGGCGACGATTTCACGCGCTGCGCCGCTGGGCATTTCTTGCCATTTTAGGGCAGGCCTCTGACCGTAGCCTCCCACTGGGCACACGAGGACCCTCGAAAAGACTGTACCCATTTCTGACGACCAGAGCCCCTTAAACCCCCTCGCCAACCCCCGCGGACCAAAGGCTATAGCCCACCGGCCTCGTTGACTATTTCACGCGCTGCGCCGCTGGGTATTTCTTGCCATTTTAGGGCAGGCTTCTGACCGTAGCCTCCCACTGGGCACGCGAGGACCCTCGAAAAGACTGTACCCATTTTCGACGACCAGAGCCCCCTAAACCCCCTCCTCAACCCCCGCGGACCAAAGGCTATAGCCCACCGGCCTCGGGGACTATTTCACGCGCTGCGCCGCTGGGCATTTTTTGCCATTTTAGGGCAGGCTTCTGACCGTAGCCTCCCACTGGGCACACGAGGACCCTCGAAAAGACTGTACCCATTTCCGATGCCCAGAGCCCCAGAACTTCCCTCCCCACCCCAGCGGACCAAGGCTATAGCCACCGGCCTCGGCGACCATTTCACAGCGCCGCTGGGCATTTCTTGCCATTTTAGGGCAGGCCTCGGACCGTAGCCTCGCCAGGCACCACGAGGACCCTCAAAGGCTGTACCCATTTCCGGCGGGCCCCAGAACTTCCTCCCAACCCCGCGGACCAAGGCTATAGCCCACCGGCCTCGGCGGCGATTTCATCGCTGCGCTGCTGGGCATTTCTTGCCATTGAGCAGGCCTCGACGTAGCCTCCCCCTGGGCTACGAGGACCCTCGAAAGGCTGTACCCATTTCGTGACGAGCCCGCCCCTCGCCAACTCCCGCGGACCAAAGGCTATAGCCCACCGGCCTCGTTGACTATTTCACGCGCCGCGCCGCTGGTATTTCTTGCCATTTTAGGGCGGGCTTGGCCGGAGCCTCCCTGAGCACGCGAGGACCCTCGAAAAGACTGTACCCATTTTCGGCGACCCGAGCCCTAACCCCTCCTCAACCCCCAGCGGACCAAGGCTATAGCCCACCGGCCTCGGTGACTATTTCACGCGCTGCGCCGTTGGGCATTTTGTCATTTTAGGGCAGGCTTCTGACCGTAGCCTCTGCCCAGGCTACGAGGACCCTCGAAAGGCTGTACCCATTTCGGCGAGCCCCGAACTTCCTCCCAGCCCCAGCGGACCAAATGCTATAGCCCACCGGCCTCGGCGACCATTTCACGCTGCGCGCTGGGCATTTCTTGCCATTTAGGGCGAGCCTCGACCGTAGCCTCCCATGGGCACCACGAGGACCCTCAAAAACTGTACCCATTTCGGCCCCAGGCCCAGGCGTCCCTCCCCAGACCCTCGCGGACCAGGCTATAGCCCACCGGCCTCGGCGACCATTTCAGCCTGCGCGCTGGGCATTTCTTGCCATTTAGGGCGGGCCTCGACCGTAGCCTCCCAGCTGCACGAGGACCCTCAAAAGGCGTACCCATTTCGTGACCGGAACCCCTTAAACCCCTTGCCAACCCCAGCGGACCAGGCTATAGCCCACCGGCCTCGTTGACTATTTCAGCGCTGCGCTGGTATTTCTTGCCATTTTAGGGCGGGCTTCTGACCGTAGCCTCCCCATTGGGCACGAGGACCCTTGAAAGACTGTACCCATTTTTAGACTACGAGCCCTAAACCCCTGCTCACCCCCGCGGACCAAAGGCTATATCCCACCGGCCTCGGTGACTATTTCACGCGCTGCGCCGCTGGGCATTTTTTGCCATTTTAGGGCAGGCTTCTGACCGTAGCCTCCCACTGGGCACACGAGGACCCTCGAAAAGACTGTACCCATTTCCGACGCCCAGAGCCCCAGAACTTCCCTCCCAACCCCCGCGGACCAAAGGCTATAGCCCACCGGCCTCGGCGACCATTTCACGCGCTGCGCTGCTGGGCATTTCTTGCCATTTTAGGGCAGGCCTCTGACCGTAGCCTCCCACTGGGCACACGAGGACCCTCGAAAGGCATGCCATTTCCGGCCAGAGCCCCAGGCGTCCCTCCGAACCCCCGCGGACCAAGGCTATAGCCCACCGGCCTCGGCGACCATTTCACGCTGCGCCGCTGGGCATTTCTTGCCATTTAGGGCAGGCCTTGGACCGTAGCCTCCCACTGGGCACGAGGACCCTCCAAAATGCTGTACCCATTTCCGGCGAGCCCCAGAACTTCCCTCCCGGCCCCAGCGGACCAAGGCTATAGCCCACCGGCCTCGTTGACTATTTCACTGTGACTGCGCGCTGGGTATTTCTTGCCATTTTAGGGCGGGCTTACCGTAGCCTCCCCCAGGGACACGAGGACCCTTGAAGGCCTGTACCCATTTTATTTGCCGAGCCCTAAACCCCCTCCTCGGCCCCAGCGGACCAAAGGCTATGGCCACCGGCCTCGGTGACTATTTCCTGCTGCGCTTGCTGGGCATTTTGCCATTTTAGGGCGGGCCTCATTGTAGCCTCCCCTTTGGGCACGAGGGACCCTCGAAAAGACAGTACCCATTTTCGTGACGAGCCCTAAACCCCTCCCGACCCTCGCGGACCAAGGCTATAGCCCACCGGCCTCGGCGACTATTTCGCAGCGCTGCGCTTGGCTGCATGTCTTGCCATTTATGGCGGGGCTTGACCGTAGCCTCCCGGGCACCGAGGACCCTCGAAAAGACTGTACCCATTTTCGAGGACGAGCCCTAAACCCCTCCCAACCTCGCGGACCAAGGCTATAGCCACGGCCTCGGCGACTATTTCTCGCTGCGCGCTGGGCATGTCTTGCCATTTTAAGGGCAGGCTTCTGACCGTAGCCTCCCCGCAGACACCACGAGGAACCTCGAAAAGACTGTACCCATTTCCGGCGACGAGCCCCTAAGCCCCTCCCAACCCCAGCGGACCAGGCTATAGCCCACGGCCTCGGTGACTATTTCTGCCTTGGCGCGCTGGGCATTTCTTGCCATTTAGGGCGGGCTTCGGCCGTAGCCTCCCAGGCACAGAGGACACTCGAAAAGGCTGTACCCATTTTCGATGACGAGCCCCTAAACCCCTCCCAACCCTCGCGGACCAAAGGCTATAGCCCACGGCCTCGGCGACTATTTCCGCGCTGCGCGCTGGGCATGTCTTGCCATTTTAGGCGGGCTTGACCGTAGCCTCCACTGATCACACGAGGACCCTCGAAAAAGACTGTACCCATTTCCGGCGCGAGCCCGAGCCCCGAACATCCCTCCCAGCCCAGCGGACAAGGTTGCCAGCGGCCTCGGCGACCGTTTCACTCGCTGCGCAGCTGGGCATTTCTTGCCATTTTAGGGCAGGCCTCTGACCGTGGCGTCCCGGCTGGGCACCACGAGGACCGCCCTTGAAAGATTGTACCTATTTCCGTCGACCAGAGCCCCTAAACCCCTCCCGGCCCCGCGGACCAAAGGCTATAGCCCACCGGCCTCGGCGACTATTTCGCTAGCTGCGCCGCTGGGCATTTCTTGACATTTTAGGGCAGGCCTCGACCGTAGCCTCGGCCGCTGGGCACCGAGGACCCTCGAAAGATTGTACCTATTTCCGACGACGAGCCCCTAAACCCCTCCCCGGCCCCGCGGACCAAGGCTATGGCCCACGGCCTCGGCGACTATTTCCGCAGCTGCGCGCTGGGCATTTCTTGCCATTTTAGGGCGAGGCTTCGACCGTAGCCTCCCCGCAGGCACAGAAAGGCTTCGAAAAGACTGTACCCATTTTCGATGACCAGAGCCCCCTAAACCCCCTCCCCAACCCTCGCGGACCAAAGGCTATAGCCCACCGGCCTCGGCGACTATTTCACGCGCTGCGCCGCTGGGCATTTCTTGCCATTTTAGGGCAGGCTTCTGACCGTAGCCTCCCACTGATCACACGAGGACCCTCGAAAAGACTGTACCCATTTCCGACGCCCAGAGCCCCAGAACATCCCTCCCCAACCCCCGCGGACAAAGGTTATAGCCCACCGGCCTCGGCGACCGTTTCACTCGCTGCGCCGCTGGGCATTTCTTGCCATTTTAGGGCAGGCCTCTGACCGTAGCGTCCCGCTGGGCACACGAGGACCCTTCAAAAGATTGTACCTATTTCCGACGACCAGAGCCCCCTAAACCCAGTCCCCAACCCCCGCGGACCAAAGGCTATAGCCCACCGGCCTCGGCGACTATTTCACGCGCTGCGCCGCTGGGCATTTCTTGCCATTTTAGGGCAGGCTTCTGACCGTAGCCTCCCACCCAGGCTGCGAGGGCCCTCGAATAGACTGTGCCATTTTCGGCCAGGCCCTAAGCCTCCCCTCCCGGCCCCAGCGGACCAAAGGCTATAGCCCACGGCCTCGGCGACTATTTCGCACGGCTGCGCGCTGGGCATGTCTTGCTATTTTATGGCGGGCTTGACCGTAGCCTCCCACGGGGACACGAGGACCCTCGAAAGACTGTACCCATTTCCGATGACGAGCCCTAAACCACCTCCCCAACCCCCGCGGACCAAAGCTATAGCCCACCGGCCTCGGTGACTATTTCACGCGCTGCGCCGCTGGGCATTTCTTGCCATTTTAGGGCAGGCTTCTGACCGTAGCCTCCCACTGGGCACACGAGGACCCTCGAAAAGGCTGTACCCATTTTCGAGGACCAGAGCCCCCTAAACCCCCTCCCCAACCCCCGCGGACCAAAGGCTATAGCCCACCGGCCTCGGTGACTATTTCCTTCGCGCCGCTGGGCATGTCTTGCCATTTAGGGCAGGCTTTTGACCGTAGCCTCCCAGGCTGCGAGGACCCTCGAAAGACTGTACCCATTTCGGACGAGCCCCGAACTTCCCTTGACCCCAGCGGACCAAAAGGCTATAACCCACCGGCCTCGGCGACCCGTTTCACCGCGCTGCCCGCTGGGCATTTCTTACCATTTTAGGCGGGCTTCTGACCGTAGCCTCCCGCGATCACGAGGACCCTCGAAAATCATGTACCCATTTCCGGCGCAGGCCCAGAACTTCCTCCCCCCCGCGGACAAGGCTGCCAGCCACCGGCCTCGGCGACCGTTTCACTCGCTGCGCCGCTGGGCATTTCTTGCCAGTTTGGGGCAGGCCTCTGACCGTAGCCGCCACTGGGCCCACAAGGAACCTCGAAAAGACTGTACCCATTTTCGGGGACGAGCCCTAAACCCCTCCCAACCCTCGCGGACCAAGGCTATAGCCCACGGCCTCGGTGACTATTTCCTGCAGCTGCGCGCTGGGCATTTCTTGTCATTTTGGGTAGGCCTCTGACCGTAGCCTCCACAGGGCACCACGAGGACCCTTGAAAAGGCTGTGCCCATTTCCGACGACGAGCCCTAAACCCCTCCCAGCCCCGCGGACCAAGGCTATAGCCCACCGGCCTCGGTGACTATTTCACCCAGCTGCGCGCTGGGCATTTCTTGCCATTTTAGGGCAGGCTTGACCGTAGCCTCCCCAGGCACGAGGACCCTCGAAAATACTTTACACATTTTCGAGGACCAGAGCCCCATAAACCTCCTCCCCACCCCCCGCGGACCAAAGGCTATAGCCCCCCGGCCTCGGCGGCGATTTCCTGCTGCGCGCTGGGCATGTCTTGCCATTTAGGGCAGGCTTGACCGTAGCCTCCCAGGCACCACGAGGAACCTCGAAAAGACTGTACCCATTTCCGACGAGCCCCTAAACCCCCTCCCAACCCGCGCGGACCAAAGGCTATAGCCCACCGGCCTCGGTGACTATTTCCCAGCAGCTGCGCTTGGGCATTTCTTGCCATTTAGGGCGGGCTTCGGACCGTAGCCTCCCAGGCACAAGAGGACACTCGAAAAGCTGTACCCATTTCGATGACGAGCCCTAAACCCCTCCCAACCCTCGCGGACCAAAGGCTATAGCCCACGGGCCTCGGCGACAATTTCACCTGCGTCGCTGGGCATGTCTTGCCATTTTAGGGCAGGCTTCTGACCGTAGCCTCCCACTGGGCACACGAGGACCCTCGAAAAGAATGTACCCATTTCCGACGACCAGAGCCCCCCAAACCCCCGACCCCAACCCAGCGGACCAAAGGCTAAGGCCCAGGCCTCGGTGACTATTTCGCAGCTGCGCTGGGCATTTCTTGCCATTTAGGGCGACTTGACCGTAGCCTCCCACTGGGCACACGAGGACCCTCGAAAAGACTGTACCCATTTTCGATGACCAGAGCCCCCTAAACCCCCTCCCCAACCCTCGCGGACCAAAGGCTATAGCCCACCGGCCTCGGCGACTATTTCACGCGCTGCGCCGCTGGGCATGTCTTGCCATTTTAGGGCAGGCTTCTGACCGTAGCCTCCCACTGGGCACACGAGGACCCTCGAAAAGACTGTACCCATTTCCGACGCCCAGAGCCCCAGAACTTCCCTCCCCAACCCCCGCGGACCAAAGGCTATAGCCCACCGGCCTCGGCGACCGTTTCACGCGCTGCGCCGCTGGGCATTTCTTGCCATTTTAGGGCAGGCCTCTGACCGTAGCCTCCCACTGATCACACGAGGACCCTCGAAAATACTGTACCCATTTCCGACGCCCAGAGCCCCAGAACTTCCCTCCCCAACCCCCGCGGACAAAGGCTATAGCCCACCGGCCTCGGCGACCGTTTCACTCGCTGCGCCGCTGGGCATTTCTTGCCATTTTAGGGCAGGCCTCTGACCGTAGCCTCCCGGCAGGCACGAGGACCCTCGAAAGATTGTACCTATTCCGGCGGCGAGCCCCTAAACCCCTCCCGGCCCCAGCGGACCAAAGGCTATAGCCCACCGGCCTCGGCGACTATTTCACGCGTTGCGCCGCTGGGATGTCTAGCCATTTTATGGTAAACTTCTGACCGTAGCCTCTCACTGGGCACACGAGGACCCTCGAAAAGACTGTACCCATTTCCAACACCCAGAGCCCCAGAACTTCCCTCCCCAACCCCCGCGGACCAAATGCTATAGCCCACCGGCCTCGGTGACTATTTCACGCGCTGCGCCGCTGGGCATTTCTTGTCATTTTAGGGTAGGCCTCTGACCGTAGCCTCCCACGGGGCACACGAGGACCCTCGAAAAGACTGAACCCATTTCTGACGAACAGAGCCCCCGGAACCCCCTCCCAAACCCCCACGGACCAAAGGCTATAGCCCACCGGCCTCGGTGACTATTTCCTGCGCTGCGCCGCTGGGCATTTCTTGCCATTTTAGGGCAGGCTTCTGACCGTAGCCTCCCACTGGGCACACGAGGACCCTTGAAAAGACTGTACCCATTTTGGGGACAGGCCCTAAACCCCTCCTCGACCCTCGCGGACCAAAGGCTATAGGCCAGCGGCCGCGGCGGCGATTTCCGCAGCTGCGCCGCTGGGCATGTCTTGCCATTTTAGGGCAGGCTTCTGACCGTAGCCTCCCACTGGGCACACGAGGACCCTCGAAAAGACTGTCCCCATTTCCGACGCCCAGAGCCCCAGAACTTCCCTCCCCAACCCCCGCGGACCAAACGCTATAGCCAACCGGCCTCAGCGACCGTTTCACGCGCTGCGCCGCTGGGCATTTCTTGCCATTTTAGGGCAGGCCTCTGACCGTAGCCTCTCGCTGGGCACACGAGGACCCTCGAAAAGATTGTACCCATTTCCGACGACCAGAGCCCCCGAAACCCCCTCCCCCACCCCCGTGGACCAAAGGCTATAGCCCACCGGCCTCGGCGACTATTTCACGCGCTGCGCCGCTGGGCATGTCTTGCCATTTTATGGCAGGCTTCTGACCGTAGCCTCCCACTGGGCACACGAGGACCCTCGAAAAGACTGTACCCATTTCCGACGCCCAGAGCCCCAGAACTTCCCTCCCCAACCCCCGCGGACCAAATGCTATGGCCCACCGGCCTCGGTGACTATTTCACGCGCTGTGCCGCTGGGCATTTCTTGTCATTTTAGGGTAGCCCTCTGACCGTAGCCTCCCACGGGGCACTGCGAGAACCTCGAAAAAGACTGTACCCATTTCCGGCCGAGCCCCTAGCCCCCTCCCCCAGCGGACCAAGGCTATAGCCCACCGGCCTCGGTGTCTATTTCACCAGCTGCGCGCTGGGCATTTCTAGCCATTTTAGGGCAGGCTTCTGACGTAGCCTCCCAATGGGCACGAGGACCCTCGAAAAGACTACCCATTTTCGAGGACGAGCCCTAAACCCCTCCCAACCCTCGCGGACCAAAGGCTATAGCCCACCGGCCTCGGTGACTATTTCACCAGCCTTGCGCGCTGGGCATGTCTTGCCATTTTAGGGCGGGGCTTGACCCGTAGCCTCCCAGCACACAAGGAACCTCGAAAGACTGTGCCCATTTCGGCGACCAAAGCCCTAAACCCCTCCGGCCCCGGACCCAGGCTATAGCCCACCGGCCTCGGTGACTATTTCACTGCGCTGCATTTCTTGCCATTTAGGGCAGGCATCTGACCGTAGCCTCCCCGCGGGCACAGAGGACACTCGAAAGACTGTACCCATTTCGATGACGAGCCCTAAACCCCTCCCTCGACCCTCGCGGACCAAAGGCTATAGTCCACAGGCCTCGGCGACTATTTCACGCAGCGCGCTGGGCATGTCTTGCCATTTTAGGGCAGGCTTCTGGCCGTAGCCTCACATTGGGCACACGAGGACCCTCGAAAAGACTGTACCCATTTCCGTGACCCGAGCCCTAACCCCTCCCGGCCCCGTGGACCAAAGGCTATAGCCACGGCCTCGGTGACTATTTCACAGCGCTGCGCTGGGCATTTCTTGCCATTTTAGGGCGGGCTTACCGTAGCCTCCTCCATGGGCTACGAGGACCCTCGAAAGACTGTGCCATTTCGATGACGAGCCCCCTAAACCCCTCCCAACCCTCGCGGACCAGGCTGCCACCGGCGACTATTTCACGTGCTGCGCCGCGAGCATGTCTTGCCATTTAGGCGGGCTTCTGCCGTAGCCTCCCGGGAACGAGGACCCTCGAAAAGACTGTACCCATTTCCGGCGAGCCCGAACTTCCCTCCCCAACCCCCGCGGACCAAAGGCTATAGCCCACCGGCCTCGGCGACCGTTTCACGCGCTGCGCCGCTGGGCATTTCTTGCCATTTTAGGGCAGGCCTCTGACCGTAGCCTCCCACTGGGCACAATAGGACCCTCGAAAAGATTGTACCCATTTCCGACGACCAGAGCCCCCTAAACCGCCTCCCCAACCCCCGTGGACCAAAGGCTATAGCCCACCGGCCTCGGTGACTATTTCACGCGCTGCGCCGCTGGGCATTTCTTGCCATTTTGGGGCAGGCCTCTGACCGTAGCCTCCCACTGGGCACACGAAGACCCTCGAAAAGACTGTACCCATTTTCGATGACCAGAGCCCCCTAAACCCCCTCCCCAACCCTCGCGGACCAAAGGCTATAGCCCACCGGCCTCGGCGACTATTTCACGCGCTGCGCCGCTGGGCATGTCTTGCCATTTTAGGGCAGGCTTCTGACCGTAGCCTCCCACTGGGCACACGAGGACCCTCGAAAAGACTGTACCCATTTTCGATGACCGGAACCCTAAGCCCCTCCCCCCCCGGACCAAGGATATATCCCTCCGGCCTCGAGACTATTTCACGCGCGCTGGGCATTTTGCAATTTTAGGGCAGGCCTCGACCGTAGCCTCCCACCAGGGCACACGAGGACCGTCGAAAAAACTGTACCAATTTCGGCGGCAGGCCCGAAACCCCTCCCGACCCCAGCGGACCAAAGGCTGTGGCCCACCGGCCTCGGTGACTATTTCACGCAGCTGCGCGCTGGGTATTTCTTGCCATTTTAGGCGAGCTTCTGACCGTAGCCTCCCACCCAGGCTGCGAGGACCCTCGAAAAGACTGTACCCATTTTCGATGACCAGAACCCCCTAAACCCCCTCCCCAACCCCCGCGGACAAAAGGATATATCCCTCCGGCCTCGAGGACTATTTCACGCAACGCGCAGCTGGGCATTTTTTGCCATTTTAGGGCAGGCCTCTGACCGTAGCCTGCCACGGGGCACACGAGGACCCTCGAAATGACTTTACCCATTTCCGACGACCAGAGCTCCCTAAACCCCCTCCCCAACCCCCGCGGACCAAAGACTATAGCCCACCGGCCTCGGTGACTATTTCCTGTGACTGCGCGCTGGGCATTTCTTGCCATTTAGGCGAGTTCGTACGTAGCCTCCCACTAGGCACACGAGGACCCTCGAAAAGACTGTACATATTTCCGACGACGAGCCCCGACCCCTCCCCGGCCCGCGGACCAAAGGCTATAGCCCACCGACCTCGGTGACTATTTCACGCGCTGCGCCGCTGGGCCTTTCTTGTCATTTTAGGGCAGGCCTCTGACCGTATCCTCCCACGGGGCACACGAGGACCTTCAAAAAATCTGTACCCATTTTCGATGACCAGAGCCACCTAAACCCCCTCCACAACGCCCGCGGACCAAAGGCTATAGCCCACCGGCATCGGTGACTATTTCACGCGCTGCGCCGCTAGGCATTTCTTGTCATTTTAGGGCAGGCCTCTGACCGTAGCCTCCAACGGGGCACACGAGGACCCTCGAAAAGACTGTACCCATTTCCGATGCCCAGAGCCCCCTAAACCCCCTCCCCAACCCTCGCGGACCAAAGGCTATAGCCCACCGGCCTCGGCGACCGTTTCACGCGCTGCGCCGCTGGGCATTTCTTGCCATTTTGGGGCAGGCCTCTGACCGTAGCCTCCCACTGGGCACACGAGGACCCTCGAAAAGACTGTACCCATTTCCGACGACCAGAGCCCCCTAAACCCCCTCCCCAACCCTCGCGGACCAAAGCCCATAGCCTACCGGCATCCGAGACTCTATCACGCGCTGCTGCGCTGGGCACCTCTCGCCATTTTAGGGCAGGCTTCTGACCGTAGCCTCCCACTGGGCACACCAGGACCCTCGAAAAAGGCTGTACCAATTTCTGGCGGCAGGCCCGAAACCCCTCCGATCCCCGTGGACCAAGGCTATAGCCCACGGCCTCGGTGACTATTTCCCGCGCGCGCGCTGGGCATTGTTGCCATTTTAGGGCAGGCCTCGACCGTAAGCCTCCCAGGCACACAAGGACCCTCGAAAAGACTGTACCCATTTCGGCCCGGAACCCCGACGCCTCCCGGCCCATGCGGACCAAGGCTATAGCCCACGGCCTGCGACCGTTTCACGCGCTGTGCGCTGGGCATTCTTGCCATTTTAGGGCGGGACTCTGACCGTAGCCTCCCCGCGGGCACACGAGGACCCTCGAAAGAATGTACCCATTTTCGGCGACCGAGCCCCTAAACCCCTCCCCCCCAGCGGACAAGGCTATAGCCCACCGGCCTCGGTGACTATTTCCGCAGCGCTGCGCGCTGGGTATTTCTTGCCATTTTAGGGCGGGCTTCTGACCGTAGCCTCCCAGGCACCGAGGACCCTCGAAAAGATTGTACCCATTTCCGGCGACGAGCCCCTAAACCCCTCCCCAACCCCGTGGACCAAAGGCTATAGCCACCGGCCTCGGTGACTATTTCCCACAGCGGCTGGGCATTTCTTGCCATTTTAGGGCAGGCTTCTGACCGTAGCCTCCCACTGGGCACACGAGGACCCTCGAAAAGACTGTACCCATTTTCGATGACCAGAGCCCCCTAAACCCCCTCCCCAACCCTCGCGGACCAAAGGCTATAGCCCACCGGCCTCGGCGACTATTTCACGTGCTGCGCCGCAGGGCATGTCTTGCCATTTTAGGGCAGGCTTCTGACCGTAGCCTCCCAGGCTACGAGGACCCTCGAAAGAATGTACCCATTTCCGGCGCGAGCCCAGAACTTCCTCCCGGCCCCGCGGACCAAAGGCTATAGCCCACCGGCCTCGGCGACCGTTTCACGCGCCGCGCCGCTGGGCATTTCTTGCCATTTTAGGGCAGGCCTCTGACCGTAGCCTCCCACTGGGCACAATAGGACCCTCGAAAAGATTGTACCCATTTCCGACGACCAGAGCCCCCTAAACCGCCTCCCCAACCCCCGTGGACCAAAGGCTATAGCCACGGCCTCGGTGACTATTTCACGCTGCGCGGCTGGGCATTTCTTGCCATTTTGGGGCGAGCCTCGGCCGTAGCCTCCCCAGGCACCACGAAGACCCTCGAAAAAGACTGCCATTTCGATGACGAGCCTCCTAAACCCCCTCGACCCTCGCCCGGACCAAGGCTATAGCCCACCGGCCTCGGCGACTATTTCCCACCGCGCTCGCGCCGCTGGGCATGTCTTGCCATTTTAGGCTGAGGCCGTCAGCGAGCTTCGCGCGTAGCACCACGAGGACCCTCGAAAAAGGCACCCATTTTTCGATGACGAACCCTAGCCCCTCCCTGGGAGCCCCCTCGGACAAGGATATTTCCCTCCGGCCTCGAGGACTATTTCACCTGGCCGGCAGCTGGGCATTTTGCAATTTTAGGGCAGGCCTCGTACCGGCCTTAGCCTCCCCACAGGGCACACGAGGACCGTCGAAGGACTGTACCAATTTCGGCGAGGGCCCCGACCCCTCCCGACCCCGCGGACCAGGGCCCAGCCACGGCCTCGGTGGCTATTTCACCTGCGCTAGGTATTTCTTGCCATTTAGGCGGGGCTTCGACCGTAGCCTCCCGGGCTGCGAGGACCCTCGAAAGACTGTGCCCATTTTCGATGTCCGAGAACCCCTAAACCCCTCCCAACCCCAGCGGACGAAGGATATATCCCTCCGACCTCGAGGACTATTTCCTGGCGCCAGCTGGGCATTTTGCCATTTAGGGCAGGCCTCGTAGCCGTAGCCTGCCACAGGGCACTGCGAGGACCCTCAGTAACTTTACTCATTTCCGACGACCAAAGCCCCTAACCCCTCCCAACCCCGGACCAAAGACTATAGCCCACCGGCCTGGGTGAGTATTTCCACGCTGCGCGGCTTGGGCATTTCTTCTTCATTTAGGGCAGGATTACGGCCGTAGCCTCCCACTAGGCACCGAGGACCCTCGAAAAGACTGTACATATTTCCGGCGACGAGCCCCGAGCCTCCCCAACCCCCAGCGGACCGAAGGCTACATAGCCCACCGACCTCGGTGACTATTTCACCTGTAACTTGCGGCTGGGCACTCTTGTCATTTAGGGGCGGCCTACGGCCGTATCCTCCCCACAGGCACCGAGGACCTTGAAAAATCTGTACCCATTTCCATTGACCCGAGCCACTAAACCCCTCGCGGCGCCCAGCGGACCGAGGCTATAGCCCACCGGCCTCGGCGGCCGTTTCACCGCTGCGCCGCTGGGCATTTCTTGCCATTTTGGGCCTCGGCCCGTAGCCTCCCCATGAGCACCGAGACCCTCGAAAAACATACCCATTTCCGGCGACCGAGCCCACAACCCCCTCCCAGCCCTCGCGGACCAAGGCTATAGCCCACCAGCCTCGGCGCCTATTTCCCAGCTGCGCGCCCGCTGGGCATGTCTTGCCATTTAGGGCGACTTCTGACCGTAACCTCCCTTTGGGCCACTGAGACCCTCGAAAAAGCTGTACCAATTTCTGGCGACCCGAGCTCCGAAACCCCTCCCGATCCCCCGTGGACCAAAGGCTATAGCCCACCGGCCTCAGTGACTATTTCCCGCGCCGCGCCGCTGGGCATTTGTTGCCATTTTAGGGCAGGCCTCTGACCGTAGCCTCCCGTACACAAGGACCCTCGAAAAGACTGTACCCATTTCGGCGCTTGAACCCCCAGCCCTCCCACCCATGCGGACCGAGGCTATAGCCCACCGCCTGCGACCGTTTCACGCGGCGTGCGGCTGGGCATTTCTTGCCATTTTAAGGGCGGGACTCGGCCGTAGCCTCCCCACGGGCACCGAGGACCCTCGAAAGAATGTACCCATTTTGGCGGCCAGGCCCTAAACCCCTCCCGGCCCCAGCGGACAAAGGCTATAGCCCACCGGCCTCGGTGACTATTTCCGCAGCTGCGCGCTGGGTATTTCTTGCCATTTTAGGCGGGCTTCTGACCGTAGCCTCCCACTGGGCACACGAGACCCTCGAAAAAGGCCCATTTCCGACGACCCGGGCCCCCGAAACCCCTCCCGATCCCCGTGGACCAAAGGCTATAGCCACGGCCTCGGTGACTATTTCACCCAGCTGCGCGCTGGGCATTTTGCAATTTTAGGGCGGGGCCTCGACCGTAGCCTCCCAGCGGGCACCACGAGAACCCTCGAAAAGACTGTAACCATTCCGGCGGGGAGACCTAAAGCCCCTCCCCGGCCCCAGCGGACCCAAAACACATAGCCCACGGCCTCGGTGACTATTTCCTTGTTGCGCTGCGGCTGGGTATTTCTTTCCATTTTAGGGCGGGCTTCGGCCGTAGCCTCCCGGCTGTGCACCGAGACCCTCGAAAAGAATGTACCCATTTTCGGCGACCGCAGCCCTGGGACCCCTCCCGACCCAGCGGACCGAAGGCATGGCCCACCGGCCTCGGTGACTATTTCACCTTGTTGCGCGCTTGGGTATTCTTGCCATTTTAGGCGGGCTTGACCGTAGCCTCCCACTTTAGTGCGAGGGCCTTTCGAAAAAGCTGTACCCATTTTCGGCGACGAGCCCGCAACCCCTCCCACCCCAGCGGACCAAAGGCTATGGCCCACGGCCTCGGCGGCTATTTCACCTTCGCGCTGGGCCGCTGGGCATGTCTTGCCATTTTAGGGCGAGCTTCGGCGGTAGCCTCCCACCCAGGCACCACGAGGACCCTCGAAAAGACTGTACTCATTTTCGGCGGGCCGAAACCCCCTCCACAACCCCAGCGGACCCAAGGCTATAGCCCAACGGCCTCGGTTACTATTTCATGCGCTGCGCCGCTGGGCATTTGTTGCCATTTAGGGCGGGCTTACGAGCGTAGCCTCCTTTGGGCACACGAGGACCCTCGAAAAGACTGTACTCATTTTCGACGACCAGAGCCCCCTAAAACCCCTCCCCAACCCCCGCGGACCAAAGGCTATAGCCCACCGGCCTCAGTAACTATTTCACGCGCTGCGCTGCTGGGTATTTTTTGCCATTTTAGGGCAGGCCTCTCACCGTAGCCTCCCACTGGGCACACGAGGACCCTCGAAAAGACTGTACCCATTTCGGCGGGAGCCCCGAAACCCCGACCCCAGCGGACCGAGGCTATAGCCCACGGCCTCGGTGACTATTTCCCAGCTGCGCCCCTTTGGGTATTTCTTGCCATTTTAGGGCAGGGCTCGACCGTAGCCTCCACTTGGTACGAGGACCCTCGAAGACTGTACCCATTGGACGCAGCCCCGAGCGCCCTCCCCGGCCCCCACGGACCAAAAGGCTATAGCCCCGGCCTCGGCGACTATTTCCGCAGCTGCGCGCTGGGCATGTCTTGCCATTTGGGTGAAGGCTTCTGACCGTAGCCTCCCACTGAGCACCACGAGGACCCTCGAAAACTGTACCCATTTCGGCGGCCAGGCCCCGAAACACCTTCCCGGCCCCGGCGGACCAGGCTATAGCCCCCGGCCTCGGCGGCGACTGTTGACGCTCTGCGCGTGGGCATTTTTGCAATTTTAGGGCAGGCCTCGGCGTAGCCTCCCCCCAGGCTACGAGGACCCTTGAAAAGACTGTACCCATTCCGGCGACAAAAGCCCCGAAACCCCTCCTGGCCCCAGCGGACCCACGGCTATAGCCCACCAGGATCGGCGACTAGTTCCAGCGCTGCGCCGCTGGGCATGTCTTGCCATTTTAGGGTAGGCTTCTGGCGTAGCCTCCACTGAAACTGCGAGGACCCTCGAAAAAGGCATACCCATTTCGTGACGGCCCCCGAAACACCTTCCCCGACCCCGCGGAACAAGGCTATAGCCGACACCGGTGACTATTTCACCTGCGCGCTGAGCATTTCTTGCCATTTTAGGGCGGGCTTCGGCCGTAGCCTCCCACCCAGGCTACGAGGACCCTCGAAAAGACTGTGCCATTTTGATGACGAGCCCTAAACCCCTCCCCAGCCCTCGCGGACCAAAGGCTATAGCCCCACCGGCCTCGGCGACTATTTCAGCGCTGCGCCATGGGCATGTCTTGCCATTTTAGGGCGGGCTTGACCGTAGCCTCCCACTGGGCACGAGGACCCTCGAAAAACTGTACCATTTCCGGCCTTGAGCTGACTGAACTTCCCTCCCAACCCAGCGGACCAAGGCTATAGCCCCACCGGCCTCGGCGGCCGTTTCAGCGGCTGCGCCTTTGGGCATTTCTTGCCATTTGGGCGGAGCCCTCGGCCGTAGCCTCCCACCCAGGCACAATAGGACCCTCGAAAGTTGTGCCCATTTCCGGCGACGAGCCCTAAGCAGCCTCCCCAACCCCGTGGACCAAGGCTATAGCCACGGCCTCGGTGACTATTTCAGCGCTGCGCTGGGCATTCTTGCCATTTTGGGGCAGGCCTCGGACCGTAACCTCCCCTTTGGGCTGCACGAGGACCCTCGAAAGACTGTGCCATTTTGATGACGAGGCCCCTAAGCCTCCCCGACCCTCGCGGACCGAGGCTATACCCACCGGCCTCGGCGGACTATTTCCGCAGCGGCTGCGCCCGCAGGCATGTCTTGCCATTTTAGGCGAGGCTTCTGACCGTAGCCTCCCAGGCACGAGGACCACTCGAAAGACTGTACCCATTTCCGGCGCGGGCCCGAACTTCCCTCCCCCGCGGACCAAAGGCTATATAGCCCACCGCCTCGGCGACCGTTTCACCGCGCTCGCGGCTGGGCATTTCTTGCCATTTGGGCGGGGCCTCTGGCCGTAGCCTCCCAGGCACAATGGGACCTCGAAAGATTGTACCCATTTCCGGCGAGCCAGGCCCGCCTCCCCAACCCCGTGGACCAAGGCTATAGCCCGTACCGGTGACTATTTCCTGAGCTGCGCCCGGCTGGGCATTTCTTGCCATTTTGGGGCAGGCCTCGACCGTAACCTCCCAGGGCACCACGAAGACCCTCGAAAGACATGCCCATTTTTCAATGACCGAGCCCTAAACCCCTCCCGACCCTCGCGGACCAAAGGCTATAGCCCACGGCCTCGGCGACTATTTCACTTGCAGCGCTGCGCGGCTGGGCATGTCTTGCCATTTTAAAGGGCAGGCTTGCCGTAACCTCAGCTGGGCACGAGGACCCTCGAAAAGCTGTACCATTTCGATGGCCGAACCCCTAAACCCCTCCCAACCCCAGCGGACCCAAAGGATATATCCCTCCAGCCTAGACGACTATTTCACCTTGTGGCAATTTTAGGGAGCCTCTGGCCGTAGCCTCCAGGGCACCACGAGACCGTCCCGAAAAGCTGTACCAATTTCGGCAGGCCCAGGCCCCGAAACCCCCCTCCCGACCCAGCGGACCGAGGCTGTAGCCCACAACCTCGGTGACTATTTCACGTCTTTCTTGCCGCTAGTATTTCTTGCCATTTTAGGCGGGGCTTGTGTTAGCCTCCCCATGGGCACCACGGAGGACCCTCGAAAGACTGTACCCATTTCGATGACGAACCCCTGAAACCCCTCCGACCCCGCGGACAAGGATATATCCCTCCGGCCTCGGGGACTATTTCACGCATAGCCAGCAGCTGGGCATTTTTGCCATTTTAAGGCGAGCCTCGGCCGTAGCACGCCCGCAGGGCACTGCGAGGACCCTCGAAATGACTTTACCAATTTCCGACGAGCCCCTAGCCTCCCAGGCCCCAGCGGACCAAAGACTATAGCCCACGGCCTCGGTGACTATTTCACGCTTCTGCGCGGCTGAGCATTTCTTGCCATTTTAGGGCGGGATTACGGCGTAGCCTCACTGGCTACGAGGACCCTCGAAAAGACTGTACCCATTTCCGGCAGGCCGAAACCCCTCCCGGCCCCAGCGGACCAAAGGCTATAGCCCGGCCTCGGCGACTATTTCACCAGCGCTGCGCATTCTTGTCATTTAGGGCAGGCCTCGGCCGTGGTCTCCAGCAGGCACGAGGACCCTCGAAAGACTGTACCCATTTCGATGCCGAGCCCTCTAACCCCCTCCCGACCCTCGCGGACCCAAAGGCTATAGCCCACCGGCCTCGGCGACGTTTCACCTTCGCGCCAGGCATTTCTTGCCATTTTAGGGGCGGGACCTCGACCGTAGCCTCACTTTGGGCAGAGGACCGCCAGAAAAAGGCCCATGCCTTCAGGCGCCCTCCCAAACCCCCGCGGACCAAAGGCTATAGCCACCGGCCTGGCGACTATTTCCTGCAACTGCGCGCTGGGCATTTCTTGCCATTTTAGGGCAGGCCCTGACCGTAGCACTCCCCCCAGGCGCGAGACCCTCGAAAAGGCTGTACCCATTTCCGACACAGGCCGACGCCCTCCCAGCCCCAGCGGGCCAGGCTATAGCCACGGCCTCTGCGCCGCTGGACATTCTTGCCATTTTAGGCGGGCCTCGGCCGTAGCCTCCCGCCCAGGCACAGGACCCTCAAAAGAGCCCGTACCCGGCCAGGCCCCCAGGCGCCCATCCGGCCCCGTGGACCAGGCTATAGACCACCGGCCTCGGCGACTATTTCACGGCGCTGCGCGCTGGGTATTTCTTGCCATTTTAGGGGCGAGGCCTCGACCGTAGCCTCCCACCCAGGCTGCAGGGACCCTCGAAAGGCTGTACTCATTTTCGGCGACCCAGGCACCTAAAACCCTCCCGGCCCAGCGGACCAAAGCTATAGCCTGCGACTTGGGTGACTATTTCCGCGCAGCTGTTGCTAAGGCATTTTTTGCCATTTTAGGGTGAGCCTCTCCTTGCCAGCCTCCTCTTTGGGCACGAGGACCTCGAAAGACTGTGCCATTTCCGGCGACCCAGGCCCCGAAACCCTCGCCCCGATCCCGCGGACCCAAGGCTAGCCCACGGCCTCGGCGGCTATTTCCTGACGCTGCGCCCGGCTGGGCATGTCTTGCCATTTTAGGGTGAAGCTTCGGTACCGTAGCCTCGCCTTTGAGCACCGAGGACCCTCGAAAAGACTATGCCATTTCGGCGGACGGGCCCCAGGAAACCCTCGCCCCGGCCCCGCGGACCGAGGCTGCCAGCCCACCGGCCTCGGCGACTATTTGACGCGCTGCGCCGCTGGGCATTTCTTACTATTTTAGGACAGGCTTGACCGTAGCCTCCCACTGGGCACACGAGGACCCTCGAAAAGACTGTACCCGTTTCCGGCCGACCCAGGCCCGAGCCCCTCCCAGCCCCGCGGACCAGGCTATAGCCCGCCGGCCTCGATTGACAATTTCTGCATTTGCGAGGATTTCTTGTCATTTTAGGGCGGGCCTCGACCGTAGCCTCCACAGAACTGCAGACCCTCGAAAAGGCATGCCATTTCGGCGCCCTCGGCCCCATGCGGACCAAAGGCTGTAGCCCGCGACCTCGGCGACTATTTCACGCTTGTGCGCTGGGCATTTCTTGCCATTTAGGCGAGCCACGGCCGTAGCCTCCCCTTTGGGCCTGCGAGACCCTCGAAAAAGCTGTACCCATTGCGGCGCGAGCCCCAGGCAGCCCATCCCCAACCCCGTGGACCAAGGCTATAGACCACGGCCTCGGCGACTATTTCACGCGTTTGCGCGGCGGGTATTTCTTGCCATTTTAGGGGCCTCGACGTAGCCTCAGCTGGGCACACGAGGACCTCGAATAAATTGTACTCATTTTCGTGACCGAGGCTTTAAAACCCCTCCCAGCCCCAGCGGACCAAAGGCTATAGCCCACGACTTGATTGACTATTTCACCGCTGCGGCTAGGCATTTTGCCATTTTGGGGTGAGCCTCTCACGTAGCCTCTCTGGGCCTTACGAGGACCCTCGAAAAGGCATGCCATTTCCGGCGGCGGGCCGAGCCCTCGCCCCGTCCCGCGGACCAAAGGCTATAGCCCGGCCTCGGCGACTATTTCACCGCTGCGCGGCGGGCATGTCTTGCCATTTTGGGTAGGCTTCTGACGTAGCCTCTGCCCAGGCACCACGAGGACCCTCGAAAGACTATACCCATTTCGGCGGCCCAGGCCGGAAACCCTCGCCCCGACCCCGCCCGGACCAAAGGCTATAGCCCGGCCTCGGCGACTATTTGGCCGCGATGCGCGCTGGGCATTTCTTGCTATTTTAGGGCGGGCTTCTGGCCGTAGCCTCCCCACTGCGGCACTGCACGAGACCCTCGAAAAGATACCCGTTCCGTGACGAGCCCCGAAACCCCTCCCATTAGCCCCAGCGGACCAAGGCTATAGCCCACGGCCCTCGGTGACAATTTCTGTGACTGCGCGCTGAGAAATTTCTTGTCATTTAAGGCAGGCCTCTGGACCGTAGCCTCCCAGGGCACCACGAACCCTCGAAAAAGGCTGTACCATTTCCGGCCCTCCCCAGACCCCGCGGACCAAAAGGCTGTAGCCCACGACCTCGGCGACTATTTCACCGCGCTGCGCGCTGGGCATTTCTTGCCATTTTAGGGGCAGGCCACTGACCGTAGCCTCCCAGCTGAGCACGCGAGGACCCTCGAAAGACATGTACCCATTTCCGACACCAGGCCCCGACGCCCCTCCCCGGGCCAGCGGCAGCCCTGACCTCGGCGACTAATTCCGCAGCTGCGCGCTGGGCATTTCTTGCCATTTAGGGCAGGGGCCTCGAATACTCCAGCTAGGTACCGAGGACCCTCGAAAGGCTGTACCATTTGGATGCCAGGCCCCAGGCGGCCCTCCCCAACCCCGTGGACCAAAGGCTATAGCCCACGGCCTCGGTAACTATTTCGCAGCCTGCGCGCTAGGCATGTCTTGCCATTTCTGGCGAGCTTGTAGCCTCGCGGCCCACGAGACCCTCGAAGGCATACCCATTTGAAGCGACCCGGGCCTAAACCCCTCCCGGCCCCGCGGACCCAAACCATAGCCCGCGGCATCGATAACTATTTCAGCGCTGCGGCTGGGGGCATTTTTGCCATTTTAGGCGGGCCTCGACCGTAACTTCCCTTGGTACGAGGACCCTCGAAAAGACTGTACCCATTTCAGCGGCCGGAACCCCGAAACCCCGCCCCGACCCCGCGGACCAAAGGCTATAGCCACCGGCCTCGGTGACTATTTCCAGCGCTGCGCTGGGCATTTCTTGCCATTTTAGGGCAGGCCTCTGACCAAGTAGTCTCCCACTGGGTACCACGAGGACCCTCGAAAAGTCTGTACCCATTTGGACGCCCAAAGCCCCAGAGCGCCCCTCCCAACCCCGTGGACCAGGCTATAGAACAACCCGGCCTCGGCGGA
Source organism: Citropsis articulata (assembly GCA_030449925.1). Classification (NCBI taxonomy): domain Eukaryota; kingdom Viridiplantae; phylum Streptophyta; class Magnoliopsida; order Sapindales; family Rutaceae; genus Citropsis; species Citropsis articulata. The sequence continues at coordinate 55,301 of JASUUH010000017.1, read as the reverse complement.
CTATTTCCCGCGCTGCGCCGCTTTGTATTTCTTGCCATTTTAGGGCAGGCCTCGACCGTAGCCTCCCTAGGTACCACGAGGACCCTCGAAAGACTGTACCCATTTGGACGCCCGAGCCCCAGGCGCCTCCCGACCCCGTGGACCCAAAGGCTGTAGCCCACCGGCCTCGGTGACTATTTCACCCAGCTGCGCGCTAGGCATGTCTTGCCATTTAGGACAACCGCCACCCGTAGCCTCTCCCAGGCACCGGAGGACCCTCGAAAAGGCATGCCCATTTCCGATGACCGGGCGCCTAAACCCCTCCCGGCCCAGCGGACCAGGCTATAGCCCACGGCCTCGGCGGACTATTTCCCGCGCTCGCGCTGGGCATTTCTTGCCATTTAGGGTAGGCTTCGACCTAGCCTCCCAGCGCACAATGGGACCCTTGAAAAGCGTACCCATTTTTCGTGACCGAGCCCCTAAGCCCCTCCCGACCCCGGACCCTATAACCCACGGCCTCGGTGAGTATTTCCTGTTGCGCTGGCATTTTGCAATTTTCGGCGGGCCTCGACGTAGCCTCCCACTGGGCACACGAGGACCCTCAAAGCTGTACCCATTTTCGATGACGAGCCCCTAAACCCCCTCCCGACCCAGCGGACCCGGCTATAGCACCGGCCTCGGTGAATATTTCCTGCTGCGCCTGGGTATTTCTTGCCATTTTAGGTCGGGCTTCTGAGCGTAGCCTCCCACTTTGGGCACCGAGGACCCTCGAAAAGGCTGTACTCATTTTTCGGCGACCAGAGGCCCTAAACCCCTCCCAGACCCCAGCGGACCAAAAGGCTATAGCCCACCGACTTCAGATGACTATTTCATGCAGCTGCGCTGCTGAGAATTTTTGTCGATTTAGGAGGCCTCTCACCGTAAGCCTCCCTTTGGGCACACGAGGACCCTCGAAAGACTGTACCCATTTCCGGCGACCGGGCCCCGAAACCTCGCCCCGGACCCGCGGACCAAAGGCTATAGCCCACCCGCCACGGTGACTATTTCCAGCGCTTCGCCGCTGTGCATTTCTTGCCATTTAGTGCAGGCCTCGGCGTAGCCTCCCACCCAGGTACGAGGACCCTCAAAAAGACATGCCATTCGGACGCCCAAAGCCCCGACGCCCCTCCGACCCCGTGGACCGAGGCTATAGCCCACCGACCTCGGCGACTATTTCACGCGCTGCGCGCTGCGCATGTCTTCATTTTAGGGTGAGCTTCTGACCCGTAGCCTCCTGCCCAGGCACACGAGGACCCTCGAAAAGACTGTACCATTTTGTGAGCAGGCCCCAAGAAAACCGCTTGACCCCGCGGACCAGGCTATAGCCCACCGGCCTCGGCGACTCTTTCAGCTGCGCTGGCATTTCTTGCCATTTTGGGTGGGCTTGACCTAGCCTCCCCTTTAGCACACTAGGACCCTTGAAAAGCTGTACCCATTTTCGACGACGGAGCCTAAACCCCTCCAGAACCCCAGCGGACCGGCATAACCCACGGCCTCGGTGACTATTTCTCAGCTGTGCGGCTGGGCATTTTGTAATTTTAGGGCGGGCCTCGTGTAGCCTCCCGCCCCAGGCACCACGAGGACCCTCAGGCATGCCCATTTCGATGACCGAGCCCCCTAAACCCCTCCCGGCCCCCGCGGACCCAAGCTATGGCCACATCGCCTCGGTGACTATTTCCCGCGCTGCGCCGCTGGGCTTTTCTTGACATTATAGGGCAGGCCGATGACCTTGGCCTCCCACGGGCACCACGAGGACCATCGAAAAGGCTGTACTCATTTTCGGCGACCCGAGCCCTAAAACCCTCCCCAACCCCAGCGGACCAGGCTATATCCCGCGACCGGTGGACTATTTCACAGCGGCTCTTTGCTGGGCATTTTTGTCATTTTAGGCAGGCCTCTCACCGTAGCCTCCCGCCCAGGCACACGAGGACCCTTGAAAAGCTGTACCCATTTCCGGCTGACGAGCCCCGAAACCTCGCTGACCCCAGCGGAGGCTATAGCCGCGACCTCGGTGACTATTTCCCGCTGCGCTGCGCTGGGTATTTCTTGCCATTTAGTGCGGGCCTCGGCCGTAGCCTCCCACTTTGGGTACACGAGGACCCTCGAAAAGACTGTACCCATTTCGGACGCTTAAAGCCCCGAGCGCCCCTCACCCCCGTGGACCAGGCTAGCCCACGGCCTCGGCGACTATTTCAGCGCTGCGCGCTGCATGTCTTTCCATTTAGGGTGAGGCTTGACCGTAGCCTCCTGCCCAGGCACCGAGGACCCTCGAAAACTGTACCCATTTTGACAAGCAGGCCCCGAAACACCTTCGCCAACCCCCGCGGACCAAAGACTATAGCCCACCGGCCTCGGCGACTATTTGACGCGCTGCGCCGCTGGGCAGTTCTTACCATTTTAGGGCAGGCTTCTGACCGTAGCCTCAGCTGAGCTGCGAGGACCCTCGAAAAGACTGTACCCGTTTCCGGCGGCAGGCCCGAAACCCCTCCCAACCCCCAGCGGACCAAAGGCTGGCCCAGGCCTCGATGACAATTTCCGCTGCGCGCTGGGCATTTCTTGTCATTTTAGGGCAGGCCTCGACGTAGCCTCCACCAGGCACTCGAGACCCTCGAAAAGACTGTACCATTTCGGCGCCCTCCCCAGCCCCGCGGGACCAAAGGCTGCCAGCCCACCGGCCTCGGCGACAATTTCCGCAGCGCTGCGCGCTGTGCATTTCTTGCTATTTTAGGGCGGGCCTCTGACCGTAGCCTCCCACGCTAAGGACCCTCGAAAGACTGCCATTTCGGGCCCAGGCCCCGAGCGCCTCCCCAACCTCCGTGGACCAAGGCTATAGCCCACGGCCTCGGTGACTATTTCCGCGCTGCGCGCTAGGCATGTCTTGCCATTTAGGGCAGCCTTCTGGCCGTAGCCTCCCACTTTGGGTACGAGGACCCTCGAAAACATGCCCATTTCCGATGACGAGCCCTAAACCCCTCCCAACCCCCGCGGACCGAGGCTGTAGCCCACGGCCTCGGCGACTATTTCCAGCTGCGCGCTGAGGATTTCTTGCCATTTTAGGTTAGGCTTCTGACCTAGCCTCCATGTACCCATTTTCGTGACGAGCCCTAAATCCCTCTCCCAGCGGACCCAAAGCCTATAACCCGCGGCCTCGGTGACTATTTCATCTCTTGCGCTGGGCTTTGCAATTTAGGGCAGGCCTCTCACCGTAGCCTCCCTTTGGGCACCGAGGACCCTCAAAAAGCTGTACCCATTTCCGGCCCAGGCCCCGAAACCCTCGCCCCAGCCCGCGGACCACCGGCTATAGCTCACCGGCCTCGGTACCTATTTCCTTCCAGCGCTGCGCCTTGGGCATTCTTGCCATTTAATGTACAGGCCTCGACCGTAGCCTCCCACTTTGGGTACGAGGACCCTCGAAAGGACTGTACCATTTCGGACGCCCAAAGCCCCGACGCCTCCCCGACCCCGTGGACCAAGGCTGCCAGCCCACCGGCCTCGGCGGCTATTTCGCAGCGCTGCGCGCTGGGCATGTCTTGCCATTTAGGGTGAGCTTCTGACCGTAGCCTCTGCCCAGGCTACGAGGACCCTCGAAAAAACTGTACCCATTTTGTGACGAGCCCCCGAAACCCCTTCCCCAACCCCCGCGGACAAAAGGCTATAGCCCACCTGCCTCGGCGACTATTTGATGCGCGGCGCCGCTGGGCATTTCTTGCTATTTTAGGACAGTCTTCTGACCATAGCCTCCCACTGGGCACACGAGGACCCTCGAAAAGACTGAACCCGTTCCGGCGAGGCCGAAACCCCTCCCAACCCCAGCGGACCAAGGCTACAGCCCACCGGCCTCGATGACTATTTCCGCGTTGCGCGTTGGGCATTTCTTGCCATTTAGGGCAGCCCTCTGACCGTAACCTCCCACTTGGGTACGAGGACCTCGAAAAGACTCTACCCATTTCGGGCCAGCGAGCCCCGACGCCCTCCCGACCCCGCGAGACCAGGCTATAGCCCACGGCCTCGGCGACTATTTCACGCTGCCGCTGGGGATTTCTTGCCATTTAGGGTAGGCTTCTGACCTAACCTCCACTTGTACCCATTTTCGACTGACGAGCCCTAAACCCCTCCCAACCCCAGCGGACCAGCCTATTAGCCACCAGCCTCGGTGACTATTTCAGCCTTCTGACTGGGCTTTTACAATTTAGGGCAGGCCTCTCACCGTAGCCTCCCATGGGCACCACGAGGACCCTCGAAAAAGGCTGTACCCATTTCCGGCGACCAGGCCCCAGAGCCCTCGCCCCAACCCCGTGGACCAAGGCTATAGCCCACCGGCCTCGGCGACTATTTCACCAGCGCTGCGCCCGCTGGGCATGTCTTGCCATTTAGGGTAGGCTTCTGACCGTAGCCTCTGCTGGGCACCGAGGACCCTCGAAAGACTGTACCCATTTTTGTGACAGGCCCCGAAACACCTTCCCCAACCCCGCGGACCAAAGGCTATAGCCACGGCCTCGGCGACTATTTGGCCGCTGCGCGCTGGGCATTTCTTGCCATTTTAGACGGGCTTCTGACCGTAGCCTCCCACTGGGCATGAGGACCCTCGAAAAGACTGTACCCGTTTCCGGCGACGGCCGAGCCCGAAACCCCTCCCCGGCCCCGCGGACCAAGGCTACAGCCCACCGGCCTCGGTGACTATTTCCCGCGTTGCGCCGCTGGGCATTTCTTGCCATTTTAGGGCAGCCCTCTGCCGTAGCCTCCCTTGGGTACGAGGACCCTCGAAAAGACTCTACCATTTCGGACACCCAGGCCCCGAGCGCCCTCCCGGCCCCGCGGACCAAAGGCTATAGCCCATCGGCCTCGGCGACTATTTCACTCGTTGCGCCGCTGGGCATTTCTTGCTATTTAGGGCAGGCCTGACCGTAGCCTCCCAGCTGGGCGCGAGAACCCTCGAAAGACTGTGCCCATTTCCGACACCCGAGGCCCCGAGCGCCCTCCCCCAGCGGGCCAAAGGCTATATCCCACGGCCTCGGCGACTATTTCACGCGCTGCGCCGTTGGACATTTCTTGTCATTTTACGGCAGGCCTCCGACCGTAGCATCCCCCGGGTCCCACGACGACCCTCGAAACTACTGCACCAGATTCGGACGCCCCTCCCCACCCCCCGCTGACCAAAGGCTATATCCCACCGGCCTCGGCGACTATTTCACGCAGCGCTGCGCGCTGGGCATTCTTGCCATTTTAGGGCAGGCCATGACCGTAGCCTCCCACTTTGAGCGCGAGGACCCTCGAAGACTGTACCCATTTCCGACACCCGAGCCCCGAGCGCCTCCCGGCCCCGCGGGTCAAAGGCTATAACCCTCCGGACTCGGTGACTATTTCACGCTGCTGCGCTGGGCATTTCTTGCCATTTAGGGCAGCCTTCTGCCGTAGCCTCCTTTGGGCACCGAGGACCCTCAGGACTGTACCCATTTCCGATGACGGGCCCCGAAACCCTACCAACCCTCGCGGACCAAAGGCTATAGCCCACCGGCCTCGGTGACTATTTCACGCGCTGCGCCGCTGGGTATTTCTTACCATTTTGGGGCAGGCCTCTGACCGTAGCCTACAACACGGCACACGAGGACCCTCGAAAAGACTGTACCCATTTTCGACGACCAGAACCCCCGAAACCCCCTCCCCAACCCCCGCGGACCAAAGGCTACAGCCCACAGGCCTCGGTGACTATTTCCCGCGTTGCGCCGCTGGGCATTTCTTGCAATTTTAGGGCAGCCCTCTGACCGTAGCCTCCCCAGGTACGAGGACCCTTGAAAGACTCTACCCATTTGGACGCCCGAGCCCCGAGCGCCCCTCCCGACCCCGCGGACCAAAGCTATAGCCCACGGCCTCGGTGACTATTTCTGCTGCGCCCGCTGGTATTGCTTGCCATTTAGGCGGGCCTCGGACCGTAACCTCCCGCTGGGCACGAGGACCCTCGTAAAGACTCTACCCATTTCCGGCGAGCCCCTAAACCCCTCCCGGCCCCAGCGGACCAAAGCATAGCCCACCGGCCTCGGTGACTATTTCTGCAGCGCCGCTGGGCATTTTTTGCCATTTTAGGGCAGGCCTCTGACCGTAGCCTCCGACTGGGCACACGACGACCCTCGTAAAGACTCTACCCATTTCCGACGACAAGAGCCCCCGAAACCCCCTCTCCAACACCCGCGGACCAAAGGCTACAGCCCACCGGCCTCGGTGACTATTTCCCGCTGCGCGCTGGGCATTTCTTGCCATTTTAGGGCGGGCCTCGACCGTAGCCTCCACCCAGGCACCGAGGACCCTCGAAAGACTGTACCCATTTCCGGCGACCAGGCCCCGAAACCCTCTCGGCTCCCACGGACCAAAGGCTATAGCCCACCGGCCTCGGTGACTATTTCGCAGCGTTGCGCGCTGGGCATTTCTTGTCATTTTAGGGCAGGCCTCGACCGTAGCCTCCCCAGGCGCCACGAGGACCCTCGAAAGACTGTCGCATTTCCGGCGCCCTCCCCAACCCCGCGGACCAAAGGCTATATCTACCGGCCTCGGCGACTATTTCCGCAGCGCTGCGCGCTGGGCATTTCTTGCCATTTCTGGCGGGCTTGACCGTAGCCTCCCCTGGGCACGAGGACCCTCTAAAGGCCGTACCCATTTCGGCGGACCAGGCCCGAGCCCCTCCCGGCCCAGCGGACGAGGCTGCAGCCCGCGGCCTCGGTGACTATTTCAGCGCTGTGCGCCGGGCATTTCTTGCCATTTTAGGGCAGCCCTCGACCGTAGCATCACTGGGTACCACGAGACCCTCGAAAAGACCATACCCATTTCGGACGCCAGGCCCCGAGCGCCCCTCCCGGCCCAGCGGACCAAAGGCTATGGCCAGCCTCGGTGACTATTTCCGCTCCATGCCGTTGGGCATATCTTGCCATTTTAGGGCAGGCTTCTGACCGTAGCCTCCCACTTGGGCACCGGCGACCCTCGAAAAGACTGTACCCATTTTGTGACCGAGCCCCGAAACCCCGCGAACGAGGCTATAGCCCACCGGCCTCGTGACTATTTCCCTTAACTGTGCGCTGGGTATTTCTTGACATTTTAGGGCGGGCCTCGACCGTAGCCTCCAGGTACGAGACCCTCGAAAAGACTGTACCCATTTCGCACGAGCCCGGAAGACGTCCCAAACCCCGCGGGCAAAGGCTATAGCCCACGGCCTCGGCGACTATTTCACCAGCTGCGCGCTGGGCATATCTTGCCATTTAGGGCAGGCTTTCACGTAGCCTCCCACTTTGGGCACCACGAGACCCTCGAAAAAGGCCTGCCCATTTCCATCGGACCCGAGCCCCGAAACCGTTCCCCGGCCCCAGCGGACCAAGGCTATAGCCCAGCGTACCTCGTCGACTATTTGTGGCGCTGCGCGCTGGGCATTCTTGCCATTTTCGGCGGGCTTCTGACCGTAGCCTCACTGGGCACGAGGACCCTCTAAAGGCCGTACCCATTTCGTGACCAGGCCCCGAGCCCCCTCGACCCCGCGGACCAAAGGCTATATACCCAGCGGCCTCGGGCTATTTCACGGGCTGCGCCTCTGCGCTGCGCACTGGGCATTCTTGCCATTTAGGGCAGGCTTCTGACCGTAGCCTCCCCAGGCACCGAGGACCCTCGAAAGACTGTGCCATTTCCGACACCACAGGCCCCGAGCGCCTCCCGTCCCGCTGACCAATGGCTATGCCCACCGACCTCGGCGACTATTTCACCAGCTGCGCCCGCTGGGCATGTCTTGCCATTTAGGGCAGGCTTCTGACCGTAGCCTCCACTTTGGGCACCACGAGGACCCTCGAAAAGACCGTACCCATTTCGGCGACGAGCCCCAAACCCCTCCCGGCCCCAGCGGACCAAAGGCTATAGCCCACCTGCCTCGGCGACTATTTGGCGTTGCGCTGGGCATTTCTTGCCATTTTAGGACGGGCTTCTGACCGTAGCCTCCCACTTTGGGCACGAGGACCCTCGAAAGACTGTACCCGTTTCCGGCGACCCGAGCCCCGAAACCCCTCCCAGCCCCGCGGACCGAGGCTACAGCCACGGCCTCGGTGACTATTTCCAGCGTTGCGCGCTGGGCATTTCTTGCAATTTTAGGGCAGCCCTCTGACGTAGCCTCCAGCTGGTACCGAGGACCTTGAAAGACTCTACCCATTTGGACGCCGAGCCCCGACGCCCTCCCGACCCAGCGGACCAGCTATAGCCCACCGGCCTCGGTGACTATCTTCCTGCCTGCGCCCGCTGGTATTGCTTGCCATTTTAGGGCAGGCCTCGACCGTAGCCTCCCCTTTGGGCACGAGGACCCTCGTAAAGACTCTACCATTTCCGTGACCGAGCCCTAAACCCCTCCCGACCCCAGCGGACCGGCTATAGCCCACCGGCCTCGGTGGACTATTTCCTGCAGCTGGCGCCCAGGCATTTTTTGCCATTTTAGGGCAGGCCTCTGACCGTAGCCTCCGACTGGGCACACGACGACCCTCGTAAAGACTCTACCCATTTCCGACGACAAGAGCCCCCGAAACCCCCTCTCCAACCCCCGCGGACCAAAGGCTACAGCCCACCGGCCACGGTGACTATTTCCCGCGCTGCGCCGCTGGGCATTTCTTGCCATTTTAGGGCAGGCCTCTGACCGTAGCCTCCCACTGGGCACACGAGGACCCTCGAAAAGACTGTACCCATTTCCGACGACCAGAGCCCCCGAAACCCCCTCTCCAACTCCCACGGACCAAAGGCTATAGCCCACCGGCCTCGGTGACTATTTCACGCGTTGCGCCGCTGGGCATTTCTTGTCATTTTAGGGCAGGCCTCTGACCGTAGCCTCCCACGGGGCGCACGAGGACCCTCGAAAAGACTGTACGCATTTCCGACGCCCCTCCCCAACCCCCGCAGACCAAAGGCTATATCCTACCGGCCTCGGCGACTATTTCACGCGCTGCGCCGCTGGGCATTTCTTGCCATTTTACGGCAGGCTTCTGACCGTAGCCTCCCACTGGGCACACGAGGACCCTCTAAAAGACCGTACCCATTTCTGACGACCAGAGCCCCCGAAACCCCCTCCCCAACCCCCGCGGACGAAAGGCTACAGCCCACCGGCCTCGGTGACTATTTCCCGCGCTGTGCCGCCGGGCATTTCTTGCCATTTTAGGGCAGCCCTCTGACCGTAGCATCCCACTGGGTACACGAGGACCCTCGAAAAGACCATACCCATTTCGGACGCCCAGAGCCCCCGAACGCCCCTCCCCAACCCCCGCGGACCAAAGGCTATAGCCCACTGGCCTCGGTGACTATTTCACGCGCTCCGCCGTTGGGCATGTCTTGCCATTTTAGGCGGGCTTGAGTAACCTCCCAGGCTGCACGACCCTCGAAAAGACTGTACCCATTTTTGACGACCAGAGCCCCCGAAACCCCCGCGAACCAAAGGCTATAGCCCACCGGCCTCGGTGACTATTTCCCGCACTGTGCCGCTGGGTATTTCTTGACATTTTAGGGCAGGCCTCTGACCGTAGCCTCCCACTGGGTACACGAGGACCCTCGAAAAGACTGTACCCATTTCGCTTTTGAGCCCCGGGCCGTCCCCGAACCCCGGCGGGCAAGGCTATAGCCCACCGGCCTCGGCGACTATTTCCAGCGCTGCGCGGGCATATCTTGCCATTTTAGGGCGGGCTTTTCACCGTAGCCTCCACTGGGCACCGAGGACCCTCGAAAAGGCATGTACCCATTTCCATCGACGAGCCCGAAACCGTTCCCCAACCCCAGCGGACCAAAGGCTATAGCCCCGTACCTCGTCGACTATTGTGGCGCTGCGCCCGCTGGGCATTTCTTGCCATTTCTGGCGGGCTTGACCGTAGCCTCCCAGGGGCACCGAGGACCCTCTGAGGCCGTACCCATTTCGGCGACAGGCCCCGAAACCTCCCCGACCCCAGCGGACCAAGGCTATACCCAGCGGCCTCGTGACTATTTCACGGGCTCGCCCGCTCTTGCGCCGCCGGGCATTCTTGCCATTTAGGGCAGGCTTCTGACCGTAGCCTCCCCCAGGCTACGAGGACCCTCGAAAACTGTACCCATTTCCGACACACAGGCCCCGAGCGCCCTCCCGTCCCGTGACCAATGGCTATAGCCCACCGACCTCGGCGACTATTTCCGCTGCGCGCTGGGCATGTCTTGCCATTTTAGGCGAAGGCTTCGACCGTAGCCTCCCAGCGGGCACCACGAGGACCCTCGAAAGACCGTGCCATTTCGGCAGGCCCCGAAACCCCTCCCGACCCCGCGGACCAAAGGCTATAGCCCACCCGGCCTCGGCGACAATTTCCTGTGTGCGGCTGGGCATTTCTCGCCAATTTAGGGCAAGCCCTGACCGTAGCCTCCCACTGGGCACCAGAGGACCCTCGAAAAGACTGTGCCCATTTTCGGCGACCGAGCCCTAAACCCCTCCCCGGCCCCGTGACCAAGGCTATAGCCCAGACCTCGGTGACTATTTCCGCGCTGCGCGCTGGGCATTTCTTGTCATTTTAGGGCAGGCCTCTGACCGTAGCCTCCAGGGCGAGGGACCCTCGAAAAGACTGTACCCATTTCCGACGCCTCCCCAACCCCCGCGGACCAAAGGCTATATCCCACCGGCCTCGGCGACTATTTCACCCGCTGCGCCGCTGGGCATTTCTTGCCATTTTAGGCAGGCGACGGACCGTAGCCTCCCAGGCGCGAGGACCCTCGAAAAGACTGTACCCATTTCTGACGACCAGAGCCCCCGAAACCCCCTCCCCAACCCCCGCGGACCAAAGGCTACAGCCCACCGGCCTCGGTGACTATTTCCCGCGCTGCGCCGCCGGGCATTTCTTGCCATTTTAGGGCAGCCCTCTGACCGTAGCATCCCACTTTGGTACGAGGACCCTCGAAAGACCGTACCCATTTGGACGCCCGAGCCCCGAGCGCCTCCCAACCCCCCGCGGACCAAAGGCTATAGCCCACTGGCCTCGGTGACTATTTCCGCTCCGCCGTTGGGCATGTCTTTCCATTTAGGCGGGGCTTCGGCCGTAGCCTCCCAGCTGGGCACCAGCGACCCTCGAAAAACTGTACCCATTTCGGCGGAGCCCCGAAACCCCTCCCGACCCCATGAACCAAGGCTATAGCCCACGGCCTCGGTGACTATTTCCCGCACTGTGCGCTGGGCATTTCTTGACATTTTAAGGGCAGGCCTCTGACCGTAGCCTCCCAGGGTACACGAGGACCCTCGAAAGACTGTACCCATTCGCACCAGGCCCCGAGCATGCCCGTCCCCAGGCCCGGGGAGCAAGGCTATAGCCCACCTGCCTCGGCGACTATTTCCGCAGCGCTGCGCGCTGGGCATATCTTGCCATTTAGGGCGGGCTTTTCACCGTAGCCTCCCCACTGGGCACCGGACCCTCGAAAAGACTGTACCCATTTCCGTCGACCGAGCCCCGAAACCGTTCCCCGACCCAGCGGACCAAGGCTATAGCCCACATGCCTCGTCGACTATTTGTGGCGCTGCGCGCTGGGCATTTCTTGCCATTTCTGGCGGGCTTGACCGTAGCCTCACTGGGCACGAGGACCCTACAAGGCCGTACCCATTTACGGCGACCAGGCCCGAAACCCCTCCCCAACCCCGCGGACCAAAGGCTATACCCGCGGCCTCGTGACTATTTCACGGGCTGCGCCCGGCTGGGCATTTCTTGCCATTTAGGGCGAGGCTTCTGACCGTAGCCTCTCCCAGCAGGCACCGAGGACCCTCGAAGACTGTACCATTTCCGACACCCAGGCCCCGACGCCTCCCGGCCCCGGACCAGGGCTATAGCCCACCGGCCTCGGCGACTATTTCATCTGCTGCGCCGCTGGGCATGTCTTGCCATTTTAGGGCAGGCTTCTGACCGTAGCCTCCTACTGGGCACACGAGGACCCTCGAAAAGACTGTACCCATTTCCGACGACCAAAGCCCCCGAAACCCCCTCTGACCCCGGACCAGGCTATAGCCCACCGGCCTCGGCGACAATTTCCAGCGCGGCGCCGCTGGGCCTTTCTTGTCATTTTAGGGCAGGCCACTGACCGTAGCCTCCCCAGGGCACGAAGACCCTCGAAAAGACTGTACCCATTTCGGCGACCAGAACCCCGAAACCCCTCCCGGCCCCAGCGGACCAAAGGCTACAGCCCACCGGCCTCGGTGACTATTTCCCGCGTTGCGCCGCTGGGCATTTCTTGCCATTTTAGGGCAGCCCTCTGACCGTAGCCTCCCACTGGGTACACGAGGACCCTCGAAAAGTCTCTACCCATTTCGGACGCCCAGAGCCCCAGGCGCCCCTCGGCCCCGCGGACCAAAGGCTATAGCCCACGGCCTCGGCGACTATTTCACGCTGCGCTGGGCATTTCTTGCCATTTAGGGCAGGCCCTGACCGTAGCCTCCCACTGGGCGAGGACCCTCGAAAGACTGTACCCATTTCCGACAGGCCCCAGGCGCCCCTCCCGACCCCGCGGGCCAAGGCTATATCCCACCGGCCTCGGCGACTATTTCGCAGCAGCTGCGCGTTGGACATTTCTTGCCATTTTAGGGCAGGCCTCTGACGTAACCTCCCAGGGCACCACGAGGACCCTCGAAAGACTGTACCCATTTCCGGCGCCTCCCCAGCCCCGCGGACCAAGGCTATATCCCACGGCCTCGGCGACTATTTCCGCGCTGCGCCGGGCATTTCTTGCCATTTGGGGCAGGCCTGACCGTAGCCTCCCCGCAGGCGCGAGAACCCTCGAAAGACTGTACCCATTTCCGACAGGCCCCAGGCGCCTCCCGGCCCCGCGGGCCAAAGGCTATAACCCTCGGCCTCGGTGACTATTTCACGCAGCTGCTGCGCCCGCTGGGGCATTTCTTGCCATTTTAGGGCAGCCTTGACCGTAGCCTCCCTGGGCACCACGAGGACCCTCAGCATGCCATTTCCGATGACAGGCCCGAAACCCCTCCCAGCCCCAGCGGACCAAAGGCTATAGCCCACGGCCTCGGTGACTATTTCCCTTGCCATTTTAAGGCAGGCCTCGACCGTAGCCTCCCACCCAGGCACACGGGACCCTCGAAAAGACTGTACCCATTTTCGGCGACCCGAGGCCCCCATCCCATCCCAACCCCGCGGACCAAGGCTATAGCCCACGGCCTCGGTGACTATTCCACCAGCTGCGCGCTGGGCATTTTTGTAATTTTAGGGCGGGCCTCGACCGTAGCCTCCCAGGCACATGGCGACCCTCGAAGACTGTACCCATTTCCGACGACGAGCCACCTAAACCCCTCCCAACCCCGGACCAAAGGCTATAGCCCACCGACCTCGGTGACTATTTCACCTTCTGCGCTGGGCATTTTGCCATTTTAGGGCAGGCCTCGACCGTAGCCTCCCACGGGGCACCAGCGACCCTCGAAAAGGCTGTACCCATTTCGTGACAGGCCCTAAACCCCCTCCACAACCCCGGCCGACCAAAAGCTTTTGCCCACCGACCTCGGTGACTATTTCCGCTGCGTCTGGGCATTCTTGCCATTTTAGGGCGAGGCCTGACGGCCGTACCCTCCTTGGGCCTGCGAGGACCCTCGAAAGACTGTGCCATTTCCGACAGCAGGCCCCGATCTCCTCCCCAACCCCCGCGGGCCAAAGGCTATAGCCCTCCGGCCTCGGTGACTATTTCACGCGCTGCGCCGCTGGACATTTCTTGCCATTTTAGGGCAGGCTTCTGACCGTAGCCTCCCACTGGGCACACGAGGACCCTCGAAAAGACTGTACCCATTTCCGACGGACGAGCCCCGAAACCCCTCCCAACCCCGCGGACCAGGCTATAGCCCACCGGCCTCGGTGACTATTTCCAGCTGCGCGCTGGGCATTTCTTGCCATTTTAGGGCAGGCCTCTGACGTAGCCTCCCAGCTGGGCTACGAGGACCCTCGAAAAGACTGTACCCATTTTGACCCGAGCCCCCAGGCGCCCCTCCCAGCCCCGCGACCAAGGCTATGGCCCACCGGCCTCGGCGACTATTTCCGCTGCGCGCTGGGCATATCTTGCCATTTAGGGCAGGCCTCGGCCGTAGCCTCCCACAGGGGCACACGAGGACCCTCGAAAAGACTGTACCCATTTCCGACTCCAGGCCCCAGCGCCCTCCACAACCCCGAGGCCAAGGCTATAGCCCACCGGCCTCGGCGACTATTTCCACCTGCTGCGCGGTTTCTTACCATTTAGGGCGGGCTTCGTAGCCTCACTGGGCACCGAGGACCCTCGAAAAGGCTGTACCCATTTCCGACTCAGGCCCCGACGCCCTCCCCGGCCCGAGGCCGCGCTATAGCCTGCGGCCTCGGCGGACTATTTCCCGCGCTGCGCTGGACATTCTTGCCAATTTAGGGCAGGCTTCGGACCGTAGCCTCCCAGGGTACGAGGACCCTCGTAAAGACTGCCATTTCCGACTCCGAGCCCCGAGCGCCCTCCCCAACCCCGAGGGCCAGCGCTATAGCCTACCGGCCTCGGCGACTATTTCACAGCTGCGCGCTGGACATTTCTTGCCATTTTAGGGCGGGCTTCTGACCGTAGCCTCCCTTTGGGTACGAGGACCCTCGTAAAGCTATGCCATTTCCGGCGACGAGCCCGAAACCCCCTGCAACCCCAGCGGACCAAAGGCTATAGCCACCGGCCTCCGTGACTATTTCCAGCAGCGCGCGCTGGGCATTTCTTGCCATTTAGGGCAGGCCTCTGACCGTAGCCTCCCACTGGGCACGAGGACCCTCGTAAACCTGTGCCATTTCCGGCGCGAGCCCGAAACCCCTCCCCCCCCAGCGGACCAAAGGCTATAGCCCACCGGCCTCGATGACTATTTCCGTGCTGCGCGGCTGGGCATTTCTTGTCATTTAGGGCAGGCCTCGACCGTAGCCTCCCACCAGGGCACCCGAGGACCCTCGAAAGACTTTACCATTTCCGACTCCAGGCCCCAGGCGCCCCTCCCACAGCCCCGAGGGCCAAAGGCTATAGCACACCGGCCTTGGCGAATATTTCGCGCGCTGCGCCGCCCTGGATGTCTTGGGAGTTGACGGCGGGCCTCTGACCGTAGCCTCCCAGGCACCGAGGACCCTCAAAGACTGTACCCATTTCCGACTCCAGGCCCCGAACGCCCCTCCCAGCCCCGAGGCCAGCGCTATAGCCTCGGCCTCGGCGACTATTTCCAGCTGCGCGCTGCATTTCTTGCCATTTTAGGGCGGGCTTGACCGTAGCCTCCCACTGGGCACACGAGGACCCTCGTAAAGACTGTACCATTCTCGGCCAGGCCCCGAAACCCCCTCCCCAACCCCCGCGGACCAAAGGCTATAGCCCACCGGCCTCAATGACTATTTCCCGTGCTGCGCCGCTGGGCATTTCTTGTCATTTTAGGGCACGCCTCTGACCGTAGCCTCCGACTGGGCACACGAGGACCCTCGAAAAGATTGTACCCATTTCCGATGCCCAGAGACCCCGAACGCCCCTACCCAACCCCCGCGGACCAACGGCTCTAGGCCACCGGCCTCGGCGACTATTTCACGCGCTGCGCCGCTGGGCATTTCTTGCCATTTTAGGGCAGGCTTCTGACCGTAGCCTCCCACTGGGCACACGAGGACCCTCGTAAAGACTGTACCCATTTCCGACGGCGGGCCCGAAACCCCTCCCCCCAGCGGACCAAGGCTATAGCCCACGGCCTCGTGACTATTTCCCGTGCTGCGCGCTGGGCATTTCTTGTCATTTAGGGCCGCCTCTGACCGTAGCCTCCATTGGGCACCGAGGACCCTCGAAAGATTGTACCCATTTCCGTGCGAGACCCGAGCGCTACCCAACCCCCGCGGACCAAAGGCTCTAGGCCACCGGCCTCAGGGACTATTTCACGCGCTGCGCCGCTGGGCATTTCTTGCCATTTTAGGGCAGGCCTCTGACCGTAGCCTCCCACTGGGCACACGAGGACCCTCGAAAAGACTGTACCCATTTCCGATGACCAGAGCCCCCGAAACACCTTCCCCAACCCCCGCGGACCAAAGGCTATAGCCCACCGGCCTCGGCGACTATTTGACGCGCTACGCCGCTGGGTATTTCTTGCCATTTTAGAGCAGGCTTCTGACCGTAGCCTCCCACTGGGCACACGAGGACCCTCGAAAAGACCGTACCGATTTCTGCCGACCAGAACCCCCGAAACCCCCTCCCCAACCCCCTCGGACCAAAGGCTATAGCCCACCGGCCTCGGTGACTATTTCACGCGCTGCGCCGCTGGGCATTTCTTGTCATTGTAGGGCAGGCCTCTGACCGTAGCCTCAGCCCAGGCACGAGGACCCTCGAAACGACTTTACCCATTTCCGACGCCCCTCCCCACCCCCCGCAGACCAAAGGCTATAGCCCACCGGCCTCGTCGACTATTTCACGCGCTGCGCCGCTGGGCATTTCTTGCCATTTTAGGGCAGGCCCTGACCGTAGCCTCCCACTGGGCACGCGAGGACCCTCGAAAAGACTGTACCCATTTCCGACTCCAGAGCCCCCGAACGCCTCCCCGGCCCCGAGGGCGAAAGGCTATAGCCACCGGCCTCGGCGGACTATTCAAGCGCTGCGCGCGGGCATTTCTTGCCATTTAGGGCGGGCTTGAACCGTAGCCTCACCCAGGCACAGGTCCCTCGTAAAGGCCTGTACCCATTTCGGGACGAGCCCCGAAAGCCGCTCCCCAATCCCGCGGACCAAAGGCTATAGCCAACTGGCCTCGAAGACTATTTCGCGCGCTCCGCCGCTGGCTATTTCTTGGCGTTTTAGGGCATGCCTCTGACCGTAGCCTCCCAGGCACGGCGACCCTCGAAAAGCTGTACCCATTTCGGCGAGCCCCGAGCGCCTCCTCCCGACCCCGCGGACCAAAGGCTATAGCCCACCGGCCTTGGCGACTATTTCTCGCGCTGCGCCGCTCGGCATGTCTTGGGATTTAATGCAGGCTTCGGACCGTAGCCTCCTACTGGGCACGCAAGGACCCTCGAAAAGACTGTACCCATTTCAATGACGAGCCCTAACCCCTCCCAACCCCAGCGGACCAAGGCTATAGCCCACCGGCCTCGGTGACTATTTAGCTGCGCGCTGGGTATTTCTTGCCATTTAAAGCGAGATTCTGACCATAGCCTCACTGGGCGAGGACCCTCGAAAAGACTGTACCCATTTTCGGCGAGCCTCTAAACCCCTTCCGACCCAGCGGACCAACATATAGCCCACCGGCCTCGGTGACTATTTCCAGCGCTCGCTGGTCATTTCTTGCATTTTTAGGGCAGGCTGTGACCGTTGCCTCACTCTGGGCAGGCGAGGACCCTCGAAAAGGCTGTACCCATTCTCGTGACGAGCCCCTAAGCCCCTCCCCAGCCCCGTGGACCAAAGGCTATAGCCCACGGCCTCGGTGACTATTTCCAGCTGCGCGGCTGGCCATTTCTTGCCATTTTAGGGCAGCCCTCGACCGTAGCCTCCCATGGGTACGAGGACCCTCGAAAAGACTGTACCATTTCGGACGCCAGAGCTCCGAACTCCCTCCCAACCCCAGCGGACGAAGGCTATAACCCACGGCCTCGGTGACTATTTCCGCAGCGCGCCGCTGGGCATGTCTTGCCATTTTAGGGCAGGCTTCTGACCATAGCCTCACTTTGGGCACCACGAGGACCCTCGAAAGACCGTGCCATTTCGATGACGAGCCCCGAAACCCCTCCCGACCCCGCGGACAAAAGGCTATAGCCCACGGCCTCGGCGACTATTTGTGCGCTACACCGCTGGGCATTTCTTGTCATTTAGGGCAGGCCTCGACCGTAGCCTCCCAGAGACGCGCAAGGACCCTCGAAAAGGCATGCCATTTCCGATGACGAGCCCTAAACCCCTCCCGGCCCCGTGGACCAAAGGCTATAGCCCACCGGCCTCGGTGACTATTTCCAGCTGCGTAGCTGGGCATTTCTTGCCATTTAGGGCAGGCTTTGACCATAGCCTCCCCAGGGCTGCGAGGACCCTCGAAAGACCGTACCCATTTCGGCGACCAGGCCGAAACCCCCCCCGGCCCCGGACAAAAGGCTATAGCCCACGGCCTGGCGACTATTTGGCGCTTCGCGCTGGGCATTTCTTGTCATTTAGGGCAGGCCTCTGATCGTAGCCTCCCAGGGCACACGAGGACCCTCGAAAAAGGCTGCCATTTCCGGCGCCCTCCCACCCCGCGGACCAAAGGCTATAGCCACACACGGCGACTATTTCAGCGCTGCTGTTCGGCTCTTGCCATTTTAGGGCAGGCCCTGACCGTAGCCTCCCAGCAGCGGGGACCCTCGAAAAGACTGTACCCATTTCCGGCGCGAGCCCCGAGCGCCTCCCCAGCCCCGAGGGCCAAAAGGCTATAGCCGGCCTCGGCGACTATTTCACCTTGCTGCGCTGGACATTCTGGCCATTTAGGCGGGCTTCTGACCGTAGCCTCCCACTGGGTACACGAGGACCCTCGTAAAGACTGTACCCATTTCCGGCGACGAGGCCCGAAACCCCCGACCCCGCGGACCAAAGGCTATAGCCACCGGCCTCGTGACTATTTCCTTGTAGCCGCTGGTCATTTCTTGCCATTTTAGGGCAGGCCTCTGGCAGAAGCCTGCCCAGGCACCACGAGGACCCTCGTAAAACTGTACCCATTTCCGGCCCAGGCCCCGAAACCCCTCCCAGCCCCGGACCAAAGGCTATAGCCCACCGGCCTCAGTGACTATTTCACGCGCTGCGCCGCTGGACATTTCTTGCCATTTTAGGGCAGGCTTCCGACCGTAGCCTCCCACTGGGCACACGAGGACCCTCGTAAAGGCTGTACCCATTTCCGACGACCAGAGCCACCGAAACCCCCTCCCCAACCCCCGCGGACCAAAGGCTATAGCCCACCGGCCTCCGTGACTATTTCCCGTGCTGCGCCGCTGGGCATTTCTTGCCATTTTAGGGCAGGCCTCTGACCGTAGCCTCCCACAGGGCAAACGAGGACCCTCGAAAAGACTGTACCCATTTCCGACGACCAGAGCCCCCGAAACACCTTCCCCAACCCCCGTGGACCAAAGGCTATAGCCCACCGGCCTCGGCGACTATTTGACGCGCTACGCCGCTGGGCATTTCTTGCCATTTTAGGGCAGGCTTCTGACCGTAGCCTCCCACTGGGCACACGAGGACCCTCGAAATGACTGTACCCATTTCGGACACCCAGAGCCAGGCGCCCCTCCCGGCCCCAGCGGGCGGGCTATAGCCCACCGGCCTCGGCGACTATTTCCGCAGCGCTGCGCGCTGGGCATTTCTTGCTATTTTAGGGCAGGCTTCTGATCGTAGCCTCCCACTTGGCACGAGGACCCTCGAAAGGCATACCCATTTCCGGCGCCCGAGCCCCGAACTTCCTCCCCGGCCCGCGGACCAGGCTATAGCCCACCGGCCTCGGTGACCATTTCACAGCTGCGCGCTGGGTATTTCTTGCCATTTTAGCGCGGGCCTCTGACCGTAGCCTCCCAGGGCACCGAGGACACTCAAAAGGCGTACCCATTTCGGCGGCCACGAACCCCGAACCCCTCCCAACCCCGCGGACCAAGGCTATAGACCACCGGCCTCGGCGACTATTTCGCGATGCGCCGCTGGGCATTTCTTGCCATTTTAGGGCAGGCTTCGACCGTAGCCTCCCAGGCACCACGAGGACCCTCGAAAAGACTGCCATTTCCGACACCCAGGCCCCGAGCGCCCCTCCCAGCCCCAGCGGACCAATGGCTGCCAGCCCACCGACCTCGGCGACTATTTCCGCAGCTGCGCGCTGGGCATGTCTTGCCATTTTAGGGCAGGCTTCTGACCGTAGCCTCCCAGGCACGAGGACCCTCGAAAGGCCGTACCCATTTCTAATGACGAGCCCCGAGCCTCCCCCCGCGGACCAAGGCTATAGCCCGCGGCCTCGGTGACTATTTCCTGCGCTGCGCGCTGGGTATTTCTTGTCATTTAGGGCAGCCCTCTGACCGTAGCCTCCCACCAGGACACCACGGACCCTCGAAAAGACTGTACACATTTCCGGCGCCCCTCCCCGCCCCGCGGACCAAAGGCTATAGCCAGCGGCCTCGGTGACTATTTCCAGCGCTGCGCGCTGGGCTTGTCTTGCCATTTAGGGCAAGCTTCTGACCGTAACCTCCCACTGGGCTACGAGGACCCTCGAAAAACCGTACCTATTTCGGCGACGAGCCCGAAACCCCTCCCGGCCCCAGCGGACCAAAGGCTATAGCCCACCGGCCTCGGTGACTATTTCACGCGCTGCGCCGCTGGGGATTTCTTGACATTTTAGGGCAGGCCTCTGACCGTAGCCTCCCACTGGACACACGAGGACCCTCGAAAAGTACCCATTTCGGCGCCCTCCCCACCCCCGCGGACCAAAGGCTATAGCCCAACGGCCTCGGTGACTATTTCACGCGCTGCGCCGCTGGGCTTGTCTTGCCATTTTAGGGCAAGCTTCTGACCGTAGCCTCCCACTGGGCACACGAGGACCCTCGAAAAGACGGTACCAATTTCGGCGACAGGCCCGAAACCTCCCAGCCCCGCGGACCAAAGGCTATAGCCCACAGGCCTCGGTGACTATTTCACGCGCTGCGCCGCTGGGTATTTCTTGTCATTTTAGGGCAGGCCTCTGACCGTATCCTCCCACGGGACACACGAGGACCCTCGAAAAGACTGTACCCATTTCCGACGCCCCTCCCCAACCGCCGCAGACCAAAGGCTATAGCCCAACGGCCTCGGTGACTATTTCACGCGCTGCGCCGCTGGGCTTGTCTTGCCATTTTAGGGCAAGCTTCTGACCGTAGCCTCCCACTGGGCACACGAGGACCCTCGAAAAGACCGTACCTATTTCTGACGACCAGAGCCCCCGAAACCCCCTCCCCAACCCCCGCGGACCAAAGGCTATAGCCCACAGGCCTCGGTGACTATTTCACGCGCTGCGCCGCTGGGCATGTCTTGCCATTTTATGGCAGGCTTCTGACCGTAGCCTCCCACTGGGCACACGAGGACCCTCGAAAAGACTGTACCCATTTCCGACGCCCATAGCCCCAGAACTTCCCTCCCCAACCCCCGCGGACCAAAGGCTATAGCCCACCGGCCTCGGTGACTATTTCACGCGCTGCGCCGCTGGGCATTTCTTGTCATTTTAGGGCAGCCCTCTGACCGTAGCCTCCCACGGGACACACGAGGACCCTCGAAAAGACTGTACACATTTCGGCGCCCTCCCCAGCCGCGCGGACCAAAGGCTATAGCCCAGCGGCCTCGGTGACTATTTCACCGCTGCGCGCTGGGCTTGTCTTGTCATTTTTGGGCAAGCTTCTGACCGTAACCTCCCAGCTTTGGGCACGAGGACCCTCGACAAGACCGTACCTATTTCTGGCGGCAGGCCCCGAAACCCCTCCCCAACCCCGCGGACCAAGGCTATAGCCCACGAGGCCTCGGTGACTATTTCAGCGCTGCGCGCTGGGCATTTCTTGTCATTTAGGGCAGGCCTCTGACCTTAGCCTCCCCACAGGACACGAGACCCTCGAAAAGACTGTACCCATTTCCGGCGCCCCTCCCAACCCCGCGGACCAAGGCTATAGCCCACCGGCCTCGGTGACTATTTCCGCAGCTGCGCCGCTTGGCTTGTCTTGCCATTTTAGGACAAGCTTCTGACCGTAGCCTCCCACTGGGCACACGAGGACCCTCGAAAAGACCGTACCTATTTCG
Source organism: Citropsis articulata (assembly GCA_030449925.1). Lineage (NCBI taxonomy): Eukaryota > Viridiplantae > Streptophyta > Magnoliopsida > Sapindales > Rutaceae > Citropsis > Citropsis articulata. The sequence goes on along the minus strand of JASUUH010000017.1, from coordinate 33,533 downwards.
GCGGCCAGGCCCCGAAACCCCTCCCAACCCCGCGGACCAAGGCTTTAGCCCACGGGCCTCGGTGACTATTTCACGCTGCGCGCTGGGCTTGTCTTGCCATTTTAGGGCAAGCTTCTGACCGTAACCTCCACTTTGGGCACGAGGACCCTCGAAAAGGCCGGACCCATTTCGGCGGACGAGGCCCGAAACCCCTCCCAACCCCGAGGACCAAAGGCTATAGCCCACGGCCTCGGTGACTATTCACGCTGCGCGCTGGGCATTTCTTGTCATTTTAGGGCAGGCCTCTGACCGTAGCCTCCCAGAGGCGCGAGGACCCTCGAAAAGGCATGCCATTTCCGGCGCCCTCCCCGGCCCCGCAGACCAAGGCGATATCCCACGGCCTCGGCCACTATTTCCCGCGCTGTGCCGCTGGGCATTGTTGTCATTTAGGGCAGGCCTCGACCGTAGCCTCCCACAGGGCACCACGAGGACCCTCGAAAAGGCTGCCATTTCCGACTCCCAGGCCCAGGCGTCCTCCCCCGGACCAACGGCTATAGACCACCGGCCTCGGTGACTATTTCACGCGATGCGCAGCTGGGAATTTCTTGCTATTTTAGGGCAGGCTTCTGACCGTAGCCTCCCACTGGGCACACGAGGACCCACGAAAAGACTGCCATTTCGACACCCCTCCCAGCCCCGTAGACCAAGGCTATATCCCACGGCCTCGGCGACTATTTCCTGGCTGGCGCTGGGCATTTCTTGCCATTTAGGGCGATCCACGGCGTAGCCTCCCCAGGCGAGGACCCTCGAAAAACTGTGCCATTTCCGACACCAGGCCCTGAATACCCTCCCAACCCCCGCGGGCCAAAGGCTATAGCCCACCGGCCTCGGTGACTATTTTGTGCGCGCTGGGCATTCTTGCTATTTTAGGGCAGGCTTCTGATCGTAGCCTCCCACTGGGCACACGAGGACCCTCGAAAAGACTGTACCCATTTCCGACGCCCAGAGCCCCAAAACTTCCCTCCCCAACCCCTGCGGACCAAAGGCTATAGACCACCGGCCTCGGCGACTATTTCACGCGATGCGCCGCTGGGCATTTCTTGCCATTTTAGGGCAGGCTTCTGACCGTAGCCTCCCACTGGGCACACGAGGACCCTCGAAATGACTGTACCCATTTCGGACACCCAGAGCCCCCGAACGCCCCTCCCCAACCCCCGCGGGCGAAAGGCTATAGCCCACCGGCCTCGGCGACTATTTCACGCGCTGCGCCGCTGGGCATTTCTTGCTATTTTAGGGCAGGCTTCTGATCGTAGCCTCCCACTGGGCACACGAGGACCCTCCGAAAGACTGTACCCATTTCCGACGGCCAAAGAACCAGAACTTCCCTCCCCAACCCCCGCGGACCAAAGGCTCTAGGCCACCGGCCTCGGCGAGTATTTCACGCGCTGCGCCGCTGGGCATTTCTTACCATTTTGCGCGGGCCTCGACCGTAGCCTCCCAGGCACGAGGACACTCAAAAGACTGTACCCATTTCGGCGGCGAACCCCGAACCCCCTCCCGGCCCCCGGACCAGGCTATAGACCACCGGCCTCGGCGACTATTTCACGCGATCGCTGGGCATTTCTTGCCATTTAGGGCAGGCTTCTGACCGTAGCCTCCCGCTTGGGCACGAGGAGCCTCGAAAAGACTGTACCCATTTCCGACACCCAGGCCCCGAGCGCCTCCCCAACCCCCGGACCAATGGCTATAGCCCATCGACTATTTCCTGTGCGCTGCGCGCTGGGCATGTCTTGCCATTTAGGGCGGGCTTCTGACCGTAGCCTCCCAGCTGGGCACCGAGGACCCTCAGGCCGTACCCATTTCTAATGACGGGCCCCGAAACCCCTCCCAACCCCGCGGACCCAGGCTGCCAGCCCACCGGCCTCGGTGACTATTTCACGCGCTGCGCCGCTGGGTATTTCTTGTCATTTTAGGGCAGGCCTCTGACCGTAGCCTCCCACGGGACACACGAGGACCCTCGAAAAGACTGTACCCATTTCCGACGCCCCTCCCCAACCGCCGCTGACCAAGGCTATAGCCCGGCCTCGGTGTCTATTTCACGCGCTGCGCCGATGGGATTGTCTTGCCATTTTAGGGAAAGCTTCTGACCGTAGCCTCCAACTGGGCAAACGAGGACCCTCGAAAAGAACGTACCTATTTCGGCGACCGGGCCCGAAACCCCCCCCCCACCCCCGCGGACAAAAGGCTATAGCCCACCGGCCTCGGTGACTATTTCACGCGCTGCGCCGCTGGGCATTTCTTGTCATTTTAGGGCAGGCCTCTGACCGTAGCCTCCCACGGGGCACAAGAGGACCCTCGAAAAGACTGTACCCATTTCCGACGCCCCTCCCCAACCCCCGCAGACCAAAGGCTATAGCCCACCGGCCTCGGTGACTATTTCACGCGCTGCGCCGCTGGGCTTGTCTTGCCATTTTAGGGCAAGCTTCTGACCGTAGCCTCCCACTGGGCACACGAGGACCCTCGAAAAGACCGTACCTATTTCTGACGACCAGAGCCCCCGAAACCCCCTCCCCAACCCCCGCGGACCAAAGGCTATAGCCCACAGGCCTCGGTGACTATTTCACGCGCTGCGCCGCTGGGTATTTCTTGTCATTTTAGGGCAGGCCTCTGACCGTAGCCTCCCACGGGACACACGAGGACCCTCGAAAAGACTGTACCCATTTCCGACGCCCCTCCCCAACCGCCGCAGACCAAAGGCTATAGCCCAACGGCCTCGGTGACTATTTCACGCGCTGCGCCGCTGGGCTTGTCTTGCCATTTTAGGGCAAGCTTCTGACCGTAGCCTCCCACTGGGCACACGAGGACCCTCGAAAAGACCGTACCTATTTCTGACGACCAGAGCCCCCGAAACCCCCTCGCCAACCCCCGCGGACCAAAGGCTATAGCCCACAGGCCTCGGTGACTATTTCACGCGCTGCGCCGCTGGGCATTTCTTGTCATTTTAGGGCAGGCCTCTGACCGTAGCCTCCCACGGGACACACGAGGACCCTCGAAAAGACTGTACCCATTTCCGACGCCCCTCCCCAACCCCCGCAGACCAAAGGCTATAGCCCACCGGCCTCGGTGACTATTTCACGCGCTGCGCCGCTTGGCTTGTCTTGCCATTTTAGGACAAGCTTCTGACCGTAGCCTCCCACTGGGCACACGAGGACCCTCGAAAAGACCGTACCTATTTCTGACGACCAGAGCCCCCGAAACCCCCTCCCCAACCCCCGCGGACCAAAGGCTTTAGCCCACAGGCCTCGGTGACTATTTCACGCGCTGCGCCGCTGGGCTTGTCTTGCCATTTTATGGCAAGCTTCTGACCGTAGCCTCCCACTGGGCACACGAGGACCCTCGAAAAGACCGGACCCATTTACGGCGGCAGGCCCGAAACCCCTCCCAGCCCAGGGACCAAAGGCTATAGCCCACCGGCCTCGGTGACTATTTCACGCGCTGCGCCGCTGGGCATTTCTTGTCATTTTAGGGCAGGCCTCTGACCGTAGCCTCCCACTGGGAACGCGAGGACCCTCGAAAAGACTGTACCCATTTCCGACGCCCCTCCCCAACCCCCGCAGACCAAAGGCGATATCCCACCGGCCTCGGCGACTATTTCACGCGCTGTGCCGCTGGGCATTTGTTGTCATTTTAGGGCAGGCCTCTGACCGTAGCCTCCCACGGGGCACACGAGGACCCTCGAAAAGACTGTACCCATTTCCGACTCCCAGAGCCCCAGAACGTCCCTCCCCAACCCCCGCGGACCAAAGGCTATAGACCACCGGCCTCGGTGACTATTTCACGCGATGCGCAGCTGGGTATTTCTTGCTATTTTAGGGCAGGCTTCTGACCGTAGCCTCCCACTGGGCACACGAGGACCCTCGAAAAGACTGTACCCATTTCCGACACCCCTCCCCAACCCCCGTAGACCAAAGGCTATATCCCACCGGCCTCGGCGACTATTTCACGCGCTCTGGCGCTGGGCATTTCTTGCCATTTTAGGGCGATCCACAGCGTAGCCTCCCAGCCCAGGCGCGAGGACCCTCGAAAAGACTGTACCCATTTCCGACACCCAGAGCCCCTGAATACCCCTCCCCAACCCCCGCGGGCCAAAGGCTATAGCCCACCGGCCTCGGCGACTATTTGACGCGCTGCGCAGCTGGGCATTTCTTGCTATTTTAGGGCAGGCTTCTGATCGTAGCCTCCCACTGGGCACACGAGGACCCTCGAAAAGACTGTACCCATTTCCGACGCCCAGAGCCCCAAAACTTCCCTCCCCAACCCCCGTGGACCAAAGGCTATAGCCCACCGGCCTCGGTGACAATTTCACGCGCTGCGCCGCTGGGCATTTCTTGTCCTTTTAGGGCAGGCCTCTGACCGTAGCCTCCCACGGGGCACACGAGGACCCTCGAAAAGACTGTACCCATTTCCGACGGCCCTCCCCAACCCCCGCAGACAAAAGGCTATATCCCACCGGCCTCGATGACTATTTCACGCGCTGTGCCGCTGGGTATTTCTTGCCATTTTAGGGCATGCCCTGACCGTAGCCTCCCACTGGGCACGCGAGGACCCTCGAAAAGACTGTACCCATTTCCGACACCCAGAGCCCCCGAACGCCCCTCCCCAACCCCCGCGGGCCAAAGGCTATAGCCCACCGGCCTCGGCGACTATTTCACGCGCTGCGCTGCTGGGCATTTCTTGCCATTTTAGCGCAGGCCTCTGACCGTAGCCTCCCACTGGGCACACGAGGACACTCGAAAAGACTGTACCCATTTCTGACGACCAGAACCCCCGAACGCCCCTCCCCAACCCCCGCGGACCAAAGGCTATAGCCCACCGGCCTCGGCGACTATTTCACGCGATGCGCCGCTGGGCATTTCTTGCCATTTTAGGGCAGCCTTCTGACCGTAGCCTCCCACTGGGCACACGAGGACCGTCGAAAAGACTGTACCCATTTCCGACGCCCCTCCCCAACCCCCGCAGACCAAAGGCTATATCCCACAGGCCTCGGCGACTATTTCACGCGTTGTGCCGCTGGGCATTTCTTGCCATTTTAGGGCAGGCCCTGACCGTAGCCTCCCACTGGGCACGCGAGGACCCTCGAAAAGACTGTACCCATTTCCGACACCCAGAGCCGAAACCCCTCCCAACCCCAGCGGACCAGGCAATAGCCCACGGCCTCGGTGACTATTTCCCGTGCTGCGCGCTGGGCATTTCTTGCCATTTTAGGGCAGGCCTCGACCGTAGCCTCCCCAGGCACCACGAGGACCCTCGTAAAAGGCTGTACCATTTCCGATGACGAGCCCCGAAACCCCTCCGACCCCCGCGGACCAAAGGCAATAGCCCACCGGCCTCAGTGACTATTTCCCGTGCTGCGCCGCTGGGCATTTCTTGCCATTTTAGGGCAGGCCTCTGACCGTAGCCTCCCACTGGGCACACGAGGACCCTCGTAAAGACTGTACCCATTTCCGACGCCCAGAGACCCCGAACGCCCCTCCCCACCCCCGCGGACCACCGGCTATCGCCCACCGGCCTCGGCGACTATTTCACGCGCTGCGCCGCTGGGCATGTCTTGCCATTTTAGGGCAGGCTTCTGACCGTAGCCTCCCACTGGGCACACGAGGACCCTCGAAAAGACTGTACCCATTTCCGACGGACAGGCCCCGAAACCCCCTCCCCAGCCCCGCGGACCAAAGGCTATAGCCCACCGGCCTCGGTGACTATTTCACGCGCTGCGCCGCTGGGCATTTTTTGTCATTTTAGGGCAGGCCTCTGACCGTAGCCTCCCACGGGGCACACGAGGACCCTCGAAAAGACTTTACACATTTCCGATGCCCCTCCCCAACCCCCGCAGACCAAAGGCTATAGCCCACCGGCCTCGACGACTATTTCACGCGCTGCGCCGCTGGGCATTTCTTGCCATTTTAGGGCAGGCCCTGACCGTAGCCTCCCACTGGGCACACGAGGACCCTCGAAAAGGCTTTACCCATTTCCGACGCCCCTCCCCAACCCTCGCAGACCAAAGGCTATAGCCCACCGGCCTCGACGACTATTTCACGCGCTGCGCCGCTGGGCATTTCTTGCCATTTTAGGGCAGGCCCTGACCGTAGCCTCCCACTGGGCACGCGAGGACCCTCGAAAAGGCTTTACCAATTTCCGACTCCCCTCCCCAACCCTCGCAGACCAAAGGCTATAGCCCACCGGCCTCGACGACTATTTCACGCGCTGCGCCGCTGGGCATTTCTTGCCATTTTAGGGCAGGCCCTGACCGTAGCCTCCCACTGGGCACACGAGGACCGTCGAAAAGACTGTACCCATTTCCGACGAACAGATCCCCCGAAACCCCCTTCCTAACCCCCGTGGACCAAAGGCTATAGCCCACCGGCCTCGGCGACTATTTCACGCGCTGCGCCGCTGGGCATTTCTTGCTATTTTAGGGCAGACTTCTGATCGTAGCCTCCCACTGGGCACACGAGGACCCTCGAAAAGACTGTACCCATTTCCGACGCCCCTCCCCAACCCCCGCAGACCAAAGGCTATAGCCCACCGGCCTCGACGACTATTTCACACGCTGTGCCGCTGGGCATTTCTTGCCATTTTAGGGCAGGCCCTGACCGTAGCCTCCCACTGGGCACACGAGGACCGTCGACAAGACTGTACCCATTTCCGACGAACAGATCCCCCGAAACCCCCTCCCCAACCCCCGCGGACCAAAGTCAATAGCCCACCGGCCTCAGTGACTATTTCCCGTGCTGCGCCGCTGGGCATTTCTTGCCATTTTAGGGCAGGCCTCTGACCGTAGCCTCCCACTGGGCACACGAGGATCCTCGCAAAGACTGTACCCATTTCCGACGTCCAGAGACCCCGAACGCCCCTCCCCAATCCCCGCGGACCAAAGGCTATCGCCCACCGGCCTCGACGACTATTTCACGCGCTGCGCCGCTGGGCATGTCTTGCCATTTTAGGGCAGGCTTCTGACCGTAGCCTCCCACTGGGCACACGAGGACCCTCGTAAAGACTGTACCCATTTCCGACGACCAGAGCCCCCGAAACCCCCTCCCCAACCCCCGCGGACCAAAGGCTATAGCCCACCGGCCTCGGTGACTATTTCACGCGCTGCGCCGCTGGGCATTTTTTGTCATTTTAGGGCAGGCCTCTGACCGTAGCCTCCCACGGGGCACACGAGGACCCTCGAAAAGACTTTACACATTTCCGATGCCCCTCCCCAACCCCCGCAGACCAAAGGCTATAGCCCACCGGCCTCGACGACTATTTCACGCGGCCCGCCACTCGGCATTCATTGCCATACTAGGCCAGGCGCCTGACCGTAGCCACCCACTGGGCTACGAGGACCCTCGAAAAGACTGTACCATTTCCGACGCCCCTCCCCAACCCCCGCGGACCAAAGGCTATAGCCCACCGGCCTCGACGACTATTTCACGCGCTGCGCCGCTGGGCATTTCTTGCCATTTTAGGGCAGGCCCTGACCGTAGCCTCCCACTGGGCACGCGAGGACCCTCGAAAAGGCTTTACCAATTTCCGACTCCCCTCCCCAACCCTCGCAGACCAAAGGCTATAGCCCACCGGCCTCGACGACTATTTCACGCGCTGCGCCGCTGGGCATTTCTTGCCATTTTAGGGCAGGCCTCTGACCGTAGCCTCCCACTGGGCACACGAGGACCCTCGTAAAGACTGTACCCATTTCCGATGACCAGAGCCCCCGAAACCCCCTCCCCAACCCCCGCGGACCAAAGTCAATAGCCCACCGGCCTCAGTGACTATTTCCCGTGCTGCGCCGCTGGGCATTTCTTGCCATTTTAGGGCAAGCCTCTGACCGTAGCCTCCCACTGGGCACACGAGGATCCTCGCAAAGACTGTACCCATTTCCGACGTCCAGAGACCCCGAACGCCCCTCCCCAATCCCCGCGGACCAAGGGCTATCGCCCACCGGCCTCGACGACTATTTCACGCGCTGCGCCGCTGGGCATGTCTTGCCATTTTAGGGCAGGCTTCTGACCGTAGCCTCCCACTGGGCACACGAGGACCCTCGTAAAGACTGTACCCATTTCCGACGACCAGAGCCCCCGAAACCCCCTCCCCAACCCCCGCGGACCAAAGGCTATAGCCCACCGGCCTCGGTGACTATTTCACGGCCTCGCCGGGTTGAATATTTTGCCATTTTAGGGCAGGCCTCTGACCGTAGCCGCCCACAGGGCACCCGAGGACCCACGGAAAGACTTTACACATTTCCGATGCCTCCCAACCCGGCGGACCAAAGGCTATAGCCCACCAGCCTCGATGACTATTTCGCGCGCTGTGCCGCAGGGTATTTCTTGCTATTTTAGGGCAGTCCTCTGACCGTAGCCTTCCACTGGGCACACGAGTCCCCTCGAAAAGACTGTACCCATTTCGGCCCCTCCCAACCCCGCAGACCAAAGGCTATAGCCCACCGGCCTCGGCGACTATTTCCTGTTGTGCGCTGGGCATTTCTTGCCATTTAGGGCAGGCCACGACCGTAGCCTCCCCAGGCACGAGGACCGTCGACAAGACTGTACCCATTTCCGGCAGATCCCGAAACCCCTCCCCAACCCCCGCGGACCAAAGTCAATAGCCACCGGCCTCGGTGACTATTTCCCGTCTTTGCGCTGGGCATTTCTTGCCATTTAGGGCGAGGCCTCGACCGTAGCCTCCCAGGCACCACGAGGATCCTCGCAAGACTGTACCCATTTCCGGCGTCCGAGACCCGAGCGCCCTCCCAGTCCCCGTGGACCAAAGGCTATAGCCCACCGGCCTCGGCGACTATTCCACGCGCTGCGCCGCTGGGCATGTCTTGCCATTTTAAGGCACGCTTCTGACCGTAGCCTTCCACTGGGCAGGTAAGGACCCTCGAAAAGACTGTACCCATTTCCGACGACGGGCCGAAACCCCTCCCAACCCCGCGGACCAAAGGCTATAGCCCACCGGCCTCGGTGACTATTTCACGCGCTGCGCCGCTGGGCATTCCTTGGCATTTCAGGGCCGGCCGCTCACCGAAGCCTCCACCGGGGCACACGAGGACCCTCGAAAAGACTTTACACATTTCGATGCCTCCCCCCGCGGACCAAAGGCTATAGCCCACTGGCCTTGTCGACTATTTCGTGCGCTGCGCCGCTGGGCATTTCTTGCCATTTCAGGGCAGGCCTCTGACCGTAGCCTCCCACTGGGCACACGAGGACCCTGAAAAAGACTGTACCCATTTCGGACGCCCTCCCAACCCTCGCGGACCAAGGCTATAGCCACCGGCCTCGGCGACTATTTCGCAGCTGCGCGCTGGGCATTTCTTGCCATTTTAGGGCGGCCACGACCGTAGCCTCCCCCCAGGCGCGAGGACCCTCGAAAAGGCTTTACCAATTTCTGACTCCCTCCCAACCCTCGCAGACCAAAGGCTATAGCCCACCGGCCTCGACGACTATTTCACGCGCTGCGCCGCTGGGCATTTCTTGCCATTTTAGGGCAGGCCCTGACCGTAGCCTCCCACTGGGCACACGAGGACCGTCGAAAAGACTGTACCCATTTCCGACGAACAGATCCCCCGAAACCCCCTTTCTAACCCCCGTGGACCAAAGGCTATAGCCCACCGGCCTCGGCGACTATTTCACGCGCTGCGCCGCTGGGCATTTCGTGCTATTTTAGGGCAGACTTCTGATCGTAGCCTCCCACTGGGCACACGAGGACCCTCGAAAAGACTGTACCCATTTCCGACGCCCCTCCCCAACCCCCGCAGACCAAAGGCTATAGCCCACCGGCCTCGACGACTATTTCACGCGCTGCGCCGCTGGGCATTTCTTGCCATTTTAGGGCAGGCCCTGACCGTAGCCTCCCACTGGGCACACGAGGACCGTCGAAAAGACTGTACCCATTTCCGACGACCAGAGCCCCCGAAACCCCCTCCCCAACCCCCGCGGACCAAAGGCTATAGCCCACCGGCCTCAGTGACTATTTCCCGTGCTGCGCCGCTGGGTATTTCTTACCATTTTAGGGCAGGCCTCTGACCGTAGCCTCCCACTGGGCACACGAGGACCCTCGAAAAGGCATACCCATTCCGGTGCCCGGAGACCTGACGCCCCTCCCTGACCCTCGCGGACCAAAGGCTATAGCCCACCGGCCTCGGCGACTAGCTCCCGGTCTGCTGCGCTGGGCATTTCTTGCCATTTTAGGGCAGGCCCTGACCGTAGCCTCCCACTGGGCACACGAGGACCGTCGACAAGACTGTACCCATTTCCGACGAACAGATCCCCCGAAACCCCCTTCCTAACCCCCGTGGACCAAAGGCTATAGCCCACCGGCCTCGGCGACTATTTCACGCGCTGCGCCGCTGGGCATTTCTTGCTATTTTAGGGCAGGCTTCTGATCGTAGCCTCCCACTGGGCACACGAGGACCCTCGAAAAGACTGTACCCATTTCCGACGACCAGATCCCCAGAACTTCCCTCCCCAACCCCCGCGGACCAAAGGCTATAGCCCACCGGCCTCGGTGACTATTTCACGCGCTGCGCCGCTGGGCATTTCTTGTCATTTTAGGGCAGGCCTCTGACCGTAGCCTCCCACGGGGCACACGAGGACCCTCGAAAAGACTTTACACATTTCCGACGCCCCTCCCCAACCCCCGCAGACCAAAGGCTATAGCCCACCGGCGTCGACGACTATTTCACGCGCTGCGCCGCTGGGCATTTCTTGCCATTTTAGGGCAGGCCCTGACCGTAGCCTCCCACTGGGCACGCGAGGACCCTCGAAAAGGCTTTACCCATTTCCGACGCCCTTCCCCAACCCTCGCAGGCCAAAGGCTACAGCCCACCGGCCTCGACGACTATTTCACGCGCTGCGCCGCTGGGCATTTCTTGCCATTTTAGGGCAGGCCCTGACCGTAGCCTCCCACTGGGCATGCGAGGACCCTCGAAAAGGCTTTACCCATTTCCGACTCCCCTCCCCAACCCTTGCAGACCAAAGGCTATAGGCCACCGGCCTCGACGACTATTTCACGCGCTGCGCCGCTGGGCATTTCTTGCCATTTTAGGGCAGGCCCTGACCGTAGCCTCCCACTGGGCACGCGAGGACCCTCGAAAAGGCTTTACCCGTTTCCGATGCCCCTCCCCAACCCTCGCAGACAAAAGGCTATAGCCCACCGGCCTCGACGACTATTTCACGCGCTGCGCCGCTGGGCATTTCTCGCCATTTTAGGGCAGGCCCTGACCGTAGCCTCCCACTGGGCACAAGGGGACCCTCGAAAAGACTGTACCCATTTCCGACGACTAGAGCCCCAGAACTTCCCTCCCCAACCCCCGCGGACCAAAGCCTCTAGGCCACCGGCCTCGGCGACTATTTCACGCGCTGCGCCGCTGGACATTTCTTGCAATTTTAGGGCAGGCTTCTGACCGTAGCCTCCCACTGGGCACACGAGGACCCTCGTAAAGACTGTACCCATTTCCGACGACCAGAGCCCCCGAAACCCCCTCCCCAAACCCCGCGGACCAAAGGCTATAGCCCACCGGCCTCAGTGACTATTTCCCGTGCTGCGCCGCTGGGTATTTCTTACCATTTTAGGGCAGGCCTCTGACCGTAGCCTCCCAGCCCAGGCTGCGAGGACCCTCGAAAAGACTGTACCCTTTTCCGACGACCAGAGCCCCCGAAACACCTTCCCCAACCCCCGCGGACGAAAGGCTATAGCCCACCGGCCTCGAAGACTATTTCACGCGCTCCGCCGCTGGGCATTTCTTGCCATTTTAGGGCAGGCTTCTGACCGTAGCCTCCCACTGGGCACACGAGGACCCTCGAAATTACAGTACCCATTTCTGACGACCAGAGCCCCCGAAACCCCCTCCCCAACCCCCGCGGACCAAAGGCTATAGCCCACCGGCCTCGGTGACTATTTTACGCGCCGCGCCGCTGGGCATTTCTTGTCATTTTAGGGCAGGCCGCTGGCCGTAGCCTCCCACGGGGCACACGAGGACCATCGAAAAGACCTTACCCATTTCCGACGCCCCTCCCCAACCCCCGCAGACCAAAGGCTATATCCCACCGGCCTCGACGACTATTTCGGTATTGCGCGCTGGGCATTTCTTGCCATTTAGGGCAGGCCACGACGTAGCCTCCCGCACGCGAGCACCCTCGAAATGACTGTACCATTTCGAGTCGAGCCCCGACGCCCTCCCGGCCCGAGGCCAGGGCTATAGCCCACCGGCCTCCGTGACTATTTCCCGTGCTGCGCCGATGGGCATTTCTTGCCATTTTAGGGCAGGCCTCTGACCGTAGCCTCCCACTGGGCACACGAGGACCCTCGAAAAGACTGTACCCATTTCCGACAACCAGAGCCCCCGAAACCCCCTCCCCAACCCCCGCGGACCAAAGGCTATAGCCCACCGGCCTCGGTAACTATTTCACGCGCTGCGTCGCTGGGCATTTCTTGTCATTGTAGGGCAGGCCTCTGACCGTAGCCTCCCACGGGGCACACGAGGACCCTCGAAAAGACTTTACCCATTTCCGACGCCCCTCCCCAACCCCGCGGACCAAAGGCTATAGCCCACCGGCCTCGGCGACTATTTCGCGCGCTGCGCCGCCGGGTATTTCTTGCCATTTTAGGGCAGGCCTGACCGTAGCCTCCCCCAGGCGAGGACCCTCAGACTGTACGCATTTCCGGCGACAGGCCCCAAAACCCCCGCCCCCCGGACCAAAGGGGATAGCCCACCGGCCTCGTGACTATTTCAGCGGCGCTGAGCATTTCTTGCCATTTAGGGCAGGCCTCGGCCGTAGCCTCCCAGGCACGAGGACCCTCGAAGACTGTACCCATTTCCGATGCCGAGACCCGACGCCCCTCCCCGGCCCCAGCGGACCGTGCTCTGGGCCACCGGCCTCGGTGACTATTTCACCTGCTGCGCGCTGGACATTTCTGCCATTTTAGGGCAGGCTTGACCGTAGCCTCCCCAGGCACACGAGGACCCTCGTAAAGCTGTACCATTTCCGGCGGCAGGCCGAAACCCCCTCCCCAACCCCCGCGGACCAAAGGCTATAGCCCACCGGCCTCGGTGACTATTTCCCGGGCTGCCCCGCTGGGCATTTCTTGTCATTTTAGGGCAGGGCTCTGACCGTAGCCTCCCACGGGGCACACGAGCACCCTCGAAAAGACTGTACCCATTTCCGACAACGAGCCCCGAAACACCTTCCCAGCCCGTGGACCGAGGCTATAGCCCACCGGCCTCGGCGACTATTTTGCGCTCGCGCTGGGCATTTCTTGCCATTTAGGTCGAGCTTGACCGTAGCCTCAGGCACACGAGGACCCTCAAAAGGCCGTACCCATTTCGGCGGCGGAACCCCGAAACCCCCTCCCCAACCCCCGCGGACCAAAGGCTATAGCCCACCGGCCTCGGTGACTATTTCACGCGCTGCGCCGCTGGGCATTTCTTGTCATTGTTGGGCAGGCCTCTGACCGTAGCCTCCCACGGGGCACACGAGGACCCTCGAAAAGACTGTACCCATTTCCGACGCCCCTCCCCAACCCCCGCGGACCAAAGGCTATAGCCCACCGGCCTCGGCGACTATTTCACGCGCTGCGCCGCTGGGCATTTCTTGCCATTTTAGGGCAGGCCCTGACCGTAGCCTCCCAGGCGCGAGGACCCTCAGACTGTACCCATTTCCGGCGACCAGGCCCGAAAAGCCCCCGACCACCGCGGACCAAAGGCTATAGCCCACCGGCCTCCGTGACTATTTCCCGCGCGGCGCCGCTAGGCATTTCTTGCCATTTTAGGGCAGGCCTCTGACCGTAGCCTCCCACTGGGCACACGAGGACCCTCGAAGAGACTGTACCCATTTCCGATGCCCAGAGACCCCGAACGCCCCGCCCCCACCCCCCGGACCAAAGGCTCTAGGCCACCGGCCTCAACGACTATTTCACGCGCTGCGCCGCTGGACATTTCTGCCATTTTAGGGCAGGCTTCTGACCGTAGCCTCCCATTGGGCACACGAGGACCCTCGTAAAGACTGTACCCATTTCCGACGACCAGAGCCCCCGAAACCCCCTCCCCAACCCCCGCGGACCAAAGGCTATAGCCCACCGGCCTCCGTGACTATTTCCCGTGCTTTGCCGCTGGGCATTTCTTGCCATTTTAGGGCAGGCCTCTGACCGTATCCTCCCACAGGGCACACTAGGACCCTCGAAAAGACTGTAGCCATTTCCGACAGCTAGAGCCCCCGAAACACCTTCCCCAACCCCCGTGGACCAAAGGCTATAGCCCACCGGCCTCGGTGACTATTTCACGCGCTGCGCCGCTGGGCATTTCTTGTTATTGTAGGGCAGGCCTCTGACCGTAGCCCTCCACGGGGCACACGAGGACCCTCGAAAAGACTTTACCCATTTCCGACGCCCCTCCCCAACCCCCGCGGACAAAAGGCTCTAGGGCACCGGCCTCAGCGACTATTTCACGCGCTGCGCCGCTGGACATTTCTTGCCATTTTAGGGCAGGCTTCTGACCGTAGCCTCCCACTGGGCACACGAGGACCCTCGTAAAGACTGTACCCATTTCCGACGACCAGAGCCCCCGAAACCTCCTCCCCAACCCCCGCGGACCAAAGGCTATAGCCCACCGGCCTCCGTGACTATTTCCCGTGCTGCGCCGCTGGGTATTTCTTCCCATTTTAGGGCAGGCCTCTGACCGTAGCCTCCCACTGGGCACACGAGGACCCTCGAAAAGACTGTACACATTTCCGATGCCCAGAGACCCCGAACGCCCCTCCCCAACCCCCGTAGACCAAAGGCTATAGCCCACCGGCCTCGGCGACTATTTCACGCGCTGCGCCGCTGGGCATGTCTTGCCATTTTAGGGCAGGCTTCTGACCGTAGCCTCCCACTGGGCACACGAGGACCTTCGAAAAGACTGTACCCATTTCCGACGACCAGAGCCCCCGAAACCCCCTCCCCAACCCTCGCGGACCAAAGGCTATAGCCCACCGGCCTCGGCGACTATTTCACGCGCTACGCCGCTGGCATTTCTTTCTATTTTAGGGCAGGCTTCAGAACGTAGCCTCCCACTGGGCACACGAGGACCCTCGAAAAGACTGTACCCATTTTCGACGACCAGGGCCCCAGAACTTCCCTCCCCAACCCCCGCAGACCAAAGGCTCTAGGCCACCGGCCTCGACGACTATTTCACGCGCTGCGCCGCTGGACATTTCTTGCCATTTTAGGGCAGGCTTCTGACCGTAGCCTCCCACTGGGCACACTAGGACCTCCGTAAAGACTGTACCCATTTCCGATGACCAGAGCCCCCGAAACCCCCTCCCCAACCCCCGCGGACCAAAGGCTATAGCCCACCGGCCTCAGTGACTATTTCCCGTGCTGCGCCGCTGGGCATTTCTTGCCATTTTAGGGCAGGCCTCTGACCGTAGCCTCCCACTGGGCACACGAGGACCCTCGAAAAGACTGTACCCAATTCCGACGACCAGAGACCCGACGCCCTCCCGGCCCGCGGACCAGGCTATAGCCCACGGCCTCGGCGACTAATTCAGCGCTGCGCTGGGCATATCTTGCCATTTAGGGCAGGCTTATGACCGTAGCCTCCCACAGGGCACACGAGGACCTCCGTAAAGACCCATTTCCGGCGAGCCCCGAAACCCCTCCCGGCCCCCGGACCAAAGGCTATAGCCCACCGGCCTCAGTGACTATTTCCCGTGCTGCGCCGCTGGGCATTTCTTGCCATTTTAGGGCAGGCCTCTGACCGTACCCTCCCACTGGGCACACGAGTACCCTCGAAAAGACTGTACCCAATTCCGACGACCAGAGACCCCGAACGCCCCTCCCCAACCCCCGCGGACAAAAGGCTATAGCCCACCGGCCTCGGCGACTAATTCACGCGCTGCGCCGCTGGGCATGTCTTGCCATTTTAGGGCAGGCTTCTGACCGTAGCCTCCCACTGGGCACACGAGGACCCTCGTAAAGACTGTACCCATTTCCGACGACCAGAACCCCCGAAACCCCCTCCCCAACCCCCGCGGACCAAAGGCTATAGCCCACCGGCCTCAGTGACTATTTCCCGTGCTGCGCCGCTGGGCATTTCTTGCCATTTTAGGGCAGGCCTCTGACCGTAGCCTCCCACTGGGCACACGAGGACCCTCGAAAAGACTGTACCCATTTCCGACGACCAGAGCCCCCGAAACACCTTCCCCAACCCCCGCGGACCAAAGGCTATAGCCCACCGGCCTCGGCGACTATTTGACGCGCTACGCCGCTGGGCATTTCTTGCCATTTTAGGGCAGGCTTCTGACCGTAGCCTCCCACTGGGCACACGAGGACCCTCCTAAAGACTATACCCATTTCCGACGACCAGAGCCCCCGAAACCCCCTCCCCAACCCCCGCGGACCAAAGGCTATAGCCCACCGGCCTCCGTGACTATTTCCCGTGCTGCGCCGCTGGGTATTTCTTGCCATTTTACTGCAGGCCTCTGACCGTAGCCTCCCACTGGGCACACGAGGACCCTCGAAAAGACTGTACCCATTTCTGATGCCCAGAGACCCCGAACGCCACACGAGATCCCCCCCGCACCAAAGGCTATAGCCCACCGGCCTCGGCGACTATTTCACGCGCTGCGCCGCTGGGCATGTCTTGCCATTTTAGGGCAGGCTTGACCGTAGCCTCACTTTGGGCACACGAGGACCTTGACTGTACCCATTTCCGGCAGCCCCGAAACCCCTCCCGACCCCGTGGACCAAGGCTATCGCCCACCGGCCTCGGCGACTATTTCCGCGCTGGGCTCTTGCCATTATAGGGCAGGCCACTGACCGTAGCCTCCCAGCTGGGCACCGAGGACCCTCGAAGACTGTACCCAATTCCGGCGACCGAGACCCGAGCGCCTCCCGGCCCCGGGGACCAAGGCTATAGCCCACCGGCCTCGGCTAATTCACGCTGCGCGCTGGGCATATCTTGCCATTTAGGGTAGGCTTCTGACCGTAGCCTCCCCCAGGCACCACGAGGACCTCCGTAAAGGCTGCCCATTTCCGGCGACCAGGCCCGAAACCCCTCCCGGCCCCAGCGGACCAAAGGCTATAGCCCACCGGCCTCAGTGACTATTTTCCCGTGCTGCGCCGCTGGGCATTTCCTGCCATTTTAAGGAAGGCCTCTGACCGTACCCTCCCACTGGGCACACGAGTACTCTCGAAAAGACTGTACCCAATTCCGACGACCAGAGACCCCGAACGCCCCTCCCCAACCCCCGCGGACAAAAGGCTATAGCCCACCGGCCTTGGCGACTAATTCACGCGCTGCGCCGCTGGGCATGTCTTGCCATTTTAGGGCAGGCTTCTGACCGTAGCCTCCCACTGGGCACACGAGGGCCCTCGTAAAGACTGTACCCATTTCCGTCGACTAGAGCCCCCGAAACCCCCTCCCCAACCCCGGCGGAACAAAGGCTATAGCCCACCGGCCTCAGTGACTATTTCCCGTGCTGCGCCGCTTGGCATTTCTTGCCATTTTAGGGCAGGTTTCTGACCGTAACCTCCCACAGGGCACACGAGGACCCTCGAAAAGACTGTACCCATTTCCGACGACCAGAGCCCCCGAAACCCCATCCCCAACCCCGTGGACCAAAAGCTATAGCCCACCGGCCTCGGCGACTATTTCACGCGCTGCGCCGCTGGGCATGTCTTGCCATTTTAGGGCAGGCTTCTGACCGTAGCCTCCCACTGGGCACACGAGGACCTCCGTAAAGACTGTACCCATTTCCGACGACCAGATCCCCCGAAACCCCCTCCCCAACCCCCGTGGACCAAAGGCTATCGCCCACCGGCCTCGGCGACTATTTCACGCGCTGCGCCGCTGGGCATTTCTTGCCATTATAGGGCAGGCCTCTGACCGTAGCCTCCCAGGCACCACGAGGACCCTCGAAGGCTGCCCAATTCCGGCGACCGGAGGCGCGGCGCCCTCCCAGCCCCGCGGACCAAAGGCTATAGCCCACGGCCTCGGCGACTAATTCCAGCGCTGCGCGCTGGGCATGTCTTGCCATTTAGGCGAGGCTTGACCGTAGCCTCCCAGGCACGAGGACCTCCGTAAAAGCTGTACCCATTTCCGGCGACCAGGCCCCGAAACCTCCCGGCCCAGCGGACCAGGCTATAGCCCACCGGCCTCGATGACTATTTCCCGTGCTCGCCGCTTGGCATTTCTTGCCATTTTAGGGCAGGCCTCGACCGTACCCTCCCCAGGCACACAGTACCCTCGAAAAGACTGTACCCAATTCCGGCGACCGAGACCCGAGCGCCTCCCCGGCCCCGCGTACAAAAGGCTATAGCCCACCGGCCTCGGCGACTAATTCACGCGCTGCGCCGCTGGGCATGTCTTGCCATTTTAGGGCAGGCTTCTGACCGTAGCCTCCCACTGGGCACACGAGGACCCTCGTAAAGACTGTACCCATTTCCGTCGACCAGAGCCCCCCAAAACCCCACCCCGACGGAACAAAGGCTATAGCCCACCGGCCTCAGTGACTATTTCCCGTGCTGCGCCGCTGGGCATTTCTTGCCATTTTAGGGTAGGCTTCTGACCGTAGCCTCCCACTGGGCACACGAGGACCTCCGTAAAGACTGTACCCATTTCCGACGACGGGCCCCGAAACCCCTCCCGGCCCGTGGAACAAAGGCTATCGCCCACCGGCCTCGGCGACTATTTCACGCGCTGCGCCGCTGGGCATGTCTTGCCATTTTAGGGTAGGCTTCTGACCGTAGCCTACCACTGGGCACACGAGGACCTCCGTGAAGACTGTACCCATTTCCGACGACCAGAGCCCCCGAAACCCCCTCCCCAACCCCCGCGGACTAAAGGCTATAGCCCACCAGCCTCAGTGACTATTTCCCGTGCTGCGCCGCTGGGCATTTCTTGCCATTTTAGGGCAGGCCTCTGACCGTACCCTCCCACTGGGCACACGAGTACCCTCGAAAAGACTGTACCCAATTCCGACGACCAGAGACCCCGAACGCCCCTCCCCAACCCCCGCGGACAAAAGGCTATAGCCCACCGGCCTCGGCGACTAATTCACGCGCTGCGCCGCTGGGCATGTCTTGCCATTTTAGGGCAGGCTTCTGACCGTAGCCTCCCAGGCTACGAGGACCCTCGTAAAGGTGTACCATTTCCGTCGACTAGAGCCCCGAAACCCCTGACCCGGTGAACAAAGGCTATAGCCCACGGCCTCGGTGACTATTTCCGTGCTGCGCTGGGCATTTCTTGCTATTTTAGGGCGGGCTTGACCGTAGCCTCCCCAGGCACGAGGACCCTCGAAAGACTGTACCCATTTCCGGCGACGAGGCCGAGCCGCATCCCGACCCGTGCACCAAGGCTATAGCCCACCGGCCTAGGTGACTATTTCACGCCTGCGCTGGGCATGTCTTACCATTTAGGCGAGCTTGACCGTAGCCTCCCAGGCACGAGGACCTCCGTAAAGACTGTAACCATTTCCGGCGAGCCCCGAAACCCCCTCCCCAACCCCCGTGGACCAAAGGCTATCGCCCACCGGCCTCGGCGACTATTTCACGCGCTGCGCCGCTGGGCATTTCTTGCCATTATAGGGCAGGCCTCTGACCGTAGCCTCCCACTGGGCACACGAGGACCCTCGAAGAGACTGTACCCAATTCCGACGACCAGAGACCCCGAACGCCCCTCCCCAACCCCCGCGGACCAAAGGCTATAGCCCACCGGCCTCAGCGACTAATTCACGCGCTGCGCCGCTGGGCATGTCTTGCCATTTTAGGGCAGGCTTCTGACCGTAGCCTCCCACTGGGCACACGAGGACCTCCGTAAAGACTGTACCCATTTCCGACGACCAGAGCCCCCGAAACCCCCTCCCCAACCCCCGCGGACCAAAGGCTATAGCCCACCGGCCTCAGTGACTATTTCCCGTGCTGCGCCGCTGGGCATTTCTTGCCATTTTAGGGCAGGCCTCTGACCGTACCCTCACTTGGGCACCACAGTACCCTCGAAAGACTGTACCCAATTCCGGCGACCGAGACCCCGAGCGCCTCCCAGCCCCAGCGTACAAAGGCTGTAGCCCACCGGCCTCGGCGACTAATTCAGCTGCGCTGGGCATGTCTTGCCATTTATGGCGAGATTCGACCGTAGCCTCCCACTGGGCACACGAGGACCCTCGTAAAGACTGTACCCATTTCCGTCGACTAGAGCCCCCGAAACCCCCTCCCCAACCCCGGCGGAACAAAGGCTATAGCCCACCGGCCTCAGTGACTATTTCCCGTGCTGCGCCGCTGGGCATTTCTTGCCATTTTAGGGTAGGCTTCTGACCGTAGCCTCCCACTGGGCACACGAGGACCTCCGTAAAGACTGTACCCATTTCCGACGACCAGAGCCCCCGAAACCCCCTCCCCAACCCCCGTGGAACAAAGGCTATCGCCCACCGGCCTCGGCGACTATTTCACGCGCTGCGCCGCTGGGCATGTCTTGCCATTTTAGGGCAGGCTTCTGACCGTAGCCTACCACTGGGCACACGAGGACCTCCGTGAAGACTGTACCCATTTCCGACGACCAGAACCCCCGAAACCCCCTCCCCACAACCCGCGGACCAAAGGCTATAGCCCACCGGCCTCAGTGACTATTTCCCGTGCTGCGCTGGGCATTTCTTGCCATTTAGGGAAGGCCTCTGCCGTACCCTCCCACCAGGCACACAGTACCCTCGAAAGACTGTACCCAATTCCGGCGACCGAGACCCGAGCGCCCTCCCGGCCCCCGCGGACAAAGGCTATAGCCCACCGGCCTCGGCGACTAATTCAGCTGCGCTGATCTTGCCATTTTAGGGCAGGCTTCTGACCGTAGCCTCCCACTGGGCACACGAGGACCCTCGTAAAGACTGTGTACCCATTTCCGTCGACCAGAGCCCCCGAAACCCCCTCCCCAACCCCGGCGGAGCAAAGGCTATAGCCCACCGGCCTCAGTGACTATTTCCCGTGCTGCGCCGCTGGGCATTTCTTGCCATTTTAGGGCAGGCTTCTGACCGTAGCCTCACCCAGGCACGAGGACCCTCGAAAAGGCTGTACCCATTTCCGGCGGCAGGCCCCGAAACGCATCCCCGGCCCGTGCACCGGCTGCAGCCCGCCCCGACTATTTCACGCACTGCGCGCTGGGCATGTCTTACCATTTTCGGGCAGGCTTCTGACCGTAGCCTCCAGGCACCACGAGGACCTCCGTAAAACTGTACCCATTTCCGGCGACGAGGCCCCGAAACCCCCACCCGACCCCAGCGGACCAAGGCTATAGCCCACCGGCCTCGGTGACTATTTCTCGTGCTGCCCGCTGGGCATTTCTTGCCCTTATAGGGCAGGCCTCGACCGTAGCCTCCCACTAGGCACGCAGGACCCTCGAAAGGACTGTACCCATTTCCGGCGACGAGCCCGAAACCCCTCCCCAACCCCGTGGACCAAGGCTATAGCCCCACGGGTCGAACCTTATTTCCACCTGCGCTGGGCATTTCTTGCTATTTTAGGGCGGGCTTCTGACCGTAGCCTCCCAGGCACGAGGACCCTCGTATAGACTGTACCCATTTCCGTGACCCAGGCCCCGAAACCCCTCCCGGCGGACCAAAGGCTATAGACCACCGGCCTCAGTGACTATATCCCGTGCTGCGCCGCTGGGCATTTCTTGCCATTTTTGGGCAGGCTTCTGACCGTAGCCTCCCACTGGGCACACGAGGACCCTCGAAAAGACTGTACCCATTTCCGACACCCAGAGACCCGGAACGCCCCTCCCCAACCCCCGCGGACCAACGGCTATAGCCCACCGGCCTCGGCGACTATTTCACGCGCTGCGCCGCTGGGGATGTCTTGCCATTTTAGGGCGAGCTTGACCGTAACCTCCCACTGGGGCACGAGGACCCTCGTATAGACTGTACCCATTTCCGTCGACCCAGGCCCGAAACCCCTCCCGGCCCGGCGGACCAAAGGCTATAGACCACCGGCCTCAGTGACTATTTCCCGTGCTGCGCCGCTGGGCATTTCTTGCCATTTTAGGGCAGGCTTCTGACCGTAGCCTCCCACTGGGCACACGAGGACCCTCGAAAAGACTGTACCCATTTCCGACACCCAGAGACCCGGAACGCCCCTCCCCAACCCCCGCGGACCAACGGCTATAGCCCACCGGCCTCGGCGACTATTTCACGCGCTGCGCCGCTGGGCATGTCTTGCCATTTTAGGGCAGGCTTCTGACCGTAGCCTCCCACTGGGCACACGAGGACCTCCGTAAAGACTGTACCCATTTCCGACGACCAGAGCCCCCGAAACCCCCTCCCCAACCCCCGCGGACCAAAGGCTATAGCCCACCGGCCTCAGTGACTATTTCCCGTGCTGCGCCGCTTGGCATTTCTTGCCATTTTAGGGCAGGCCTCTGACCGTACCCTCCCACTGGGCACACGAGTACCCTCGAAAAGACTGTACCCAATTCCGACGACCAGAGACCCCGAACGCCCCTCCCCAACCCCCGCGGACAAAAGGCTATAGCCCACCGGCCTCGGCGACTAATTCACGCGCTGCGCCGCTGGGCATGTCTTGCCATTTTAGGGCAGGCTTCTGACCGTAGCCTCCCACTGGGCACACGAGGACCCTCGTAAAGACTGTACCCATTTCCGTCGACTAGAGCCCCCGAAACCCCCTCCCCAACCCCGGCGGAACAAAGGCTATAGCCCACCGGCCTCAGTGACTATTTCCCGTGCTGCGCCGCTGGGCATTTCTTGCCATTTTAGGGTAGGCTTCTGACCGTAGCCTCCCACTGGGCACACGAGGACCCTCGAAAAGATTGTACCCATTTCCGACGACCAGAGCCCCATCCCCACCCGTGGACCAAAAGCTATAGCCACCGGCCTCGGCGACTATTTCAGCCTTGCGCCGCTGGGCATGTCTTGCCATTTTAGGGCAGGCTTCTGACCGTAGCCTCCCACTGGGCACACGAGGACCTCCGTAAAGACTGTACCCATTTCCGACGACCAGAGCCCCCGAAACCCCCTCCCCAACCCCCGTGGAACA
Organism: Citropsis articulata; assembly: GCA_030449925.1. Taxonomy (NCBI): domain Eukaryota; kingdom Viridiplantae; phylum Streptophyta; class Magnoliopsida; order Sapindales; family Rutaceae; genus Citropsis; species Citropsis articulata. Next base: position 10,493 of record JASUUH010000017.1, on the reverse strand, counting down.
AAGGCTATCGCCCACCGGCCTCGGCGACTATTTCACGCGCTGCGCCGCTGGGCATTTCTTGCTATTTTAGGCGGGCTTGACCGTAGCCTACCAGGCACGAGGACCTCCGTGAAGACTGTACCCATTTCCGACGACCCAGGCCCCGAAACCCCTCCCGGCCCCGCGGACCAAAAGGCTATAGCCAGCCACCGGCCTCGATGACTATTTCCCGTGCTGCGCGCTGGGCATTTCTTGCCATTTAGGGCGGGCCTCGACCGTACCCTCGCTGGGCACCACGGTACCCTCGAAAGACTGTACCCAATTCCGGCGACCAGACCCGAGCGCCTCCCGACCCCCGCGGACAAAAGGCTATAGCCCACCGGCCTCGGCGACTAATTCACGCGCTGCGCCGCTGGGCATGTCTTGCCATTTTAGGGCAGGCTTCTGACCGTAGCCTCCCACTGGGCACACGAGGACCCTCGTAAAGATTGTACCCATTTCCGTCGACTAGAGCCCCCGAAACCCCCTCCCCAACCCCGGCGGAACAAAGGCTATAGCCCACCGGCCTCAGTGACTATTTCCCGTGCTGCGCCGCTGGGCATTTCTTGCCATTTTAGGGCAGGCTTCTGACCGTAGCCTCCCACTGGGCACACGAGGACCCTCGAAAAGACTGTACCCATTTCCGACGACCAGAGCCCCCGAAACCGCATCCCCAACCCCGTGGACCAAAGGCTATAGCCCACCGGCCTCGGCGACTATTTCACGCACTGCGCCGCTGGGCATGTCTTGCCATTTTAGGGCAGGCTTCTGACCGTAGCCTCCCACTGGGCACACGAGGACCTCCGTAAAGACTGTACCCATTTCCGACGACCAGAGCCCCCGAAACCCCCACCCCAACCCCCGCGGACCAAAGGCTATAGCCCACCGGCCTCAGTGACTATTTCCCGTGCTGCGCCGCTGGGCATTTCTTGCCATTTTAGGGCAGGCCTCTGACCGTAGCCTCCCACTAGGCACATGAGGACCCTCGAAAAGACTGTACCCATTTCCGACGACCAGAGCCCCGAAACCCCCTCCCCAACCCCCGTGGACCAAAGGCTATAGCCCACGGGTCTCGGCGACTATTTCACGCGCTGCGCCGCTGGGCATTTCTTGCTATTTTAGGGCAGGCTTCTGACCGTAGCCTCCCACTGGGCACACGAGGACCCTCGTATAGACTGTACCCATTTCCGTCGACGAGAGCCCCCGAAACCCCCTCCCCAACCCCGGCGGACCAAAGGCTATAGACCACCGGCCTCAGTGACTATTTCCCGTGCTGCGCCGCTGGGCATTTCTTGCCATTTTAGGGCAGGCTTCTGACCGTAGCCTCCCACTGGGCACACGAGGACCCTCGAAAAGACTGTACCCATTTCCGACACCCAGAGACCGGGCGCCTCCCGGCCCCAGCGGACCAACGGCTATAGCCCACCGGCCTCGGCGACTATTTCCGCAGCTGCGCGCTGGGCATATCCTGCCATTTAGGCGGGCGGCTTGACCGTAACCTCCCAGCGGCCACGAGGACCCTCGAAAGGCAGTACCCATTTCCGGCGACAGGCCCGAAACCCCTCCCCAACCCCGTGGACCAAGGCTATAGCCCACGGGCCTCGGCGACTATTTCAGCGCTGCGCGCTGGGCATTTCTTGCTATTTTAGGGCGGGCTTGACCGTAGCCTCCCAGGCACAGGGACCCTCGTAAAGACTATACCCATTTCCGGCGACCCAGGCCCCGAAACCCCTCCCGGACCCCAGCGGACGAAGGCTATAGCCCACCGGCCTCGTGACTATTTCCGTGTTGCGCGGCTGGGCATTTCTTGCCATTTTAGGGCGATCCTCGACCGCAGCCTCCCCAGGCTGCGAGGACCCTCGAAAAGCCTGTACCCATTTCCGACGCCCAGAGATCCCGAACGCCTCTCCCCAACCCCCGCGGACCAAAGGCTATAGCCCACCGGCCTCGGCGACTATTTCACGCGCTGCGCCGCTGGGCATGTCTTGCCTTTTTAGGGCAGGCTTCTGACCGTAGCCTCCCCACAGGCACCGAGGACCACAGTAAAGGCATGCCCATTTGCGATGACAGGCCCCGAAACCGCCTCCCGGCCCGGGGCTAAAGGCTGTAGCCCACGGCCTCGGTGACTATTTCCCGTGCTTTGCGCTGGGCATTTCTTGCCATTTTAGGGCGGGCTTTTGACCGTAGCCTCCCCACTGGGCTACGAGGACCCTCGTAAAGACTGTACCCATTTCGGACGAGGCCCCGAGCCCCTCCCCGGCCCCGGACCAAATGCTATAGCCCACCGGCCTCAGTGACTATTTCCCGTGCTGCGCCGCTGGTCATTTCTTGCCATTTTAGGGCAGGCCTCTGACCGTAGCCTCCCACTGGGCACACGAGGACCCTCGAAGAGACTGTACCCAATTCCGACGACCAGAGACCCCGAACGCCCCTCCCCAACCCCCGCGGACCAAAGGCTACAGCCACGGCCTCGGCTAATTCAGCTGCGCTGGGCATGTCTTGCCATTTTAGGGCGGGCTTCGTGATAGCCTCCCACTGGGCACGAGGACCCTCGTAAAAGGCTGCCATTTCCGGCAGGCCCCAAAACCCCTCCCGGCCCGTGGACAAAAGGCTATAGCCATCCACCCTCGGCGACTACTTCACTGCGCGCTGGGCATTTCTTGCTATTTTAGGGCGGGCTTCTGACGTAGCCTCCCAGGCACAGGACCCTCGAAAAGACTGTACCCATTTCGGACCAGAGCCCCCCAAAACCCCACCCCAAACCCCCGGGACCAAAGGCAAAAGCCCCCCCGCCTCGGCGACAATTTCAAGCACTGCCCCGCAGGGCCATTCTTGCTATTTTAGGGCAGGCTTCGTAGTAGCCTCCCAGGCACGCAGGACCCTCGAAAGACTGTACCCATTTCCGGCGACCCGAGCCCCAAAACCCCTCCCGGCCCCGTGGACCAAAGGCTATAGCCCACCGGCCTCGGCGACTATTTCACGCGCTGCGCCGCTGGGCATTTCTTGCTATTTTAGGGCAGGCTTCTGACCGTAGCCTCCCACTGGGCACATGAGGACCCTCGTAAAGACTATACCCATTTCCGACGACCAGAGCCCCCGAAACCCCCTCCCCAACCCCCGCGGACCAAAGGCTATAGCCCACCGGCCTCGGCGACTATTTCACGCGCTGCGCCGCTGGGCATGTCTTGCCATTCTAGGGCAGGCTTCTGGACGTAGCCTCCCGCCCAGGCACCGAGGACCCTCGAAAAAGGCTGTAAACATTTCCGGCCCGAGGCCGGGCGCCTCCCAACCCCGCGGACCAAAGGCTATAGCCCCGGCCTCGGCAGATATTTCACGCAACCGCGCTGGGCATGTCTTGGCATTTTAGGGCAGGCTTCTAACCGTAGCCTCCCAGGCACCACGAGGACCTCCGTAAAGCTGTACCCATTTCCGGCGACCAGGCCCCGAAACCCCTCCCAGCCCCGCGGACCAGGCTATAGCCCACCGGCCTCGGCGACTATTTCACCAGCTGCGCGCTGGGCATGTCTTGCCATTTAGGGCAGGCTTTTGACCGTAGCCTCCACTGGGCACGAGAACCCTCGAAAAACTGTACCCATTTCCGGCCCGAGACCGGGCGCCCCTCCCAACCCGCGGACCACAGGCTATAGCCCACCGGCCTCGGCGACTATTTCACGCACTGCGCCGCTGGGCATTTCTTGCTATTTTAGGGAAGGCTTCTGATCGTAGCCTCCCCTTTGGGCACCGAGGACCTTGAAAAACTGTACCCATTTCGGCGACGGGGCCCAGAACTTCCCTCCCAACCCCAGCGGACCAAGGCTCTGGGCCCACGAGCCTCGGCGACTATTTCCGCGCTGCGCGCTGGACATTTCTTGCTATTTTAAAGGCGGGCATCGGCCGTAGCCTCCAGCAGGCACACGAGGACCTCCATAAAACTGCCATTTCCGGCGACGGGCCCCGAAACCCCTCCCAACCCCCGCGGACCAAAGGCTATAGCCCACGGCCTCGAAGACTATTTCCCGCGCTGCGGCTGGGCATTTCTTGCAATTTTAGGGCAGGCCTCGGCCGTAGCCTCCCCAGGCAAGCGAGGACCCTCGAAAAGGCGTACCCAATTTCGATGACGAGACCCGACGCCCTCCCGGCCCCAGCGGACCAAAGGCTATAGCCCACGGCCTCGGCGGACTAATTCACGCGCTGCGCGCTGGGCATGTCTTGCATTTTAGGCGCTTCGGCCGTAGCCTCCCAGGCACGGAGGACCCTCGTAAAGACTGTACCCATTTCCGTCGACCAGAGCCCCCGAAACCCCCTCCCCAACCCCGGCGGACCAAAGGCTATAGCCCACCGGCCTCAGTGACTATTTCCCGTGCTGCGCCGCTGGGCATTTCTTGCCATTTTAGGGCAGGCTTCTGACCGTAGCCTCCCACAGGGCACACGAGGACCCTCGAAAAGACTGTACCCATTTCCGGCCTTACGAGACCGGGCGCCCTCCCGACTCCCAGCGGACCAAGGCTATAGCCCACCGGCCTCGGCGACTAATTCACGCGCTGCGCCGCTGGGCATGTCTTGCCATTTTAGGGCGGGCTTCTGACCGTAGCCTCCCACTGGGCACACGAGGACCCTCGAAAAGACTGTACCCATTTCCGACGACCAGAGCCCCCGAAACCCCATCCCCAACCCCGTGGACCCAAGGCTATAGCCCACCGGCCTCGGCGACTATTTCACGCGCTGCGCCGCTGGGCATGTCTTGCCATTTTAGGCGGGCCTCGTAGCCTCCCTTGCGCACATGAGGACCCTCGAAAGACTGTACCCATTTCCGGCGACCGAGCCCCCAAACCCCTCCCCAACCCCGTGGACCAGGCTATAGCCCACCGGCCTCGGCGACTATTTCACCTGGGCGCTGGGCATTTCTTGCTATTTTAGGGCAGGCGGGCCTCCGTAGCCTCACACAAGGACCCTCGAAAGACTGTACCCATTTCCGACGCCCCTCCCCAACCCCCGTGGACCAAAGGCTATAGCCCACCGGCCTCGGCGACTATTTCACGCGCCTTGCCGCTGGGCATGTCTTGCCTTTTTAAGGCAGGCTTCTGACCGTAGCCTCCCACTGGGCACGCTAGGACCCTCGAAAAGACTGTACCCATTTCCGATGACCAGAGCCCCTAAACCCCCTCCCCAACCCTCGCGGACCAAAGGCTATAGCCCACCTGCCTCGGCGACTATTTCACGCGCTGCGCCGCTGGGTATTTCTTGCCATTTTAAAAGCGAGATTCTGACCGCGCCTCCCTTTGGGCACCGAGGACCCTCGAAAGACTGTACCCATTTCCGGCGAGCAGGCCCGAAACCCCTCCCGGCCCGTGGACCAAACTATTGCCCACCGGCCTCGGCGACTATTTTACGCGCTGCGCCGCTGGGCATTTCTTGTTATTTTAGGGCAGGCTTCTGACCGTAGCCTCACCCAGGCTGCGAGGACCCTCGTAAAAGGCTGTACCCATTTCCGTCGACCAGGCCGAAACCCCTCCCGACCCGGCGGACCAGGCTATAGCCCACCGGCCTCGGTGACTATTTCACGCGCTGCGCCGCTGGGCATTTCTTGCCATTTTAGGGCAGGCTTCTGACCGTAGCCTCCCACTGGGCACATGAGGACCCTCGAAAGACTGTGCCATTTCCGGCCCGAGAGACCGGGCGCCTCCCCTACCCCCGCGGACCAAAGGCTATAGCCCACCGGCCTCGGCGACTATTTCACGCGCTGCGTCGCTGGGCATGTCTTGCCATTTTAGGGCAGGCTTCTGACCGTAGCCTCCCACTGGGCACACGAGGACCCTCGAAAAGACTGTACCCATTTCCGACGACCAGAGCCCCCAAAACCCCCTCCCCAACCACCGTGGACCAAAGGCTATAGCCCACCGGCCTCGGCGACTATTTCACGCGCTGCGCCGCTGGGCATTTCTTGCTATTTTAGGGCAGGCTTCTGACCGTAGCCTCCCACTGGGCACATGAGGACCCTCGTAAAGACTATACTCATTTCCGACGACCAGAGCCCCCGAAACCCCCTCCCCAACCCCCGCGGACGAAAGGCCATAGCCCACCGGCCTCAGTGACTATTTCCCGTGCTGCGCCGCTGGACATTTCTTGCTATTTTAGGGCAGGCTTCTGACCGTAGCCTCCCACTGGGCACATGAGGACCCTCGTAAAGACTATACCCATTTCCGACGACCAGAGCCCCCGAAACCCCCTCCCAGCCCCCGGACGAGGCTATAGCCCACGGCCTCGTGACTATTTCCGTCTTTGCGCCGCTGGGCATTTCTTGCCATTTTAGGGCAGGCTTCTGACAGTAGCCTCCCACTGGGCACATGAGGACCCTCGTAAAGACTATACCCATTTCCGACGACCAGAGCACCCAAAACCCCCTCCCCAACCCCCGTGGACGAAAGGCTATAGCCCACCGGCCTCGGCGACAAGTTCACGCGCTGCGCCGCTGGGCATTTCTTGCTATTTTAGGGCAGGCTTCTGACCGTAGCCTCCCACTGGGCACATGAGGACCCTCGAAAAGACTGTACCCATTTCCGACGACCAGAGCCCCCAAAACCCCCTCCCCAACCCCCGTGGACCAAAGGCTATAGCCCACCGGCCTCGGCGACTATTTCACGCGCTGCGCGCTGGGCATTTCTTGCTATTTTAGGGCAGGCCTCGGCCGTAGCCTCCCAGCTGCGCACCGAGGACCCTCGAAAAGGCGTATCCATTTCCGGCCCAGGCCCCGAGCGCCCTCCCCCGCCCGCGGACCAAAGGCTATAGCCCACCGGCCTCGGCGACTATTTCACGCGCTGCGCCGCTGTGGATGTCTTGCCATTTAAGGCGGGCGTATGACCGTAGCCTCCCCTTTGAGCACGCTAGGACCCTCGAAAGACTGTACCCATTTTCGATGACGAGCCTAAACCCCTCCCGACCCTCGCGGACCAAGGCTATAGCCCACCGGCCTCGGTGACTATTTCAGCAGCTGCGCGCTGGGTATTTCTTGCCATTTTAAGCGAGATTCTGACCGCCTCCCCCGGGCTACCGAGGACCCTCGAAAAGACTGTACCCATTTCCGATGACAGGCCCCGAAACCCCTCCCGGCCCGTGGACCAGGCTATAGCCCACCGGCCTCGGCGACTATTTCAGCGCTGCGCGCTGGGCATTTCTTGTTATTTTAGGCAGGCTTGACCGTAGCCTCCCAGGCACCACGAGGACCCTCGTAAAGACTGTACCATTTCCATCGACCCGAGCCCCGAAACCCCTCCCGGCCCGGCGGAGCAAAGGCTATAGCCCACCGGCCTCAGTGACTATTTCCCGTGCTGCGCCGCTGGCCATTTCTTGCCATTTTAGGGCAGGCTTCTGACCGTAGCCTCCCACTAATCACACGAGGACCCTCGAAAAGAATGTACCCATTTCCGAGGACGGGCGAAACCCCTCCCAACCCCGTGGACCAAGGCTATAGCCCACCGGCCTCGGCAACTATTTCGCGTGCTGCGCCGCTGCCATTTCTTGCCATTTTGGGCAGGCCTCGACCGTAGCCTCCCAGGCTGCAGTACCCTCGAAAAGACTGTACCCATTTTGTGACGGAGACCCGAAACACCTTCCCGGCCCCAGCGGACCGAGGCTATAGCCCACCGTACTCGGCGACTATTTCACGCTGCGCGCTGGGCATGTCTTGCCATTTTAAGCGGGCTTCTGACCGTAGCCTCCCCTTTGAGCGCATAAGGACCCTCGAAAAAACCCATTTCCGATGACGAGCCCTAAACCCCCTCCCAGACCCTCGCGGACCAGGCTATAGCCCACGGCCTCGGTGACTATTTCCAGCGCTGCGCGCTGGGTATTTCTTGCCATTTTAAAGCGAGATTCTGACCATAGCCTCCCACTTTGGGCACCGAGGACCCTCGAAAAGACTGTACCCATTTCCGGCGCCCGAGACCGGGCGCCTCCCGGCCCAGCGGACCGAGGCTATAGCCCACCGGCCTCGGCGACTATTTCCGCAGCTGCGCGCTGGGCATTTCTTGCCATTTTAGGGCAGGCTTGACCGTAGCCTCCCCAGGCACACGAGGACCCTCGTAAAGACTGTACCCATTTCCGTCGACCAGAGCCCCCGAAACCCCCACCCCCAACCCGGCGGGCCAAAGGCAATAGCCCACGGCCTCGATGACTATTTCCGTGCTGCGCTGGGCATTTCTTGCGATTTTAGGGCAGGCTTCTGACCGTAGCCTCCACTAATCACCGAGGACCCTCGAAAGACTGTACCATTTCCGACCACGGGCCCGAAACCCCTCCCCAAACCCCGTTGACCAAATGCAATATCCCACCGGCCTCGGCGACTATTTCTGCTGCGCGCTGGGCATTTCTTGCTATTTTAGGGCGGGCTTCTGACCGTAGCCTCCCCAGGCACGCAGGGACCCTCGAAAAGACTGTACCCATTTCCGACGACCAGAGCCCCCAAAACCCCCTCCCCAACCCCCGTGGACCAAAGGCTATAGCCCACCGGCCTCGGCGACTATTTCACGCGCTGCGCCGCTGGGCATTTCTTGCTATTTTAGGGCAGGCTTCTGACCGTAGCCTCCCACTGGGCACATGAGGACCCTCGTAAAGACTATACCCATTTCCGACGACCAGAGCCCCCAAAACCCCCTCCCCAACCCCCGTGGACCAAAGGCTATAGCCCACCGGCCTCGGCGACTATTTCACGCGCTGCGCCGCTGGGCATTTCTTGCTATTTTAGGGCAGGCCTCTGACCGTAGCCTCCCACTGCGCACACGAGGACCCTCGAAAAGACTGTACCCATTTCCGACGCCCAGAGCCCCTACCTCCGCCCCCTGCACAGCGGACCAACGGCTATAGCCCACCGGCCTCGGCGACTATTTCACGCGCTGCGCCGCTTGGCATGTCTTGCCATTTTAAGGCAGGCTTTTGATCGTAGCCTCCCACTGGGCACGCTAGGACCCTCGAAAAGACTGTACCCATTTCCGATGACCAGAGCCCCTAAACCCCCTCCCCAACCCTCGCAGACCAAAGGCTATAGCCCACCAGCCTCGGTGACTATTTCACGCGCTGCGCCGCTGGGGAGTTCTTGCCATTTAAGCGATTCTGACCATAGCCTCCCTTTGGGCACCGAGGACCCTCGAAAGACTGCCATTTCCGTGACAGGCCCCGAAACCCCTCCCGGCCCGTGGACCAAAGGCTATAGCCCACCGGCCTCGGCGACTATTTCACGCGCTGCGCCGCTGGGCATTTCTTGTTATTTTAGGGCAGGCTTCTGACCGTAGCCTCCCACTGGGCACACGAGGACCCTCGTAAAGACTGTACCCATTTCCGTCGACCAGAGCCCCCGAAACCCCCTCCCCAACCCCGGCGGACCAAAGGCTAAAGCCCCCGGACCTCGGTGACTATTTCCGGTGCTGCGCTGGTCATTTCTTGTAATTTTAGGGCAGGCTTCTGACCGTAGCCTCCCACTGAGCACACGAGGACCCTCGAAAAGACTGTACTCATTTCGGCCCGAGACCGGGCGCCCCTCCCCAACCCCAGCGGACCAAAAGGCTGGCCCACCGGCCTCGGCGACTATTTCCGCAGCTGCGCGCTGGGCATTTCTTGCTATTTTTGGGCAGGCTTGTGACAGTAGCCTCGGACTGGGCCCATGAGGACCCTCGTAAAGACTGTACCCATTTCCGACGACCAGAGCCCCCGACACCCCCTCCCCAACCCCCGCGGAGGAAAGGCTATAGCCCACCGGCCTCGGGGACTATTTCCCGTCTTTGCGCCGCTGGGCATTTCTTGCCATTTAGGGCGGGCCTCGACCCGTAGCCTCCCATGGGCACCACAGTACCCTCGAAAAGGCGTACCATTTTGACTACGAGACCAAAACACCTTCCCAATCCCGCGGACCAGGCTATAGCCCACCGGCCTCGGCGACTATTTCACGCGCTGCGCTGGGCATGTCTTGCCATTTTAAGGCGGGCTTCGACCGTAGCCTCCCATTTGGGCCGCAGGACCCTCGAAAAACTGTGCCCATTTCCGATGACGAGCCCTAAACCCCTCCCGACCCTCGCGGACCAAGGCTATAGCCCACCGGCCTCGGTGACTATTTCTGGCGCTGCGCGCTGGGTATTTCTTGCCATTTAAAAGCGGATTCTGACCGTAGCCTCCCCAGGCACCGAGGACCCTCGAAAAGGCTGTACCCATTTCGGCGACAGGCCGAAACCCCTCCCAGCCCCGTGGACCAAGGCTATAGCCCACGGCCTCGGCAAATATTTCAGCGCTGCGCTGGGCATTTATTGTTATTTTAGGCGAGATTCTGACCATAGCCTCCCCTGGGCACGAGACCCTCGTAAAGAGGCATACCCATTTCCGTCGACCCGAGCCCGAAACCCCCTCCCAACCCCAGACGGACCAAAGGCTATAGCCCACGGCCTCGGTACTATTTCCGTGCTTGCGCCGCTGGGCATTTCTTGCCATTTAGG